>JBBBVM010000059.1:4882677-6105461 GCA_037355625.1 Petunia x hybrida | reverse complement strand
ATTTGTTGAGGCAACAACAATTTTTTTTTTCTGCTGAGGCAACTAATGAGAATGACGATGGAGAAAAGTTTCCTCCAGCGTTCCAAACATGCTCCAGATCTAAAGAGTTCCAAATTGTATCGCAATTGTATGTCATTTTTATTTGGGTGTATATGTCTATGCATCACTTCTGTATATCTTGTTATCGATTGAATATATATTGTATCTCAAGTATATCAACTATGCAACCAGATGTGCATTGATTCTAACTCAAGAATCATGAATTACCCTAATTTCCCTAATTGTGTAACAATCTGAACTTTAAGGTTTATGAAATTAGGGAATTTGGAGTCATTTCCTAGGTGATCGATGAATTGACACGACAGATTCAAGATTGGTGCCATGGTGTATGTTATTTGCAGATGACATAATATTCTTGACGAGACACAAAGTGGAGTTAATGATAAGCTGGAGGTTTGGTGACGGACCCTACAGTGTAAATGTTAACAAAGTACATAAAATGCAAATTTAGTGGCATGACACACCATTTCGATGTGGAGGTGAGGATTGATGCACAAGTTATCCTTAAAAGAGGAAGCTTCAAGTATCGTAGGTCAATTATACAAGGGAATTGAGTGATTGACCATGATGTCACACATCGTATTGGAGTCAGTTGGATGAAATGAAGGTTGGCATCTGGTATCATATACGATCATGACATGCCAGCGAGTCTTAAAGGTTAGTTCTATATAGTGGTTGTTAGATCAACAATGTTGTATTGGACAGAAAACATCAGATTTAGCTGGAAAAAAACCAAACATTAATCGAAAAATACCATTTTGAACCAAAAATACCAAATATAAACAAAAAATATTAAATTTGACAAAAAAAAAAAATACTATATTTAAATGAAAAAAACACAAAACGTGAGAAAAATTCAATAGAGCTACAAAAAAAATTGTTCAAAATTGCACTGGCAGCAATTTTTCCATCAGCGAAAGTGGGGGAAGGTGTCCGGCGGCGGTAGTGGAGAGAAGGGTCCGACGATAGTGGGAGTGGAGGAGGGAGGAGGTAGTGAAAATAGGAAAAATTGGAGGAGGAGGCTAGGGTTTTGCTACGTCTAGGGTTTTCATGTCTTTGCTATGTTTTAATTTGTAATTAAGTCCTGAATTAATTAGGAGAAAAAGTCTCTATGTTTTCTAAAATAGGTTTCCAAATTGTACTTTGTGTAAGTTTCTCATTTATAAACCATAAAACAAGAAAATTTTTATGGTGGATCCATTATTTGCTTTTAGTTTTGCAAATAAGTCAGTTTTAAGTTTTGGTTTGTAATGGCATAATCATAAATACATAACATATAATTAGTGTAGACTGAAGGGGTATTCATGTGATTAGTGCAATTAGGTTTTATTTGTATTTTGGACTTGTTCTATCAAGAAACTTAGCCTCCAAGTTAGATTAGTTTTTACACTTGTAGAAATACCCATTGAGTTAATGAGAAAAGGTGAAAACTTTTCACCCTCAAAATTGTGTTTGGTTGTTTCTATTTTGACATGGTATCCGAGCAACCATAGGATCCATCCGAATTGTGAATTCTCTCCGTGAAAGTGTGAATTAATAGCTGCTCCACCCGCTGGAACCTGTGTTGGGGTTGACAGAGTGGTTGCTGTTGACAGATATAGCATACGGAAGACAAGTTCTCCATACTACATCACATCCAACAACAACCCAGGATTGATAATCACTCTAGTGCAGTTAAAGGGTGAAAATTATGAAGAATGGGCAAGGTCTGTTCGAACGTCCTTGTGTGCCCGAGAGAAGCTTGGGTTTCTTGATGGGACCATTGTCAAATTAAAAGAGGATTCAATAGATTTTTATGATTGGTGGACGATATATTTTTTGTTGATATCATGGATATGGAACTCTATCTAACCCACTCTTGGTACCACCATATCCCATATGGAGGTGACGAAAAATCAATGAGAGAGTCTCCGTGAACGATTCTAGATCAAAAACGGACCAAGATTCTAGAGTTGAAAGCAACACTAGCCGGATATAAGCAATGGGTTTGTCTATTACGAGTTATTATGGGAAGTTGATGATGCTTTGGGAAGAACTCGAAAAATATAAACAGTTTCCGATGTATTCTTGTGGGAAGTCTACGTGTAAACTTGTTTTGCCTTGGAGAAAAAGATAAAGTGCATCTTTTCCTTGTAGGTTTGGATGAAACTCTCTATGGGACTGTCTGTTCTAATTTATTGGCACATATTCATTGCCATTTTTCAACAAAGTTGATCAAAATTTGGTGGAAGTTGAGCACATCAAAGGAATATCACAGGGATATGAGGAGTGAGGGAAGTTATGGCTTTCATTGCTCAAAAAGCATTTACTTCTCAGAAAATTTATGATAGCAGAGACAATAGGGAGTGTCTTCTTTGTGACCGTAGTGGGCACACTCGAGGTTATAGGGTATCCCGCGTAGTGGAATCACTCTTAAGCCCCGGAATCAACAGTCTGCGAAAGCCTCAAGTGGTCACCATAGAGGAATGAATGAAAATGCTATGAGTTGTCGTGGATATGGACAACAGGCGGCGAAGCAGAATGGACAGTATGCTGGACAAGGACATTGAGGTAGTCGAGCTAATATGGCACAAGATGAGCCCGAAATGGGTATGGAGTCTAGACGACCTAGTGTCCCCAGAAAACTTAGTATCCCTAGCTTGAGCAGTGAGTAGTGGCATATGTTAATCGAATTGCTGAAAAGAGAGAAGCCAGGCATAGGTGACAAAGTGAATAGTAATCTAATGTAATTTCCATAGATAATCGACTTAGGAGCATCGAATCGTATGACCAGAAAGTTGAATGTGTTTGGAGGCCTACGAGAAATTCTACATTTTCTGGTAGGTCTGCCAAGAGGAAGCAGTTCTATAACATTTTCAAAGAAGCTGCAAAAACAAGGAAAGTGCGGTCGTCCATGACAAGGGTGAGCACCATTTCCTTGCATGTGAAAATCATGCCAAGTGAATGGGCGGCCAAAAGGGCCCCAACCCAGTCCAAAAGGGACCCCCCCTTTCCAAAAAGGCCCCAGTCCTTTTGGCTACTCAGCAAAACGTGACTACACAGTTAACATCAAAAAGTGGCTATCATTGTCAAAGTCTTGCATTAGGGTGGCTATCTGTCAAAAATCAGACTTTTCTTCCTTAAAATACAGGGACAATTTTGGGAAATATTGTATTTATTCTAGGAACTATAAATAGCTAGTTTTAACATGTTTTCTATATCTTGGCTCATTTCTCAAGCTTTGGGGCAAGAGTTCATCAACCAAGTCTAGGGTTTGAAGATTAGGTGTTCAAATTGTCAAATCCTTTTCCTCTTTTCTTCATTGCCTTGGTTTGTATTTCATTATCTTGACTTATTTGTGTTATTTTGAGACTATGGACATGTGTGGTTGATAAATTAGTAGAGCTGGGGCTCGTATATTGACACCTTTGTGCTTTTGAGCTATTGAGTACCCTTTTACTATTATTGATTTGGGTGTTTGCCTAATTAATCACTACTTGCTTTATTTCTCATGAATTGGTAGCTGAAAATACTAGTTTAACCATATGAGTACTAGACTTACACCGAAAGAGTACTTTTAGGAATGGGATAGTGATAAACGGCGTACCGGGGGTAGGTGAATTGCATTTACCCCGGGTTAACGGGTTGAACACCGAAAGGGGGATGCGTTACTTGGACATAATATCGATTGAGCTTAATGTAATTCCTTTTTGCACCGAAAGGGTGAGAGGTGTTACACTTGGTAGTCACCGAAAGGAGCTATCCGAGTGAAATAACTCGAGTGTCACGACACACGCCTAAGCTTAATGGGTTGGGCCCCTTTGCTCAAGATTGGTTCAAATTGAGTGGATTGCATTCCCTATGCTCTACTACCTTGCATCTTTTTTGGTGTAGCCATTGATCACATTTATATGTTTTTCTAGCATAGACATTAGTTGTTAGCTTACTTCTCTAGTTATTACCCTCACTTGGGTTAGTCAATATGTTTAATTTCTCCTTATTCTTGATCGCATCACATTGTTCCATGTGGATTCGACCTCGACTCATAGTTGGGTAAATTATATTGCGTCGAGCGTTTCATATCTCATTGTAGGTGTTAGTTGGACGTTACCAGAGGACGGCCTAACACCTAACACGAATGCAAAAAGTAAGAACTGAGAAGCACCAAATACTCTATGATCATTACAGAGTTTATAGCACACTTTGTGATGATATTACATATGATAATACAGAGATAATGTAAAAATATAAAAGCTAGAAAGAAGTGGAATATTTCAACCCATACTTCTTTTTACAAGTGATGAAATGCAATATGTAAAAAGATTCCCTAAAATTGTAAATTGGTAAAATGAGACTTGTGGGTCTCTATCTTGATCATATATGCTATCCATCATGCCTTCGAATTTTTTGATTTTGTGCTCCGTGCAGGTTGTACTCTAGTAGGATCAAGCAGAAGTCTCTGTCTCTTCACCCGCTTTAAAGATTTTTCCTTAATCTTCCTTGGTAGCAAATCACCTCCACGACCTACTTGTAGAAAATTTTGAGCCGTACATTCTTCATCCTCTTCCTCATAAGATAGATCGTGCTCATCTTCTGGTATAACTACATTGCTTCAATAGCCAAGGGAAGAACAATAGGCGAAGAACTTTGTCGCTCAATAAGGCCCTTGGTATCATGCAAATCCATTTGATCAATTAGCTCCTTGTTAGAGAGCATCTTCTTTAAATGAGGAATAACTTGCACTAACGATGAGGAATCCACATTCAAATAAGGCTTACCAAAATTGGGGGATGTTCATTTACATAATAATTCAAATTTTGCTGTAGGGATGAGATCCGAATCCCTTCCCCATTCAAGATCCAAGCTGCCTGATTGAGAAGATATGATGCAAATGTTGCAGCCTCAATAATGCGTGCCAAAGCTGCAGCATTTGCATCAGCCACGACAACCTGATCATCAGAAAAAGGAGCAGACACTTGCAAGGCTTCAGGAGCAACCTGCTTTAGCTAAGTACCAGGCTGTTTAAACTTATTTTCACAAGAATCTAATGCGTCATTAACATCCTGACATTTGGATTGAGTTGCTACTGCATATTTCCGTATTTCAATAGAAGACTTGGCAATCCCACTGCCAACAGGGTTATGAGTATCCTTGGCACGTTTCCTAGATTTACATGGAGACAAAAGTGCCTCAATCCCCTTACATTTGGGAGAAAAAACTACAACGTTCTCCTCTACTTTTTCTTGAACACGCCTGATTCACCCAACTTAACTTGTCCCATTCCTTGTCCGTGGAGAACACCAACTTGTGGAATATTATTGTTGGGTTTATCTATTTAAGAGTCCACCCATAAAGGGGTGCTCTTAAACTCTATTCAGGTAAAAAATGATAAGTTACCTGGTAGAGTTCTATAAGAGGACAACTACTTTATATACTGTTATATATACAGTGAAACACTCAAATAAACATACATACTTTTTCCTACACTTCTCTCTACCAATCATTAGCATTTAGACTGCGGATAAAGGGGTTGTTCCGTTACTGTGACAACTTTTAATGACCAATGATTTCAGCCATGGTTCAAGATCAACCGCTTTCGCTTTTGTTACGATGAGATTGAGTAAGTTGTTGAGTTATGTTTTTGACATTACCTTTTGATATATATTATGTGTTGAAAGCACGAATCCTTCAATTACTAAAAGTTTCTAACCTAGGCTGCTTGTGCAAATTAAAAGCATCATCGTCAATATAATCAAACAAGAGCAGCAGGTCCTTTTGCATCTGTGACCTGCTTTGGACTCCTAACTACAACAATAGATTCACACGCAGCCTCAGAGAAATTCACAGCTTTTTTTTTTGGAGAGAAAGCTTCGTCTTTTGTTCCGAGTGTCAAAACATTCGCTCCCAGGCTGTATTAGCATAAGAACTGCAGCGCCCTTCTCACCTTCTACTTGCACACTGCCTACATTAATAGCAGCAGATTGTTTGCCCTTACCACCACCAAAAAAAGATGCCAAAACCCACTCTTTAGTCACTCCTTGATTACAAGCAGTCTGCTCCTTTCGATCACCTGCTCATTATTAAACTGCTTCAAACCCTCAATCTTCTCATTGGTTGCCTCAGAAACTTACTGCAACAAATCTGCCTCCTTATCATCCTTTCTTGACCTATTTATTTCTTCTTGTTCACCATCATCTAAAACATCAAACTTGTTTTTAATATGCACCTATAAAAATCAATACAAAGACACAACTTTTTGGGTAAAGAACCTCTCCCTTTTTCCATTGAATATTGCCGCTCTTTATACAATTACCTAACCCTAATGTTACTTGGGGAGCAAGTAGCTATTGTGGGCTTAGCCCAATAAAAAAACTAAACTAGCTATATAAATATACTTATGACCCTATAACTACTAATATTAACATGACAAGTATTTACATTTATTTTATACATATTATATTACCCCCTCAAGTTGGAGCATGAGTATTTCTTATGCCCAACTTGTTAAGGAAATAATTGAGCTGTACCCATCCCAATTCCATGGTGAAGATATCGGCTAGTTGAGTGTCCGTGGGCACGTACCTGGGACGTATAGTGCCTTCGAGAATTTCATTCCGAACAAAGTGATAGTCAACCTCTATGTCTTTTGTCCGTTCGTAAAATACAGGATCCCAAGCTATATGCAATACTGCTTAACTATCACACTTTAACTCTATCAGAGGATGATGCTTAATGCGAAGATTCCAGAACATTCCTTTTAGCCATTTCAACTTGCACACAGTCATAGCCATCGACCGGTACTCTGCCTCTGTTGAAGACCTAGAAACAGTTTGTTGTTTTTAGGTTCGCCATGATATCGGTGAGTCTGCCAACGAGAACATCGTGTCAATGGACACCCCACCCAATCTGAATCATATACGAACGTAGATCACTCCGGGAGTTCATTACTATTTCTTGATTTGGACACCCTTTTAAGTACCTGACTGGCCGAAGAGCTGCCTCCATATGCTCAACATGGGGACTCTGCATGAATTGAGACAGTACATGCATACTATAAAACAAATCCAGGCGCGTAAAACATAAATAGATCAACCTTCCAACCAATATTTTATAACATTCGGGATCTTTGACAAAACAACCGGTCGCAAGTGCCAAATGATGATTCTGCTCTATTAGTGTGCCCACCGGTTTCGCTCCCAAAGAACCGACCTCAGAGATGATATATAACGCATACTTTCTCTAACACAGAAAAATTCCTCTCTGACCGTATGCCACTTCAACAACCAAAAAATACTTCAAAGTGCCCAGTCCTTCATAAGGAAGTATTTAGAGATTTTAATGGCTTTCAGATTATTACCAGAGATAATCAAATCATCCACATAAACGCGTATATTTAATTACACATTTCCTTTCCTCATCGTAAGTAAAGAATAATTGGAGCATGACTGACGAAATCGATAATTCTTCAGAGCGGCCGATAATATTTTAAACTAACATCGAGGAGCTTGCTTTAACCCGTACAAAGATTTTTGGAGATGACACACGTTACTGTTCCTACGATTTTGATGTCCCAGATGCAATTTCATATACACTTTTTTCACGAAGATCATCATGCAAAAATGCATTGTGAAAATCTAGTTGATGCAACTCCCATTGTTTCGCTGCAACCATGCCAGAAAAACTCGGACAGTCACCATCTTAGGGACTGGTGGAAATGTCTCTGTGTAATCAAGTCCTTCAGTTTGATGATTACCAAAAATCACAAGTCGTGCTTTGTACCACTCAATGGTACTATCTGAGTTATACTTGATCTTATACACCCATCTACAGCTGAATGCCTTCTTACCCAGAGATAGGCGCTCAATAACCCAAGTCTTATTTGTTTCCAAAGCCTGCAACTCTTGCTGCATAGCTAATCTCTATTTCTCATCTCTAACTGCCTCCGAGAAGGAGGTAGGCTCATGTCCTTCAGCTATAGCTGCAAGAAAACTTACATGTCTCGAAGAAAAATTATCACAGTTGACATAATGTGCTAGAGAATAAGGCTTTCCGGAGAGCTATTGAGGCACGAGTGAACAATCAACTTTTCAAACACAGGACAATACTCGGTGACTTAATTTTCGGATCTAATTGGTGAGTCCCATAATAGGACACTTTCTTTCTTCGTTTACTTTCCTCAGCCGAACTCTTCATCCAACACTTCAGCTTCCAAGTGTCCGGGAACGACATTAAGGTTTGGATTCCAGTGATCCTCCCCCTCGTTCCCCGAATTCATTTCCACTTCAACTTGAGTATCATTCTCAATGCCCCTCTTACTCTTACATTCTCTTCTTCTTGTTCTTCTTCTTCTTCTAATATTTTGATTATTGGTCCAATATCATGACCCGGTCCCTTGTTTTCACCATCCTTTTGAGCAAATAGAAACTCGTTTTCATAGAAAAAACATCCTGAGATACCAAAAATTTCTTTGTATCCAAGTCATACACCTTCCATGCCTTCTTTCCATTTGGATACCCCAAAACCACACACCTATGACTGCTACTTTCAAACTTGTCACCTGATCGTCCTAGGTTGCGAGCATAATACAAGCATTTGAACACCCTTAAGTGATCATAATTCAGTGTTACTCCCATCAAAACATCATATGAAGTCTTACCTTTCAACAACTTAGATGGTGTCCGGTTAATAAAGTAATAAGTCGTCATCACACATTCTCCCCAAGACTGAATCGATAGGTTAGCTTGAAACCTAAGTGCTCGAGCTACATTCAAAATATGTCGGTGTTTCCGTTCAACCCTTCCATTTTATTTTAGCGTTCTGACACAGGAAGTTTGAAACGTAATTCCTTGTTCAAGAAAATACCCTTTTAGACTTATGAACTCTATACCATTATCACTTAGGACACACTTAACATGTTTATTAAATTTTATTTCCACCATTGCAAAAAAACTTTTCAATTTTTGTCTAACTTCTTTCTTAACAATTAACAAAAACACCCATACCCCCCCATGAAAAATCATCAATAATAGTCAAGAAATATGTTGCACCACATGAAGATTAAGTTCTATAAGGACCCCAAAAATTACAGTGAATCAAATCAAAAGGTTCGGAAACTTTATTATCACTTAAAAAAAATACATTCTTTGTCTGTTTCGCCCGGAGGAATACATCACAAGCTTTATCATCTAAGTTATCTTTCATATGCCTACCATCTAGAACTGAAAGAGATTTGGTCACTTGTACTGAAGGGTGCCCTAACTTTTGATGCCACATTTCCATCACATCAACCTTTATTGCTTTCACCAGGAGTACCGTCCGAAAATAGTAGAGTCCATCCTTTTATTCACCAGGGGTTTCGCCCGAAAATAGTAGAGTCTATCCTTTAGTTCACCCGCTCAAATCAACTTCCCCGTAGCCCGGTCCTGCATAACACACAAATCATTAGTGAAAGTTACAACATTGCTTTCACTAGGGGTACTAGTAGGGTCTATCCTTTTGTTCACCCACTCCAATCAACTTCCCCGTATCTTGGTCATGCATAGCACACAAAGCATTAGTGAAATTTATATTACAATCAAACTGATTAATCAATTGAGACAACGAAATTAAGTTGCAAGTCATTCCAGGCACAAATAACACTCTGAAGAATCATGTCTTTGTTAAGCCTAATTGATCATTCTTGAGTAGCCATTGTACTGCTTCTATTTGGCAGACGTACCGGACACTATGGGATTGCCTGTAGATCTTCCAAATACTCAACTGACTGGTCATTTGATTCGATGCTCCTGTGTCAATAATCCACGGAAGTCGAATTTTCTTACCAATGGATAGTTCACTTGTGCTCGCCTTCTCTTTATTCATCAACTCAAACAACATTTGCAACTGATCACTAGTTATCCCAGACAGATTTATTTTCTGTGCGCAGCAGTGTGTCTGGATTCCACACTCTCATACTCAGCCTGAGCAGCATTAGCTCGAGTACCTTCACGTCCTTAGCCAGCATTTGGCCCATTTAGTTGGTATCCACGACCTCCCCGTGTTGCCTTTGTTCTGCCTCTGCTACGACCACCACTCTGAAACCCTTGATGTTGGTTTCCTTACTACGGATAGTGAATCCACCCCTACGGATACCCAATGAACTCGTAGCAACACTACGAGGGGTGTCTACCTCGTTCACACAAGTGACACCCCTTATAGCCTCTCTGGGGTGGAGCAGACCGTTGAACAGCTAACGCCAACACCTCCCCTCGTTCTTCCTGTGCCTGTGTCGCTCCCTTGATACGTTCATCTTGAACAACATTCTGGTGTACTTGATTCAGGGATGGTAACAGATCTTGGGCCGAAAGAATGGAACGGACATTCCTATAAAAGCTCTTATCCAACCCCATGAGGGAAAAATGAACCTTATCTTCTTCCTTTTTCTTCTTCTCCAGTGCAACCGTTAGATTACACGTACAGTTTCCACATGAACACATTGGGAACTTGTCGTAGTTTCGGAGTTCGTCCTACAACATAACCAACTTTCCATAATATACTGTAATAGACAATCCCTTCTGCTTACACCCGGCTAATGCAGCTTTCAACTCCTGAATTCTAGGTCCATTTCCCACTGAGAATCGCTCACGAATACTATCCCACAGATTCTTAGCAACCTTCATGTGTGATATAGTGGTCCAGAGTGTTGGTTTAATGGCATTCCTTATCCATGACACCAAAAGTGAGTTTATAGCCGACCAATCATCTAGGTCCACCGAATCATCATTCGGCTTCTTAATAGACGCATCCATAAAACCAAAATTCTTCCTTGCACGCAACGCCGTTCTCAAAGACTTCCTCATAATTATCACCGGTCAACTAGACATATGTGATAATTAACCCGAGGTGGTCGTTTGATGTGATTTCGTATGGAGAAATCGTCTTCCGTACGACACTGCCATCTCACCAGCTGCCCATTCACCCACAATACCAACACCATCAGTCGGAGCAGCCATTATCAACACTTTTAAGGAGAGTTTTCTTTTTGTTTGATTAACACGATGGCTCTGATACCATATAAAAATCAATGCAAAGACACAACTTTTTTCCCCTTTTCCATTCAATATAGCCCATATTTTATACAATTACCTAATCCTAATGTTACTTGGGGAGCAAGTAGCTCTTGTGGGCTTAGCCCAATATTAAAACTGAACCAAGCTATGCAATTACAGTTATGACCCTATAACTACTACTATTAATATGACAAGTATTTATGTATATTTTACACTTATTCTATTAGCACCACGTCCTGCGTCTTGATTCCTTCACTTTGTACCTCCACTTCACTCCTGTGTTTTGCCCGTATAATTTGCCCATGAGTATTATATATTCTTCAAATCCCCTTTATTTCTGCCCTTTACAGCCTGGCCACGCATTAGGGTCTTGATTAGGATGAAGCTTCCTTCCAATATTATTCATCTTTGGCCCTCCAACAACCTTGCCACTGGATAAAATGTTTGGAGGATTTGCATTATTTTGATTAGCAAAATTAACCCCATCATTAGTATCAAACGTGTCAACCTTAAACTCAGGATTTAAAATCCTACATTCACCTTCATTATGCCCTTGAAGAAGACAAGTCTTGCAATACTTTGGCCCTCCTTCACCTTGCCAGTATCCTCATCAACTTCGATAATTTTAACTTTTTAAGGAAAAACTCCTAGAAGATCAACCTCAACCTCAATTGGACTCAGTAGACCGTGCTGTGGACAATTCTGATGTGGTATTGAAGCTGGGAAAGGGGTATAGCGTGCATGGGAATACTTCACCTCAAAGTTCGTGTGGGATTATTAAATTGAAGGATGCCCCACACGTTCCTATTGTTGACATGGGAGAGCAGCTTGTGCAAAACAGTGAGGCTTTGGACGAAGCTGCTGATTGTGAAGCTGAAGGACCTCGCGAAGCCCAGACTCCTTTTGAGGATGAAGATATGGCGTTGAGCCAACGTGCATGTGTGAAACCTGGGGTTCAACGTGCATCCTTGCAGCGTGATCCTGAAGATACGCCTTTAAGCCAAGGCATTTGTGTGGAAAATAGGCAAGCTTTGACTATTCCTTCAGCAGAGGTGAGCACGAGTTTGGATATTGCAAGTGTGGCTAAACCAAAATTTTTTGGAATGGATCTAATTCCAACGGTTCAACTTGAACGGTTGTGTAGAAGTACTTCTCCTAATTTTGGTAAGTCTTTTTTGAACATAAATGCTCCATCTTTTGTGCCTAAATCCTTGATGCAGCTTGTGCCCCATTCAAAATATTTACCCACGGATGATGAACTGGTCAAGCGAATGGATTTGTATGATACGAAGGGTATCTTGGCGCGCCAAGTGGGATCACTCCAAGAGAGGTTTCCTCAAGGACATTATTTGGTTGAGGATGATGATTTGTTTGAAGAAGAGGAACTTGACGAAGAGTCCACCGCACATAATTTTAGCATGGTGGCTAGAGAAGGAGACTTGTCGCCCAGGGAAATTCGTGATAATGCTCCAAAGAGAATAAGGAGGGTAAGGCGCCCTTTAGAGCCTACTAGGGTGCAACCTACGAGGAGTACAAAATCAAAATCCAAAAGGTCCAACAAGTCCAAGAACTCGAAGAAATGATGGATAGCATATATGATCATGACAGAGAGCCGCAAATATCATTTTTTCAAGTTCGTATTGTAGGGCCTTTCTACATTTTTCATTTCATCACTTGTAGAAGGAAGTGCAGATTGCATGATTCCACTTTCTTCCTAGCTTTTATATTATTTCATTATTTTAGTATTCTCAGTTGTAATATCATCATAGAGAGTGTTATAAACTCTGTGATGATCACACTATATTTGGTTCTAGCTAGTTCGTATTTTTTGCATTCTTCTTAGGAGCGAGGTCCCACCTCGATAGGATGATGTAAGGTATGGTATGGCCCTCCTTACTTTGTATTGTCCTCTTTGAGGCATTTATTATTTATAAAATTAGTCGCTAGGCACCCTGCCTAGTGATATTGGAAAAAAAAAAAAAAAAAAAAAAAAAAAACCTCAACCTTAACCTTCGCACAACTAGGTCGAGTTTTATTCCTTGTAGCAGCATCAACTTGAAGAGACTTACCCACAAAGGATGCTAAAGAAAACAATGCTTCCTTAGCAAAGAAATGTGAAGGAAGATTTGGAAAAGAGATCCAAGCCATTGCAATTAATATTTCGTCATTATGATTAAACCAAGGATCATACTTGAGTGGTCTAATCTGAAATTGCCTTTCCTTACAATTAAGATAATAAGCAATTTGGAAATCATGTTGATGTAATCGTCTATGAGGCTTAATCTAATCAGAACAAAACGACTACCAAAGTAATCAATATTGCAAGGACCTTTAATTTCATACTGTGATGGTATAATTTTCTTAAATTTAAGAAAATCTGGTTACCCATAAGAAAACTTATCCATCATTGCTAATTGAAGATTTTCTTGAATCATTAAACGTTCTACCTTATTTTTAGACCATGCATATGTTGGATCACCATTGATTATTACCACATTTTTTTATGGAAACATGTAGGATTTTGGCAATAGATGTTGTAGGCTTCAAGATAGAAGCATAGGGTAATGTGGGTGGGGTGGGGGAGGGCGGGTCAACCTTTGGCCATAGAAGGTCTAAAAAATAGATGTTTCCCTAGGAAAGAAGAAAACGCTCAAGGTTAGAGAGACAAGGAGCATTTTTTATTATTCATTCCATAATTGAGTTCATTTTCATTAAATTCCCTAATTTCATAAACTTTGGGGTTCTAACCCAACTAACCCATGTTAATTTGAAGAAATTCTAACTCTAGAATCTAATTGAGTGGATCTTTAATTATTTTTTCTTTCTAATTTGCTTGTTTACTGTAGATATTGAGAGAGATCGAAGATCATCAATAATGACTTTTTTTCCTCCCTATAACATCATTTTTTTCTCTTCCATCATCACCGCTGGTTTCTGAAATCATCACTGCCGATTGCGGGTGATAACCAAAGGTAAGAGGTAAGTCAACTCCCTCTCTTCTTCTGTATTCCCAGTTTTCCCTTTCTCTCTCTTCCCTTCGTTTTTTCTTTTTTTTTCTTTCTCTCCAACCATATTCCCTTATTACGTCTCTATTCTCAGCCCCTATTTCCAAGCGTCGATTGCCAAAACCACTAGGCTAGTTTCACAACACTGCTGCACTGCAGTACGATTGCTAGAACCACCTGGCTGATCGTAGGAACCAACTGCTTATGTCTAAAATTTGCCTCCTAGGTTAAACAGTTAAATTTATAGTAGGGTCACAACCAATACGGTAAAATATGAGAAAAAGTAAATAAAAGCTGAAGAATAAATAATTAAGCAGAAAAGTAAGTAGTTGTACTCCTTGAGAATAGTCGAATTCTATGTGAATCATTTGCTTGTACAATACAATGTAAGGACGGGTATTTATATCTATGATTTACCCAATCCTAATTATGGTAAAATACAAAAATTAATAAGGTTGTGGGCCTGTTTACTCATAGCAGTGGTACATACGAACTCTAACTAGGAGTCTGTAAATCCTAAGGTGGTGGGATGTATGCATTACGTCCCAGGGCCCGTGCCCGCTAAGAGACCGTGGCTTGGGAGTGGGCTTGTATCCTCCGCATCTGGTAACTTGTAGATTAAGTCTAGTCTTCGCCAGCTGATGTCGTATCCCCATATTCATAGGTGGCGTATTTTTACCCACACAATTAGTCCCCCCACTTGTTGAGTGCTAACGTGAGCAGTCAGGAAGGGAAAGAGGCGTGATGGATGACGTATAGGTCTGTCTGTGCCTGATACTCGTCCCCTGTCTCATTGCATGCCTTGCATTAAATAACAGTACTCAAGTATAGCAATGTGCGACCTTGTGATTGAAGGGGCTTTTATCTGCATCTTTCTAACGCTGCAACCACTCTGTCATATCCCATAATTATTGAGATTTACCATATAAGCCATAATGGTCACGATCTCACGTCTACAAAAATTATCCACTTACCTTCTAGGACTCTTTTGGCATGTATAAGTACACCGTAATTACAGAGTCTTGCATTTATTTCCAGATTCTTTCAGAACTCCTTTTCAAAAGAAAACCTTTTAGCAATCTTCAAAATACATTTTCTTTGAAATGGCCCAAGAAGCGAACTTTAGGGTTCAAGAATACCTTCCTCAGAACCTAAGTTTTGAAAAGGATGGTAAGATGCAGGTAGAGAAAGATAATATCACGATCGAGTTCTACTCTTATCATTGCCGATGACATTACCCGTATAAGAATTAAGTGCAAATGGCCTGCATCCATTGTAGACATTATTGTTCCAACTGCTGAAGAAAAAATCTCTACCCATTGCGTTAGTTATTCGATGGTACACACTTATCCTTTTACCCTTCACCTTAACAAGGGCGTGCATTTGATCGTTGAGAAAATATGTCACCGCTGTAACATCTGCTTTGGCCAAATTGGACATTCTGTCTGGTGCTTAGTGGCTGTGCTGGATCACTTGGCTAACCATGCCAGGTTAGATTTTACTTTCTGGCACCTTCATGTTTTCTACTCTCTTCGTTTTCATAAGGCAGGCATGTTAATCTACAAGAGACGAGGGAGGAAAGGCATTGTCTCCAATAGTGAAGACACCAAAGACCGCAGCTAGTTCCACTAGTTTGTGGTAGTGCGTACCCTCAGCATAGTCTCATCCTATCCTTTCCCTAAGGTCTTCAGTAGGAAGTGTAAGTTCCCGTATTTTAACCTCATGTGCTTTTGATTTCTACTTTTTGCACAGAATTTTGTTCCTTTCAGTGAATTCCGTGACTGCTCTTCCCATCACCCACAACGCATTAGCCATGTAGGTTACCGCGATCTTTGCCAGGAATCCTGCCAAATCGATGACTTCGCAGCCTAGCCGGTATGAATAGTTGGCGGGAAAAAGATCATGGTAAGCCATTTTTCTAAATGTTTGTGTATCTTTATACTTCAGCCGTTCTTGATATCTTCTTCTCTTTTAGGAGTCTCCTATCGTCAAATGCCTGAGTTGAGAGAAATCCCAATTACTGCTCCATACATTGCTTCTCTCCTTGATGTGCAAGCCTCTACAAGTAGGGTTGTAGAAAGAGCCAGCTGTTCCCGTTCTTCGAAGAGTAAGAGACCCACCAAGTTTGAGAATGTTTTCGTTGTTGACGAGCCTTCTGTTGTCTCTGACATCGAAAAAGTCCCCTGAGTGCTTGAGCCTAGGACTGTTACTCCTTCCCCTATTGCTATTACTCTAGAGTTTGGCCCCTCTATGCGCAAGCATAGACATCTTGTAGATAAAGTTCCTGAGGCTGAAGAGGAAGCTAGTGCTGAAGATGAGGTGGTTCTCCCCATGGCTCTTCTGGAGGCATAATTATCAGGTTGGCTTAACCCTTTCTCCTTTCTACTGATTTAGTTGTTTTACACATTTCATTGGTAGTTACTCATTGAATGTGTATAGAACCTGCTACCTCGGCCCTTGCTCCTGAGCCGACTAACTGTCCTCCTCAGCATCGCCCTGGCAAGGAGGTTGTCATTGATGCAGATGCTATCATAGAGCCCATGGGCGGATCCTGTGAGGCTGTTAGCCCTATTGCTGCAAGGGTTAACCTGTTTGAGAGTCCGTGCACTATGACTGACCATAAGAACTAATTGATCCATTTGAGAAAAGGCACCTCACTGGTCTACATTCATCAGTGTTGAACACCCAAAAATATTAACCCCGAAGGGCTAAATTTAGGAATATCAACTGAATGGACTAACTCTTTTGGAGTTTTGGAGTCGTCACCCAATTTAAGGAAAACAGGGAACCAAACTAGCAAATGCGTGCAAAAACTCCATTTTTAGAAAAATACAGTCTTTTCAGAGATTCTAAAGTAAGAGGTTTTGTTAATTTCGAAAGAAGGTTTTTAAGGCACTTTCGAAATTCCGTAAAATACGGTTAATCCGATAGGTTTTCAAATATTTACAATGTACTTTTCTTGCGAAAGAATTATTTTAAAATAGTAATAAATAATAATAGTAATAATAATATGAATAATTAAACGAATAAAAGCCTATTTGCAAAAATATTTTTTACTTGCACGCATTTGCTAAGATGGCCCCAATTTGCGATAAATAAAATAGCAACTTCAAAATTAAAGGCAATGATCATAAAAGTAAACAATAACTCAAGTAATCAAATATTATTCATAAGTAAAGTATTCTACAAACAATTTACATATTTTATCGAGTAGTAAACTAATAAAAGGAATGGGTTTCAAAAGGAAAGAACCCAACAAGTTGACAAACTCGCGGAAGCCTTGATTTTTTTAATTTTTTAAATTAATTTGAGCCCGAGCTTGACCCCAATGCGACTTCAAGCCAAGGCATATGTCATCCCATCGTGAATTTAGCCAACTCGTCCCCAAGTTGTTCATGCCAAATGTACCTCGCAAAAATATGAAAATGAGTTAGTACGACAATAAAGTGAAATAAATAACAAAAACAACAACAACAACAACAACAACAACAAAAACAACAACAACAACAACAATAATAATAAAGTAAGGGGTTTTATTTTGTAAAGTTTAGGCTCAGGTTTGTATGATAGGTCGAGTAGAGGCTAGGAACGTTGGTATGGCTGCAAACACGTCGGCCGGTCGTGTTGCCTTGTGTTGCTCCCAACACACACGCAAGTATACGTGGTCGACAAGTAATAAAGTGATAAGTAGAATATCGTTCTCACGAGGACTATTCAGACTGAATCCTAGCAAAGAATTTCTTAAAAACTATTCAAGGATCTTTCTCAATGATGGTTGTGAAAGTTACTAACTAAAGAAAATAATTAAAAACAGGTAATTGAAGTCAAGTAATAGAGAGCAAGTTATAGGTCGTTATCAATAATGGAGAAACGGTCCAGGGTTAGAGCTACGAACAATCCAGTTGAGTTTTCCAGTTGATTCTACTTTTTGATTTTCTAGATTGCTAACTAACAGGTTAATTGTACCCGTGAAAACCTTTTGATTTTTCACGATCTATGCAGGCTACTCCAAACCCTATATGTCTATGGGTTGAATCACATGCACGCATTAACAAATTCTGTGATTAGTTAAGCTAGGCGAGCAAGTATATGTTTATCCTACCCGAAAATTGATTCCCTGATGCCCAGGTTCACAATCAAGCCCTATTCTTTCTTATGTGTGTTTACAAATTCCCTCTGTCGAGTTCAACTTGTAAACCGTAGATAGTGTAAAATTATCAGGCCTCAATAATCAAATAATTAGGATCAAGAAAGAATAAACAATCTGTAATGGTAAATCAATAGGTAGAAATCAACTTTCAAACATCAACCTTCATGTATTTACTCTAACCCTAGAACGAACAAACTATAGAATTAAAGAGAAGAATAAGAGAAAGAGAGAAAGAACTTGTTTAGAAGACATCTAGGGATCCTCTTCTCTCCTCCAAAACTTGCTCCAAAGTCTGAACTCTATGAAAAACGAAGTAAAAGAGTATTTATAGGGTTTACAAAGTCCTAGTAATAAGTTACACCTAAGCCTAGACGAAATAGAACTCCAAAAAACGCTCCAGGGGCGCTATAGCTGGCGCCCCGCGCCCCCGAACGCGCTGACACAAGCAGAACCCGTCGAAATCTAGGCGCTTTGGTCACGCCCCGCGCTGAGAACCGCGCCAAACAGCACGCCAGGAAAATTTTGCCTCTCCTTGCTCCGCAGCTCGCGTCGTGTCATGCCTTCGTGTGCTCGATCCAATCCTCAATCAAAATCCAATCTTTTCTTGCTCGATCATGCTCTTTAAAGCTCCAATTGCACTTCATAATGACCTACAATCATACGACATAAAATCAGTGCAAAATCATATTCATCAACTAGAAAACGTGCGAATAAAGTATCCAAACGTGAGGAAACATTAAGGAAATATAGGCATAAACTGCCAAACATCACCACCCCACACTTGAACCTTTGCTCGCCCTCGAGCAATTACAAATAACTTCCCAACCTAGGTAGAACAGGTCTGCCTATGACTATGGTTGGTACCGACCATTGAACAAATGCACACATGACTACTATGGGTCCAACAAACATGCCAATAATTTATCAAACTCAAAACATGAGAACAACCACCCCAAAATAGCTCAAATGCACAAACTCAACTTATTGCAACCATGCTCCCACAAAATCACACCTATCTACTCAACCAAGAAGCCACAACTTCACCTATTTCATAAAAACCATGTGCCCTCACCAAAATGAAGCAAGAGAGTGTCCCCCAAATATCACACACAACAATGAATATCAAGAATAGAACGGGGACAATAGCATAGAAAGAATTCACTCACTCTCATGAAAATATCACATGTCACACACGATGTACCATAGGCTTGCCCGTAGTGTAGGACTCCACTAATGTAAGCTCACTCCAATCGGGATTAACTAGGACTTTGAAAGATTGTAATGTAGGCTAAGGGTCTGGTAGGATACATATGGGTAATAGTGACTACCTCCCTAAGCACTTTAATACATCACATTCAAATTAAGCACATATCTCATCAA
Organism: Petunia x hybrida; assembly: GCA_037355625.1. Lineage (NCBI taxonomy): Eukaryota > Viridiplantae > Streptophyta > Magnoliopsida > Solanales > Solanaceae > Petunia > Petunia x hybrida. Next base: position 6,085,839 of record JBBBVM010000059.1, on the reverse strand, counting down.
AGCCACCCAATTCACTACCCAACAAATTTTTTTCTTCACACACCTTTTCTACAAAGTAGTAATTTTTCTTCTAAGCACACACTAGCAAGGATGGGTATTCTTTTCTTTTCTTTTTTCTATTTTTTTAAGCTTTTTTTTTCAATTCAATTTTTTTCCAACCCTTGCCAATGCTCCTTCAATTACTTCACAATTTTATCAAGTATTTCCCTCATTGGTTCCACTCAAAAACCTCCCAATACTTCAACCACAAACTCCACAATAATACGAAATCATCAATTAAAGTGCTTAAGGAGTAAAGGGTCAAAAGAAAGCAATTTAGAACAAGTGGGTAGGCTTGCGGTGTGGGCGCCAACAAAAAGTCAAAGGGATCACAACAATCAAGGGTGCATATAAGGGTAGGCAAATCAAGGTAAAAGGCTTATCAAAGAAGGCCTGTATCATCTCCCGACTAGAGCAAACCTAGGATTTCGCTTTGCACACACGCTGGACAAGTTCTAGACACCAATATGCAAACATTGAGTAAAATAAGAATATGCCTCACAACACACATTGCACACAATCCACACAAAAAGGCTCCATCACAACTCTCAATCAAGCAATTAGAGTGCAACTTGTGGAATATTAAGCAGTAATGCACAAAGGTTCACAACAAAGCCAAGCGAGTGGACTCAAGCATCTCAAGGGGGTCATTCCATTTTTTTTCTAGGCATGCATCACAATTTAAAACCAAAAGACACCACAAATAGCACATGCAATAAGTTCAAGTCCACCGGTATCAAACAAATCAAAGGCACCTAGCATTCTACCTATTCCTTTCCTCTAGGCCACCTACAACTAACTATTCTAATCCTAAAAAACTAAAAACTACCCGATTCAAAGGCCTCCCCGTGGAAAAGAACCGAGGTCATAAGAAAAAACACGGGGTGGATGACATGTACCACTAACAAAGACTAAAAAATCTTTTTGCAAGTTTTCATTAATTTTCTAATTTTTTTTTTATTTATTAAAGCAAGAAACAAATAAAAATAAAGTCAAGTGACAAAGAAAATCCTAACGGTACATGCATCCCTAACCTCAAAAATAAAAGAGAGTTCCCCACCCCACACTTAAAACTAAGCAATGTCCTCAGTGCTAAAAATAAAAAGTACAAGAGGTGAAAGAACTTCCCTGAAGGCTCTAGTCCTTGGTGCTAGCATCCTCCAAGCTTCCGTATAGTATGAGGTACTCATACTTTCCCCAACAGGTCATCAATATTAGGCAGGGGTGAAGACACCACACACTTAAACACGACATTACATGAACCTGCAATCCAAAGAATCACCCAAAGTAATATACAACCATAAAAATAGTAATTAACAAAAAATAAAAAATAAAAGTAAAGCAAGCAAATTGGGTTGCCTCCCAAGAAGCGCTTGATTTAACGTCGCGGCACGACGAAGACAACTTCATCACTTTTTCCTCCACCTTGAGCTTATGAATTGAATCCCCAACTTTGCCTCAAGCTTACGACTATGGTATTGGGGTGGTGGCAAAAATACAAAAGGGCCAAGTAACCAATGTCGCATTTTCCACTTCTTAACCTTTAAATGAGGGATGTCGTTTTGTCTCCTCAACATCACAAACTTTAAAATATAGGCACCTTGTTTCTCCTTCTTTGGTTTCTTCATAGGCTCGGGTGGCTCAATTTTCATGTCACCATCCAAACACAATGTTGAAAAATGATTGGAATGAGGTCCAATTAGCTTCAATTCTAAAATTGCATTACTTTTGACACCCTCACTTGCACAAACACTAGAGTTCTCAAATACGATGTTTTCTATTTCCTCACCTGACTCTAATGTGATTTCCTCAACCTTGGCATCATCAACTAATATTAGGTCGAATGGTAGGAATTCCACTTTTTGCTCCTCAGATTGGTTCCTAAGCTCCTCTATCTCAAATCTACTATTCACGACAACTGATAATTGGACTTCAGACACCTCAATCATATCACTCAAATTTGCTCTAGATCGTGAATAGCTAAGCCAAATTGATCAATTTCTTGTGTGAGCTCCACTCTTTCTTCCATAAATTGTCTTGTAGTATTTGTCAGGTCGCTCTTGAAATCCCCATAAGCTTCTAAGAGTTTGGCTTGCTCCATTAGCCTAGTTTCGCTAACAACCTGCACTTCATCGCTCCTGTCAAACTCACAAACATCATTAGAATCATCACAAAAATTATTGGGGGAAGGAGCATGACACTTAGAACAATCATTCCACCGACCACCACACAATTTACAAAAATTCCAATCGAAGGTGGTAGAAAATTCACATAACCAGTCTCGCAGGGTTGAAAGAGTTGGACAATTTTTCCACAAGTGGGTTCCTCCGCAAAGTAGACAGAGATCATCAACATTTGAGCAATCATCATTCGACCAATTTTCATTAATAGATGCCATGATAAGACAAGTAACACAATACTAAACTAAACAAATATTAAACCTGAATAGAAAATAATAAATTGTTCAAAAGAAAACAGTCAATTATTTAGTCCCCGGCAACGGCGCCAAAAACTTGTTGCTCCCAACGCACACGCAAATACACGTGGTCGACAAGTAATAAAGTGATAAGTAGAGTATCATTCCCACGAGGACTATTCAGACTGAATCCTAGCAAACAATTTCTTAAAAACTATTCAGGGATCTTTTTCAATGATGGTTGTGAAAGTTACTAACTAAAGGAAATAATTAAAAACAAGTAATTGAAGTCAAGTAATAGAGAGCAAGTTATAGGTCGTTATCAATAATGGAGAAACGGTCCAGGGTCAGAGCTACGAACAATCCAGTTGAGTTTTCCAGTTGATTCTACTTCTTGATTTTCTAGATTGCTAACTAACAGGTTAATTGTACCCGTGAAAATCTTTCGATTCTTCACGGTCTATGCAGGCTACTCCAAACCCTATATGTCTATGGGTTGAATCACGTGCACGCATTAACGAATTCTATGATTAGTTAAGCTAGGCGAGCAAGTATATGTCTATCCTACCCGTAAATTGATTCCCTGATGCCCAGGTTCACAATCAAGCCCTATTCTTTCTTATGTGCGTTTAAAAGTTCCCTCTGTCGAGTTCAACTTGTAAACCGTAGATAGTGTTCAATTATCATGCCTCAATAATCAAACAATTAGGATCAAGAAAGAATAAATAATCTGTAATGGTAAATCAATAGGTAGAAATCAACTTTCAAACATAAACCTTCATGTATTTTCTCTAACCCTAGAACGAACAAACTATAGAATTAAAGAGAAGAATAAGAGAAAGAGAGAAAGAACTTGTTTAGAAGACATCTAGAGATCCTCCCCTCTCCTCCAAGACTTGCTCCAAAGTCTGAACTCTATGAAAAACGAAGTAAAAGAGTATTTATAGGGTTTACAAAGGCCTAGTAATAAGTTACACCTACGCCTAGACGAAATAGGACTCCAAAAAACGCTCCAGAGGAGTTGTAGCTGGCGCCCCGCGCCCCCGAACGCGCTGACACAAGCAGAACCCATCGAAATCTAGGCACTTTGGTCACGCCCCGCGCTGAGAACCGAGCTAGAAGGCTGGGCGCCTTTGGGGTGCGGCGCGCCACCCAGCGCGCCAGGCAAATTTTGCCTCTCCTTGCTCCACAGCTCGCGTCGTGTCATGCCTTCGTGTGCTCGATCCAATCCTCAATAAAAATCCAATCTTTTCTTGCTCGATCATTCTCTTTAAAGCTCTAATTGTACTTTATAACGACCTACAGTCATACGACATAAAATTAGTGCAAAATCATATTCATCAACTAGAAAACGTGCGAATAAAGTATCCAAACGTAAGGAAACATTAAGGAAATATAGGCATAAAATGCCAAACATCACCTTGCCAAGTACCAATCCCGTTACTCTATTCGACTTGCTTTGCATTAAAATGCATACCTTTATCATCGCCTATTTTGTTTTCGTAAGTGGCACGTAAAGGACATTTCATACGTAACGGGACGGGACTTATTGGCCTCCAAACGTCATTGGCCTTGTGTAGTATCCGTTCAAATCAATTCATAGGCCTCAAATAAAATATTTTCATAGGCCAAATACGATACGGGTCAAACTGCATAATAACGTAAACGGGTCGAGCTGTGCAACCAAAATAGTCCAACAAATAAACGGATCAAACTGCATAAAAAAGCCCACAAGTCAACTGAATAAGCAACATCGAAATCCCGGTCCATACGGTTAAAGCAAACAGTCAAGGCAACAGTGGAACTCCCCCTCCGTGGCATTGTCACTGTAAAAGACCAAACACCTCAAGTGACATTAACTTCAATCACCACTGGATACAACAAAAAAACAAAGAACATGGACAGATCCATTATGCAAAACGGGTAACCGAAAATAGCTAGATACTCCGGCGGAAGCAAGCAAATGGAGCAGTAGTCAACGGGATGGAAGAGAAACACCCGATCGTGGAGGAATTTAGACTAAACAACAGTGGTAAAGAGAGAAACCACAAACACAGGGAAATGAGCGACTGCCGACGAGGTTTTCCGGCGGAACTCCAGTAAGCCTCGCGGCGTCACTACTACTCTGCCGCTGTCATTCTCCAACAGTGGTGTCTCCTTCCTCCTTGCCTTGTTATTTCCCTCAAAGGTCTCCCCATTTCTGATCTCCTTTTGTGATTTCAGTTTCAACAGAATAAACAAGAAACGGGCTCCGGTGATGGCAGATTTCGGTGGTGATTGTTTCCTCTGATTCGTTTAAACCCCAACCCCGATTCTCTATGTGTGTATGTGGTATATTATGAGCTGTGGGTTTTGTGTATATAATGGTGTGTATGTATGGATCTGTGGAATGGGCTGTGAGTTTTGTGTATATAATGGTGTGTGTGTGTAGATCTGTGGAGAAAGAAGAAAGGACTTATTTTTTGTATTGTGTGTGAGTGTCCAAGGTGATAGGGGCTAGATCTGATTTTTCCTGTAAGGAATATGCGAGGGGTGGGGGGTAAAAATGAGTGTGGGTTGTGTGTGGCTAGGGTTTATGGATGAGGATTTATATAGGGGTGAATGATTAGGGTCTTCAAATTGACCTAGAGAGAAGAAAAATGTGCTTTGCAAGCATAGGCTAGACTTGAGTCCATATCATATCTAACCCTTTCCTAAAAAAACTAATCGCTCTAACTAATTTCGCAAATTAATTTTAAAAACTTTCTAATTAAATAAATGCTCACAATATTTTACATGTTGTAGGTAATATAAAGCCAAAAATATCAAGTTGCAAATATAGAAAAACTTCGCAAACAACAGCTGAATTGCAGCTAAACATCAAATTTTATAATTTCTTTTGAAAAAGGACACTTTTGGCTCTATATTAACACAACATGCTATATTTTGAGATTTATATAGAAAGTAAGCGTCAGCAAATTAATTTCAAAATTTCGGGAAAAAATTGGGTGTCAACAGCTGCCCCTCTTTACCCGAAAAGGATGAAAGAGTTTTCAGGGTAAAGAAAGTTGACGTGAAATCCAATTTTGTCACGGTAAACCCAAGACTCTGATTCCCGGGATCAAAATGCGAGGCTTATGGATATGGCCGAACACCAATTTCGAAGTTGCCTGCATATCTCGGGCTCCTAATCCGAAACAAAAGATTAGGACAGATTTTCTTGTTCGAGGGCGATTCTTCAGATCCTCATTGACGAAACAAGCTCATATCAATGATTTCCCCAGTTCACTGCTAAGAGAAAGTTTCACATTTTGCTCCATATGCTGCTGCGGTAATGCTAAAATTCTGTAATAAACTTGACAAACGGTAAGCGAGTATCTGCAAACAATACTTGATAAATGGAGTAATAAATAAATAATGATAAAAAAGCTTGTAGATGCTGGTTGCAATATCAATGATAAGCTTGTCTCCAATCGATTGATGAAGAAAATCCGGATTTATGAGGCAAGATGACTTCGGGGTCGTTGATAGACTGAAAATAAAGCAATACAAAGCTTCAATTAATAGGAACATAAAGTGAAATTTAAAAATAATCATAAGGGTAAAAAAATGCCGCCTTTTCGGCAATAATTCATGAAAAAGCATAATGCTTTAAATCATGAGGTGTCAATTTGAATGCAATCTTGGATTGTACTCCAACCGAAAGTAAGAATACGTCTAAAGTATTCACATTATCCTGCATGTCTTAACAAACTTATTAGCAATGTAAGGCTATCAAAATATGTATCGCAAATGTATAAACATCTCAGGAGGCTACAAAATGTGCTCAAGAAAGTGTGCCAATATTAAACGTCTATCAAGACCATAAAAAATTACGCCTTAGAGGCATTCAAATAATTAACAACTTCGAGGTGACAAAAATACGCCTTTGAGGCAACAAAATTACGCCTTAGAGGCATTCAAATAATTAACACCTTCGAGGTGACACAAATACGCCTCCGGGGCAATAAAATTACGCTTTAGAATCATTCAAATAATTAACACCTTTGAGGTGACACAAATACGCCTCCGGGGCAACAAAATTATGCCTTAGAGACATTCAAATAATTAACACCTTCGAGGTGACACAAATACACCTCCGGGGCAACAAAATTACGCCTTAGAGGCATTCAAATAAGTAACACCTTCGAGGTGACACAAATACGCTTTCGGGGCAACAAAATTACGCCTTAGAGGCATTCAAATAATTAACACCTTCGAAGTGACACAAATACGCCTCCGGGGCAACAAAATTACGCTTTAGAGGCATTCAAATAATTAACACCTTTGAGGTGACACAAATACGCCTCCGGGATAACAAAATTATGCCTTAGAGGCATTCAAATAATTAACACATTCGAGGTGACACAAATACGCCTCTAGGGCAACAAAATTACGCCTTAGAGGCATTCAAATAATTAACACCTTCGAAGTGATACAAATACGCCTCCGGAGCAACAAAATTACGCCTTAGAGGCATTCAAATAACTAACACCTTCGAGGTGACACAACTACGCTTATCGAAAACGTGAACATAAAGACGTTTCTCGAAAGCCTGAATTATAAAGACGCTTCTCGAAAGCGTGAACATGTGAATACGTTATACTCTTTGAACTCTTCCACGAAGGAATGGTCTTGACTACAAAACAAAGTGAGCCCCCAGGATTGGCAATATCTGTAAATCATAAAAAATGGAACGTTAGTAAGCGTTCTCATAAAGCAAAAGTTAAATGAAACAGATATTTTTAATAATTTGCAAGAATTATAGGAAATAGAAATGCCGCCTTTCGGCAATGACTCATGATCGAGTCTCTAGTTTTCTATGGTAGGTTTCTTAAAAATAGTGCCTTCGATTGTTTACGATAGGCTTCATAATAAGGCCTCCAATAGTATATGGTAGGCGTCATGATAGCGACGTCTTCGTCTATCCACGATAGACTTTATAATAAGGCCTCCAATTATTTATGGTAGGCTTCAATGATAATGATATCTTTGCCTGTTCACGATAGATTTGATGTTGATACTTGTAAAAATGGTAGAATTGCCTGCAAAATAAATTTTCATTAAATTCATATAGACAGGAAAATGTCAAAGATAAAGGAGATATAAAGTGAGAGTTTAAGCCGTCCTGCTTATATTTGGTGAATCCATAAAGAGTTGAGTGTTGTCCTTGAGAAAAACTGGAGTTAATGCTTAATTCTAGCAAAGTGTGAAGTAAAGTTGTCAATAAAGCAATAAATTTTTGATTTTGCAAGGGCAGAAATAGAGAGAGAAATAAGATCGTTTTTGCGTATGCGATGAGTCAGATAACGCCTCAAATCTCGGTCAGTTATCTTGGCAACATTGTTCAATGTGTATGACAAATACTCTATGAGGAATTGATAGTTGCTAGTTTCCTCATCTTGTTGTTTTGAAAATTCCTGCATCAAAGAAAAATCGTTAGTTTTGGGAGGGAGTAGGGAGCGTTTGATTTGCGCTGACTTGGTCTTGAACTTGTGGCTCCTGTTGCTTTCTTGTCTTCCTCGGACTTGCATTTGCGAATCATGGTCAGAAACTTGGCTCATAAACTCAATTGTATAGATGTTTTGAAAAATAGAGGCAACATAAAATAATTTAATGCAATATAGCAAGTAAAACAAGCATGCAAATGAAGTAAAAAATGCATTTTGAAAATTTTTTGCCTTGACTTAAACTTGTACATATCTTAAAACAAATTGAGCGTCCTTTGTCTTAGACTTTGCATTGTTCGCTTAGCTAAATCTCGAGATCTTGTCAATTCATCTTTTGATAGTCAACGGTATTTCTTGCAAAATTCTGCCCCAGTTATTATCTTTCACATCTTCAACTCGTTTTTGCAAAAATTGCCCAGTTGTGAAATTCGATACTTCAAATTGCTTTGTAAAAGCTGCCCCAGTTGAAGTTCTAACAGTATTGATATCCAAAAAGTGCAAAAAGATAACTTTACCGCATCATTCTCAAATTATTTAGTTGTTTCGTTATGTCACAAGCAAAGTCTTGGAAGGTTTGCCAATTTTAATTTTGAAACATAAACAAATATAATCGAAAGCATCAATAATACAATAAGAATGCGATGCATTTTATTTCAACTTTCATAAAATTTAAAAAGATTTGATTTACATAATCATAAGCTTTAAAGTACAATGCAATTCGGGGCCTCAAATCTGAGTTAAAATTGAAAACAATGCTACTAAGTTCAATCGCCAAGTTCTTTTCAAACAACGCCACTAGCTTCTGGTACGGCATCGTTCATGAGCTAGAGCGTCTACCATCAATCAGATCTTGAATCTCTTGCATGGTGAATGGTCAGCCACTTCACAAATCTAATTTTTGGTAGTGAAATAAACAAAACAAAAGAAACCTTAAAGGGTAACTATGTTAGTTTGCATGTCATTCATAAGATCGCACAAAAGCAAGCAACACCTAGTATTTAACGCATTTTGAGCAAATTTGAGTAATTTCAAGTGCCAAGGCCTAAGGCACTGCATTTGTATCGTCTTGCTTTCAAATCTTTTACTTCAAATCTTGTCTTTGAGGTTCGACTAATTTGAATGCGCCAAAGATTTGAAGTGGGGGCATTCGTAGACAATTAAATTTTATTGGATATGAATTTATAAAATAATTTGGACTATAATAAATGCAAGACATATTATTCCAAATAAATATTGTGGACTTGTATAATTGAATTAGGTCAAAAATTTTCACCGGGTACCCTCCATAAGGAGTGGTTTGCAAGATTGCCCCCGTTTAATAATATTTTAGCAAACTACCCTTATGTTGACACGGGGCCAAGACTACAAGGAAAAAATTTGTAAGTGTTGGCACGGGGCCAAGACTTCAAGGGCAAGTGTTGTCTTGCCAACACTTCAAGTTATATAGCGAGAATGCAGGAAGGGATTGGAAGGGGCAAGTGTTGCCTTTTGCCAACACTTACGACGAAGTGATGGCAAGTGTTACCTTTTGCCAACACTTTTTTTTTAAAAAAAAAATAAAGTTTCCCATATTGGGGTGTTGTATTTCTCAATTATCACAGAAGGGCTATACCGTACCTCAACATCACAACACAAGGATAAAACAATTATCCTTCAAAAGATAGGGTGCCTGGATCCCTTGTAGCACTAGAAACTATACATGCCTTAACTTATAAAAAAGTTTGTCTTATCATATTTAAGTGTAATACTAGGCATCTGACGTTTATCAATAATAAAGGGTCCTTTTGCCTGTTTAGGAAGGTCCAAAAAAGAGTGAAATAAAGCTCCTCTTTGATTCGATGTAGCATATGTTGCAAGATGATCCGCCACATTCGCTTCCTTGAGACAATGGTTGCCTCTCACATTAGCTTGGCTCATGATTTATATCATCTCATGAATAATCCTATTCATTGTGTAAATATTTGACTCCTTGTTAATAAGCATCTGAGCGATCTCTTATGAATCAATTTCCAGAGTTAAGTCATCATATCCATTTTGGATGCACCAGGATAGTCCAAATTTTGCCGCTAGATCTTCAGCCATAATGACATTGTTGCACTTCAAGGGGCAAGTGTTGGCAAATAGAGAGGGGTCAAATTCAAGTTTTGGCCCCGTGACAAAAGATGACATGGTGTTTCCGTCTAGAATTTTTTATTAAACTTAACGGGGGCAGTTTTGTAAAACTCTGTTAAGCGTGGGTAAAAAAGCAAACCATTGCTTGTGGTGTCATACTTCTGCAAAAAAGCCGAATTAGTTAGCTAAGTCCAAAAATAAGCCCACTTTGTTAGCCCAAGGTCCAAATGGCTATTAGCCCGTCTCAAAGTCTAGGCCCATGCCACGTGGCAAGTGATGTGGTAATCCAGTCAGACAAATGAGCCAATAAAATCATGTCATGTGTCAAGAAAGGGTGACATGTCAAATAAAATCAAACAGTCAATAGGATCACGCCAAGTTTGCCAATCAAATAACACTACAACTGCCTCCTACTACTATAAATAGAGGGCTTCATTAGTTCAAAAGAGCGGAAGAAAGTTGATAACAAAAGGTAGAAGAGAGCTCGTGGATCAAAGTCTACAAATTCTTTACAAACAAGTTTATCAAACTTTCAAATTCAAGAACAAACAAGTTTGAAATTCAAAGTTGAAAAATCCAAAATTTCCATTCATGACAACCATGCAAGCGTTCATGATGAATAGCTTAAATCCAAATTCAAGACACCGGTTGAAGAACAACCTTTCAAAGCCCTTGAAATCAAGTTCAAATAGTGTTCATATTCTTGTTGTGAAGAATCAAAGGAGATCATAGAGATTGTAATATCATCCTTATTGAAATCAAATTTTATTTTTGACCATATTTTTTATTTCTTGATTATATTTTCAGGAACGAAAATTCGTTGTTTACACCACTTTCTCCCATACATTCATAGCATGACTTAGTAGCTTGATATCCCTATAGTTGTTGTAATTTTGAATATCACCATTGTTCTTGTACAACGGTATCATGGTACTCCACCTCCATTCTTCGGGCACCTTACCCGTACTAAGAATGACATTAAACAACCCAGTTAGCCACTCCATACCTGCTACGCCTACCCTCCTCTAAAATTCCACTAGGATCACTCCATACCTGCTATGCCTGCCCTCCTCTAAAATTCCACTAGGATCTCATCAGGCCCAATCGCTCGCCCCCTCTCATCTTTCTAATCGCCTCTTTAACCTTTTCAACTCTTATACACCCGTCGTCGCTAAAATCGTGATTACTTGCGGGGTGCTCTAAATGGCCCACCACAATACTCTTGTCCCCCTCTTTATTTAAGAGTTTATAAAAGTAAGTCTGCCATCTACGCTTAATATGAGCATCTTCCACCAAAATAGTGTCATCCTCGTCTTTAATGCACCTCGCTTGGTCTAAGTCGCGTGACTGCCTATACAACTTCTTTTACCCGCCTCTGTCCACTATTTCTTTGTACAAGTATTCAAAGGCTGCCATTTTAGCGCCCGAAATTGCTAGCTTGGCCTCCTTCTTCGCGGTCTCATATTTTTTCATGTTTATCTCTTCTCCTCCTCGTCTTTGCTCTCTATTAGTTTTACGTAAGCAACCTTCTTGGCGTCCACCTTCCCTTGAACCTCTTAATCCCACCACCAATCTCCCCTATGCCTATTGGGCTTACCCTTCTAGACCCCTATCACCTCTCAACGTGCTCCTCTAATACAACCAACTGTTCTAGCCAACATGATGTTTGCATCTCCACTACTCTTCCAAGCCCTCATAACTACTAACTTCTCTTCTAATGCTTTCAGTTTCATTGTGTTCAAGGCCCCCTGGCATAATTCTAGGCCAACCAACCAGAGCCCTCTCCTTCTTTTTTCCTTGGATCTCTAGATCCATAACCTAGAGTTTATGTTGGGCCGTAAGATTCTCACTCGGAATAACCTCACAATCCGCACTACCTCCTCTATCGCTCTTCCTAAGGAGTAGGAAGTCAATTTTAGTCTTCGTCACTACACTAGAAAAGGTGACCAAGTGCTCCTCTTTCTTCAAGAAATATAAGTTAGCTATCACCAGCTCGAACGCCTTTGCAAAGTCTAGAAGTGAGACTCATCCCTCATTTCTATCCCCAAAACAATAGCCACGATGCGCATCATCATAGCCCACTGAAGATGTCCCGATTTGACAATTGAGATCGCCTCCTATGAAAAGCTTCTTGGTGTTAGGGATACCCCAAACCACAGCGTCCAAATCCTCCCAAAAGAGTTTCTTGGCTTCATTGTCCGAACCCGCTTGTGGTGCATACGTACTAATAATATTATCCATAAGCCCTCCAATAACAAACTTAATAGCCATCATCCTGTCATTCACACTTCTAACCTCTACCACTTGCTCTCGAAGGTTCTGTTCAACTAGAATGCCTACTCCATTCCTACTCCTCGAAACTCGTGAGTACCGCAACTTCTATCATCTACATACCAAGCTTTAGTGCCCACTCATCTGGTTTCCTAGACACATGCTATGCTAATCTTCCTCTACTTGAGGGTTTTCACTAACTCTATAGACTATCTCATCAACGACCCTATGTTCCAAGACCCAATTCTCAGCATAGAGACACACTTGGCCCCTCCCCCCAACCCCAACCCAACCAAGGACAAGACCTTAGTCTACCATCCCCAACCAGAGCCATTACTGAACTTCTAACTACTCTACGGGGTTACACAAAGGCAACAAATTAACAAAGAATATAGGAAAAAGAAAATAGAGTAAAATTAATGGCTAGGAAACAAAAGTCAAGAATTTCAGTACACTAAAAGCAAGGAATACAAGCAAATAAGTTAAAAAAGAGTTGAAGAACTTGTACTGCAATTTTGCAGCAAATAAAATCAAACCATGTACCAAGTATTATGCAAGAGGAAAATGATGCAACCAAGTAAAATTTTGAATTTAAAAGGTAAGAAAACCAAACCAGAGCCGATGTTGATCGTACAACAGATAAGAACTGGTGACGGGTTGGTATTCTGTATTAGTCTGAGGAAACCAACGATTGCATTTTGTTCCCGCTGCGTGGCTTGTAAAACTGCAACAATGTTGTGAGGGTGTTGGTATGTGGGTAAAGATACGCCACCTATGATTATGGGGATACGAGTCCAGCTCGCGAAGACTAGACTTAATCTATAAGTCACCGGGCACATAGGATATACGCTTACTCCCAAGCCACATACTCTCAGCAGGCATGGGCCCTAGGACGTAAGGCATACATCTCGCCGTCTTAGGGTTTACAGTCTCCTAGTTAGGGTTAGTATGTACCACCGCCTTGAGTAAACAGGCCTACGACCTTATTAGTCTTTGATTTTACCATAATTAGGATTGGGTAAATCATAGCTATAAATACCCTTCCTTACATTGTATTGTATAAGCAACCAATGCACATAGAATCCGACTATTATTAAGGAATACAACTACTTACTTTTCTGCTCAATTATTTATTCCTCAGCTTTTATTTACTATTACTCATATTCTACCGTATTGCTTTTGACCCTACCATAAATTTAATTGTTTAACCAAGGAGGAAAATTTTAGGCATAAACAGTTTGGTGCCCATTGCGGGGCTCAGGCAGTTGTAGGTTTTTGCAAAGGAAAAGTATGACCATGTCGAACAACAACGATGATATCCCAAAGAACACTGGTGATGCGGTTGATGTGGTTGACGAGTCTACAAAAGATCCCAGCGATCCCAGCGGAAACCTAAAAGACACTCCTAGGGATCCAACCTATATAGGCAGCGACGGTGAGGATGACCAATCGCACAGAAGTAATTCACGACTTAAGGACTTCCTCGCTGATCTCCTAAAAATACAGGCGGAGCGAGCGAAACAAAACTCAGCCTACCTGGTCGAAAGCATGGCCCAAAATGTTGTAGTGATGTTCGCTGGTTTGCTTCAGAGGCCAGCGTCCCTGCGAGGACCAGCGCCCGTAAATGAATCACCAGGCTCTGTTCCCAACTGAAGTCTCAACATGGAGACCGCCCACGAAAGTTCTACGATGGCCAGTGATTAAGGTATTGAAGGTACACATGTCATCCAGGACATCCTGAAGGAGCTGAAAGTCATCCACAATCGGATTGGTAACATGCCAGGTGCTCCTTCCTAAATTACTGCCGAAGATGAGCAGGAAGTTCTTTAAGCATGTATATAAAGATTTGAAAGCAAGACGATACAAATGCAGTGCCTTAGGCATTAGGCCTGAGAATTTCTTTTACCTCTTATACTTGATTAAGATGATTTTAAGGTTCTTATTGACAATAGCAACTAGATATTGTTGTTGCTCATTGCACAGAGCTTAAAGTCTTGGCTATTACCATTAATGCAGAGACTTTCTCTGCAAGTAGCCTCTATTGCACAGAGATTAAAGTCTTGGCTATTGCCAAGACTTGAAGAGACTTTCTCTGCAAGTTGCCTATTTCATAGATCTTAAAGTCTTGGCTATTGCCAATACTTGCAGAGACTTTATCTGTAGGTTGCCTATTGCACTAGATCGTAATGTATTGGCAAGTGCCAATACATTCAGAGACTTCCCTACAAGTTGCCTCATTCCACCCGACCTTAAAGTGTTGGCTATTGCCAAAAGTTGAAGAGAATTTGGTAACATCACTTGGGTGGTGTTTCCATTGATAAAAGATGTTGGTTTCTTGATTTGTCCAGTGATAAGTTAACCTTTAATGACGATGTTCGTAACTTTCATTCAATCTTGTTTTTATTTTTTTTGTGTTAGATTCCACTTTGATTTCCTAGTTAAGGCGCCCATTGCATCAGAGCTTGAACTCTTGGCAATAACCAACACGTGCAGAGACTTTCTCACAAATTACCCAATCCAACAAGGCTTGAAGTCTTGGCAATTGCCAAGAAGTCTATGCAAGGTGCCCATTGCACCAGAGCTTGAACTCTTGGAAATAGCCAAGACTTGAAGAGACTTTCTCTGCAAATTACCTACTGCAACAGGGCTTGAAGTCTTGGCAATTGCCAAGAAGTCTGTACAAGGTGCCCATCGCACCAGAGCTTGAACTCTTGGCAATAGCCAAGACTTGCAGAGACTTTCTCTGCAAATTGGCTACTACAGCTAGGCTTGAAGTCTTGGCAATTGCCAGGAAGTCTTTGTAAGGTGCCCATTGCACCAGAGCTTAAACTCTTGGCAATAGCCAAGATTTGCAGAGACTTTCTTTTGCAAGTTGGCCACTATAATAAAGCTTGAAGTCTTGGCAATTGCCAGGGAAGTCTGTGTAAGGTGCCATTGCACCAGAGCTTAAACTCTTTGCATAGCCAAGACTTGCGGAGACAAGTTGCCCATTGCAACAAGCTTAAAGTTTTCGCAATTGCCAAGAAGTCTGTGCAAGATGCCCATTGCGAAGAAGTCTGTGTAAGATACCCATTTTCATAAAATTTTTACAAGGTTATCCAAATGAATGTAAGAGAGTAGGAATCTAACCTTAAATCTTCATTTCAATGGAGGAATCTGTAAAAATTGTAGGTTTTTAGGGTTTAGAGATTGTTTGAATGGAGAAAAGGAAGGGGAGGATAGTGTGGGTCTTTTTATTAGTTGTGAGGGGTATTTTCGTCCAGAATAAGTTTCATTAAACTAATGGAGGACAGTTTTGCTAAACCACTGTTATTGAGGGTATTTTGACAAACCATTGCTTCCCGTGTCATATTTTTGCAATTCAACCTTTCTTTTCTACTAGTAGTTAATAAGAATATTTTAAACCTATTTTGTAAGAACGGATAATATTTCCGTAACTATCAAAGTTTTCATTTTATTTTTTAAAATTTCTTTCCCTAGTACATTTTCATTTAGGTACACTAGTATAACACTCGCGCATTGTGCGCATTGTGCAAAGATTATCAAAGAATAATTAAGTTGTATTAGATTTGTTTGAGTATACTAAATCATATTTATTCAACAAATATTCTCACTGTCATTTTATTACTTAATGCAAAGTATACCACATATTATAAAATATTCCTAAGAAGCAATTGTAAAAATTTAGTCTCGTAGCCTGTTTTGACCGCGCAAAATGAATACTAGCCAGCAGTGCAAAACTATTTGAAGACTAGCCACTTCCAGACAAGTTCCAGTATTTTATACTAGGGAACTTTGAACATGTTAGTTCAAAATCCCAGTATAAAATCTTGGGATCACTTAAACACTAATCCCAGTATTTTATACTGGGACTTTGAACATCTTAGTTCAAAGTTCCACTATAAACAAAGTCCCAGTATAAAATACTGAGACTAGACTTTATATATAAAGCTCCAGGGTACTATAAACATGAATTCCATTATAAAATAGTGGGACTTTGAACATGTTAGTTCAAAGTCTCATTATAAAATACTTAGACCAGTCTGGACTGTTTGGCCATGCTAATAGAGTGTAAGTGTGTGCACGGATCTTTGGCTATTCCTCAATTAATTTTAAAATAGTGGATAATTCTCATTTAGCGCTTCCAAAAATGGCTAGTGCATCAAAATCACACGAAGCAATCCTCACAACCGAAAAAGAAAAGTAATTCTAATGCTAAATATATAAAGAATAATATGTTACATACATAACTACTTTCTCTAATGCAATTGACACTAAAAAGTATTTTATGAGGCGCCCATCCCTTATTTAAAAGTCTCAGTCATGAGACAGGTTGACCAATAGCCTGTTTGGCATTGCTTCTCCAAAGCCAAAAGTGCTTTTTTTTCAACAAAAGTACTTTTTTTGGAAGTTTGAGGTGTTTGGCAACTAAAAAAAAGTACTTTTAGGTAGAAGCAGAAGCAGTTTTTCTGCTGTTGGGGAGAAGCTACAAATATCTGCTTCTTCCAAGAAGCAGAAGCAGAAGCAGTTTATTAATTTTTTCAAGACAGAAATATCCTTACCAAGAATTCATATTTACCATATTATTCCTAATAAATTAACTATATCTCTCTCAAAATACAATTATATTTTTCTTTTTCCTATTTTTTCCTACTACGTACTTTTACAAATCTTCTTCCTCTAGGACTAATTTTTATTTCTAGGTATTACTATCAACCATATATAGGATGTCCTACTCTTTAAATCATCTTTTAAAAATAATTGATTACTAGAAATTCCTAATTCCATTATCACTTTGATTTAACTATGTTTTATGTTGTTCAATAGCTTAAATTTATATCTTTTACGTTATGTTTTACATTTAACTAAATAAATTTTCTAATTAAAGTCTTTTATGATAAATATTCAAAATTATTTTTTTATTTTTATTAATCCAAATGTAAAATGAACTTCGATGTCCTTTTCGTAATTTGACACTGAAAAGTACTTTTCGTAACGATTAACCAAACAAAAATTATTTATCAAAAGTACTTCTCCAATGAGTTGTCCAAACACAAACTGCTTATTATCCAAAAGTACTTATTTAAAAAGTACTTATGTCAAAAGTACTTCTCAAAATAAGCAGTTTTTGACAGCAATCCCAAACAGGCTACAAGTCTAGAATTGTAATTCGAGAATTACTTCTTTGAATTATTACCGTACGAATATTACCTCCATAAACTTCACATTCCAAAAGTGTTAACGACATTAATAACTAAAGTGAATTTGTAATAATCTTAATTAAATGAAAATGTGACTTCAATCAACACTCATTGATGGAACCTTCAAGTTCACTACCGATGAAAATGAATGCAATTTAATAAATGTGTATGGGTTCACTATATTTCTAGCTTCACCGTGTTCAAACATATTTTATTCTGATATACACTAACAACGCTTAATCGATTTATTCGAATAATTTCTAAAAACATAAATCATACTATATTAAAAGTGGGAATCTACTAAGTAAAAAGTGAAAGACTTTTTTGCCCTTCAAGAAAACATAATAAATATACATTCTAATAAACAATACATAAGGATTTAATTATTATACATTAAAAGATACTAATTCGTAGGAGTAGCAAACTAGCAATCATTGTAAGAATTACATGCTATTGTTGTACTCCACTTGAGCAAATTCATGAATCGGAACAATTACGGCTCAAGTTCGAATAATCCACAGCAAGTAAATGAAAAGACTATTACTAAATTATTTATGTTACTTAAGACGATGAGAAGCGTTATACAGAAAGCCATATGTCTATTTATACTTAACATAACTCTTTCTTTTATGAACATAAGGAATAAGTAACATTCAATTAACAATTACTCAATGGTAATGCTTAGACTTCTACGTTCTAAAACTTATTTGTCAACTTATGTGCTGGTAATTGTATTACTATATATTTAGCAACGGAAGACATAGCCCCATCACCAAAAATTCTATTTGTTGTGTATGAGATCTATAACACTTGAGTTCAGAGAGAATAGACCCTACATCTTGACGAAGTTAACGAACTGTGTTTATGTTGCCTAGAACGGTTGAACCCACTACTGTGTCAGTCTGTCATATGCATCCCTCTAAGCTATGGAAGATCTAGCCAGCATCCAGAAGCACTTTTCTGTAAAGCATCGCGTAAAAAGGTTTATGTGCCACCATTACACCAAACTATCTTTTATTGAACTACTTTCAAGGTATTTCTGGCCATTTATTTATGCCTTTGCTTATTTTGGAAATAGAAGATGTAACATTGTTCATTCTACTAAAAAAAGATTATGCAATCTATAAGTTTAATTTCAATCAATGGTTTGAGAAAATGGTAGCTTTAAAGTCTCCATAAGCGCCAAGTTGTCAAAGAGATCTCTTAGCTAGCCTGTGTTGTTTGTCTAGGCACCCCTTACTGATATAGAAATTAACGGTGCTCAACTCTTCAGTTTTTAAGAGACATATCTTTGCAAGGGAATAAAATTAAGGAAAAATTGGGGTCAAATTTGGTAACTTGGGAAAGTTAACGAAGGGATAAAAAGATTGTACCAGTTTATAACTTTGCTACATGAACGAGGGTATCGTTTTATATGTTTGATCTTGCTTTTCTTCCATTAGAATTTTGTGTAGGTTATCACGCTCATATTCTATTTATTGGTTAGCATGAATCACGCGCAATGCGCGTGCCAAATACTAGTACCGTCAAAAGAAAGAACCATATATAGTCCATACTCGAGCAACAATAAGAGAAATATTATTCCATTCTTTCCAATCAATTTTAGCATTGTAACTGCTACCATTAATACAGAAAACTAAAAAGTCCATATGGTGACAATAGAACCAGAACTATAAATATTTGTGTAATAATTAATACGAGTTTCTTAAATATGATTAAAATAGTCATATAACCTTCGAAACTTCTAAAATGTATTTTTGAATAAAATTTAATATGTACTTTATATCATTTTAATTCTCAAATTAATCCAAAGAAAAAAGAAGAAGCATAAAGGTAAGAAGAATCTAGCTAATGAGTTGAGTAGCATTTTCCTTCAAAAAATTTATCTTCTCTATTTGGGATTGGGACACCCACAAAATGCGTTGATCTATAGCTTGCCACAAAATAATATAATTCCTATGGACATAACCCCATCCAGAGTAGTTATTCTAATTTAATAGAGAATAATTGATTGAATCCAAAGTGGATGCCCATGACCATTCTCTTCTGACGAATATGGCTCCTAGTCAATATCTTTTCTTTTTAGAACCATATCACTCTCCATTCTCAAACCTGCAACGCATATTGAGCAAGACAACTTAATAAGTTTTAATGAAAATTAATCAACAATATGAAAACTCAGAAGGCAAAAAACGGGAGAAGGAATATGGCAATTACTGTACAAAAATATTAAAAAATTAGGGGAACAAAGCAATTTACCTTACCTACAAATTGCTTCAGCTAATAAAAACCCCCATAATGTTCAAGCCCCATACTTATAAGATACTTATCCTATATGTTATAATCTTTTGAGTCCTTTACGTAATTGGACGCCAGCTCGTTGAACTTCTTTTCTCAGATGTAAAAATTAATGTACACATAATGGTTCAAATAAGAGATCGGATGAATATTTGCACCAGATTTCCATGCGTATTGTGCATGTTGATTCATTCCCAAACTTTAACCATATACATATGAAATTGTGCAACTGGGACGAATAAAAATATTAACTTTAGTTTATACAGGGACAACAATGTAAAAAAATCTACCCAATAATATCATTTAACAATTATAACAGATGGATCTTATGACTAACCTTAGATGCAGGGCAGATTTATATTACCCCTTGGTTACAGGTGTCATCCGACACCACTCGATCTAAATTTTTGTTAAATATGTAAATATAATAATAAACGAAAATAAAAAATTGCCTATAAAAATAAAGAATGACACTACTAAAACAAAAGTAATGGTAGATGAGTTGGTTTAAGCACCTGTGTTTCAACTCTGGAGTCCAGAGTTTGAATCCCACCAGCAGTAGCCTATTTTAATTTTTATTTAAGCTAGATTCTGACACCACTAATAAAAAATTATGCCTATACCACTGCTTAGATGAACAAAAATATGATACTTGCAGCTCATCCTCATTTGTTGGACCAATTACTCACCCACCAGCAGTAGCCTATTTTAATTTTTATTTAAGCTAGATTCTGACACCACTAATAAAAAATTATGCCTATACCACTGCTTAGATGAACAACAATATGATACTTGCAGCTCATCCTCATTTGTTGGACCAATTACTCACCCATTTTGAGTATATATAGGGTCAGCAAGCTCAGGTCATGATAAGTTTTTCCATCTTTTAATTCGAATGTTGTTATCTATTAGGTCAAATTAATATAGCACCTGTGCGATACGATGACGACCCTATTAATGACTATTTGATCATATTAAGTTGTGTTATGCCTTGTTTGAGCTCACTATGGAAATTTTGTAGTAAAATCCCAATTATCATCTTATTTGTCAATACAACTCAACCAATAACAAAAGGTTAT
Organism: Petunia x hybrida; assembly: GCA_037355625.1. Lineage (NCBI taxonomy): Eukaryota > Viridiplantae > Streptophyta > Magnoliopsida > Solanales > Solanaceae > Petunia > Petunia x hybrida. The sequence continues at coordinate 6,064,955 of JBBBVM010000059.1, read as the reverse complement.
GAAATTAAGGAAACATATAGTCATCCAATAATTCTTTGATGAAACTCAAATTCAATAATCATATGATCTGTGATACAAATAATTTGAAAATGTAACATGATTCAAGACAAATAAGAATACATTAACCAAATGAATTCTTTGATAATATGTCAAATTAAATTACCAATAAAATTATTCATTTAGTAAGTACATATGTTTATTTAGAATTAGTACCGCACATCCAAATGTGATTCTAATTAATCTAGACTTTTACTAAACAGTATGACAAAAATAATGCAAATGAAAATTGTCTTTCTTGTAAAAGTTTTTCTTAAATTTGGTCCTCTCTTTTATTATTCTTTGGTAAGTAAAGAGTTTATTTACCAAGTAAGAACTGTACAACATTAATAACATAAAACAACATCAGCGAATTCGAGCACCAAGCCTCAAAACTCCCAAGTCGGCTATCCTCCCTAACATTCACCTGTTTGGCCCAGCTATGACAATCAGCTTATTTTGAGACGTATTTTTGAGCAAAGTATTTTAGAAGACTAATAATTTATGTTTGTCCAAATCATAGGAGAAGTCGTTTTGTTAGTTAATTGCATTTTACAAGTATTTTAAAACTTATTTTTAAACATCAAAGTACGAAAAAAGACATGCATATAAATTATTTTTCATTCTTTTTATATGTCTAATCTTGTCCTTAAAAATAAAAAATACTTTTTTTTTTAGAGAAACAACTTTTTTCAGCTTCTGCTTCTCGTCAAAAGCACTTATTTTTTACCAAAAGCTTGGCCGAACACATTCATTATGCACAGTAAGTGATTTTTGAAGAATAGTATTTTTGGCCCGCCAGAAACTTGGCCAAACAGACTCTAACTCACCTCAGTATTACAAATAGGTCTTGTACTATTTTTCAACCTATTTAACCTGGATAGAAGTCATATAGTTTTTCAACCTATTTAACCTGGATAGAAGTCATATAGTTGCATTTTTCTTGCTAACCTTATTTTTATGGATCCTCCATAGAATGCTTCTTGTACTATTCGATCCATATAAAATGATACATTAACATATTATAGATGACGTAATGTAACGATAAAAGAATACCCTAGAGACTAGTTTTGATCTTATTTTACTTAACTTTTCTTCTTTGGGAGTGTTTAAATGATAAAGAATATGAAATTAAACGACTGATCATCAACCACTATGCTTTTTCTCAGAAATAAACTATGTTACATATATTACCTTAACAATAGAGTGTAAAGATTTCTAGAGTTTCTTTACATCTGCAATTCTCTAATCAGTAAAGGCAAGAGTACGAAACACTCTTTACTTTTTCCGTTCCTTTTCTACTGCCATCACCATTACCGGTGGCCCCTATCACAGGCGACGCCAGGTATGAACTCCCCTCCTCTCACAGTCGTCAACCGTCACTCTCAAGCCATCAATCCGGCCACCTTTCGGCTACGACCACCGGCCAGATCGCTCACTTTAAGTGCTCCGTCGTTAAATTCCAAAGCAAGCGCTGTAAGTCCTCTGTTTACTATCCTTTATCTCCCAGCCTTTTGATTCCAAATTAAGCTGTGGGTTCTCTTTTCCTTATCACGTATCTCTGTCTACTAACATATAATTTTGTAAATTTATCTCGTAACCTAACCCTATTCCCTTTTCCACAATTTGTTGTCCTGTATTTGCGTTTATCTTCATTAATTGTGTTGTCTTGACTGTTCTTTACTGCCTTTGACTGCCATATATTCTGATTTCTTGAACCTGCCATATATTTTGTTTCTCCAGCGTGTGTAAGTCTTTTCCATTCATTGTAATTCTTGCTTAGATCGTTGTTTAGTGGGCTTGCCATTAGTTTGTATTGCTAGTATTATATTTGCTCCTTTAAGTTCCTATTTTGATTTAGTTTAGTTTGTAGTAGGGTGGCAGTTGTGTATGATGGTAGATTGAGGTCGTATTCTCGGTTAGGGTTAGGGGCGAGGGGAAAGGGTGGTAAGGACTTCGCTAGGTTAAGGATTGGATCTTGGAATATAGGGTCTTTGTCGGGGAAATCTATAGAGTTGGTTAAGATCCTTAAGAAGAGGAAGATTAGCATAGCCTGTGTTCAGGAGACCAGATGGGTGGGAAGTATGGCACGGGATATAGAGGGGTATAAATTGTTGTACTCAGGAGTCTCGAGGAAGAGGTATGGAGTAGGTATTTTAGTTGATAGCGACCTTTGCGAGCAGGTGGTGAAGGTCAAGCGGGTGAATGATAGGCTGATGGCTATCAAGCTTATAATGGGAGGGCTCACTTTCAACATTATAAGTGCGTACGCACCTCAAGTATGGCTAGAAGAAGACACCAAGAGGCGCTTTTGGGAGGATTTGGATAAGCTGGTGCGGAGTGTCCCTGTAGCCGAGAAGCTATTCATCGGAGGAGACTTCAATGGTCACATCGGCGCACATTCGGGGCCCTATGATGGGGTGCATGTCGGTTTCGGCTTTGAGGATAGAAATGAAGGAGGAGTTACTCTTCTAGAGTTCACTAATGCTTTTGATTTGGCTATAGCTAACTCAAGTTTTCAGAAAAGAGAGGAGCACTGGGTCACCTTCTGTAGTTCGGGGGCGAAGACCCAAATCGATTACCTTCTCCTAAGGAAGAGCGATAGGGGCGTGTGTAGAGATTGCAAGGTTATCCCGAGCGAAAACCTTGTGACCCAGCATAGGCTCATAGTTTTGGAGCTGGATATTGTTAGGCCGAGGAAGAAGAAGGCTGTGGCAGAGCGCTCATGGATTAAATAGGGAGCTTTGTCCGTGGAGAAGATTCAGGAGCTGGGTAGGAAGGTGGGGGCCATGGGTGCCTGGGACAGTTGCAGGGATGCGAGTAGTATGTAGGCTAGGACAGCAGAGTGCATTCGGGGAGCCGCCAGAAAAGTGTTAGGGGTTTCAAAGGGAAACTCTTATAGACACAAAAGGGATTGGTGGTGGAGTGAGGATGTCCAAGTGAAAGTGGATGCAAAAAAGTCTGCGTACATGAAGTTAATTGAGAGCAAGGATGAGGAAGAAAAGATGAAGAATAGGGAAGGATATAAGACAGCGAAGAAGGAAGCAAAGCTTGCGGTTTCGACAGCTAAGACGACAGCTTTCGAGCATCTGTATAAAGAATTAGCTGAAAAAGGGGGAGACCAAAAGTTATATAGGCTCGCAAAGGCAAGGGAGATGAGATCAAGGGATCTGGATCAAGTGAGATGCATCAAGGATGAGGATGGTACAGTATTGGTGGAAGAGGTCCAGATTAGACGGAGATGGCAGACGTACTTCCATGAACTCTTGAACTCAAAGGGCGATAGGCGTATTGTGCTCGGTGAGTTAGCTCACTCAGAGGGTCGAGGAGACTTTGGGTTTTGTACGCGTATAAAAGTAGAAGAGGTCAAGGGGGCGATCTGGAAAATGCGAGGATGAAGAGCTACGAGACCAGATGAGATTCCAGTAGAGTTTTGGAAGAATGTGGGCGGAGCAGCTGTGGAGTGGCTAACCAGATTGTTCAATGTTATCCTTAGGTCGGCAGAGATGCCTGAGGAATGGAGATGGAGTAGCATGGTTCCATTGTACAAGAACAAGGGGGATGTTCAAGACTGCAACAACTATAGGGGCATCAAACTTCTCAGCCATACTATGAAAGTTTGGGAGAGGGTGGTGGAGATGAGGATGAGGAGGGTTGTGTCTATTTCTTAGAATCAGTTTGGATTCATGCCAGGGAGATCTACCACGAAAGCCATCCACCTTTTGAGAAGACTGGTCGAACAGTATAGGGATAAGAAAAGGGACTTGCATATGGTGTTCATTGACCTGGAAAAAGCTTATGAAAAAGTCCCGAGGGAGGTAATGTGGAGATGCCTGGAATCTAAAGGGGTTCCGATGGCATACATCAGAGCGATTAAAGATATGTACAAAGGGTCTAAGACTCAAGTGAGGACAGTGGGAGGAGACTCAGAGCACTTCCCGGTCGAGGTAGGGCTGCATCAGGGATCAGCGCTTAACCCATTTTTATTTGCCCTGGTGATGGATGAATTGACGCGGAGCATTCAAGGAGAAGTACCGTGGTGTAGGTTATTTGCGGATAATATAATGTTGGTGGACGAGACACGCTCAGGTGTCAATGAGAAGCTGGAGGTGTGGAGGCAGACTTTAGAGTCTAAAGGCTTCAGGCTAAGCAGGACGAAAACAGAGTACATGGAATGCAAATTTAGTGATGCTTTTGATGAGTCAAATGTAGAAGTGAGACTGATTATCCAGTCATTCCTAAGAAAAGAAGCTTCCGATATCTTGGCTCAATCCTCCAATGCAATGGAGAAATTGAGGATGATGTTACTCACCGTATAGGAGTAGGTTGGATGAAGTGGAGGCTTGCATCTGGCGTTCTGTGTGATAAGAGAGTGCCGCTTAAGTTTAAAGGCAAATTCTATAGAGTGGTCGTTAGACCAGCTATGTTGTATGGGGCAGAGTGCTGGCCAGTCAAGAACTCACATATTCAGAAGATGAGAGTGGCAGAAATGAGGATGCTTAGGTGCATGTGTGGTCACACCAGGATGGATAAGATTAAGAATGAAGTCATTCGCGAGAAAGAAGGTGTGTCCCTAGTGGATGAGAAGATGCGAGAAGCAAGGTTGTGATGGTTCGGTCACGTGAGGAGAAGGAGTGATGATGCTCCAGTAAGGAGGTATGAGAGATTGGCAGTGCTAGGTTTACGGAAAGGTAGAGGTAGATCGAAGAAGAACTGGGCAGAGGTGATTCATCAGGACATGGCCCAGATCTAGATCACAGATGACATGAGCTTAGATAGGAGTGCATGGAGGCCGAAGATTAGAGTGGAGGGGTAAGTAGTATGCGAGTGCCTGGCTATTATTAGATGCGGTATTTTATGTACATAGACGATGTACTTCTTAGTCTTCACTTTTATATTCTCTGTTCGTGTCTGTTTAGTTTGGATATGCTTTAGCGTTGTCTTACTTTCTAGCTTTGTATTGTTGTCTTGATTTTCTATGTATGTTTTCGAAAATATTCTTTTTCCTAGCCGGGGGTCTATCAAAAACAGCCTCTCCACCTTGGTGGGGGTAAGGTCTGCGTACATCCCACTCTCCCCAGACTCTACTTGTGGGATATACTGGGTATGTTGTTGTTGTTTTTGAGATTTGTAATTTGAGTGGTGCCTCTGGGTAGAGTTCAGAACTCAAGACTCTATTTATTCTCCTGGTTTCAAATTTGGCTGATGAATTATTTTGGTGCTTTTGATCATTTATATCTAACATGTTTGCTTATATGCATACTAAAAATAACTATTAGTATAATATAATATATTCTAAGAGGGGTAGACTTAAGTTCATCAATATGTATGAATTTTGTGCTAACTACTACTCACATTATTACTTCTATGATCTGTTCTTTTACCTCTAAAAATGGCGATTTCAGTAACAATGATTATCTGAAATCAAGATATAAGTTTGCGCACGGTGATATTAAACTTTTTCAACTAACTTTTGTTATATTTTCCATCAAGGGCATAGTTTTTTTTTTTTTTGGATAAAAAAAATAATAGTATATAGGAAGATGAATGAAACTGTAAATGCATCAAAAAGAAAACTTGAGTTAATCTTTCAAGTTATGCTATTGTGAAAAATAAATCCTTGACCTCAATATATACGGTTCTTTCTCTTATTAATTTCTTCAGATTCATTCATGTATATATAGATATTTGATCTACTTCATCCAGCGAATTAAACATGATAGAAATGATGACATCCGTCTTTAATTACGATACATGTGCACAAAAAAAAAGGTAAGTTAATTTTAGAGCTCGTTTGAGTTAGCTTAACAAAAGCAGCTTGTAAACTAAAGTGCTTAAAAATATCTTTTAAGTGCTTGAGCTTAAATTATTAAATAAGTAGTTACGTATTTGGATAAAAGTGTTGAAACTGAAAAAAAGTTGCGGAAGTGTTTGGTTAAAAAGTATTTTTTTATGTTAAACTGATGAAAATATCCTTAAAAGAAACAAGAAAAGGAGGATAATTTAGGGCATTTTTAAATGAGATTTTAAGTGGTATTGAAAAAAATTTATAAGAGATAAATTAAAATGGTAAAATATTTGGTCAAACTATAACAGCTTTTAAGTCAGAAGAAAAAAGTTAGGATTACCTAGTTTCTTGCTTTTGGCTTTTTTCTGACTTAAAAGCACTTGGCTTTTAAGTAGTTTTTAATTTACAAAACACTTCAATCAGCTAAAAGTAGCTTATAAGATGGTTTGACCAGCATTTAAACCCACCCAAACGAGCTCTTAGTCCAAATTTATATATATATATATATATATATATATATATATATATATATATATATATATATATATATATATATATATATGTGTGTGTGTGTGTGTGTGTGATAATTTCAAAGACCTCCCATCAGGTTTGCCTTCATAACATTTAGTTCCCTTATGGTTTGAGATATTACACCCACCTCCCTTATTTTTATTTTTTTGGTAACAAAACTAGTTTTAGATCATATATTCCAACTTTACCCTTTGTAGCCCTACAACCTTCCTGGTTGAAGGACCTGTTGGGGTTTGAAGTGTAGTGGTGTGAATGGGAAATGAAGGAAGAAGATGAAAAGACAACTTTGACTTTTTCACATTGTCCCTCATTGGGTAAAGTCAAGTATTTTATTGGGTATATATATATAAAATTACTTCCTTTAGCTCATAAAAGGAGCTAAGAAGAAGGGGCCTCGCGTCGTTGTCGTCGTCGCTCGCTCGGCTCGGCCTCGGCTTCGGCTTCGGATTCAGATTTGGATTTGGTCAATTGATATAATTGATTGACTTAATTTTTTGGACCAACAAAATTAAATTAATTATTAAATATTAATATTTTATATTAATATTTTACGTGATCGTTTATGCAACGGTAAATTAATTTAACGTCTTTATTAAATTTTCCGCGTTTGAACTATCCCGCATGTTCTGGAAACAGCCACCTGAAGGGCTGCCTTTCGTGAATAGTCACCTGCTAGTGTCAACAGCCACCTGAAGGGCTGCCTTTCATGAATAGTCACCCACTAGTGTGAACAACCACCTTCATACCCCTTCATCCAGAAATCCTTGGCCTATAAATAGATGGCATTTCCTTCAGTTTTTTCCTCACGAAAAATTCTGATCTTCTCTTCTTTCTTTCTACATTACTTTCAAAATAAATTAACAGCATTATAGTGTGATTTCACAGCCGTCCATTTGAGTTTGCTGTTTGTTGCAGTTTGGAGTACCACTACAGCAATAAAGGTAATCCATTCTATCCTGGGAGGATCTAATCCATAACCTCGGGTACTGTGAGGGGATTAAGTTCCTTAAGGACATGCTTTGAAGTCAGCAGGCTCGAGTTTTCTCCTTCTCATTTCTGTTTTCAGTTTTTCCTGATTTTATTCGAATAACAGTCTACTAACAATCTTAAAGAACATAATTTTTTTCTGTTTTCGAATAATCTTCTGGTTGTTTGGAGATTAAAACCTTCGTGGTTTTCTACTCTCATTTTGGAGATTAAAGTTTATGTAACTTTCTACTCCTACTGTTGTTCGGTTTGAAGAAATAAACTCTTCACTGAATTTGCTTGTACTTTTGTTTGTAGATTAAACACTTCACCAAATTTAGTTATATAATCATTCGGTTTGAAGATTTAAATACTTCATCGTTGGTTTAACTTTGGTTGTGTCATTTTGACAGCAATGACAAATGGTGTGGAAAATGTTGTTCCTGCTACCACAGTTCTTGGTTTTGCTGGTCCAAGCCATCCTGCGACTGTAACGGCTATGCCACCAGCAGAAAAGCCAGAAAAGCTTTCTAGAATTGACTTTAAGAGATGGCAGCAAAAAATATTCTTTTATCTGACCACTCTAAGCCTTTCGAGGTTCATCAAGGAGGACGTTCCTGTCCTGACCGAGGGAACACCTGAAAATGAGCGCTTCCTAGTGATTGAAGAATGGAAGCATTCTGACTTCCTATGTAAGAATTATATTCTTAGTGGGCTGGAAGATGACTTATTCAACGTTTATAGTAACGTTGAAACGTCAAAGAAACTGTGGAATGCCCTTGAAAAGAAATATGAAACTGAAGATGCTGGATTGAAGAAATTTGTGGCCGCCAATTTTCTGGATTATAAAATGGTGGACGGCAAGTCTGTTGTGTCCTAAGTCCAAGAGCTTCAAGTTATTATTCACGATCTCCTTGCTGAAGGTATGATCCGTATTAATATTTTTATTAAAAATATTAATTATACTGTTACTTACAAATTTTTTATTGAAGATATGGTCATCAATGAAGTGTTTTAAGTTGCGGCTATGATTGAAAAGTTGCCACCTTCGTGGAAAGACTTTAAGAACTACTTGATAAGCGCAAGGAGATGACACTTGAAGATCTGATTGTCCGTCTAAGGATTGAGGAAGACAATAAGTCCGCTGAAAAGAAGGCTAATGGAAGTTCAACAATAGCGGGAGCAAATATTGTTGAAGCTGTTCCAAAGCAAAATAAGAGAAAGAAGTCTTCTGGAGCAAAGAGCTATCCAAGTAAGAAGAAGTGCAAGGGTAGCTGCTTCAATTGTGACAAACCTGGACATAAGTCCGCGGACTGTCGAATAAAACATAATTTTCCAAGGAGTTCAAGACATTTATTTCTGTGTTGTGATTTCCGAATGTAACTTGGTTGAAAATCCAAAGGAATGGTGGATTGATTCTGGAGCCACCCGCCATGTTTGTGCTGTTAAAGAAGCTTTTGCCTCCTATGCTCCCGCTGGAACGGATGAAACAATATTTATGGGAAATTCTGCAACAGCCAAGATTGAAGGATATGGGAAGGTCTTTCTAAAGATGACTTATGGCAAGGTGGTGACTCTAAACAACGTCCTTCACGTTCCTTAAATTAGGAAGAACTTAGTTTCTACTGCACTTCTCGTCAAGAACGGGTTTAAGTGCGTTTTTATATCTGGTAAAGTTGTATTAACTAAGAATGATATGTTTGTATGAAAAGGTTGTTGACAGTATGAATAAAATTTCAGCTTCTTCTTACTTGGTTGCGTCAAATAATTTATGGCATTCTCGTTTGGGATATGTCAATAATAAAACCTTGCAAAAAATGATAAATCTGGAAGTATTGCCTAACTTTGAATGTGAAAAATCAAAGTGTCTAGTATGTGTTGAGGCTAAATACGCTAAACATCCTTACAAGTCAGTTGAAAGGAGTTTTGAACCTTTAAACTTAATACATACAGATATTTGTGATATGAAGTCAATACCATCTCGCGTTGGAAAGAAGTATTTCTTAACTTTTATTGACGACAACACGTGATATTGCTATGTTTACTTACTTAGTAGTAAAGATGAAGCAATTGACGCATTCAAGCAATACAAAAATAAAATTGAAACGCAACTTAACAAAAAAATCAAAATGATAAGAAGTGACAGGGGTGGTGAATACGAATCTCCTATTGAAGAAATATGTTTGGAATATGGTATTATTCACCAAACAACTACCCCGTACACTCCCCAATCTAATGGGATTGGAGAAAGGAAAAATGGAACATTAAAGGATATGATGAATGTCTTGATGATAACCTCAGGTGTACCCCAGAACTTCTAGGGGGAAGTTATTCTTACAGCTAATCGAATACTTAATCGAGTTTTCCATAGCAAAACACAATCCAACCCTTATGAAATGTGGAAAGGAAGGGAGTCCACCTTGAAATATTTCAAAGTGTGGGGGTGTTTAGCTAAGGTGCAAGTCCCTAAACCCAAAAGGGTTAAGATAGGGCCAAAAACAGTCGATTGTGTTTTCATTGGATATGCTATAAATAGTAAAGCATATCGATTTCTGGTTTATAAATCAGAAAATCCCGACATTCATGTTAATACGATAATGGAATCTGATAAAGCTGAATTTTTTGAGAACATATTTCCATATAAAAAGGAACGTGCGTCAATTGGTGAAGGAACCAAACGACCTCGGGAAGAAACTGAAGAAAGTACTCCAAATGAGGAAGAACCAAGACGTAGCAAGCGTCAAAGGACCTCTACTTCATTTGGTGATGACTTTGTGACTTTTCTATTAGAAAATGAGCCTCGAATATTTAAAGAAACCATGTCTTCTGAGGAGTCACCATTTTGGAAAGAGGCAGTCAATAGTGAAATAGAATCTATCTTAAACAACCATACTTGGGAATTAGTTGATCTTCCTCCTGGGGACAAACCGTTAGGTTCTAAATGGATTTTCAAAAGGAAAATGAAAGCTAATGGCACTATTGACAAATATAAGGCAAGACTAGTTGCCAAAGGTTATAGACAAAAGGAAAATCTTGACTATTTTGACACATATTCGCCGGTAACGAGGATTACATCCATAAGGATGTTAATAGCGTTGGCCGCCGTATATAGTCTCGAAATCCATCAAATGGATGTGAAAACAGCCTTCTTAAATGGAGATTTAGAGGAAGAAATCTACATTGAACAACCCGAAGGGTTTTTGGTCCCTGGAAAAGAAAAGAAGGTATGTAGACTTGTCAAGTCTCTTTATGGACTAAAACAAGCACCCAAACAATGGCATGCAAAATTTGACCAAACTATATTGTCAAATGGTTTTAGGATTAATGAGTGCGATAAATGTGTTTACATTAAGAACACTCCTAATCATATCGTAATTGATTGTTTATATATGGATGATATGCTAATAATGAGTAACGACATTGCCAATATAAATACTACTAAGCGTATGCTAGCTAGCAAATTTGATATGAAAGACTTAGGAGTTGCCGATGTAATCCTGGGCATTAAGATTCATAAGACTCCTCAAGGTCTGGCTTTGTCTCAATCTCATTATATTGAAAGTGTTCTTGAAAGATTCAAGTACTTAAATTTTAAGGTATCAAAGACTCCTTTAGATACGAATATGCCTCTAGCAAAGAGTAGAGGAAAAAGTACGTCCCAACTGGACTATGCTAGGGTGTTGGGTTGCTTAATGTACATCATGAATTGTACACGACCTGATATAGCATGTGCTATTAGAAAGCTAAGTCGATACACACACAACCCAAGTGCAGCCCATTGGATGGCAATGAGACGAGTTTTAGGATATTTACAACATACCCAAAAATTTGATTTGCATTATAGTAAATATCCCGCTATCATAAGGGTATTGTGATGCAAATTCGATCACCGGCTTAACTGATTCAAAATCCACAAGTGGATACATCTTCACAATTGGTGGAGGAGCGGTATCTTAGAAATCGTCCAAACAAACATTGATTTCCCGCTCTACAATGGAAGCTGAGTTTATAGCTTTAGATAAGGCTGGTGAAGAAGCTGAATGGCTCCAAAATTTCTTGGAAGATATTCCATTTTGGCCTAAGCCATTGACACCGATTTGCATACATTGCGATAGTCAATTGACTATAGGAAGGGCTAGGAGCGTTATGTATAATGGTAAAAATTGTCATATACGACGAAGACATAAAACCGTTAGGCAACTGATCTCTAGTGGAATTATCACTATTGATTACGTGAAGTCAAGTGATAATGTGTCGGATCCGCTTACAAAAGGCCTAGCTAGAGATGCAGTTGAGAAGTCATCGAGGGGAATGGGACTATGGGCGAGAACAAGTGACTCACAGCGGTAACTCTACCTAGAAGACTGGAGATCCCAAGATCTAGGTTCAAGGAGGTCAAACAAAGTTGTGAGTGACGGTTCAACATTGTCAAGCTAAATATATTTTAGTCCATTCTCGGGATGAGACAATGTTTAGTACCAAGGATAAAAGCGCCGTAGCTTTTTTAATGATTATCTAAGTTTGTTATGGAATTATCAAACAGTGTACATCTACGGGATTGTACACAATCACCTATGTAAGTGTGAAGTGGAAGCCGCTTCAAGGAGAACTTTGTAAAGCCAATTCTCTATGCACTTATGAAATCAAGCGGTGTTCATGGCTGAAACGAACACAACAATGAGAATCAAAGACGGTTAATGGTTAATTGTGTGACATATGTTGTCTAGGTATACACCAAAGCTCGACGGTTCAATGATATCAAATCTACCGATTGACCGAGCCTATCCGATGTATGTTCACTACGGAAAGTTCAAAGGGAAACCTAAATATCCCAATGCAATTAATCCTTGTTTCAAATCACACAGTTTTTCATGCATATTTTCATCATTCCCCATTCATGTGGGGGATTGTTGGGGTTTGAAGTGTGGTGGTGTGAATGGGAAATGAAAAAAGAAGATGAAAAGATGACTTTGGCTTTTTTACTTTATCCCTCATCGGTTAAAGACAAGTATTTTGTTGGGTTTATATATAAAAGGAAAATTTACACCACATGACTACCCTAATAGCTATATTAAAAAAAATAACAATACTTTTACCATATTTACAATACATAACAATACTTTCTCATTTTTCATTACCCCCTTCCCAAACATGAAACCCTAATTTCTCCCTCTCTCTCCTTCTCTCCCCTCCTCCACCCACCACCCACCCACCACCGTCCCCCTCCTTCTCCGCTGCCAACACTGCTGCCACCGTCCCCCTCCCTCTTCCAACCACCGTCCCCCTCCCTCTTCCAACAACACGTCCTCCTCCCTCACGCTACTGTCGCGGCGCTGCTACCGCCGCAGTGCAGCGATGCTGCTCTTCGCGGCGGCGCTGCTGCACTGCAGCGGTGGAAACGCCCGGATCTATGTTTTTCCGGTGGTTTTCCGGTGGTTTTCCGGTGGGCTTTCACGATTTGGTCTTTTTTTTTCTTTTTTTTTCTTTTTGTATGTGTATATATGCGTATGTTTATGTATATAATTGTATTTTGTATATATAATTTCAGATCTCCTTCTTTTTTTTTTTTTTCCTTTTTGTATGTGTATATATGTGTATGTTTATGTATATATCTGTAGTTTGTATATACATATTCAGATCTGCCTTTTTTTTTCTTCTTCTTTTTTTGGTTTTGTATGTGTATTTATTTGTATATAAAATGTATAAGACTGTATTTGTGTGTATGTGTATGTTTTGGTGTATAAATACATTTAAGTTTTTTTGAATATCTATATGTTTTTATTTGTATATTCGTTGTATGTTTGTGTATTTTTTGTATTTTCAAGTGCATGGTATTTTTTGGTATAGTTTTGTATTTTGTATAGTTTTGTATATAAGTATTTATGTGTATGAGTGTGTTTTTGTATATTTATAAGTTTTTTTTCCAAATTTAAAGTAAAAAACAAAAAAAAAAACTTCCGGCGGCAGCACTGGCAGCTGGCTTGGGGAGGTATAAATCTTGCATTTGTATGGTTTAACGGAGGTTTGTATATGAAATGTAAAAAAACTATTGCTATATTTTGTAAAGTGGAAAAGTATTGTTATTTTTTGTAAATACGGTGTTAGGGTTGTATATTTGTGTAAAAGGAGCTAAGAGGAAGGGGCCTCGCGTCGTCGTAGTCGTCGTCGTTCGCTCGGCTCGGTCTTGGCTTCAGCTTCGGCTTCGGATTCGGATTTGGATTTGGTCAATTGATATAATTGATTGACTTAATTTTTTAGACCAACAAAATTAAATTAATTATTAAATATTAATATTTTATATTAATATTTCACGTGACCGTTTATGCAACGGTAAATTAATTTAACGTCTTTATTAAATTTCCTGCGTTAGAACAATCACGCATGTTCTAGAAACAACCACCTGAAGGGGTGCCTTTTGTGAATAGTCACCTGCTAGTATGAACAACCACCTGAAGGGCTGCCTTTCATGAATAGTCACCCGCTAGTGTGAACAGCCACCTTCATACCCCTTCATCCAAAAATCTTGGCCTATAAATAGATGGCTATTCCTTCAGTTTTTTCCTCACGAAAAATCTTGATCTTCTCTTCATTCTTTCTGCGTTACTTTCAAAATAAAGTAACAGCATTATAGTATGATTTCGCAGCCAGCCATTTGAGTTTGCTGTTTGTTGCAGTTTGGAGTACCACTACAGCAATAAAGGTAATCCGTTCTATCTTGGGAGGATCTAATCCATAACCTCGGGTACTGTGAGAGGAATAAGTTCCTTAAGGACATGTTGTGAAGTCAGCAGGTTCGGGTTTTCTCCTTCTCATTTCTGTTTTCAGTTTTTCTTAATTTTATTCGAATAACAGTCTACTAACAGGAACATCATTATATAAGGAATCACTTAACATTCTTTAGATCCTGGATTTTTTTTGTTTAAAACAAAAAGAAAGAAAAGAAACCAGGACCACGTTGTTAATATATTGCAGTATTATTCATTATTTATTTTTTAAGTATTTCGTTCCATACTATACTTGTTAGTTGTTAATAAAGTAAAACTACTAAACTACTTTATCTTTATGTAATGGAAAATTACGTTTTCATTTCTTCTTTTGTTTTGTTTCTCGCTCTAGTTTAATTTCCAAAGAAAAAGAAACAAAAATATCCATTGGCTTAGAATAATGACATTGGCCTTTTATACATATTAAAATCTTCTTCATTTTAATTCTCATTTTGATGAATGAGATGTTAGCCGGCTCCCAAAATTTCAAACTTTTATTGGTATAAAATTTCGAAAATGGAGGGAACCATGAAAGAAAGAAGAATGTGTACAAGGGAAGCTGTATGGTTAGAAAGGGTAAAATTGGAATATAAAGACTTGAAATTAGTTTGGTTACAAAAAATAAAAGTAAGGGAGGTTGATGTAATATCTCAAACCACAAGAAAACTAAGTGTTACAAAAGCAAACTTGAAGGGAGGTATATATATATATATATATAGGGATTTGCTAACCTACTACAGGAAGGTAGTAGGTTAGCACCCTACTCATTTTTTATTTGACTAAAATACCCATGCCAACACATTAAAAACATCACAAGGTGAGGTGCTTTTGGTCATTCCAGAAAACTCTCAACACAATTTCTTTTCTCGACTCTCAATCCCCCTTTGCTCAGCCAACAATATTCGTTCACTGCAAAGATTGATTCTACCAATATCAACCTTGAAAAATTCTTGTACTTATTTGTAGAGACTGGGAAAGAAAGTTGAGAGAAGATGTAGAGAAGAGAACAGTACTTCACCGGCAGAAGCACTTTTTTTTTAATTGTTTATCCCTATCAAATTCATCTCTTTTTATAGAGAAATTGTCTCTCTTCCTCTTTTTTTTTTTTTTTTTTTTTTTTTTTTTTTTTTTTTTGTGGGGTGATGGGTATTTTTATCTTTTCTCACCATTCGCAATCACAAAGTTTCCATGAAAAGGGGATTGTCTAATTGGGTTACTTAATAGAACACAAATCAACTAGTTTCTTCAAATTTCACCTATGGAAGAACGGCTAATGTAATTAAGCTAATGCAATTTGAGATATTATTAAATGGGTTACTTCAGATTTGAAGAGCAATAGCGAGTTCAAATGGTGGTTTTAGGTTAGTAAAAATGTGATAACTTGGTTTGGTATTGGTGAAGGAAACTGAATTTGGAAAAAAATGACAAAAAAAATTGTCAACAACTCGTATGATTTGCTAGTTAGGCAGCAAATGGTGACGAGAGAGAAAGCTGAAGACTTGCATTAGCATTCATTTGCCAAAAGACCAAAAGCCCCTCACCTTGTGATGTTTTTAATGTGTTGGCATGGGTATTTTAGTCAAATAAAAAATGGGTAGGGTGCTAACCTACCACCTTCATGTAGTAGGTTAGCAAATCCCATATATATATATAAAATAAAAAAACAAAGAAGAAACAATTTTCAAATTTTTTTGTTGTCCATCAAAGATATAATTACTTTTTGGCAAAGAAAAAAAAGATGATATAATATATACGAACATAAATGAAACAATAAATGCATGAAAAAGAAAAATTAAAATAAATTTTTGAATTTTGGTATAGATTTCTTTGACCTCAATACTCTTTCTTCTCTTATCAATCTTCATATTCATTCCAGTATATATGCAAATTCTACTGGATTCATCCGATGAATTAAACATGATAGAAGTGATCACATCCATCTCTATGATATCTAATTATCTACCCAAACAAAAAAGCAACGCCAATAAATTTAGTCCAAATTCTAAAAATATATAAATGAAATGAGAATAAAAAATAGAACAAAAATAGAAACAATGAGCTTTGTGAATATCTGACTCTCATTTTGGAATGAGGGGATACAATGTAAGGAGGGTATTTATAGCTATAGATTTATCTGGTTCTAATTATGGTAAAATACAAAGACCAATAAGGCTGTAGGCCTGTTTACTCAAGGCAGTGATACAAGCTAACCCTAACTAGGACACTGTAAACCTTAAGGCGGTGGGATGTATACCTTGCATCCATGGCCCATGTGCCTGCTGATCGGCCGTAGCTTTATAAAGCAGACGTGTATCCTCTACGCCCAGTGGCTTGTAGACTAGACTGTCTAGTCTTTTTCAACTGAACTGTATTCTCATAATCATAGGTGATGTATTATCCACACATTATCCATTTTTCAAAACTAAAAATGGAAATAACAGCCAGAAAACATGGCAGTACCTGGTTAATTACTACAGACGATGCTAAAAATCCTAATATGCTATCAATATGTACTAAGTTGAATTTTATTTTACAACAGGATTAATTCAAAAAGAGGTTTAACGTGTACGAGGGTCAATTTATAAAATAATCTGAGTTTTAAAATAGTTACTAACATGAAGAATATTTCCACCAATTTCAAGATGCTAATAAAATCTCATGGATCACTACTTTATTCGCTTACTGTAGACAGACAGTGTTGCATAAGTTTTCACCTTGCTAAGATGCATGATCCAATGCGCAATGAATATCTATTCAAGAGGATTATTGAGGATTGAGGATTAAGGATTGGCCCTAGCAGAAGCCGCTCATAACCATCTTGTTCATGGGACGTGAATTTAAATTACTCCGTCAATAAATAAAAATTGAGTAGTGACGATTGTCCCTAGAAAAGGAAAGATTGTAGGTGAAATTCCTTCTTTAGTGATTTTATAAGATGCAAATCTAAGTTAATCGGTTAAAAGATTCTAGAAATAACAAATTATTAAAAAATAACCATAATAACATTAAGTTGACCACGCTTGACTTAAAAATTGGCAGTTTAGAATCGTCCAATCGGGGGGATGGGGGGCAGGGGTGGTTTGTGGGAAGCAAGCATCCCCGCAAAAGCCTGCAACTCCCAAAAGGGTATGTTCCAACTTCCAATACTATCCCATCATATATCACATACATAAAAAGAGAAGCACATTCCTATTCTGGCAACTAGCCTTGCTTTGATTCCTTTCAAAATATCCTTATTTGACTTTGATGGTTCGACACTTTGACTAATGCTGCATTGATGCTCTTTTTTGGTAAAATACCTATTCTGCTGTTTACACTAAAAATATATACTATAAAAGATATATGCTTATTTGTTGTGAGCACCTCTCCCACATTGATAAAAAAGAGAGATGCTAATGGGTATATAGACTAAATGGGCTCTCCCACATACTAGACTAGTCTTTTGGGTTGGGCTCTCCTATTTGGTCTATAACATTGGTGCTTTCATTGAGAGTTCACGCTTGGGGGCCTCAACTCGGAGTGGTGGCCTACGCCAGGAGTGGTGGCCTGGACACAAGGGGGGTGCCAGCCGTGACCAACGGGATACTCGGAGTGGTGGCTTGTGCCAGGAGTGGTGTGGTGGCTTGTGCCAGGAGTGGTGGCCTGGACCTAAGAGGGGTGCCAGCCGTGACCAACGAAGCGGGGGCGATTTTAAAAACTTAATGGCTTCCCGTTTTACTAGTGAAGAATAAACCTAGTAAAAAAAAAAAAAAGAGGTGGTACACTCTTTTTTCTTCTTTTTCTTGTCTTCCTCCTCCTATCTTCCACCTCCCTTCTTGGTGTGAAGTTTAGTGCAAATATACGACTGATTGGTCGAAATTCAGACACATCATCATTCTGATTTTCACTCCAGCATTTTCGAAATTTGTATAATGCTGGATGCAGCAATTACTTCGAACTTCAACCATGCATGGATCTAAGTTTTGATTAAAGTTCCTTCATGTTGGTTTTTATAATAAAAGTAGCTAAAGACAAAGTATGGGGTCTGGGGAGTTGGTGGAAAGAGTATTCAAGGGATCGATATGAATGTGAATACAAAGGGTATGATTCTCTCGAGCTGTATTAGCTTTAAGTAAATGTTTACACACTACAGAATTAGTTTAGACATTGCGGAACAAACTTTAATTTAGACTATCGGGCTAAAGTTTGTAGAATAAATTGAACTACCTGTTAAAAAACTTATAGCCAAATATTAGTCCACTAGCTGCTAGGCTAAAGTTGCCAGAAAAGGTTGCGGCAATTTTTTTTATTATTCCGAATGTGAAGAGCACAAATTGAACTTCAATGACTTTTTTTAAGAAGGGGACAAAATATAAAAAGTGACATTAAAAAGGCTGTTGGGAAAAGGCCCCTCACTCTACTTACTATATAGACAAACTAACAATTTAAATTTGATCACAACTAAATTTTATCATTGAACCAACTGTACATTTGAAATTCAAAGTTTCAATATATCTTGACATTTTAATGATTTTTCATATGTATATCAATACTCCTGCCAAAAATGACAGGTTTATTTGAACCGAGCAAATGCATTGTGCATTCGGTTATGCAGTTAACAGAGCTAGCTCTAGTTAGTTTTATTAACAAGAAAAGGAACAAACTAATATGAAATTAGTGATAAGACGGGTCCCTAATGCTACAAAAAAGCACTAGCTTTGGTCCAACTCAAGTGTTTGAAGGTTTGGCACGTCCCATACGAAAATAATCTAATACCATTAACTACGTGGTTATTTAACTTACCTTTATGTATCTCTAATAAAATGTCTCTTTAACTCTATCCGGAGATTTTACTTTAGGAAAGAATTACACTACGAGAACAAAAAGTGCTCAATATATATTTTTTAGCCCCTCCTTTTTTTTTTTAATCCTAAACAAACACCTAGCCACACCCTATATCTTTTTGTAGTAAGAGTTTCTTATTCCCTTCTCTACCATCTATTTCTAGGGTTTCCTGCTGCCGCCCCCTTTCTCGTCCCACCTCCCCACGACGAGCACCACTACTGCTGCTTCAATTTTCCAGTGAACCGCCACCGCTGCTCCAGCGAGTTGGTGCTGCCACCATTCTCGTTTCCCCATGCCCAACGCTGCTGCTTCGTGCCACTGCTCCGGTGAGCTTCTACAGTAGCTCGCCTGCTCCGTCAATGAGGAGTAGCTGCTCCGGCCTGTTTCCTTTTTTTTTGTTTAGGGGGGAGGGGGGATAAATGGATGTATACAAATTTTACTCTATTAAAATGTGTATACAATGTAAAAAAAGTGCGTGCACACTAAAAATAACTGGATAAAGTGCGTGTATACATTGTGTATAACCGATAGTCTGACTGTATACATCATAGTTTTTAGTTTAAACACTATATATACCTGAGGAGACCATTTGTACATACTGTATTTTTTTTTATTATATACTGGCTATAAAAAATAAGTGCTAGTCAAAAGTAAGAGGAGGGGAGTTTACTGGTGTTTTAGTAACTATCCCTTTACATTATGTAGTATGAATAAGAATAAGAGTAGATGTTAAAAGAACAACCATTACCTTCTCGAATTAAAGAAACGTTTAATTAGGACCAAATCAATTTGATTAAAAGCGACATTTATTTTGAACGGAAGTGCTCATGATGCCTGTGTCAAAGAATAACAAGATTATATTCTGCAGAACTTCTGGGAGAATCATTTGAAGATTGTTATAGAGGAATAACTCAAGCTTATGGGGTGAGGACATGTGGAAGATTAGGCTAGCCATATATATTCCTCCCACTCTTGAAAAATGAAAGAAGCGAGAAATAGTGAACATTTGATAGAGATAGAGATAGATAAGATGGGAGTGGGAATTAACGGAAAAAAGATGAGGATAACAAATGATGATAAGGAACTTGTGGTGGGGGTTCTCCAACTTTACTATTTTTTCTCCATTCTTCTTGGCTATTTTCATGCTTTCTTTTTTGGAGTTATGACTAGCTGATCCCTGACCCTCAATACAATCTTGCCCTAGATTGCTTTGTATACTTTGGGAAAGTCATATATTTTGAGACATTACCGATCATTTATTATTGATATAGATATATTGTGCCTAAACCTCCCTTTTACATCTATTCGTTTCTGTTTATATGACCTGATTCAGAGTTCAATAAAGTCGCACCATCCAACTAACATACTCAAAAAGTAATTCGAAAAATTGAGGTCGAAGAATAATTTATTAGGCTCTCGAATAATAATTAAATCATATAAAATGAAAAAGAGGGGATAAATATTTATACCTCCTTCCTTGCTTTGCCTCCTTCCTTGCTTTGCCTCCTTTCCTTTCTGGTAATTGAAAGCCAGACTATATCCCGCCAAAATTTATATATCAGAAAAAGATATATAGCTTTATTATTATTTCTATTTTTTTGTATATATATATTTGATCTGAATGAGATTGATTAGAGCAACACTTATACAGAAGACTTATGTAGTCGATGTCAATTTGAATGTAATTTTTAGTGTTATTATAGAAGGTGAACTAAATTATATTTAAATGGTGTGTGGTTTTTTAGCTCACTTAGGGAATGATGTTTGGTTTGAGGTGTAAGAACAAATAGTTATGGCATGAAATTGTACATTGTTTGTTGCGTACTTTATTTTAATTACTATTTTCTTACAGGGTGTTATAATATATGCACCTCCTAAGGACACTAGAAGGGGGTTGAATAGTGTCCACCGATTTTCGCTTTTAAGAACCTGGTTCAACTAAATTAAGAACCCAGTTCTTGTCTTTGCAATTCTGCTGTTTCAACCACTGCAACACACACCAAACACACACACAGAGAACACGAGGATTTTACGTGGAAAACTCCTTGCTCAAGGGAGAAAAACCACGACCCACACTCTGGGATTTGAGAACTTAATCCACTAACACAATGAGCAAGTTTTTGATTACAAAACTCTGTAACCAAGGGGCTAAACTCTAGACCCTAATCATTACTCAAAGCTAAACTCTAGCTTTTCAAGCAATTTATCACAAGTTCACCTAATACATATGCTTCTGCAGTAAGCCAATAGGTAAAAACAATGAGAGCTCAAACTAAGACAACTTACAACTCAATAAACCTAGACAGAATATCTAGATTCGATCAACTCAAGCACGTCTGTTGTCTCCTTCAGTTTACTCACGTAGAATGATGCTAGATCGCCTTTATATGCTCTCAACTCTCTGTTTGTGAATAACTGATTTACGGCTGCATCAACTACTTGTATTTATACGGGCCTTGTAACCCTAGTTGAGTCCTACAAGGAATCCTTGTAATTATGGTAAGACAGGATTCCCAGCAATTCCTTTCCTTGTTGAAGTCCAACTCCTATTCACACTTCGAAGATACAGCCTGGGCACCGCCTCTTTTAGTCTGACTAGGATACATATTCATTCGCGCGCCACTATTCCTAGTTCCGCAGGGATTTGCAACCCGCAACTCTTTTCGATCAGACGTGCCCTTCTATCCAAGGACTATGTTCTTCTCCAAGACCACTGAGTCCTTCTCGTTTGTCATTCTTCAAAACCAATGCTCAACAAATTCCCCCTTTTTGATGATGACAAACAAATGTTGCCAAAGAACCTGAATAGACAAAATTTCCAAAACACGCAAAAACAAAAGGTAACAAGTTCAAGAAAATAAAAACAGATGAATTAGGTCACAAACACCCCAACATTTCCTTCTTTCCCCTTTTGGCATCATCGAAAATATTCAAATACCTGCCTGAACCTGTTAGTACTATCCAGTCTAGAGCACAAGGCAACAAGTCAGCAAATTAAACACACGAAGGCAAGAGTAAGGGCCCAACAAGAACCAAATACTGTAAAGCAAACAGTCATAAATATGAGAATTTAAAATCATTATCCAGGGTGTGACAGCAGCACTACCCTATCCATTAGTACACAACCAAACAAAATAAATTGTTTTAAACAACCATCACATGTGCAAGAGAGAATGGAAGGAATCAACAGCAGTTAGGAGAAGGGACAGGAGGATGGACAGGAGGACTCAGGGCTGAAGGTTGAAGTGTTTGACAAGTGCCTCAAGGTGCTTTGTAGTTTTGGCCCTTTCCATCACCAGCTCGGCCTCATACTTGTGGCAGTCTATCTTCAAACGATCAATTTCTTGATCCTTCAACTTCAGCTGTCTGTGAAGCTCTGCATTTTCAGTATTTACTTCAAGAACATGAGTCTCCAGCTCCTTCACAGCATCAATGGCCTCCTCAGGTCCATAATCCTCACTCTCCTCAGCTAGCTCTTGCTTGACCTGCATAGGTTTCTTGGAAGCTCTCCTCTCCTTGAAGAAGTCACAGTTTTTAAGCACATTGTACCCAAACATCTGATGAATGGTTGGCTTCTTCCCAGCTTCCAGTGGAACCCCAAAATGCTCTAGAACCTGCTGGATGACATAGGAATGAACTAAAGAATGTGGCTTTTGATCAGTGTCTGCAATCCTCTTAATATGTCTGATAATCAGCCCAGGTAAGTTAAATCTTACACCCTATCCAGCAAGTCCGTATATGTTAGGGCCAGAGCACTAGCTTCACTGTTTCTTTCTCCTCGTGGCAGAAGGAACCTGTGCACAAACTCAAACATCAACTGGTGTGCAGGCTTCATCTCCTTTTTATCTACCTTCCTTTCCTTCCTTAAATTGGGTTTTCCTGAGAATTTCTTGACCACACTCAGAGGGGTTACACCATCTGTCCTCTTAGGCCACTTCAGCTTTATATACCTGCAATAACCTTCAACAGGTATGTCAAGGATCACCCCAATCTCATTCCTCCCAAATTCTATCTCAACTCCCTTCACAGTGGGGAACACTCTCCTGGCATTGACTCTGCAGTTTGGGTAAAACTCTCTGACCTCATCAGCAAATAGCATCCTATCCTTGTTTGCAAACAAACCAAGCCATCCTTGGTCACCAATCATTCTCAGCAGTGGTTTCATGTGATGTTCCTTCTCATCATGCAAGATACTACCAGGCAGCACCTGATGCTTTGCAACGAAGGCCACTCTATCAACTTCTTCTTCAGAACCTCTCCTTCTCTTCCTGTTCTCTGCTTCACTATCAGTCTCAGAGTCACTTGGCTCCACATAACTACCAGCCTCGTCACTCCCTTCCTCTACCTCATCTGCTTTCTTCTCTTCATCTTTTTTCTTTGCCTCTCCGTCTCTTACATTAGTAATTACTCTTTCCAACTTTCCAACACTCTCCAGCTGTTGCTTCAAGGCAGACCTAGTGCCAACCCTCCTGGCCGCTGGCTCAGAAACTGTCCTATTACCACTCTCATCACTTGATTCATCAACCAATTTGGTTTTTGATATTGACTTTCCCCCTTTCACCAATCTCCTCCTCTTATCAGGCTCTACTCTATTTTCCCTTACAAACACTACCTCTTCTTCCTCTTCCTCTTCCTCTTCCTCACATACCAGCCTCTCATCCTCCTCACCAAACTTCATTTTCAACTTTTTCTTCTTTGTTTCTTCTGTTTTCTTGGTCACCTCATCACTCTCAATTTTTTATTTCTCAACCTCCTCATCTTTTTCTTCTTCTGAATTTGTCCAATTGAGTCCTGCATCATCAGCCTCAATGGGATCTGGGCAAGAAGCAGGTTCTTGACTCAAATCTTGTGAAGCCTCAGCAAGACCAGGTCCTCCAGCTACTGGACCTTTAAGGAAAGATACCCCTTCACTCTTCTCAGCACCCACAACACTAGCACTTGGTTCATTAACACGTTCCTTAAGAGACTCAACAAAATCATCCTCCCTTAGTTGTTCTATCACTCTCCCTGCAACATCCACCCCTAAATTTGTCTTTTCTACTACAGGCACATGCAATTTCACCTTAGATTCTTCCTGAACTACCTTTTCCTTTGCTTCAACTTTGTTCCCCCTACCAGTTTTGTCACCAGTATCTGCTTCTCCTACAATTTCATCTAGTCCTGCTACTAGGGTTTCAGTATCCACTGTACCAGGGCTGTTTATTTCCTTTAAACCAACAGAAGTAGATGGGATAGGGTCAGGGGTTATCTCAGCAGAAGGCTCGAATGAAACTTGTGCAGTCGGCGTAGTAGACACAGTTCTTGACAGCATTTTCTTGACCAGTTTCTTTTCTCCCTTTTTAAGAAATTTAGTTCGTGCCACAGCAAACCTTTCAGCAAGGGTATTTGGAGGATGTTTTGCGGATGATTTCTTGAGACTCTTTGTGGGTGAAGTGGATGAGGATTGTACTTGAGACATGATGAAATTTGTTAGGGTTTTGACTGAGATTTCAAGAATTTTTTTCTGTCTTGAACTTTTGAGAGAGAATGTAGATTTTGAAGAGGCGATGTAGTTGAGTGTGTGAGTTTTGTATGTATTGACGAAAGGGAAAGGGTTTTGGTGATTAGATGTTTTCTAGGGAAGCCAAAGAAATAATGAGATGAAAGTGAAAAGCAGCTTTTTGAAATTTTTGAAAACCGGGAAGGGTTATGGATTTGACAGTTATGGACTTATTTAATTTAGACTTTTCAAGTAGTGGGGTCCTAACAAGTCAAATAGAATTCTATCCCAAAAAGGAATGTGTTCCTAAAATTTAGGACAGTTATCAGAACATGGAGGATCTCCCTTTACACACGTATAATTGACAATTTAATTTCAGTTATGACTTATATCATACAAGGTAGTGTGACTGTACCTGGACATGTTTCCTCATGCTTCAGTTGGTTCCTTCTCAGTACATACTCGGTTATTCATCGGATCACATTATCCTCACCTGGTGCTTAAAAGCTGAACAAGTATACTTAACAAAGTACAAAATTAGACTGAACAGTAATAACAGAATTTTACACAGAGATAATTGAATACTTAACTAACCAATCATTGAGGGACCACCTGCTGGGTCATCCGTGTATTTTGGTCATCCCTAATTCCAACATGTTCCTCTCAAACTGTACCTTGTTCAATACTTTAGTAAATATGTCAGCAATTTGATCTTCAGTCTTGCAAGAATTCATAGTAATCAGAACCTTTTCCACATTATCTCTAACGAAATGATGTCTAATATCAATATGCTTGGTTCTTTTGTGTTGGACTGGGTTCTTGGCAATATTCACTGCACTTATGTTATCACAGAAAATTGGCACTGCTCCACATTTGATACCAAAGTCCTCCAACTGTTGTTTGATCCATAGCAGTTGTGAGCAACATGATGCAGCTGCTAGATACTCAGCTTCCGCAGTAGACAGGGCAACTGAGTTTTGCTTCTTTGTAGCCCAAGAGACCAAACAAGGACCAAGAAAGTGTGCCATTCCTGAAGTGCTTTTCCTATCCACCAAATGACCTGCATAATCTGCATCAGCAAAACCAATCAGTTCAAAAGTACCTCCCCTTGGGTACCAAAGACAAAGGTCCTGAGTTCCTTTCAAGTATCTCAGGATCCTCTTCACAGCTGTCAGGTGTGACTCCTTGGGCTTGGACTGAAATCTAGCACACAGTCCCACACTGTATACTATATCAGGTCGACTGGCTGTGAGATAGAGGAGTGAACCTATGATTCCTCTAAATTTTGTCTCGTTTGTTGAAGGACCTAGTTCATCCATATCCAGCTTGGTTCCAGGAGCAATGGGCGTAGTCATTTCTTTAGCTCCCTCCATGTCAAACTTCTTCAGAAGTTCCTTGACATATTTTTGCTGATGAATCATAGTGCCTTCAGGCATCTGCTTTATCTGCAGTCCAAGGAAGAAATTTAGTTCACCCTTCATGCTCATTTCAAATTCACTTCCCATCAGATCAGCAAACCCTTTGCGTAGCTTCTCATCAGTGGCTCCAAAGATGATATCATCGACATACACTTGAATCACCAATAGATCCTTTCCTTTCTTCTTGAGAAATAGCGTGTTGTCAATCTTTCCTCTCGAGAAACCATTCTTCAGCAGGAATCCTGAAAGTCTTTCATACCAGGCTCTAGGGGCTTGCTTCAATCCATAGAGAGCCTTGTCATGTTTGTAAACATGATCAGGAAATTCATTGTTCACAAAGCCTGGTGGTTGTATTACATATACCTCTTCATTCAAGTAGCCATTCAAGAAGGCGCTCTTTACATCCATCTGATATAGTGTGAACTCCATGTATGTGGCAAAGGCAATCAACATTCTGATGGCCTCCATCCTTGCGACTGGTGCAAAGGTTTCATCATAATCTATTCCTTCTGCCTGACTGTATCCTTGAACCACTAACCTTGCCTTGTTTCTTGTCACTATACCATGCTCATCCAGTTTGTTCCTGAATACCTATTTTGCTCCGATTATTGATCTGTCCTTCGGCTTAGGAACTAGGTGCCACATTTTGCTTCTTTCAAATTGATGAAGTTCCTCCTGCATGGTTAGAATCCAATCTGGATCTTCTAGAGCTTCCTTTACATTCTTTGGTTCCAGAGATGAGAGGAATGCAAAGAATGCACAGAAGTTCTTCAAGGCTGACCTGGTCATGATTTCTGTGTCTAGTTCAGATAAAACATTCTCCAAGGGGTGAGAGCTTTGATGTTTCCATGGCCTCAGTTGAATATGACTGGAAAAACCTGCAGCATTATCTTGAGGGGGTTCTTCCTGACTTGCTGGATCATCAGCTTCATCTGATGTTCCCCCTGTCATGTTGACTCCTTGTTCTAGTGTGCTCAGAATCTCTCCTGATGTCTCTTTGTCTTCTGAGTCTTCCAGTTCATCTACACCATCTTCCCGACTTAGGCCAATCACTTGATCATCTACCTCAGTTCCCCCCAATGCCTTATCAGATTCATCAAATACGACATGCATACTTTCCTCCACTGTTTGTGTTCTTTTATTAAACACTTTGTATGCTTTTCTTTGAGTGGAATAACCAAGGAATATTGCTTCATCACTCCTAGCATCGAACTTACCCAATGGTTCCTTTCCATTGTTGTGAACAAAACATTTACAACCAAAGGGTTTCAGGTGAGCAATATTAGGTTTTCTTTCTCTGAGTTGCTCATATGGAGTGTTGTCAAGAATTGCTCTGATGGAACACCCGTTCAGCAGATAGCATGCAGTGTTTATTGCTTCAGCCCAAAAGTTTTTTGCAAGCCCACTTGACAACAACATAGTCCTTGCCATATCCTCCAGGGACCTGTTCTTCCTTTCAACTACACCATTTTGTTGGGGAGTTCTTGGTACAGAAAAGTTATGATCTATGCTGTTCTTTGCACAATACTCAGAAAATTTTGAGTTTTCAAACTCAGTTCCATGATCAGATCTGATGCTGATGAGTTCTACACTTAACCTTTTCTGCACTACACCAGCCTACTCTTTAAAACTGTCAAAAGCTTCATCTTTAGATGCCAAGAACAAGGTCCATGTGTACCTAGAATAGTCATCAACAATTACGAACACGAATCTCTTTCCTCCTCTGCTCCTGACTCTCATAGGTCCACACAGATCTATATGCAATAGTTCCAGTGGCTTTGATGTACTTACCACCTTTTTGGATTTAAATGATGATTTCACATGCTTCCCCCTTACACACGCATCGCACATTTTTATGTTTTCAAATCTCCTGCTTGGCAATCCACGAACCAGCTCCTTAGATACAAGCTTGTTCAGTTGTGAGAGACTTGCATGACCCATCCTTTTGTGCCACAGCTGAGAGTCACTTTCTTGCACATTCAGGCATGTTACGTTATTTTCAGGTAGTGACTTCAGCGATGCTTTGTATACATTGTTCATCCTCTTTCCTTCCATAACAATTTCTCCACTCTGTAGATTCTTCACAATACAGCTTACAGACGAGAAACTCACTTCATTACCTCTATCACATAGTTGGGAGATGCTTAGCAGATTGTGTCTGAGACCATCAACACAGTAAACATTTTCAATTGCATGATCCAGAGTTCTCTCAATCTTTCCAATTCCCACGATTTGACCACTTTTTCCTCCTCCGAAGGCCACACTGCCTCCCTGAAATGCTGCGAGTGAGAGAAAATTTCTTCTATCTCCTGTCATGTGCCTTGAACAACTACTATCAAGAATCCAGCTTGGGTTGTTCTCCCTTACTCCAGCCTGCAAAACAGATTAGAGGTTAGCCTTAGGAACCCAGACAAGCTTGGGTCCCTTCTTACGAGAGAATGGATAAATCAAATCCTGTCTAGCCCATTTAGGTAGAACACTTCTTTTATTCTTGGCCTTTGCCTTGGAAACATTCATGCACTTTTGTTTGTAGTGTCCAGTTTCACCACAAAAGGTACACAACATATTGCAAGGCAACCCCACATACTTGCTCTTAGGGTTATATGGAGGCAATGGTTTCTTGAATCCTAGTCCTTGTTTTCCTTTGTTTTGATTTTCAAGAACCCAGTTCATTGCCTCCGATGATTTATTCCATTTAGTTAATCTGGTAAGCTCAAATTCAGATTTTTCAACTTTTTGATTTAAAATTCGGTTCTTTTCAGTTTCCTGATACAGAATCTCATTAGCTCTTTTCAGTTCATTTTTCAAAAAGGTTTGAACTTCACTTATTACTTGCTTACCATTTACACTCTCTCTTAACTGATTGCATTCCAATTCTAGATCAGTGATCTTAGAGTTTGACACAAGAGTCTGCCCTTTTAAGATGGCATTGATTTCTTGTAGTTCAATGTTTTGTTCTAGGAGGCTCTTATGCTTTGTTCTGAGATCACCTAGCTCTTCAGTTAATTTATCTTTTTCAAATTTCTCCTTTTCATAACCCTCAATCAAAGTGGCAGTGATTAGAATCAAATTTTCAGAAGAGTATGTATGTAAGGTTTCCTTGAGATCAGATAAACATACCTCTGTTGAATGAGCAGCTTCAGCTCCATCAGTTGCCATAAGGGCGGAGTCCTTCTTATGGTTGTCATCTGTGTACAACTCCTTCAGCTTTTCCCAGATTTCCTTGGCAGACTTGCATTCAAGTATCCTTGCAAGTACATCATAGATAAGTCCTCTCCTTAGGTACCATTCAGCCTTGGAATTTGCCTGTAGCCAGTCTAGATCTTGAGGATCTAGTTCTTCCACCTTCTTTGGCACCAAAACTCCATTTGTTGCTCTCTTCACAGGGACATGAGGTCCTCTCTTTAGGATCAGCCACAGACTATAATCAGTTGCTTGCAGGAAAATTTTCATTTGTTTCTTCTAGCTCTTATAGTTAGTCCCGTTGAACACAGGTGGCCTTGACGGAGCTCTTCCTCCTCTGAACTCTCGAGGGTCTTCTTCATCAGAGCTGATGTCTGTCATACCCATTAGTGCTAGTTCGAATTCCTTTTCATGATCAGATTCACTGTCAGTTGGTCCCCATGTAGCATAGAAGGCTTCCTTCTTCTTTCTTCTTTCTGCTCTGAAGTTTGGAGGTCTTCTTGACTTCTTCTTATCTTTGTCATTTTCCTTTGACGTCTCCTTCTCCTTTTCCTTAGATGCTCTATTTTTCATCCACTCTATTTTCCACATAGGACAATCCATGACGGCGTGATCTTTCTTGAAACACTTAAAGCATCCTGAGTAATCCGGACTGTCGACTATGTTCTTCCTGCCAGAATTCTCCTTGCCACTTCTTTTGAAGCCTTTGAATCTACCAAGGTTGATCTTCTGTCTTAGGGCACTAACCATTGCTGCTTCAACTGATTGCAAATCAACATATTCATCAGTTTCCTCAATTGCTTCAAGCGCAAGGGTCTTGTCCTTCTTCAAAGCTGGTTTAGCTTTTGAGTCTTTCATCATTTCATGTGTTTTCAAGCTACCAACCAGTTCTTCAAGTTTGATGGATCTTAGAGGTTTAGACTCAATGATGGCAGTCATCTTAGGTTCCCACGCTTCAGGAAGCACATTTAAAATCTTATCAACCATCTCTACTTCTGGCAATTCCATATCCAGGGATCTCATCTCATTAGTAATGATGGTCAACCTGGTCATCATATCCTGGATTGATTCCTTCTCACCCATAGAGAACAGCTCAAATTGTCTCTTCAGCATTCTTCTCTTTGAGTCCTTTACTTCGCTGGTTCCTTCATGCGCAACCTGCAAAGCATCCCAGAATTCCTTTGCCGTCTTGTAAGATGATACTCTGTTAACTCCTCAGGACCAAGACCACAAATGACCAGACGTTTGGCTTTGTGATTCTTTTCAATCATCTTATAATCCGTCTCATTGAACTCCTCTTTCAGTTTAGGTTCTTGTTTGACAGTGGCTCCTTCACCAACTATTTTAGTGGGGATCAGATTTCCTTCAGATACTATCAGCCAGAGTTGATAGTCTTCAGCACATATGTAATTTTCCATCCTGTTCTTCCACCACGCATAGTACTGCCCGTTAAACTGCGGGGGCCTTTGAACTGACTGTCCTTCGGTAATAGTAAGTGGTGCACTCATGATTCTGACCCTCCTCAAGGTGTTAGCCTCAAACGAGAAGACCTGCTCTGATACCACTTGTTATAATATATGCACCTCCTAAGGACACTAGAAGGGGGGTTGAATAGTGTCCACCGATTTTCGCTTTTAAGAACCTGGTTCAACTGAATTAAGAACCTAGTTCTTGCCTTTGCAATTCTGCTGTTTTAACCACTGCAACACACACCAAACACACACACAGAGAACACGAGGATTTTACGTGGAAAACTCCTTGCTCAAGGGAGAAAAACCACGACCCACACTCTGGGATTTGAGAACTTAATCCACTAACACAATGAGCAAGTTTCTGATTACAAAACTCTGTAACCAAGGGGCTACACTCTAGACCCTAATCACTACTCAAAGCTAAACTCTAGCTTTTCAAGCAATTTATCACAAGTTCACCTAATACATATGCTTCTGCAGTAAGCCAATAGGTAAAAACAATGAGAGCTCAATCTAAGACAACTTACAACTCAATAAATCTAAACAGAATATCTAGATTCGATCAACTCAAGCACGTCTGTTGTCTCCTTCAGTTTACTCACGTAGAATGATGCTAGATCTCCTTTATATGCTCTCAACTCTCTGTTTGTGAATAACTGATTTACGGCTGCATCAACTACTTGTATTTATACGGGCCTTGTAACCCTAGTTGAGTCCTACAAGGAATCCTTGTAATTATGGTAAGATAGGATTCCCAGCAACTCCTTTCCTTGTTGAAGTCCAACTCCTATTCACACTTCGAAGATACAGCTTGGGCACCGCCTCTTTTAGTCTGACTAGGATACATATTCATTCGCGCGCCACTATTCCTAGTTCCGCAGGGATTTGCAACCCGCAACTCTTTTCGATCAGACGTGCCCTTCTATCCAAGGACTAGGTTCTTCTCCAAGACCACTGAGTCCTTCTCGTTTGTCATTCTTCAAAACCAATGCTCAACACAGGGAGAATGACCGAATTTGCACTTCAACTGGTTTAGCTCCTTGTCCCCCATGCATGGGGTGATGATGTGATCCCCAACCGAATTTGCACTTCAACTAGACCTCATTTATATTCGCAAAATTTGGAGCGATTTATCTCTTGTTTGAAAAGATGTAGCTTGAACTAGAACCCCTGACCTCCTCTAAGTCAAAATTTCAACTAAATCAATGGACCAAGGTTACTTTGAACTAAGGTTAAACAAAAACTAGTATACTGCATCCATTAGCTAATATATTAGTATCTCTTTTAGATATCGACATTATATAAAATCCTGCGTAGCCACTCCCCTTATATGACGAACTACTAAAAAATAAAACTAGAAAATATCTCCAGCTTTAGTTACCATCACCAGGGTCCCTAGCTAGCTAGTTGAGCAGACTTGTGGAATCAAGAAGAAGAAAGTATAAGGAGTGGAAGGGGCGCACTAAGCTAATTGATTGGAGTGGGGTTTCGTCTTGGTAGTCAGCACTTTAACATTTTAAAGTGCAAGTTTCTGGTTAGAAGTCGAGTTAATTAACTCCCAATCAGTTAACAAACAATGATGAGAATCCAAAAAAAAAAAAAAAAAAACAACAAGGTGCTAAGTTCGGCATGTATAAACAAGTTTTCTCCCATCTCTCAAGTTTCAAGTGAAAATTTCTAAATTTTTCACTTCAGCACTTCAAGTTTCACAAATTTTTGCTTCCAATTGAAAATTCTTGTTAGTCCAACTAGTTGGCTACCTGAACTTTGACCTTGTTGATGAGGATTTGATTCTCCTAGTTTGTAATCTCCTCTACATTTCCGTACCCTCTGCCCTCTATATAACACTTAATTTGGTTTGCAAATGAAGTTCTTGTTCAAGCACACCATGAAACGTTACGAAATAAAAAAAGAAAATTTCAACTCAAACCGCAAATATCAGCTTTTTCAGTTACAATTCAAACCTTTTCCCAATGCCTACACATGTCAACAGTGTGTCATTAACCCAAAGAAATATTTGGTTTTGCACCTTACACGTCCTTTATGCCTAATTGCAAATGTCATAGGAGCTATCTTTCCTCGACAGTAGTTTCCAGTCGTTTAATACACATAGAAGCCTTTATTCCCTTGGCCCCAAAATACTTTTCTAGATGAAACCACAGAAAATTAAGACTTAGCGTGACGCACGCTTAGAATAATGCTATGATCCCACTTCTCAGAAAATGCTGCGGAGTACTTCCGATATAGCTTTTCATAAAATACTTATTTGCTCTTGGTGTTTTTCCTAAATCAAATAATTTCGGTAAGAATCGGATATTAAAACCAAATATACATTACTTAACTATAATTAGTTGATGAAAGTTACATCTCTTGCATTAATTATTTTCATATTAACATTAATGTTTTCCCTGGATAAAAAAAATACCTCATAAGTTTTAATTTCTAAGTTACAGTTTGATAAGACACAAAATTTAAGAAAAGAGTGAATACTTTTGAAATTTATGATCCAAAATAAGTTATAGATATTTGTGCAGAGTAAATTTTATCGGTGGTCATCTAAATTCTACCTGTACTGAACAGTGTTCTATTCAAAAGGACTTAATTGTATATTATGACCCTACATGCTGTTTGTTATTAATGAAACAGACGTTCAATAACATTTTTATCCGTACTTGTGCAGTTCAGCAATATGTTTTGTATGCCTTTCTGGGCTAGTGTCTTTAAAAGACAGGCATGCGCACTGAGGGGCGCTTCATTTGCGTCCGTAAGAGACGGCTTGTATTGCGCCCACAATGGGATGTCTTTAGCCCGCGTATGTAACGGGGCATTTTTGCGTTCCAACTAGTACATCTGTGCTTGTATACTCGAGTATTTTAAGACTCTCTAGCACTGTGTGGGCGAGCCTCTCGCGCGGCATGTAGGTGCATTTTGTTGAATTGACGAATTCAACTTACGAATAATGCCTTGCAGCTAAGCTAGACATGATCTAGCTCTAAGCGAGTAGTTTATCCTAATTTTTATAGCGAAAAGTGGGTGTATTACTTCAACTTAGATTCAGGCCGGGACTATAAATATTTCGATCGTAGATGGATCTGAATTAAAAAATGACTAAGTAAATACTCCACCCGTTTAAAAAATGATGAACCTATTTCCTTTTTAGTCTGGTTAAAAAGAATGACCTCTTTCTATATTTAGAAATAAACTTTTGCTATTACCTTTAAAGAGATGATTTGTAGCCACACAAATATATATGACTTATTTTATACCACAAGTTTTAAAAGTGTTCCCTACTTTATTAAAATTCGTGCAACATCAAATGGGTTCATCCTTTTTTAAACGTAGGGACTGATAGTTTTATTGATGAATAAGGGCGCAAGGCCTAAACTGTTGGTGGTGAAAATCCATAACATAGCTGATGAGTATGAAAATACTGCGATCAAAATTAAAAGAAACTAGAGACTTAATTAAATTAAATACATGAAAGAATTATACTTCTAAGTGCCCTACTTATTCTCCCCCACCCCTACCCCGAAAACACTTCAATCAACTGAACAATCAGAATTGAATCTCAGTTGATTGAAGTTTTGAGGTCTTCATCGACTTCAGGAGGTCTGCCTCTGGTGCCCTTTCGGGGCCAGATGCTCCTAGGACTACATCCATGTAGCATTCCCTCGCTGCCTGCTGATCTTCATTGATCTCTTTTTTTCCCCACTTGGTGGAGTACTTGAGTTTTTTATGCTAAGTAGAAGGAACTGCTTTAACCTGGTGGATCCACGATCGTCCTATTATTGCATTATGTGGGACCCCTCCTTTGATTAACTGAAAAGATGAAACATAATCCGCTCCCAGAATGTGTGTATCAAGGTTGACTTCCCCGACTGATTTTTTTACAGGAGTTGTTAAAGCCTGCCAGTGTATAGACACTCGGAGTCATTTTGTCTTCAACTCCCATTGTCTGTAGGGTGTCCCATTTAATGAGGTTTAAGTGCTGCCAACATCAACTAGGATGTGCTTACCGTCCTTATAATCTATTCGGAGTGTTATGACCAAGGCATCGTGGTGAGGAGTGTTGCAGCTAGTGCTATCCTCGTCATTGAATAAGATCATCTCTTCTCGGGCTTAGCCCTCATCGGGCGCTGCCCCATCATGTTTCAGACCATCAAGCAATGTTGGGCCACCGTCTATTACATTGATGGACCTCTAAGGCTCCGGCAGGTCAAGGGGTCCCTTCGAAATCATATTTTTAGCATAAGTCTGCTTTCCCCTATCGGTAAGTAAGTCCTTCGAATAGCCCTTATTGAGAAAACTCATAACTTCCAAGATCAGGGCCCTGCAGCACGCAATCTCATGTCCATGTTCCCTATGAAAGTCGTAGTAAAGGTTTTTATTTCTTCTGCCAGGTTCGGCCCTCATGTTACTGGGCCAACGCACTTGGGCTTCCTTCCTATGATCCCTCACGAACTCAACGGCGCTGATGCGCAGTCCTAATTCTTCAAACATATCGGGTACCCAGTCTATTCTAAGTGACCCCTCGTGCAGTGGTGCCTGAGCCTTCTTGTTGTCCTCCTATTTTCCGACCGGCCTCGGGAAGTTATCTCTGTAATCTCTCTTACTCCGCTTTCCCTTGTCTCCAGCTCTTGGTTCTTCAGCATATCCCTATTTCTGCCCTTGATGGATGACGTCTTCGGTGATTGGGCGAGCTTCTACAACGGGGGCGGAGGATTGTTCAGGCTCCAAGCGCAGCTTCTCGATTTTTCTCTGATGCAAAGTGTTCCATGTTGACACAGGTAGTTGAGTTAGACTCCACTATAACTCCCTAGTGGCTAACGATCCTCTAGAGTTCAGACTTTTGCCAAAGGCTACCACAGTAATATTTTCGGGAACTGGAGGGAGCTCCATGCGTTCCTTCTGAAATCTTTCTAGGTAATCCTTCAGTAACTCGTCGTCGTGCTTCCAAACCTCGAAGATGTCCTCCATGCACTTCTCCCACTTATGGGCACTGCAATGTGCTTTCCTGAACAAATCCTGCATCTTGGTGAATGACTCGATGGAACCCATCGGTAGCTGAGTATACCAAGTGAGAGCGCCCTTATTCAAGTTCGCTTTAGTCAAGGTCGAGCCGAACCTCTTCACTAAAGCCGATTGGATTTTTTCCTCAGAGATTTCATTGCTTTTAATGGTTGTATAATATGCAGTAATATGCTCGTCCAGATCCGTCGTCCCGTCATATTTTTAGTTATCCGGTAAGCGGAAGTGCTTTGGTATACGGATCAATTCAACGCTTGCTTGGTATGCATGTTTGTAAAACTTCTGCTCATCTACGGTGGTAACTTGAGGTGGAGCACCCCGCACGTTACCAATCCGATCGTGGATGGTCTTCATCTTCTTTAGGATGTCATAGATGACAGGTGTTCTCTTGAGGTCTTATTTATTTTGTTGTTGTAGAACTTCCAGGGGCAGCATCCATATTGAGCCTGCGATTAGGGAAAGATAGTGGTGAATCATTCACCGGTGCTAGTCCTCGCGGGGATGGTGGCCTTTGAGACGATCCAGCAAATATCGCTCCTAGCTTTTGGGTCATGACCTCGACCATGTTGACCGAGTTCTGCTCTGCCCGTTCTAACAAGGTTTTGATGAAATTAACAAGGAAACCTCTACTCAAAATTACCTTCGCGTGGTTGATCGCCTTCTCCATCGCTGGCTACATGGATTGGTTCCTTGGCAGGTACCTTTGGCTGCACCCTGGGATCACTAGGCTCTTGTGCGGACTCCTCTACTGCGTCTGTAGTGTTCTTTGGGATGTTTTCATTATCGTTTGACATGACTGCGCCTTTTCCTTCATAGAATACCTACAATTGCCTGGGTCCCACGGTGGGTACCAAGCTGTTTATGCCTAAAATTGGATGTCTAGGTTAAACAATTGTATTTATAAGAGGGTCACATGCAATACAGTAAAATACGATGGAAAAAGTAAGTAAATAGAGAGAAAATGTAATGAACAAGAAAGTAAGTAGTATTATTTCTTGAGAATAGCCGGATTCGGTGTGAATCGCTTGATGTACAATACAATATAAGGAGGGGTATTTATAGTAAAGATTTACCTAGTTCTAACTATGGTAAAATACAAAGAGTAATAAAGACCATGGGCCTATAAACTCAAGGCGGTGGTATATACGAAACCCTAACTAGGAGACTGTAAATCTAAGGCGGCCGGATGTATGCCTTGCGTCCTACGCCTGTACCACCTGAATGGTCGTAACTCGTGGAGCAAGCGTATATTCTCTGTGCCCGGTGACTTGTAGGATAAGTCTAGTCTCGCAAGCTGGACTAGTATTTCCATAATAGTAGGTGGCATATTTTTGCCCACACACTATATATTTGGACAATGGATAGCTTTTATCAAATGAGTTTAAGTTACAGGCACCTTAAGTGTAAAGGTTTTTTACATTAATATCAAATTACATTTACCTATTGAAGCAGTTAATATACTTTGTTTTCAAGATCATGAATCTCAACTTTTAAGAAGGCGTATTTTGATGATTTGACAATGTAAAAATTATATATTGCCACTACAGAAAACATAATTCCAAAATTTAAACTCTTTATACTAATAAGTAAATTAACGAACGGTTAGTGAGAGGAGGTTCTTATGTTCTTTTCTGGTTGTTGATCCATAATAAGTTACTAAAAAGAGTAAGTATGTGCCTTGGGATCAACTTTCTTCAACTATCGCCACTCGTCTGTCGTCTTATGATTACTTTTTCTAGGCATGAAAAAAAGAATATTTCCCGAGTATACAAATTCTGGCACTACACAACTATAAATAGAAGTCCATAGGAACCCCTAAAACCATCCAAAGCTAGCTACAAGATCCTTACATAGCTATATTCCCTCCTAGAAACCTCCAAACCCCCCCCCCCCCCCCCCAACCAAAAAAGGAAGAAGCTAGAAAACCAATGTATATACACTCCGTGACAGCGCTTGTACCATCTCCCCGTAAGTTGTTCATATAATTTGTGCCTTTAGTTTATCTGAAGAGGAGGGAGTGGGAGATGTTGTTGACAGAAGAGAGAGAGCACAGATGATGAAGTGCATGGAAACTTTTTGCACCTCACTCCTTTGTGCTCTCTATTCTTCTGTCATCATCCTCAGCCCCCTCTATACCTATATTTTAACATGTTTACATTGTGACGTGTTTCTTCCTTCCAGAATAGCTAATAGAAACGCTTAAAGCGTTAAATACTTCTATCAAGTGTAATTTGACTGACGAAGAACTCCAAGATGTTTTTAACTTGTTTACATATGTGACCATTTCAGCAAAACCTTAACATGTATTTGTTGGAATGTGTAATTATCATCTCAGCTAAAAAGTTCAACTATTATGTATCAACTAGAACACCAGCTAATACCATATTCTCTCTATATAAGACGTCCATATGGAGTAGTAATCATTGCTTAAAAAAGAGGTGATGGGAGATGTTGACAGAAGATAGAGAGCACAGATGATGAAGTGCATGGAAACTTCTGTACCTCACTCTTTTGTGCTCTTTATTCTTCTGTCATCATCCTTAGCTTCTCCTTACTACATGTATATTTCTTCCTTCTATATTAGCTCCCAAAAAAAAAAAATTATACCGTTGTGAAGTGTAAATTGACCTACGAAGAACTACTTCTAAGCTGTATCTATTGAAATATTTGACAATTTCATCTCTAACCTTAATTAAAATGTATATATGCTGAAGTTTGTTGTCATCACTCATCCCATTCAAAAGTTTAAAAGAGGATAGAGTGAGAGATATATATCATCCAAATGATTTTGTTAAAACAGGATGCAGTGAGTGCACGGAAGCTTTATGCACCTCACTCGTTTGTGCTCTTTATTCTTCTGTCATCATCCTCATCTCCATAATATTTCTTAATGTGTTAAGTAACTTATACTCCATCAATTCCATAGCGAGTTACAAAATTCTTATTAAAGAATAACATCTTTCTAAATTTATGAGCAATTATCATCCAAATTTACTATTTTATCATTAATGAGATGATTTGGAGCTACCTCAATATGAAATATCTTTGTCTTATTACATACCACATGTTTCAAAAATACTTCTTCTATTTCTTAAACTTTGTGACTTATCTAACTATGGGATATAAATGAAATGAAGGGAGTATAACTACGTACTTTTTCTTTTATAGGTATATCCTGAAAGATTAAAGCTTTTATACCGTTACATATTGTTGTCAAGTGTAATTGGACTGACAAAATTTTTATCAAGATGTTTTAAGGCATAAGATAAGGTACATCTCTTGAAGTATCTTATGAATTTGAGTGATATTTGAAGGAAAATACGAGTTTTCCTCAAATCTTCACTTTCACTTATTATGAGCTTCAATTTCAATAAAATTCTTTTTAGCATTTCAAATGCTCTTTAATTAACTTCAACTCAGATATAAGGTGGCAGTAGAGTCAAAATAAAAATTCGTGATACCTTTAGTTAACAAACAAGTCAATGCGGCTTTCTTTCAATCTGCTTTACAGATATGTTATGAATCCCGCTTCAAACAAAGAAGTTTGACAACAATATTCTCCTGAAGTAATTTTTTGTTTTAATTTTCGTTGAAAATGAAGATGGAGTGAGAGGTCCAGAATTGAGTTGGCAAAGGTCAGTAGAGGACAACAATATTCTATATAATTAAGCAATAAGGTAAAGTTGTGACAATTTTCATTTCTAGTTTCACAACGATTCACAAAGAATATATGTTGGCTATTCTGAGTTTCTTCTTTATTCTTGTGGATCTGTTTCTATAGCATTAGTTCTCCTCTGACTCTTTTCTATTTCTTTCCTTATTCCTTTTCTTGTTTCTTCTGTGGGTTTTGAAGGAGTGGAAGCACATGCAGTTTCATAAGATTGTACACATAGTACACCATTTACAATCCTCAATAGGAAATATATAATATCGTATTTGATAATCGAGTAACAACGACAATAATACTTCAAGGAGTGAGGAGGAGGTAGACATTTTGGAGTTTGACCACTAGCTGAATTTAAGAAGGTATGCAACTATCTATAACATAAATTAGTACACAACACCAATAATCACTATGTCTCAATATCAAATAATTTGAGATCATTTAAATTCTTATCGGCGATGTTGATTGTAATGAATCATCATAATTAAAGACCAACCTACCACAATCTCTTCATTTATCAAGGTTTTAAATAGGCAATATATATGAGCAACCTCACAAACGGTTGGATTTATAATCTAAACAGGTATAGTTTTCAAATTAAATTGCATATGATCATATTATTTAATTTGTTGACCTAAACTTGTTGGCAATGTTGGAAGGTAATAATCTATACCATGACTTATTGTGATCATCACCATATTTTAAGATATGGAGACATACGCGGCGAAAAATAGACGACTAGCCATTTTTAGATATCTAAAAATATACTAGTATAAACTTCATGAATCTTTCCATTTATTGAAGGAAAAGTCCAGGTAATTTTATTGTGTTTGTTCATATAACTGCATGAATCTTTCCATTTATTGAAGGAAAAGTCCAGGTAGTTTTAATGTGTTTGTTCATATAACGTAACTATTTGCAAACAAAATACAGTACGGATAAATCTGCATTATTGTTGTTTTCAATAAAAAATGGACACCAGATTATAGGTAGTAGATCATGAGACACGACTTTTCTTGCTCAGTGATGGCAATGTATTTGAATATTTTAAAAAATAGATTTACAAAGCCATAGATATAGATGAAGAAAGGTTTGAGGAAATCACATGGTTTGATATGAAACTTCGAACCAGCAAAGAGGTCTCTAAAACAAAATTTGATGACTTAATTAGGTGCTTACACTTTTTTCTTTTTCTTAACCAAAAATTGGGTTGGGATTTTATATCATTACCAAAGAAGGAGGATAAAGCCTGACCTTCTGGTACAAAAAAGAGAGACTTGAAAATCTTCTTTAAGTCCTAGACAAGAATTAATCAACTTGCAAAAAAGTTAGTCTTGTGGTATCTTTGCTTAAAAGAAGGTGATTTGCCATCTATCTAATTGAAAATGACCTTTCGTATCTCTTGGCATATGTTGGAAATCAAATATCATTGTTTGTTGATCTTACATTGAAGCTTGCCTAGCTAGTCCATCGGCGACTTAATTAGCTTCTCTATAACAGTGGTTAATTTGAAAATTAGCCTTCTCCATCAAAAGACAAGTTTTCTCAATTGTTTGTCTCACTTTTGCATTTGAGTTGGTCCTATTCTTGAGCATGTTAGAAATCATGAGAGAATCCAACTCTAGAATAATCCTTTTGAAGTTGTTCTCTACAACCATTGGGCACCAAATTTGTTGTTAAAGCTTCAGCTTCATTGCTGGTATTGCATCTAACACACTTGGTGAATGCCATAATCAAATTTCCCATTTCATCTCTCACAACTCCACCAATACTAGCTTTTCCATTTTCTTTGATAAAGCTTCCATTTGTGTTGACCTTGATCACTTGCCATAATACCTGTTTCTAAATTTGGAACAGGTTTCATTTTTTCTGTTGTCTCACAGATGATGCGCTGGAAAGTTTAGGCTTATGACTGCCTTCATAGTCCATAAAATTTGATTTTTTTATTTTAGCGTACACAAGAAAATATTTATCTCCATATTTACAAGCAGTCCAGCTTTTCCAGATTGCCGAACTCACCACTAGTGGCACTATTTTCAGAAGCAATCGATGAACCAGGTTCTTTTCTTTAACTTTCCACCACTGATCAAAAGCTTCTAATTGTCATATTTAAGTTGCTTACACTTGATGAAGAATGATTCAAATTACAAGAGTAGTCATTTCATAGTTGATACTCCCTCCGTCCCAATTTATGTGGCACCATTTCCTTTTTTATTTGTCCCAAAATAAGTGGCACATTTCCTTATTTGACAACTATTTAATGTATCATCTCTATTTTACCCTTGTTGGGCCCTACATACTTTTAAACCTACCAACAACTTTTTTATTACTCAAATCTTCTCTCTCTTACTTTTTCAAGGGTAAAATTGATACTTAACAAGGTCAACCTCTATTTTCTTAAACTCCGTGCCCGGTCAAATGGTGTCACATAATTTGAGACGGAGGGAGTACTACATAACGATCTCCGTAGGATGAAATTTTCGATAACACTAAAGGACAAATGATAATGTAGATAGACAATAATGATACGTTTGAAGTTGTCATATTAACTGAGAACGGTAAACTTACACCTCCAATGAGATATGAAATTATCGTCGCAATAATAATACCCAACTTGGGGTAACGGTCGAATCCAGAAGGAGTCGCAATAATAATACCCAACTTAGGATCAGGGTCGAATCCATAAGGAATAATGTGATGCAATTAATGAAGCGAAGGAAGTAAACCTATTGAACTAAGCCAAACGAGGATAATAAAGTGATAAAACTATACTAACAACTATTAACTACACTAGGAAAGAAAATAAAGGTGATCAATGGATTTCTCACAAACAAGGATAGACAAGTTCAAAGCCTAAGATGCAAATATGACACATGGTTTATATATTATGGTCGAGTAAATCTAAGGTAACCTCTAGAATCCGCCAGGCCTAAGAGAGGACGATCTTGCTACACTCGCTAGAGCCATAACCTGGCGCATAAAGTTCTATGTCATTGACCCAAGGAAAGAGGACCTCTCCTAAGTGTAACCTCTTTAGATGAGTCAAGCTAAGTTTTAACCAACAAGACTCAAATCCATGCTAGCTCTATTATCCTATGCCGATTATTCTTGCCAGAGTCTTTAACCAGTTAAATAGGCATGAAACTCTGGTATTGCGAGCACTAAAATGAAGAAATTAAAGTGATAGAAGCTAGATAATCAAAATCCATTAATATGAAAACCTAGTCATGAAACTGTGTGGGTAAAAATACACCACATATGATTACGGGGATACGAGTCCAAATGGCGAAGACTAGATGCGCAGAGGATACACATCTGCTCCCCAAGCCACGACCACTCAGCAGGCACAGGCCATGGGACACATGGTATCCAACTCGCCGCTTTAGGGTTATACAGTCTCCTAGTTAGAGTTAGCTTGTATCACCGCCTTGAGTAAACAGGCCCACAAACTATTACCATAATTAGGACTGGATAAACATATAACTATAAATACCCTTCCTCACATTGTATTTTACATGAAGTGATTCTCCAAGAATCCGACTATACTCAAGGAATACGACTCTTTACTTTTTCCTGCTTTATTACTTTTCCTTTATATTTACCTTATTGCTTGTAATCCTCTTATAAAATTATCTATTTAACCTTTAAGGCAAGGTTTAGGCCTAAACAATTTGACGCCCACCGTGAGGCCCAAGAAAATGTAGGTTTTTATGAAGGAAAAGTACGACCATTACGAAAGGTAACAGTGATGTACCGAGGAACACCGCAATCTTGGTCAACAATGTTTTTAAGGATTCCAGTGAACTTGTCTACCAGACAAAGAACGCCTTTCACAAAGGGCGAGTGCATCATAACTCGGCCGACATGGCTGAAACTATGCCTGACATTATGAAACAGTGCATACCAGCTGGCTAAAGAGTCCCGTATCCCACCAAGGATCAGGGCCTGATAATGAATCCCCTCAAAGTTGGAGATTAGGGAACTCTACAGACCGTGGAACACAATCTTTGAGGGACTCGGAGTCGACGTCGACAGAACTCGAGCTATTATGGTCGATAAAGCCCACCAGGAAGTAAGAAAGAAGCCTCCCATCAACTCGATTGAGTTCAGTAGGAATGATAGATAGGAGGTCTTGTACCCACATCAAGACGCCTTGATCATTACCCTTAGAGTATGTGATGCCCAAGTAAAATGTGTACTGGTAGATCTGGGAAGTGCCATAAACATTATCTACTGAGAAGTCGTCTATCAGATGGAATTACAACATCAGATAATCCCCAGCCCATATACGGTAACTAGCTTCAATAGCTCCAGCGAAAGTTCTGTCGGGGAATTGATCTTACTAGTTCTCATCCTGGGGGTAACAAAATTGATGTCTTTCCAGCTGATGACATGCGATCTCTCATATAACATCATCCTGGGGATTCACGAAGTATGTGCAGTGTCATCAACACTTAATAAAGTCCTCAAACACCATACTCCCTGGGGAGTGAAGGAGATTCTACGAAAGTAGAAGTTGTCCATGAGCTGTTATGTGGCCGATGTCACATGCACAGTAAAGAAGGAAGTTAACAAACAGCGAACTATTGGAGAAGTTATTCAGGTTGTACCTAGTCACTAACAACCGTTCGAGCCTAAAATACGGAAGGGCATCGGATCTCGAGAACCACCCGACATGCCTCAAGACTCAGACGATGAGGAGAAAATGGTCAAGGCTACTATAGACAACCTTGATCCCTTGATCGTCGATGAGAAGTCCAGAGGCAAGAAATTATATGTTGGGACCAAACTCTCGGCCGAAGCCAAACAAGAATTTTCCAACTATCTGCGTGCTCGGTTAGGGACGTTGCCCTGGACA
This sequence comes from Petunia x hybrida, assembly GCA_037355625.1. Taxonomy (NCBI): domain Eukaryota; kingdom Viridiplantae; phylum Streptophyta; class Magnoliopsida; order Solanales; family Solanaceae; genus Petunia; species Petunia x hybrida. The sequence goes on along the minus strand of JBBBVM010000059.1, from coordinate 6,020,944 downwards.
CACACCGGGATGCCCAAAATTTTTATTGACGTCATAACGCAACTTGAACGTTGATTTTAGCTTCAAGACAGTCAAACAAAAGAAGTGGTTGATCAGTCGAGAAAGGGGCTTGGGAGTTCACGAAATGGTGGAGAAGCTGTTAAACAATGGGTCCGGTCACGAGGTTCAGTACTCTGATTGGTTGTCAAACATTTTAGTCATCCCGAAAACGAATGGCAAGAGGAGGATTTGTATTGATTCCACTTATCCAAATAAAGTGTCCCCAAAAGACTCTTTTCCGCTTCTCGACATTGATCAGCTTATCGATTCGACGACAGGCCATGAAACTCTCAGTTTCTTGGATGAATATTCAAGGTACAATCAGATCATTATGAACCCCGATGATCAAGAGAAAACATCCTTCATCAAAGAAAGGGGCACCTACTACTATAGGGTGATGCCTTTGGGTCTAAATAACACGGGAGCGACTTACCAAAGATTGGCAAATCTGATATTCAAGGACTAAATTGGTAAATCTATGGAGGTTTACATCAACGACATGTCGGTCAAGTCAGAATTCACCAAAGATCACATCAAACACCTAGAAATAGCATTTGACATATCGGACAAATATGGCATTAAACTAAACCTCAAAAAATGTGCCTTCGGTAATTCATTACTGTTTCAAAAAGAGGAATAGAAGACAACCCCACCAAGATCGAAGCAATCCAAGCCATACCGGAGGTACTGAAAAGTGAAGTAGAAGTAAAAAAGGCTCAATGGTTGGATAGCCGCACTCAGCCGGTTCATCTTCCGATCTTTGAATGGACGGAACAGTGCACCAAGGCACTCTGGGATATGAAGCAATATCTCTCCAATCTCCCGTTGTTGACCAAGCCGCGTGAGGGAGAGCCGCTGCTATTATATTTAGCACGGTCACAGGTAGCTATGAGCGCGGTCCTTGTACGCGAAGAGAAAGGTATCTAATCCCCTTTATACTACGTTAGAAAATCTCTTCAAGACACAGAGACATGCTCCTGTCACTTGGAAAAGCTCGCAATCGTGCTAGTAGTGGCATCCAGGAAGCTACGGTCGTACTTTAAGTGTCATACAATCATCACGGTCTCTTCCTTCCCACTGTGGACCATCTTAAACAAATTAAAACTCTCGGGAAGGAAAGAAAAGTGGTCCATGGAGTTAGGAGAATAAGATATCATTTATCAGTCGCGCACTCCCATTAAATTAGAAGACCTTGCAGACTTTGTCACTGATTTCAGCATCGGCATGATGATGAAGGCTGAGGTCGAGTACAAGATGATGGAAGGCGTCGCCCTCAGAGAATGGGTGATTCACACTGATGGTGCTTCAAACATCAAGACAGCTGGACTCAGTTTGGTGATCAAGTCTCCGGCCGACAAGACTTTTCGAAAGGCTATCAGCTAGCCGCCAATTACTAATAACGAAGCAGAATATGAAGTTGTAATTCAAGCTCTTGAATTAGCTTACATATTGGGGGCCAGGGAGGTCATTATCTACAGCGACTCCCAATTGGTGGTCAATTAGATAAACGGAGCCTTCGCAGCCAAAGACGCTCGCATGCAAGAGTACCTGGCCAAGATGGAGGACTAATTGAAAAAATTTCAGGAATGGAAGGTCAGCCAAGTACATAGGGAGGAGAATACAGAGGTTGATGACCTAGCCAGCCTAGCACCCGCTACAAATATGAATGCAGACACCCCAATAGCCATGATTGAACTAACTTATTCGAATGTAAGGTGCAATGAAGTTAATGTCACAAGACTCATTTGGGATTGGCAGAACTCGCTAACTGAATATTTGGACAAGGGAACACTCCCTGAAGATAGGAAAGAGAGCTAGCGGCTGAGGGTGCAAACAGCCCGGTAGTGCCTGATCAATAGAGAATTGTACCGTTGGATGTTCAATAACCCGTTGGCTAAATGCCTAGGTCCATCACAAATCGAGTACGTTTTGTGAGATATCAATGAAGGACAATATGGGAACCACTCTAGAGAAAGGTCACTGGCTCGGAAGGCCATCAAAGCGAGCTATTTTTGGCCTCGAATGGAAAACGACGCAAGCAAATTTGTTAGGGCGTGCGAAAGTTGTCAGCAATTCTCTCATGCCCTTCATCAGCCAGAAGAGCCTGTACACTCCATAATTATGCCATGGCCTTTCATGAAATGGGGGATGGACATCATGGCCCCATTCCTAAAGCACCCGGGGTGTCAAATTCCTACTCACTATGATATACTATTTCACTAAGTGAGTTGAAGCAACAGCTTACTCTTGAATCTGAGAATATAAGGTGATACAGTTCATTTGGAAGAATATCATCTGCCATTTCAGAATTCCTGCGGAGATTACTTGTGATAACGGGCTTCTGTTCATAGGGGCCAAAGTCACACTGTTCTTGAAAGAATGGGAGATAAAAAGGATAACATCAACGCCTTATCATCCTGCAGCCAATGGCCAAGCCGAGTCTTCCAATAAGACTATTATGGAAAGCCTGAAGAAGCGACTCAAGTATGTTAAAGGTAAATGGTCGAAGGAGCTACCAGGAGTTCTTTGAGCCTACCGCACCACGGCAAAAGCCAGCATGGGGAAAACTCCATTCTTGCTGACGTACAAGATGGACGCTATGATCCCCGTAAAGATATGAGAATCCAGCCTGTGGCGGTCATTCACTGAAGAAGGGTCAAATAACGAGGCTTTGACAGTCTCACTTGACTTCCTGGATGAGCGCCAGGAGTTAGAAGTCGTACGCTTAGCAGCCCAGAACCAACCGGTGGAGCAGTACTACAATGAGTGAACTAAGTTGCATTCCTTCAACATAGGCGACCTGGTCCTCCGCAAAGTATCCCAGAACACTAAGGAGGCCAATGTAGGCAAGTTAGGTCCAAACTGGGAAGAGCCATACAAGATCCGAGGCATAGCCGGAAAAGGTGAGTACACCCTTGAAGGCATGGAAGGAACAGTCATTCCAAACAACTGGAATATAACTTCGCTTAAGAAATACTACTCCAGAAAGGTCAATAAGCCGATATACTCGAGACATGTATTTTCTCTTTTCTTGTTCTTTTATTACTTTTAAAGGGTATCTAGACCCCATCTTTGTTATTAAATTTTACTGGAACCTTTATTGGCTTCTCCCCCTCCCCCCCCCCTCCCGCCCCTTTCCCCTTTATCAATAAAACTACTATTATATTTAGTCAGCTTTACACTCAGATCCATCTCCGATCCAACTATATATAGCCCTGGTTGAAGTAATACACTCACATTTTATCATAAAAGTAGAGTAAACTACTTAATTAAAGCTAGATCACTTCTAGTTAAGCCACCAGGCATAATTGTAAGTTACACTTGTCAATTCAACACTTGCACCAATATCTTGGTGGGGACACCCGCCCGCATCGTGCCGTTAAAGACTTAAGCACTCGAGTGGACAAGCACAGTCGTTCAAGCTTGAACTAGAAAATACCTTGTTACATATGACGGGCTAAAGACGTCCCCTCGTAAGCGCGGGCATTGCCCTAATTAAATACGTCTATTACATACGCAATATAAGCCATCACTTGTTGATACATAAAACAACATCCAACAAGCGCGCACCAGTCTTAAAAAGACAAACGCCCATAAAGTCACCCAAAAATGCTGCTTGACTACATTACGAGTAACTACGCAAGTATGCACAAAATGTTGATAAAACGACCGTTTCATTGATATCAAAGGGCAGGTAGGCTTACAATATACAATCAAGTTCTTTCGTATACAATACTATTCATTACAAGTGTTCTTTTAAAACTAAAAGGTCTCGAGGGACTATTTGAAAGAAGGACTTCTGAATGTTACGCAACCAAAATACTTCATCTAGACTATAGATCCTGTCCAGCATATCCTCCAAAGTATTTCTCAGCACACAAAAGGAGAAATTTCAAACTTGATGCCCCGAGTAGCAACACCGGGTGCACTGTTACAATATGGGAACCAAAAAAGTCAATCTAATTAAGGAAGCCCTCAGTAAGATGGTAGAAGAAGTAGAGCACACGCTGGAAGTTTCAGCTGGTACCGTGTGAAGAGACACCAAAATGGAACCACTGGCAGTCGCAAGAGTCCTATGCCAACCTTCACCGCCTAACGATTGGAAGCTGATGCAACCTCTAAAATGCAAACAAGAGTAGAGATACACGACCTCCCTGAATGCAAAGGTTTTGGAGAAATTTATTGCACACTGCTCACTTAAAGGAATAAAAAGTGCCATCGCGAAGGTCCTGATGCATAAGGTAGAGCTATTGCTGGACTATTTGTCCCTTGCTTGATAGGTCATCCCCTGTGGAAAAGCTTTGCATGACAAGAGGAATATCGCAGCAACTGCCGTGTTAGAAAATGAGCGCATCGTAATCAATGCACTTGTCATAAGAAAACATTCTAGAGAACGTCATTAGGATCCCGATCAACTTCATGACTCGGGGGACTCTATTCATCCTGTCACAGATGGAGAAACAAATAAAGAAAACTATGAAAGTTTCTTTGCTCTTAGTTCTCTCAAAAGCCATCCATTTCGAATGAAGCAGTTGTTCTGGGAATATCAAACCAGGATAAAAGGAAAAAAATTTTAGAGATGAGGAATTATACTTTCATAGGAAGGTTTCAAGAAAGACAACGAATAGCTGGAAGGTTTGTGATTCACTTCTATTGAGAAAAGGCCATTTATATAGGCTAATCAAGACATAAAGGGAGCACGAAGCGGTCAAAAATAAGTATGGCAGGGGATATGAAACAATTTGGTGTAGTAAAGGGGAGTTATGGGAAAGGTACACGGAATTAACAGTAGCCAATCAGGCAAGGACGTATGGAGCCCTAGAAGGAACCAAGTGTCTATTGTGGTCAAAGAGACTGGGAGTTTAAATGAGTCAGTGAAATATCCTTTCACATATCTTTTTTGCATATCTCTTTTACTTCCTTACTGCTTACATCAGCACTCAGCAAGTGGGGGGACTGACTATGTGGGTAAAAATACACCACCTATGGTTATGAGGATACGAGTCCAGCTGACGAATACTAGACTTAGCCTATAAGTTACCCGGCATAGAGGATACACGCCTGCTCCCCGAACCACGGTCGCTCAGCACGCACGAGCAATGGAATGCAAGGTATACATCCCGCCGCCTTAGGGTTTTATAGTCTCCTAGTTAGGGTTAACTTGTATCACCACCTTGAGTAAACAAGCCCACGACCTATTAGTCTTGGTATTTTACCATAATTAGGACTGGGTAAACAGATAGCTATAAATACCCCTCCTCACATTGTATAAATACATGACGCGATTCTCTAAGAATCTGATTATTCTCAAGAAATACGACTCTTTACTTTTTCCTGCTTTATTACTTTTCCTTTATATTTACTGTATTTCTTGTGACCCTCTTACATATTTATCTGTTTTACCTTTAAGGCAAATTTTAGACATAACCAATAGGTGGTCTGGCAACCGCTTTATAGAACTTACCTTTGAGTCTAGGTGCCACTTTCTTGCGAGCCTCCACTTTATCCAGTCTGCCTCTATACAATGAGTGACATCATCATCAGTATCTCCATTGCCTTGAAGTATTGAGTCAAGATATTTGAAGCTACTCTTCTAGGTAATGACTTGAGAATCAAGTATAACGTACACCTCTAGTTCCTAAGATGCAACACTAAACTTGTACTCCATGTATTTTATTTTCATCCTACTTAGCCTGAAACCTTTAGACTCAAGGGTATATCTCCAAACCTCCAGCTTATCATTAACTCTGCTACAAGTATCATTCACCAAAACTATATCGATTACAAATAAAATACACCATGGCACTTCCCCTTGGATGCTCCGTGTTAATTCGTCCATCACCAGTACAAATAAAAACGGACTAAGCGCTGACCCCTGATGCAATCCCAACTTGACTAGAAAGTGATCGGAGTACCCTCCACCTTTTCTCATGCGGTTCTTGGCTCCATCGTATATGTCTTTAATCACGTTGATGTATGCCACTGGTACACCTTTAAATTCTAAGTATCTCCATAAAACCTCTCTCAATACTTTATCTATTGCTACAAACAAGTCGCAGCAATAGAAACTGGCATATCCCAGTTAATGAATACTGAAAACACAACACAAGGGGCTGTAATTCTTCAACCCCCTTAGACATCAGCTGCTACACGAAAAAAGAAAGAGGTCTTCGAAGAAGAAATAAAAGAATCACTATGTCCCATACTGAAAGAAGAAGCAAAATTGGATGACATAAAAGTTGGTTCCATTTTTCAGAACAAGCAGTGCATCCCCAATATTTCCAAACAATAGCAATTGTGCATCATTTTGAATTCAAAGTCGATAGATTAAGCACAACAAGGTATACACTGGTATGCGCAAATAAAAAATGTGAGTGGACTGTTCGTTCTTCCAGAGTTAAAGAGTCCTCACTCTTTATTGAAGTTTGAGAAGACTCACAATTACTCAGTCGACAACAGAAAAAGAGATAAAAAATATGCAACTACAAAGATTGTGCGAGATAAGATTGTTGAAAATATGCGAGATTATACTTATCAAGTTAAAAATAAATTTGTCATGGTAGAGATGAGCAGGAAACTGGGGGTTGATATCTCTTAGAATAAGGAATGTCGTGCTATACAAGAAAGTGTGGATTTGATTAGAGAGACTACCGAAAAGAAGAAATTGTCTGCATATTTACATGAACTTAAAGAGAAGAATCTAGGAAAATACAATTATGTGAAAAGAGGTAATGTAAAAGGTAAATAATGGAAAACATAAATGAACCCCTCAGTATGAGGTCCCAAGTATTTTGTACTGTATCACAAGCTTTTGTTATACAAAAGGTCCTCAACATTTTTTATTAGGAGCCAAAAGCATTCAATCAACTCCCAGTATTTTAAGCTGGGACACAAAGCTTATCTTCAATAGAGTCTAGGCATTTCAACTAGTAAACAAGGTTTCCTTCAATAATGTCCGGGTATTTTGATATGGGCCCCAGAAGCTTACATTCAATCGAGTCTGGTCTGTATTGTGTTTTAGTATGACCTAAGTATTTAATACGTACTGTTATCTCATTTTTATAGGTTTGAATATATGAGTTTTGCCTATGGGGCGTCTATAGAAGGTTGAAAATATTGTAGACCGGTCATAGTTGTAGATGGAACATTCCTCAAAGCAAGATATCAAGGTGTTCTATTGGTTGTAGTAGCAAAGTATGAAAATAACCAGATATTCCATGTTGCCTTTGGAGTTGTTGACTCAGAAAATTATCTGTCCTGCAATTGATTCTTTACACAGTTGTGCATTGCAATTGGAAGCCATTAGAATTTAGTATTCCTTTCTTATTGAAATCCTGCAATTCATAATAGGATTGTAAGTGTATCCAGAATGTGCACTTGAGGTCTATATATATCATCTGGAAAAGAACCTTAATCAAATGTAGGTGACTAGTGCAGTGATAAGTCTATTCCAAAGTGCACCGTGAGTCTACAATGCACACAGTTTGATAACTACATGAAGCAAATCAAAGAAGCTGACAAGGCAACTTATGATTATATGGAAGAACCACTAGAGAGATGAGCTAGATCTTATTTTCGAAATCGGAGATGTGACATGATGACACAAACATAGTAGAATCTATGCATAATGTTTTGTTACTAGCTAGGGAAAAATCGATATTGAGAATAATTGACAACATAATAAAGAAACTGCAAAATTGTTTTTGGAATTTAATGACTCGTAATTTATATTCCACTTTTTGTTCTTTATTCGAGAATACTCCGCCTTCTTAGGATTCCTAAAGTATTTATTCTTAAATATATTCTCTCTACGCATAAATATGCTTGAATCTATAGTATTAGACATATTAATACCACTCACCGCATAGAAGTCTGAAGCTGTAAAATCTACAATTTTAATAAAAACATTAAGACTTATCTTACTGGGGTCAAAACTAGGGATTTGGAACCGCAACATACATTGTATTAGCCTCCCAGAAAATTTAGCATCATGCAGAAGCATCAACTAATTGCCGAAAGGCCCCTTCTTTAGTTTCTCCAAGTGTCGATCTTACAAGAGCCCTAAAAGTAATGGGCAATACTCTACATCACCTTTATACTGGCCCTCAATATTTCTCCAGTACTCAAAGTCATACAGGATAGTCCCTTCCCTTGGCAATAACTTTTTAAGAATTTTTTTTAAAAAAAAAATTAAACAAAGTTAAACAACTATTAAGATAAAAACCACAAAAATTCACAAACTATATGTTTGGACCTAAAGCTGATGCTTAATGTTGTCCTAGTATTTTATAATGTGACCCATTGCTTATGCGATAGAGAGTCCCAGTATTTTATACGGAGACCCAAGACTTTGCTATAGAGAGTCTCAATATTTTGTGCTGGGACACAAAAACTTATGCTATACTGGTACACAAGACTTTGCATTAGAGAGTCCTACTATTTTGTACTGGGACCCAAGACTTTGCTATAGAGAGTCCCACTACTTATGCTATACTGGTACCCAAGGCTTTGCTATAGAGAGTCCCAGTATTTTGTACTGGGAACCAAGGCTTTACTATAAAGAGTCCCAGTGTTTTGTTCTAGGACACAAAAGTTTATGCTAGGCGGAGTGCCCAGTATACTGGGACACAAAGCTTATGCTAGATGTTCCAATATAAAGTAACAGGACACAACGGTTATACTCAATGATGACCCTGCATTTTTTAAACGAGAATCATAACTTAATATTTTTAATGGAATCCAAATATTTTTTACAGGCGCATAAGCTAATAACAATAAAGTATCATGAATCCATTCGTCCAAAAACACCCCCAGTATTTTAAATAATGCAAAAATTATTTTAACTTGAATAACACATATGAAAATACAAACACATGAGAAAACACAGTAGTTCATACGTATAAAACAACAAAACTGGAGATGACAAGGCTCCTGCAATAGATGGCTACAATGCTGTCTTTTTCAAGACAACATGGAACATGATCAAGGGTATCTGTCCATACTACAATCAAGCATTTCTTCAAGACTGGCCTCATCTACAAACCAGTCAACTGTGCTACTATAACTCTATTGCCTAAGGTCAGCAACCCCACTATCATAAAAGAATATAGACCAATAGCTTATTGTACCATGCTCTATAAGCTAATTACCAAGGTGTTAGCAAACAGACTACAAAAGGTAATGCCACATCTAATTTGCAATGCTCAAGTTGGCTTCATACCAGGAAGGAAAGTGGCAGATAACATTATCCTGGCAACAGAGCTTGTGAAGGGTTATGCTAGAAAATAGGTTTTCCCCAGGTGTATGATCAAAGTAGACCTTCAAAAGACCTATGATTCAGTTGAGTGGCATTTCATAGAACAAGTCATGATAGGATTGGGTTTCCTGGGCAATTCATCAGATGGACCATGGAATGTATACAAACTGTGAGTTACTCCATATTGATTAATAAGGAACTCACAAAACCATTTCCAGCTGCTAAAGGACTTAGACAAGGAGACCCAATGTCTCTTTTCCTCTTTTCCATTGAGATGGAATACTTCAGCAGGAGCCTTAAAAGAATTAAAAGCAATCCTGATTTCAATTATCATCCAAAATGTGCCAAACTGGATATTACCCACTTGAGCTTTGTAGATGATCTCCTCTTATTCTCACGAGGAGACACCATCTCCATCCAGCTCCTTCATGAATGTTTCAGAGAATTTTCAGCAGCATCAGACCTAAATACTAACCTCACAAAAAGCTCTGTATACTTTGGGGAGGGGGTCCCTGAAGCCACAAAAGCTCTAATTCTACAATAGTTGGGCTATTCTCAAGGTTCCCTGCTTTTCAAATATCTTGGAGTACCACTGGAATCAAATAATTTATCCCTGCTCTAATGGAAACCACTTATTGAGAAAAGGATTGCTCGAATCTCATCATGGACAGCAAAAAAAAATTCATATGCAGGCAGAATTCAACTAGTGAGATCAGTGATATTTGGTATCCAGGCATATTGGTCTCAGCTTTTTTAGATCCCAAGCAAGATAGTGAAGACCATAAAAGCTTATTGTAGAAGTTATGTATGGTCTAGCACCAACACAATCACTAAGAAGGCTTTAGTTGCATGAGACAAAATGTGCCAACCCAAAGCAGCAGTGGGATTGAATTTAATGAACCTGCAATTATGGAACAAGGCAGCACTAGCAAAAAACTATTGGGACTTTTCACATAAGCAAGCAAACTCTGGATTAAGTGGATTCACACTTACTATGTCAAGAATAGAAGCCTACAAACCATGCATGTTCCTCAACAGGCAAGCTGGATGGTGAAAAAAGTCATCGAGGCTAGGAGCTCTTTAGAGACTGCCCAGTTGGTTCCTAAACAAAGCAGGAGTATGATCAAGACAATATATTTCCACCTTCGGGGGAACGTCCCTAAAGTTCCATGGAAAAGGATGCTGGTAAGAAATCAAGCTCACCCATAAGCAATATTCTCACTATTGCTGCATCTCCATGGGAAGCTGCTTACTAAGGACATGTTGGTAAAGTGGGGACTTAATGTGGATTCAAGATGTGTGATGTGCCTGAACCAAGTGGAAACAAATGCTCACCTATTCTATGAATGTAGCTATGCTACTAGACTATGGAACAGGTTAACACTATGGTTACAGATACCACAACCCGTGCAGCAGACCTTTGATCAACTCTTAGCATGGATCGCAGAGAAAACAAATGGGAAAATAGTGCTAGCATTGACCACCCGGATGATCTATTCATAGTACATATATGTAGTTTGGATAGAAAGAAAGAAGAGAATCTTTGAAGCTGTAGAAAGATCTGCAGAATCTATTGCATGAGATATTGTATACAAGAGCAATGTTAAAGCAACAAGAAGCCTTCAAAATCTCTTTCAACAGTTGATGTTTTGACAAGAGTTAGGTAGTCATATGTCATAGGACCCTTTCCCCAATTCCTATAGCAGCATCTGATTAGGAAACTATCAATGTAATTGAGCTTACTTTTGAGATCAGTTAGCAGAGTTTGGCTAACTGTGGTTGTAATTATTCTCATTGCTGATTAATAAAATTTCTTAATTACCAAAAAACAAAACCTAGAAAAACACTAATTCTTCTCCGTTTTTTTAGAATATGATCAACAGCTAAAGTTCCATTCTGTTTATATCCGGATCTTTCTATCGTCTCTCTTTACTTAACTAACTCCTTTTTGCCTATTCTCACCACTTGTTTATCAATGCCAGGATATATCAATCGGAGACAATTGCCACCACCATCAATACCTCCACCACCAGTTCTTTATACACATATGCCTCTGCCTCTGCTGCCCTCGGGTCCAAATACCCCACCTTTACTTCCACCATCTCATGAGGATAATTATATTTATGCTCTTCCTCCTCTTTTTCCTCCTCTTCTACCGCCTTTGCTATTTTTCCACTACCTTATGATGGCAATTATATCGATGCTCTTTTTCCTCCACCTCCTCCTCTACCACCATCAGTTACTGCATCACGTAGGATGAACGTACCACCAGCCTATGCACCGCCTCAAATTTACCTTCCACCACCACGAGGACATGCATTGCATCCTCAACCACCATCACCACCTCTTCCGCCCTTTAAGTTTATCCGGCTAAATAGACTGGTTCCATGTCCCCAACCACCAAACTAGCTTATAAATATGAACATGCATCTTTTTCGATCTCATTCTAGAGTCAGTTGGCTTAGGATACCTTTAATAATCTTTACTAATATAGGTTGTAGTTTTTTCATTGTTTTGGATATGATTTTAGTTGAAAAGTAATGAGTTTAGTTATGCCCTTCACTCATTATTTTCTTTAAATGATCAAATATTTTACTTGGTATCGTTTTTGTCTAGTTTGCCATGTCTTGACTATATTCTTTTACTTGGGATTCAAGTTGCAATTTTGTCATCGTATCTTATATCTTATCATCATGCACAGAAAAGTAAAAATTTTGATGGTCAAGCCTTGGCAGTTAACCCTAGCGAATTATTTCTCTCTCCCTGGATATTGTGTTGTTACTTTCCATGAATATTAAGATTGCTGAAAGAGATAAATTAATGTATCTATTTTTAATTTTATTTTTATATATTTTGTTTGAATATTAATATCTCAATTTCATGAACTTGCCCTAAATATTTTTGGGACAATTAACCAAACTATACCATCTAACACTCTTTTTTATAGTAAAATGTCGATATTATTTCATTTTCAAAATATAGCAATATTTTTTTCAAAACATAGCAAAATACATACAAAAAGGTGATAAAACCCTAGATCCACCTCCTACCACCCCAGCAGCCACCCACTATCACTGACACCGCTGTCGGCCGCCAGTCGCTGGAAATTATTTTTAATTTTTTTTATAGATCGTATCAGTTGGTATCAGAGCGGATTACTGAAATAAAAATAATTGAAAGAGAAGATTAAAGATAGATTTTTGATTAATAATAGACAGATGTCTGAAAAATTGTAGAACAAGAAGAAATCTAAAACCCTAGATGAATGTCTTAAGCAATGACTGATAAACTACTCAATCACCTCCCAAGAACAACAAAATATAAGATATAAAGAATAAAGAAGAAGATTACCTTCAAGAATCCCACTTCTTGAAAAATAGGTAATCGCTTGTTTGATTCAATTCCAAACGATTCCAAAGGTTGAAATCTCACAAATGGTATTTTTAGTTTCTCTCTAATGGTTGTCTGCCTCCAAAATAGGTTTACAAGGGTTTATATATGAAATAAAGTAAGTAGGAAATCCCCTACACTCATCCAAATTCGGATTCGAGAGTTCCTAGATCGGACAGAACTTCATAAAATGTAAGACGTCTGTATGCTCAACTCTCAGGTCTCACAGCCTTCTCATACAATGTACCGGCTGTTATACGGTTCATACAACGATCTTACAATACTCCTCGTTCCGCTGTTTCTGTAAGCAGAAATGCATTAATTCTCCGCGATCATTGACAAGTTCCAAACACTTGAAAACATCATTCCATCATAGCTCAATCCCCTAGATTCTCACGAATCATCAATTGAAGGTCATGAAGTTCTTTTGCTTGCAATCTACATTTCCCCTTTGTCTTCAAACGTGTCAACGGTCTACTTGATAATTCAACCTCCACATTTGGCGTCGATTGACTTGGGCTATACTCTAGGGTCATATCACTCTATCTCTTTAGGGTGTGTATTGATGGAATCATCCGGAGGTGTGTCGCCAACTCCGAACAAGAAGCGATAATGAAAGGATGTCAATCTTCTCCTTACATAGGGCATTATGGTGGAGCGAGGATGTGGAAAAGGTCTTAGAGTGTATCTTCTTATATCCAACCTTGCACAAAGATGCCCATGCTTGAGTGAAAAGTTGTGACCAATGCCAACGAATGGGTGGAATCTCAAGAAAGCATGAGATGTCACTCAATCCCATTGTGGAGGTTGAATTATTCGATGTGTGGAAAATCGACTTTATGGGGTCTTTCGTCAGTTCTTATGGCAAAAAGTACATCTTCGTATTGGCCGACTATGTCTCAAAATGGGTGGAAGCGGTTGTGCTCCTTAACAATGAGGCCAAGAGTGTACTAGCTTTCTTGAAGAAGAACATCTTTTCAAGATTTAGAACCCCACATGCTATTATTATTGATGGTTGGAGCCATTTTTGCAACCGTGCCTTTGCAAACCTCCTACAAAAATATGGAGTGAGACACAAGGTTGCAACATCCTCAAACAAGTAGCCAAGTCAAAGTCCCCAATCGAGAGATCAAAAGCATTCTAGCAAAGACGGCCAATGCTCATAGAACCGTTGATGATCTCTTATGGGCATATCAGACCACATACAAGACCCCAATGGGATGTCCCCATTCAATGTGGTGTTCGAAAAAGCTTGTCACTTACCGATGGAATTGGAACACAAAGCCTTGTTGGCACTAAAGAAGTTGAACATGAATTGGGAGGATGTTGCAAATGTAAGAGTCTCTAATTTGCTTGAACTTGATGAGTTCCAGTTTTTGGCATATGAAATTGCCTTGCTTTACAAGGAGAAGATGAAAATGCTACATGATTCAAAATTCGGAACCGGATCTTCAAAATTAGGGACTTGGTGTTGTTGTTCGACATGCATTTAAAATTGTTCCCCAGGAAGCTTATATCTAAATGGACGAGTCCATTTAAGGTAGTTGGTGTTACACCTTATGGGTTGGTGGATTTAGAGTCTAAAGATGGCAGGAGAAGCTTCCGAGTAAATGTGCATCGAGTGAAATACTACTTGGGATGCGACGCCGACATTGATGAAGTGGCGTTCATCTATCTTGATGAGATTTGAGTGGAGGAATCAACACCATCGTGCCGCAACGTTAACTTAAGCATTTTTTGGGAGGCAACCCGAGTTTTTAGCATATACAGTTGTTGAATGTGCAGGTCTCGCAGTGTAGGTGAAGCAACAAAAGCTGAGGAAAACTTAAAAATGCATGAGGGGGCCGCCCCTGTGGCAAGGCGGACCTCCCACACAAGTCCAGATAGTCACAATTTTAGAACTCAAGAAAATGGCTAAGTATGGTGGAGGGTGGACTGTTGACACCCAATTTGTTCCTTTTATTTTCGCAATTTGGTTATATTTAATTAAAGGGTGTAAGAATTTTTCAAATAAAATTGCATTAGATGACATGCATTTACGTGCGTAACCCAATAATTATTCTCCTTCTTATACAATATTTACTTAATTGTAACTATATTACGTAATGGCATCATTTAAGCTATTCTCAAACCCACAACTCATTCATGGATATTTTCACAATTTATCGCGTTACTAGTACGTTATTTATTTAACTATGCCTATTTAAATTTAATTATTTGTATTTGAGCTTATTATTATTTTTTAAAATGCATTAATTCTTATACTTCAGTTTTACCTACTTTTAATTATTCATAGCATATTATTTTTACTAAGTAAACTTTTTCCAACTTAAATTTAGCCAACTCCAAATTCTTTTCTAATTTCTTTTTCCAATGCATATCGTGATACTAATTATTTGTCTAACAATCTTCTATCATATCCGAATAAGCAGACCCCTTTACCATCTTATCTTCTTTTGATTTCAATTAAGATCACTCCCCAGTAATCATGGAGTGGAGGCTTTGCCATTCTTAATTCCCTATTGCCTTCTTTAATTCTTAGTTTCAAATTATGTTTCCGAGGAAATTGTCCATGTTTTCAAGGAGATTTCTTTTAAGAACCTGGACTGTATGTGGAGTAATCTCCCGCACAAAATTTTCTTCATATTCTTCACTAATTAAATTATGATTTTTCTTCCATTTTCGAATTTAAATCTTGATATTTTCACAACTGATATTCAAAATTTTCTTTTCTTTTCCAATTAATTCAGGCTATCCTAGCAATCAGATTTGCAATATACATACATACTTTTGCAACGGCTCTTTCTCCATTGCTATTTCAATGCTAATTGTTCAAAAATTCCTCTTTTTGATTGAAAATCAAAGTCTGTTTTATTCTATTAGCTTTATCAAGTCATAAGTCATAACCTCAGCCCCTAAGTGCAACTATAAATATCATGCCATTTTTCATTAACAGAAATCTGTTTCTCACATCTCATAACTTAGCCACTTATCTTTCTATACGTCATCATCTTTAACACACTACTTCATTCTTTTCTATTCTATTTTTCTATCGGGAGCTACATTAAATACTTGTCTTAGAGTTCATATTGACAAAAATTATTCATTCATTGAAACGTAACTTGTATTCAATTTTTTGTACTATGTACTAATGTTGCTGGTGGAACTACATATAAGTTACTGCTATATGCAGTGAATATTCGGCTACACAAGGGCCACTTCTTGTCCTTCTCTTTTAATTGGCATGTAAAAAGCTAAACGAAGCAGTTTAAAAAGTGGATTGCTTTTGCTAGAGTCGAAATCTGCAGGTTGAAGGTGAAATGGTCTGTTTTACGCAAATGTAGTTTCTGGAAGGGTTTTTTACACAAATATACAAATTTTCATCCTTAATTACAAAAAAATAGCAATATTTCTCTAATTACAATGCATCGCATTATTTTTCTAACACATTTAACAATAATCTAACACATTTCACTTTCACTTCTCATTTTCCCCAAATTGAAAATTCTCTCACTTACTCTCTCTTTCCACCATCACCCCTACACCCACCCCCACCACCCTAACGCCATAATACCCACCCTAACGCCATCACCACCACCACCCTAATTTTTCCTAAAGTTGGTTTCAGACTTTTTCAAAATTATAATCCCATGATATTGTAATCTTGCATCCTAGTGGTTAGTCCCGAACCCGAATGGAACACTTTCTAAGGCCCCATCATTCTCGCTCTTCTCAGTGTCATAAATATCACTTACTGTTTCAGAAACCTTCAGGTTCTCATCACTTTTAGACTGTTTATCTTCTAAATGAGACGGCGCTGATATGGAAGAACCAAAGTCATAATTGTTGGTACTAAAAGTAGCAGCAGCATCGTACTTGTACAAACTAGGCGTAGCACCAGCACTAGCATCATGTGAAGAAATTAAATCAGACTTTTGGGTAAGATCAGGCTTCCCAATATCATGCTTAACACGTACTTCAAATGGTTCTAGAACAGATTTTCCAAGCGTCAGATGTATCAGCTCCACTGCAGTCATTAATTCTAGTTTGTTCATTTCCTGAAGTTTGATTCTCTACACCTCCATCAAAAGCTAGATGTTGATTATTTGAAGTTTCCTTTTTAGACTTCTCTGCTGCTCTCTTCTTTCGGAATTCCTCTAGATGCAAATGATACAGTGGCAGAAACAGTGAAACGATGATGTTAGATACGGTGAAAAACAGTCTGAAACGGCACTGAAACAGTCTGAAATGGCGCTGAAACAGTCTGAAACGATATTGAAACAGTTGAAGCGGTGCAGAAACAGTGCAGAAACAGTTAAATACGGTGCTGCAGAAACAGTTGAAATGGTGCAGAAACAGTTAGATACGGTGCTGCATAAACAGTTGAAACGGTGCTGCATAAACAGTTGAAACGGTGCAGAAACAGTTAGATTCAGTGCTGCAGAAACAGTTGAAACGATACAGAAACAGTTAGATACGGTGCTGCAGAAACAGTTGAAACGGTGCAGAATCAGTTAGAAACAGTTGAAACGGTGCAGAAACAGTTAGATACAGTGCTGCAGAAACAGTTAGATACGGCGCTGCAGAAATAGTTGAAACGATGCAGAAACAGTTAGATACGGTGTTGCAGAAACAGTTGAAACGGTGCAGAAACAGTTGAGATACTGTGAGATACAACGAGATACATCGAGGATGGGATGATGAAAAGTGAAATTGGAGGAAATGATAGGAATAAAAGTGAAACTGAGGGAAATGGTGAGAGGAAAAGTGAAATAGGGAGTAATGGGACGAGCAAAAGTTATAATGGGGGAAATAGGAGGAAGAATGTAAAAGTTTGGTATGTTATGGGAAAATATTGCTATGTTTTTGCTATATTTGTAATTAACTTGTATTTTCCTCTATATAGGGTAATTTTACTAAAATATTGCTATGTTTGGTAATTAAGCTCTAAAACTTGTACTTTTACGTAAAAAATCCTTTCTGGAATATCGTAACAGGCTTTGAAACGATTTTCTAAAAAGGCTAAAAGTGCAGTCTATTTTTGAATTTACCTACTTATGCAAAGTTTAAAATCTGCAAGTATGTTTAAAACATGGCTGCTTTTGCAATCTGAAACGTTTTCTCAAAGGATTTGTGTTTTTTTTAAAAAAAAAAACTTCTTCAAGTTAATTAATAACTTGTGAGGAGTTTTGGACTTTAGAGGTCAAGTCCTAAAAAAAATTATACTATTTCCTTTGAGATTTATAAGTTAGTCCATTGATTCTATTTATCACATTACATCAATATTTCTTAAATGTCATACTCACTCTTTAATTTATATATAAGTGTCTACCATTATTTGCTTGCTAAATTATGTAGTAATATTTTCTAAATTGCTACCTATCTACTACGTAAATTTACATATATATCATTACATTAATATTTGCTTAACATGTTGTGTGTTTAGTTAGATAACTTTTTATGTATACATATAAATATTTTAAATATATTCTCTTTTTTAAGACAAATTATTTTAAACGCGGCCTCACACTAAAGTCGCCAGCGAATTTAGCGATATGTGACAACTAATGTCACAATGCCATCCTTTAGTGGCACACATTTTTTATACTTATTATTTCCTTCATGTTTTATCGCACAAAGAATTAGTATAGTAACATTTTAAAATTTATTGGCTTACGTTAAGTTTATAACTTTGTGTTCTATGTGCAATATGATTTCAATTTAAGACTGTTATTGCAAAATGACTCAGAGCTTTACAGATTTACGCGCACTGTCTCGCAACTAGTAGTTTTGATCTTTTGTAGAAGCATACTATCATTGGAACAATATTAAGATTTTGGCCATTTTGGAGGATTAGAATATTTTAGGCTGGAATTGCAGACACAACCTTGAATTGAACTTTGTTGTAGTAATTTGCATGTTTACTTTTGTTTGTACCCCATGATCTATTTTACATGCTTCATTTAGTTTTTGTCCCCTTTGGCTATATTACATGTTAAGACCCAATTATAGAAATCGGCGGGGAACCACACTTAGTGGAACTTAGAAGGTGCCTAACCCCTTCCTTCTAGGTTATTTCGAATACTTACCCGAATCTCTAGTTAGTAAG
This sequence comes from Petunia x hybrida, assembly GCA_037355625.1. Lineage (NCBI taxonomy): Eukaryota > Viridiplantae > Streptophyta > Magnoliopsida > Solanales > Solanaceae > Petunia > Petunia x hybrida. The sequence continues at coordinate 6,002,150 of JBBBVM010000059.1, read as the reverse complement.
ACTGGCCCGGAGTTATTCTTTAAATTGAATTAGAAATTAATAGGTGACCTAATACGCCTAGGATAATATATTAGCTGGCGACTCCAAAACTCAACTCCAAACGAGTTACCCTACGTCGGAAACCACTTTCTTTTTTAGGCGCGCATTCGATGGTGGTAAAAAGTGGGGTGCGATGGGATGGCGACTCCGCTGGGGATTTTATGTTCTAACCATCACAATTTTTTATATTGGATTTATATATTTTCTTTGATTGTTCTTATATGAAACTAACTTTTCTTCTTTGCAGGTTTGTTATATTTCTCTCATCATCTCTTATTTTTTCATAATTTTGTACAATATAATATTTATTTGTGCATACTCCGTTCATATTTCCTCCAATTCAAAAATTCAGGGCTAAAGCGGTTGCGGGAGTTTCCTGGCCGTTGCTCATTTTAAACAAATTATTCTGGAAAGAACCCCTGGAGTCAGTCATTTCGCAGTGCAGATGACATTCCCAGAACTTTCCCCTTCCAAGTTGTCTACTTGAAAGGAAGTTACCAGGTCAATTCCCACCCTTAGACCATTTTAAGGATCATGCATCATACTCCATGCCTTTAGATTTTCCGAATCCTCTACGAGTTTTTTTTTGATCCTTTATCAATTTGACCCAAACCAAAACGGGTTCCACGTTCCTTATGACATATGTTCATGAATTATTTGCATGCTTGAAGGATCAACGGGTTGTCATGTTAACCACTTTTTCTCAAATCGGAGAGGGCTTAGCCTTGGTTAATTTTTGTGTGCAAGTCATCAATGAAGCAGAGGATGCTAGAGTTGAAGAAGATTCAACTGTTTAGTTTTTAGATTTTACTTTATTGATGGAAATTATATGATGCCGGGCAAACTAGCTCGAGACCCTTTACGAGAAGCCAAGCCAAAACTATCCATGATGCTCACCTTCACTTGATATGGAAAGGCTTAGACGTGGAAGATGGAAGCTCCGGAACAACTTTGAAGATCATGCATTGGAGCACTATGGAGGGAGGACCACTTAGACCACATGGAGAGGCTCAAGAGACACAAAATGAGGCATTTTAAGAAGCCCCAGGAAGAGGCGGACCGCCTACCAAAAGAGGCGCTCCGCCTACAAGTTGCTAGCTCTCAGGATCTGGGGAGGCGGACCGCCTACCTGCTAGAGGCGGCCTCCTACTGCGTGATAGCTCTCTGGATTTTCTCTGAGGCGCTCCGCCTCTAAGGGGTGGGCGGACCGCCTACCCCTGTGTCAAGCCCATCCGAGTTTTGGTTGTTTTTTGTGTGTAATTCCTACTTTGGCCCTAAGTGGCTTCTATTGTTTAAACCCACTTAGGGGTATTTTAGACACTTCATTACATGCCTGTAGAAGGATATAAAAGCCTTCATTAGGTCTTGAACTCATTTAGCTATCTTTGAATACAAAAACACAGGAGAAATACTCTCTATTGAAACCTTGATTCTTGGCTTGAATTTCAATTGGACGATTCCAAGTTGAACCTCAAACCTTTTCGATCACTCTATTTGCAAGGACCTCGTGATTCTTGAGGATAGTTGCATAGTGTTTGGTGATTCTTTCCAATCGTTCGGGGTGTAACGGAACAAGTTCTTCGTTGCTACTCGAACTTTAGTGTAAGTCTCATCTCGCTTTATCTCTTTATTGCTTTCGTAGGTTTTCCCTACATCAGTTGGTATCAGAGCAAGGCTAGGGTTACGTTCTTACGAATCCTCGTCCTACTCTTCGTGCTTGTCATCTATGTTCCGTGTTTATCTTCATGTTCTTGTTCTTGTTTTATTGAAAAAGAAGAAAAAAATTCAAAACCTAGAAAACCCAAAAATTTGCTAGAAATCGTTGGTTGTTACGATTTTGTTGGTTTTGATTATCGGGGATTGTTTGTTTACGTAATCCCGACAATTGGGTACCAACAAAACACGTTTTGGAGTTGTGAATCAAATTTTCGAAAATCAAACCCAAAAGTTGAAGTTTCACAAAATTTGCTAAAACTTGTTTGATGTTATGATTTGTGGTTGTTTGGTATCGGGGATTGTTCCTTATAGTTACCCCGTCGTTTTGATACCATTATAACATCATTTAGAGTAGCGGAGTGAAAATTGAAATTTTAAAAGTCTTGAAGTTTTGAAAATTTTGAAGAACTTGCTCCAATTTCTTGAAACAAGTTGTTTGTTGGATTAAACCATTGGGTTTGCTTGTTATAGTCCAAAACAACTTTGGGTACCACTACATATCAAAAACTCCTTGAAAACATTGGAAAATCGGGTGCCAAAAACCAAGAAACGGAGTTGAAATTGTGCAGGAGCAGGCCTTAGGCGGACTGCCCCTCGTTCTAGGCGGACCGCCTCCCAAGTTTAAGCTCTCTGGATTTCTTGAGGCCCTCCGCCTCAGCCCATAGGCGGACCGCCTCCCACTGGGAAGGTGTCCGGGTAGTTTGTTTCTTAAGTTTTCGTGTTTTCTTTGCTTCCGTTACTTCCGGTTAGTACTTTGCGAGTAATTCTCCTACTCAACTAGTGCTAATTCATTGAGCGCTTAGGATATTCGTGCGTGTTGGTGTTTGATAACTTCAAAGAAGACTCGTAGAATTTCTTTGGCTCAAGTGCTCACTTAAAAGCCGAACGCCCATGGAGTCCCATTAAATCCACTCTTCCCGAAGAGCATTGGGTACTTGTTGAATTGTTTGGTTGTTGAGGTAGTTGTTCAACTCCGAAGAAGACTTTTGAATTCAAGCTTGAGTGAAACCACCCAACTTGAGTGGACCCGAGAGACAATCAAAAGTGAGGGAGCGAGTGAGGACTTTTACTCTAATCTCTTTTCTTGTTTTTGATTGTTGTAGGTACAATGTCCAACGAAGGATACGATACCACAAAAGATGCCTTGGCTACTATCCTTGCCAAATTGGATAGTATGAGCCTAAGGATTGAGAACCTCGAGAAGGTGACTTCGAGTATCCAAACCGAGAAAGGGGCCTCGAGTGTCCAAGTTGAAGCCGGTGAAGGTACTTCGAGTTCCACCTTTACCCCGGAACAAGTTGTTGAGTTGCTTAAACAACAACGGGTAAAGGAAGATCGTGAAAGAGATGAACCAGCGTTGGGCAATACCCAACGAGTGAGCATTCCTCACATAGTGGGCAATCCCCAAAGAAATGTTCCACTTCCCGGACCTATTCGACATGTTCAACCTCTTGAGCAAGTTGATCAAGCTCAAGAAGGGGAGGAGGGAGAGTATGGTGGTAGCGAGTATGGGGCTCCTAATCCGAATGGGAGAGCCATGAATTGGGGTCGCAACGTGGATAGGGGTAGAGGCCGAGGTCGAGGGCCGCCCATAGGGTATGTTGGAGGGAATGCTAGGAGAGATTATGGTGGTTATGGGGATAACTTCGGAGGCCAACCGGAGCCGTACCAAGGGGGTCGAGAAAATAACAACATTAATTGTGTGAAGATCACTATTCCTTCTTTCAAGGGGAGTAGTGACCCGGTGGAGTACATTGATTGGAAGTTGACCATGGAACGAATATTTGACACCAACGACATAAACGAGGAGAGGAAAGCCAAGTATGCCATATCCTCTTTTGAGTCCTTTGCTTCTACTTGGTGGGAGTCGGTCAAGAGGAGTAGGAGGAGAAATGCCATGGCTATCAATGTTGGGGAGAATTGCTTCGAGTGATGGATGAGAAGTATTTGACCGAGCAATACCGTCATGCCCAATACAAACGCCTCTATGAGTTGAAGCAAGGGTACAAGACGGTTGGGGAATACTTCAATGAGTTTGAACAAATTCGTATGACCCTAGACTTGGATGGGGAAGATAATGAGCCGGCCGAGATCCGTTTTAGAAGTGGTTTGAATCGAGACATAGCCTCTCAATTGAAGTTCCACAAGTATGACAACCACTATGACCTCTATGATGATGCGGTTGAAGCCAAGAAATGGCTCGAAGAGGAGAAGTCCGCTCGCTACAAGAGTAGCAATGCTACTCCCATGAGTAAGCCCAAGGAGTGGAAGACCCCTACACCAAATGCAAGGTTTCCAAACACAAGTGGTACAATTGCTAGCAAGGATGTGAAGAAGCCTTATGAGAAGTCCACACCGCACGTGGGAGGTAACTCTAAAACTCATTTGAGCAACCCTATTTCTACTTCTACTCAATGCTTTAGATGTAAGGGTTACGGACACCTCTCCAAGGATTGCCCAACCCGGAAAACTATGGTTGCGGTGGGTGAGTTGGTGTACGAACAAGATAGTGAACCCGAGGGTGAGGGAGATGTTGAGGAGGAGAGTGAGGAAGTTGAGGGTGAGGGTGAAGAGAGAGCGACGGAGGGGGATGATCCTAATATGTTCCTTGTGGTACGTCGTATTTTGGATGCTATGGTGAATGAAGAGAGGGAAGATGAGCAAAGGGAAAACTTGTTCCATGCTAGGTGTAGAGTGAAGGGGCAAGTGTGTTCCATGATCATTGACTCGGGTAGTTGTGCAAATGTGGTGAGCCAATCTTTGGTCTCACAATTGAAGTTGCCTACCCTTAAGCATCCAAACCCTTACCGTTTGCAATGGTTGAGTGAATGTGGGGAGTTGAGGGTAGTGAAGCAAGTCTTGATTAAGTTCAACATTGGGAACTGCCAAGATGAACTCAAGTTTGACGTGGTGCCAATGCAAGCTTGCCACCTCCTTTTTGGTAGGCCTTGGCAATACGACAAACAAGTGGTTCATGATAGCCGAGCCAACACTTACACGGTTAGGCATGAGGGGAAGAAGTTTGTGCTTACACCCTTGACACCAAAACAAGTAAGTGAAGACTATCGGCGCATGAAAGAGTTGAGGGAAGCGGCTAAGGCCAAGTCCCCGGTTGTGGCCAAACCTTTGGCCGAGACTCCACCATCTTCCACCGGTCGCATGTGTGCCATGATGCAACTGGGCGAGTACTTGAGAGGTAATGATGGCACTAAAATGCTCATTTGCCTAGTGCACAAAGGTATGGTTCTAAACTCCGATTGTGATTATTTATCTAACCCTAACCATTTGCCTAGTGCCATTGAACATATTTTGAAGGTCTATGAGGACATGTTCCCGGAAGAGATGCCGGTTGGATTACCTCCCTTGAGGGGTATTGAACATCAAATTGACTTCGTCCCGGGATCTCAAATTCCAAACAAGCCGGCCTATAGAAGTAACCCCGAGGACACAAGGGAGTTACAAAAGCAAATTGATGAATTGCTTACCAAGGGCTTGGTGAGGGAAAGCTTGAGTCCTTGTGCCGTGCCCGTGATCCTTGTTCCAAAGAAGGACGGCACTTGGAGGATGTGTGTGGATTGTCGAGCGGTCAACAAGATCACGGTAAAGTATCGACATCCCATACCTCGTTTAGATGAAATGTTAGATGAGCTTAGTGGTTCTAGCATCTTTTCAAAAATTGATCTTAGGTCCGGCTACCATCAAATCTGGATAAAACCCGGGGATAAATGGAAGACCGCATTCAAGACCAAGTTTGGTCTATATGAATGGTTGGTGATGCCCTTTGGCCTCTCCAACGCACCTAGCACTTTTATGAGACTAATGAACCACGTGCTAAAACCTTTCATCAACAAGTTTGTGGTCGTCTACTTTGACGACATATTGATTTATAGCAAGTCAATAGATGACCATGTTGGCCACTTGAGTCAAGTCCTTGAAGTGCTACGAGCCGAAAAGCTCTATGCAAACTCTAAGAAGTGTGCCTTTTGTGTTGAAAAGGTTGTCTTTTTGGGCTTTGTTGTTAGTGCAAATGGTGTAGAGGTTGATGAGTCCAAAGTTGAAGCCATTAGAGATTGGCCTACTCCTACTACCGTTTCTCATGTTAGGAATTTCCATGGCCTTGCTAGTTTCTATAGGCGCTTTGTTAGAGACTTTAGCACCATTGCTGCACCACTCACCGAGTTGGTGAAAAAGGACAAGCCCTTTGTGTGGGGAGAGCCTCAAGAGAGAGCTTTCCAAGAGTTGAAAAGTAGGTTGAGTACCGCCCCCTTGTTACAATTGCCCGACTTCGGGAAGGCTTTTGAGGTTGAGTGTGATGCCTCGGGGGTGGGAATCGGGGGTGTTCTCATGCAAGAAGGGAAACCTGTTGCCTACTTTATTGAGAAGTTGAAGGGCGCAACCTTGAATTACTCCACGTATGACAAGGAGTTGTATGCCCTTGTGAGAGCCCTTGCCCATTGGCAACACTATATATGGCCTCGGGAATTTGTGATCAAGAGTGACCATGAGTCACTCAAGCATCTAAGGGGTCAAGAGAAGTTGAACAAAAGACATGCCAAGTGGGTGGAGTTCATTGAGTCTTTTCCCTATGTAATTCATTACAAGAAGGGAAAGGACAATGTTGTAGCCGATGCGCTTTCTAGGAAGTTCGCCCTTGCTACCACTCTTGCTTCTAGACTTATGGGTTTTGAGAGTATCAAATCTTTGTATGAACATGACCCAAAGTTCAAGAACATTCATGATGCTCTAGTGAGTGGGAAGCGGGTGGAGAAGTACCAATGGGTGGATGGCTACATTTTCAAGAAAGGGAGAGTATGTGTCCCCGAGTCCTCTTGGCGAGAATTGCTAGTGCGTAAAGCACATTGTGGAGGCTTGATGGGTCACTTTGGGAGGGATAAGACTTTGGCCATTCTTATGGAGCAATTCCATTGGCCTAAGATGGGGTTGCATGTTGAGCGGCTATGCAATGCTTGTTTAGATTGCAAGCACGCCAAGTCCAAGTCGAATCCCCATGGCTTGTATACTCCTTTGCCTATTCCTACTAGCCCGTGGATGGACATTTCGATGGATTTTGTTATGGGTTTGCCACGGTCTAGTGGGGGCCATGATAGCATTTATGTTGTCGTGGATCGGTTTTCCAAAATGGCTCACTTCATTCCTTGTAAATGTAGCTTCTTTGTTCATTGATAATGTGTTAAAATTGCATGGCGTGCCTTAAACCATTGTAAGTGATAGGGACACTAAGTTCCTAAGCCATTTTTGGAGATGTTTGTGGGGTGCCCTTGGCATCAAATTGTTGTTCTCTACGTCCCACAACCCTCAAGCGGATGGCCAAACCAAGGTGGTGAACCAAACCTTGGGGTCTCTTCTTAGAGCTATGACCCGAGGTAAGGCCGGGACGTGGGTGGAAAAGTTACCACTCATGGAGTTTTCATATAACCGCACTTTGCATAGAATGATTGGCATGACTCCATTTGAGTGCGTTTATGGCTTTAATCCTTTGATTCCACTTGATCTCACCCCTTTGCCAAGGGAAATGGTTGTTGATGTTGCAGGTACAAGCCGAGCTAAGGCCTTGATGGAACTCCATGCCAAAGCAAAGAAGAACTTGGAGGAAGCTTATGAAAAGTTAGCCACCAAGAAGAACAAGGGGAGGACGAAAGTGGACTTCAAGAAAGGAGATTGGGTGTGGGTGCACTTCCGGAAAGAAAGATTTCCAAACATTAGAAAAGGGAAGTTGGCACCCCGAGGAGATGGCCCGTTCCAAGTGATATCCAATATCAACAACAATGCCTATGTGATTGATCTACCCTATGAGTACAATGTTTCAAACACTTTTAATGTTTGTAACTTGGCTCCTTGTGATGTAGGTGATGCCGTGGAGGATGACGCCTTAATTTCGAGGACGAAATCTTCTCAAGAAGGGGAGGATGATGCCGGGCAAACTAGCTTGAGACCCTTTACGAGAAGCCAAGCCAAAACTATCCATGATGCTCACCTTCACTTGATATGGAAAGGCTTGGACGTGGAAGATGGAAGCTCCGGAACAACTTTGAAGATCATGCATTGGAGCACTATGGAGGGAGGACCACTTAGACCACATGGAGAGGCTCAAGAGACACAAAATGAGGCATTTCAAGAAGCCCCAGGAAGAGGCGGACCGCCTACCAAAAGAGGCGCTCCGCCTACAAGTTGCTAGCTCTCAGGATCTGGGGAGGCGGACCGCCTACCTGCTAGAGGCGGCCGCCTACTGCATGATGGCTCTCTGGATTTTCTCTGAGGCGCTCCGCCTCCTAGGGGTGGGCGGACCGCCTACCCCTGTGTCAAGCCCATCCGAGTTTTGGTTGTTTTTTGTGTGTAATTCCTACTTTGGCCCTAAGTGGCTTCTATTGTTTAAACCCACTTAGGGGTATTTTAGACACTTCATTACATGCTTGTAGAAGGCTATAAAAGCCTTCATTAGGTCTTGAACTCATTTAGCTATCTTTGAATACAAAACACAAGAGAAATACTCTCTATTGAAACCTTGATTCTTGGCTTGAATTTCAATTGGACGATTCCAAGTTGAACCTCAAACCTTTTCGATCACTCTATTTGCAAGGACCTCGTGATTCTTGAGGATAGTTGCATAGTGTTAGGTGATTCTTTCCAATCGTTCGGGGTGTAACGGAACAAGTTCTTCGTTGCTACTCGAACTTTAGTGTAAGTCTCGTCTCGCTTTATCTCTTTCTCGCTTTCGTAGGTTTTCCCTACATCATTATATTTCCATTGTATCCAAAGTTATTTAATAAAAAGTCAATTTATTTTTCTTGTTATTTTTTGGGCACAAAATTTGAGAACAAATGAGATGATACATGAATGCATGTTTATCCTTCAAACATCATACAAAGCATAAGAAGACTTATCCTTGACATGTTAAAGTCCATTAGCCAATCTTGTCCAAAAAAAAAAAATGTCACCAAATGATGCCTATTATGCATATTATATATATTGCTCTCGTTAGGCCTACCTCCGGTAAGAAAGAAGTCTTTTGCATTGTTGGGTGTGATATAATTTGCTTATGACAATTATTATCTCGACACTAACTTATTGTTTTTATGTGTTAGTATTCCTCCCGCTCTTGAGGTTGACTTGTGCATTCTGGTCGAGCATCATTACCGGATGAGAGAAAAAGGCCCAATTACAACTCCCCCTCTCGCAAACTAGAAGAAGAGGAAGACGAAACATTATGCCTGAGTTTATTAACGCTGCTCTTAGTGACGATAATATTGGTACTAGTGGAACACTCTGCAAGTATGTCGCGATTGGGTATGATGAACATGTTGCTGCTTTAGAGCAAAGAATTATTGAACTAGAAGAGAAACTGACAATGGCCAGTTTACCCGTTGTTAGCTCCGCCTATTCAAGAGAGCCAGTCGATCCAAGTAGGTCAGCCCGCCCTAATGGAAAGGACCCTATGCACCCAACTGATCCACCTGTTGTTTACCATACAGTACCATCGGCCACATACCAAACAGAAGCATCTACTACTTACCAGAAAGCACCACTTGCTATCTACCAAACAACACCAACTGCTACTTACCAAGCAACCCTATCTACCACTTATCAAGCATCACCTCCTGCACATCCTACTTACCTAAATACAAACTTACCTCGCACCAACACACTTTGCCAATCAAAAACCAAACAACTCACTTCGCCAGTCAAAAACCATGAAAATTATGAATGGGCGGAGGATGAAGAAAAGGTAGCCAATGATGATGGGACAAAAGAGAAAGTAAGCTGGAGGCAGCCTTTAAGAAGTTTGAGCTAGGCGAAACCACTAAATATTTAGCTTATGAAGACTTGTGCATCTATCCTACTTTGAAATTGTCAGACGGATACAAGATACCAAAGTTCGACCTGTTCAATGGCACTGGAGACCCTATGACACATCTGAGAACATATTGTGATAAGTTGATTGGAGCAGGGGAAGATGAGAAAGTACGAGTAAAGTTGTTTAGTCAAAGCTTAACTGGAGAGGCTTTAAGTTGGTTCTCTAAGCAGAAACCAGACACATGGCTCGGTTGGGAAGATATGGCAGCAGATTTTGTAGAAAGATCTGGGTATAATACCAAAATGGTACCAGATCGTTTCTACCTGAAAAAGCTGAAAAAGAAACCCACAAAGATATCTAGAGAATATGCTACGAGGGGGAGAGCAGAAGCGGCCAAGGTACAACCCGCTATGGATGAGAAAGAAATAGTTAACATATTCATTCGCATACAAGAGGATGTCTATTACAACAAGTCATTGCATATGAAGAACCAAAAGTTTGCAGATGTAGTGTTGATGGGAGATAACGTAGAAAAAGGGTTAAAAGTGGAAAGATTATTAGCTTAGCTGCACTACAAACTACTAATAAGGCTATCCAGTCTAGAAATGTGAGCCTTTCAAAACAAGAAGAAAGATGAAGTCTCTTTTGCTGCAACCATTCAAGACCCTTCTTTCAACCACTATTATCAAACACCACCACAATTCTATCCATACCCTCACATACTACCTGAATACCCTGTTTACAACACTCAGCCCACTCGGCCTATATTCTACTCCCCAGCACCTAGTCGTCCACTATACCAGCAAAATACTAATCCAACTACCGAAATGCACCACCATACCCTCCTAGGCCTCGCCCTGATGCCAACCAAAGACCCAAAAGAAACTACACTCCATTAGCTGAATCCCTCACCCGACTGTTTAAACGATTGAAAGCTGTCGGGTTCATCATCCAAATACCTCAAAAGATGCCAGAAAATCCATCACCTAACTTTGATTATAGTAAAAGATGTGCATATCACTCGAGAAGATTGGGCAAAAGGACCCTATCAAGTCATTATTAAACAAAAAGGGACGATCGTGGAAACATAAGACACACGCGCGTTTAACTTTTAAACGGGGGCCAGATTAGAATAAATAAAACTTCGGGGGAACAATTAAAAATTTTTGGGGCTGAATTAATAACCCCAAAAGTTTTAATAAAAATGGTGGGAACTGACTGATCAGTTTCGATCATTTCAAACATCGAACACCACCACACTCTTCTCTTGCACACTTCTCAAGTCTTCTACTCAACCTTTTGAGCATCATCATCTCCGACCATCTACATCGTTCTGGTAATATCTAAAGGTAACTTTTGAACTACATTGGTGTTTATCAAGTGAATCGTTATTTATTTTTTGCTATTTTGATAAAGCTAGGGTTTTACGCCATTTTACTGGTCCTGGACTGAAATTCTCGTGAAAATCTTTGTTGTTGTTGATTATTTCGTCATATAGTGCTATGTTCTTGTACAAATAGTGAAGCTTTTGCATATTTATGTCATGTTTATGTTAATAGAATGTTAAGACCATACTCTTTCGCTATGTCAAACATCTTGAGACAGTGCTCTGAATGTGTGATAGGATGTTTGAGGTTGCTGATGCATTTTTGTTAAATTTTGTTAAAAGAAATTAGGGTTTTATAAAATAAATATGCTACAGGTTTAAAATTTTATTTTTGAAGTTTATATTGAAAAATGTTGATTTGTACTTGCTTCGAAGATAAAACTGTGTTATGTTTGACACACCTTATTCGATGTTCTGGAACACTTTGAGTCAGTGCTCTTAACGTTTGCTCCAACAGTCTATTATTTTTTAAGTTTATAATTCAAATTGATCATCATACTGATGTTCTAATAATATAAACGTGATGTTCAGTGTAATGCAAAAAATATTCAAACTTATGTAGAGGTGGATGTGAATAGGCACACAACTACCTAGGAATAGGCACCCCCTGTAACGGTCACATATGCAACTAAAAAAAAGCATCAAATTTAGCCTATATATATGTAGTAAAACAAAATCTGAAGCAAACAACACAAACCAACACTAAACCAAGTATGCACATCTGCAGCAAGCAACAACAACAACAACAACAAAGATGCCTCACAGAGGAAGGCACCCAAGGGCACCAGAACATGATCGTAGAGTTCCAGGACCACTGAAATCGAGCATCTCTGTGAAGATATTGCATCCTTGAACACAGATGTTGATCAGTTTGCAGTATATATTGGAAATGTGGAGGATCAAGTGACGCTTTTAAGGATTAGGTTCGAAGAATTCCGTGAGGATATGAATCTTATCAAGCGTATGCTCTGTGGTATTCAAGTTGAACTCAAGATTGACCCCCAGAACTACCCTTCACCACCATGTCCTCCAGTGGCACACATGTGAAATGAAGAAATAATGTTGTTTGATAATCTCCTTTTAAGTCTAGTCATTTAATTTTCTATTTGTTTTGAATGTCGTGTTTTGAAGTCTTGTCCTTTAATTTTTAGTTCAACTTATGCATGTTTTGAATATCTATGAAGTGGTATGAAATTTTTTGATATGATTTGAATTAAGCTATTGTTATGGTATGTAATATTTGAACGTGTAACTTCATGTTCCAAAAATTAAAAATGGCGTTCCAATAGTCTATTGTTTTTTGAAGTTTATAATTCAAATTGATCATTATGTAGATGTTCTAACCTTGTAAACGTGATGTTCAGTATATTGTATAACAATATTCATAATTTTCAATAGATATCATCAAAATGGCTCGTCGACATTCAACTTCAAGAGTAGCAACCACTACAAGAACATGAGCAACCAATACAAGAGCAACCACGGGAAGAGGAGCATCTACTACAAGAACAGGAGCAGCCAATACAAGAGCAACCACGGGAAGAGGAGCATGCACGCCAAGAGGAGCAACCACGGGAAGAGGAGCATCCACGCCATGAGGAGCAACCAAAGCAAGAGGAGCAGCCACTACAAGAGGAGCAACCATGACAAGAAGAGCAGCCACGCCAAGAGGAGCAACCACAGTAAGAGGAGAAGCCCCTACAAGACAAGAGGAGCAAGAACAAGTTGATCATCCACGTTAAGGCAAAACACTGCTGCAGCACCAGATTCACCACAACAAGAACGAGCTAATGATATTTTGGAACAACTTCGGGTAGAAGTTTGGACTTGGAATTTCAAATTTGAGGACTTCTTCCATGACTAAAAAAAGGACGTAAAAAAGATGAAGAAGAAAGTAACAAGGATAAAGAACATGCTCCAGATAGAAACCTTGAAAAATGAAGGGTCTACATTACCTTGAATGTTTATGCTTATTTTGGGTTTATGTTGGATGTTAATATGACTGTTTATTATGTAATATCTTTGTTTGAATGCTAATATAATTAGCAAACTTTTGTAAAGCGCGGAATATCTGAACAATCAAGAATATTTTTGCCTTGTTCTTGATTATCAATGTATAAATTTTTATGTTCGGAATGTCTTTTGTTATTTATTAGTTATTGAACATCAAATATCCATTAAGTTAAACCATAAATATCTTTAAAAAAATATTTGAACGTGTAACTTAATGTTCCGAAAATTACTAATATTGTTCCAAGAGTCGATCGTTTTTCATGTTTGTAATTCAAATTGATCATCATATAGATGTTCTAATAATGTAGACGTGATGTTCAGTGTAATGCTAAACGATATTCATAATTTTCCATAGATATCATCAAAAAAAGAAAAACAAAAAATAAAATAAAATGGCAATCATTCAAATATTACGCTGCGAGAATAAGTAGAGAAAGAGGGTAAAAAGACATAATTTGTTTGAATGGTTAGGGCTAGTCCACGTGTTTTAATTGTGATGTGTGGTGGGTCATTTAATTCTGTCAGAATGTGGAGCGGGTTAATGAAATGGGTCGGATTAAGTTGTGGGTAAGTCTACGTGTTTGCCCACATGGCCTTCCGTCTGTTTGATAGTTGAGATTTTTTTAAAAGTTTGTAAAATTATCCAATCTAACATCAGAAAATAATGTTTGGCACGTACAAAAGTACGTTTTAATATCTCTAAGAAATGTATCCGTTGTATTTGAGTTAATGCATCCATAACAAACACAAAAAGACATGCTTGGAACATGTAAAATTGATTTGTTTAAGATTGTGTGTATGGCTTTCTAACAAAAATGTATGTATTTATAGATAAATTTTGAAACCATCAGTTTTTAAAATTTTCTAATATTAATGCAACAACATCTACATTACGTTCCGAATATGAAATTAAATATTCAGTTCATATCAGGTGCCTAATTTAATATGTGATGTTTAAATCTTTAATATGATTGTAAAAAGAAATTATAGAACCAGTGTGAAACGACCTCGGTCAGTCGTTTCGGAAGTTAGGACTCCGATTGGCGTGCCAAAAATTTTAAAATATTCGTAATGTCCATTAGGACCTGTCTGTAAAAGTTGAGCTAAATCAGATCTCGTTTGGTAGGCATCGGAAGAAGATTTCAGTTTTTATTGGCAATAAATATTAAAAAGAGATTTTCGAGCTCGGTTTTGCCGAATGAGCTCCGATACGAAATCCAAAAGCGCCGTTAGGTTCGTATGATTATTTGTGATTTTTGTGACCTTTCGAAAGTGAATTTCGATGATGTTCGGCTAGTTTCCGCTAAAATGCCGTTAGTTAAATAATTTGACTTCTTTTTATTTAAATTCGCATCTTGAGTTTCGGGAGTCCAAGTTGAGATCCGCCTTCGCGAGTATGTTACATATATTTTGTATAACTTGCATGCAAAAGTTAGAATTATTTCGAATATCGTAGGGTACCGTTTTAATTTTAGCCGCGAAAAGAAAATGAAAAATGAAATGAAAAACAGAAAAAGACAAAAGAAAGAATTTGCATAAGTCGGTTACCAAGGGATCATATTGACCCCTTGGCAGATACGTGCAACATACCAGAAACAAAAAACGAAACATTGAGCAGGGAGAAAACAAAATGACGGGAGGAAGAAAAATGCCGGAAAATAAGAAAACGGTCCGGAAAAAAGTAGAATTTTCACCCTGAAATATTCAGGTAATGATCCTAATATATTATTTGAGTTTATTGCGTGTGTTTGAATATGTTTTAACGGTAAAATTTGGAATATTAGACATCGTTTTAATAAGTTCAATTAATAGTTTAAAGGGTCAAATGGACCCCGATAATGGAATTGATTATATATTCATACTCAGTGAGTTATGGGCAATATATAAATGTAATTTATTTGGGGTTTGGTTATGTGACCATAAACCCTGTACATAGACCTGGCCTGCATATTGCGTATGCGAATAGGGTATCAGGTTCCTACCTGGATTGCCCTAAGATGTGAGGAATGAAGCCTTTAGCCTAATTTGATATAATTTTCTGGTTATTAAACACAGTGGGATCGTTTGGCAATGAATCCAAAGGACAAAGCGGTTATTGAGTGGCTGTACTAACTTTGTAATAAGGTAAGTGTTTATATCCATCTCTTTGGAGGCACCTGGCCTCGTGGATTTTCTACCACGTGTTCCTTACGTGTGTAGCTGCCGATAGGCGTACTCATTACGCCTTAGCTTTGTATTTACATTGTATATTATATGTTATGTCCTATTGTTGGTATTGCAATGGCGATCTGAGCATTGTACCCTGGCTGTAAGTTGGCTCTACTTCCCGGCTGTCGATGAGAGTCCCGCGCCGGTGAAAGGTTATTGTTGCATCACATTGCATTCATATGCATTATATGTCATTCATATACATTGCATATCATATTGAGGGCAGGAGTATTCCGCCCTAGGAGCAGGAGTATTCCGCTCCATTGTATTATATCGGGTGCAGGAGTATTCCGCCCCAAGAGAGTGCAGGAGTATTCCGCCTCTAGTTTATATTATATCGGGTGCAGGAGTATTCCGCCCCAGGAGCAGGAGTATTCTGCTCCAGTTGGTTATCAGATTGGATTCCCCTCGAATGCAGGAGTATTCCGCTTCGAGATAGGAGGACGGGCACATGTGACCCTTTGCATCACATTTCATTTCATTTCATTTCATTTTATTTCATCTCATTTCATACTATTGGATAGACTTACGATACATGACTGCTGTCCTGCTTATATGTGCATTGCTTATTTGTTGATATGTTTCTGGCTCGTATCCCCAGTTGAGTTTATGGTTTCATGCGTGTTTCCGGTTGTTATCTGGCTTTGCCTTTTTATAATTTAAATAAAATGAATTTGGTCTATCTATTTCTTTTCTCCCTGGCTAGCTATCCTATTCTTTGAGGTGGCTAGTCTGCCCCACTTATTGAGTCCTTTTGACTCACCCTTGTTTGTTGTTTTTTTCTTGTCTATCTATTTCGTTTCGGCAGGTTCGCTCTAGGATTGAGTTCGCCACGTTGTGAAGGAGCGAAGACGACTTCAGCTGTCAGGGTGAGCCAAATTTTATTCCGGATGGCCACCAGTTTATTGTTCATTATTTCAGTTGCATTTTGCTCCCTTCAAGAGGTATCTGTCTTCTTTTGTACTCTTAGATGTCTGGTCTGGATAGCCCTAAACCTAGCATGTTGGGTAGTCAGCTGTAATTTCTTTTGTACAGCTTAGGGGTATCAGTATGTCTGCGTTTTTATTTTAAGTTTTGTCCTTATTCTTAAATTGTTATATTTATTTTCCTGATTTGATTGGTAAGGGTTCGCCCGACAGGTCTAGGGGAGGATGTCGGGTGCACGCACAGCCTAACCGGATTCCGGGTGTCAGTTGGTATCAGAGCCCAGTTTAGAGTCTATCCAGACTAAGACAGTGTCTAGTAGAGTCTCGCTGATGGGTACGTAGACGTCCGTACTTATCTACGAGAGGCTATGATGGCATTTAGGAAGTTTCACTTCCTTCATTTCTGATCGTGCGTCGGTCTAGGATGCAAAAGTATTTTCGTTAATTCCTTCGTGGTAATTGTGAACCGTCGTGCGACAAATTAGCAAACGGTAAGAGTTCAAGACGAAGCAGTCTAGCCTGGGGCTAGCACTGACGAAGCTCCGAGAGTTCTTGATCGTGCTGAAGATCTAGTTACGGATGTACGAGCTCGCGATGGGCAAGGGAGCAGGGCCTTGTAGTTCCCTTGGCTCTCTGTGATGCTTTTACGAGAATCTTGGCGACGCAGATACCGCAAGAACTTATTATTCGCTAGCCAGATTATCAGGTTGCCGCAGATGGAGACGTTCGATCTAAGGGAGTTCCTATTCTAGTTCTTAATATTGCTGCAGTAAATTATATTCCGGAGGTAGTATGTGTTGTACCTCTAATTGTTCTGACTTGTTAGCCACCCGAGGTATCAGTTCGGTCATAGTGTCCGAAGGGGTTGCATTATTTTACGCGGTTGAACCTTCCGATATTCTTAAGCAATGCATCAGATAAACCTCGTGATTCTTTTTAAAATAAAATGATGTCAGCATATCCTTCAGGCTCTTGTTATATCGAGCGGTATGGTGTTGATTATTCTTCTTTCCAGTTTCAAGGGTCCAGCCTTGGATTGGTGGGCCGCTCTCTTATTAGCTAACTTGGTTCGATTTTTCTTCTAGATCCGTGGAAAAGTTCCTTTCGATTAGCGAGCGAGATGAAAAGTGTTGCCAGTTTGAGTGGATTGGACAGGGTAGCCTGTCAGTTAGCCTGTTGGTGTTTCAGAATATGAGATTGAATTCTATAGTATGGCTGAATATGCATTAGAACTAGTCCATGAGCCTTTCGAGAGATTCAAAGATTTATTGATGATCTTTCTTTTTCCTTGAGATCCCAGATGGCTCAAAAAAATTGATGTTGTGACTTTATTTGATGTCGTTGTTGATATTGTTCGAAGGTACGGGGCATACCATAAGTTAGAGCGGGAAGAGTTAGAACGGGAGAACAAGAGATCCCGTGGCCCTAGTGGGTAACCATGGTACCTCATTTGGAGGTAAGAGTTCTGATTATTTTGGGAGGTCACCTTCCAGGTTATCTCAGCTTGTAGAGCGCGATTCTCAGAGTGCGCGGGTAGTTCATCAAGATTAGACTCAACTTGCTCTTTATAGCTATCAACAATCTATCCAGCTCCTATAGTCAGTGAAAAGGTGTTATCATTGTCGTGAGTCTGATTATCCTTTGAGGTGTTTTCCTGTTATCATTGTCGTGAGTCTGGCTATCCTTTGAAGATTTTTCCTTACTCCGACAAGTAGGCAGCCGTCTTTTCTCTCGTTATTAGGCATCTGCGCAGTCGCAGGGGATTTCATTTAGATCTCAATCAGCCAGAGAAATGCCACCATCCAGTAGAGGTTGAGAGTTTGGTGGCAGTGGTTCTTCAGAAGGTGATTACCAAGGTAGTGGCTCAGCTCAGCTGCAGAGGCAGTTTGATGAATTGTCAGTCTGGCAGGATGCTGAGGTATCCGGTGTAGTACACCCATGTATTCCTTCTTCCATTATATGTTTGTAAGATTTGATTATTCCGATCAATTTGGACTTCGTTTATCTTACCATGGGTTCATTGGAAATTGTTTCTATAAAAAAATCGGTTGCGGTAGAGGGGCGAGCTTCTGGTATGATTTATTTCTAGCATTTGTGAGACCTTACTAATTTCTCTAGTTTAAATGTGAGAGATTTGGCAGTAAGTGTCGGTATTGTCTGCCTGGCATCTTGTTGTTCCACCTTCTCTTATTATATCAAATCAGTTTATCTCTCTTCTCGGTATTTTGTGTTAGTTGGATGATGGGATTCTAGTTCGTCACCATCAGAAAGTGTTATCATTTCTTCCGGTGCAAAGTAATTAGTAAGTAATATTCGATCTACGTATTTCATCTTGGTTCAAAATGCTAGTACAGTCAAGTTATTCTATGAGCTTGTCTTAGTTATAAAAGGATTTTCTGGCAAATTGTCACCTTCTTATTGGGAGGTTAAATTGGCATAGATGTCATTCCATGAAGCTTATTTAATGTCTATTTCTTCAATTTTGATTCTTTGGTTAGCCTGACTCAGAAATAGTCTAGCTTTGGTAGCCAAGAAAATAAGAAGATGAACTTCCTGAAGCTCTAATTATTTCTATCCTCGGTCCATTTCCATTTCTTCTTCGTCCGGCACTAGTAAGCTTAGGCGATCAGTAACCTATTGTGATGTTCCCTGTGTTGAGCTAGAGTGCATGTCAAGGTAACCGTGTAAGCATATTATTGTTTAGGTTGAAAATCAGGACAGTGGTGCTGTCCAGATATTCTATCTGCGGATTTGTTATGTCATCCAGTTGTCTCATCTTGTTATCCGCTTAACATGTTTATGTTATCAGTTTATCCGGGTATCCATTCCCATGTATAGTATAGTGCTGGTTCTGTTTTTGCGGATCATCCAGTTTCAGGGGAAACTCTGCCGAAATTTTTATATAGAAGTACCATCCATCGGGCGGTGGTGTTTACGGCAAAGGTATGGAGTTGTGAACTTGAGAGTTGCAGCTGTTTGGCAACTCGAAAGGGTGGTTGGTAGCTTAGGTCTGCCTATATTCAGCTTTTAGCTAAATCTTCTTTAGTCCAGCAGACTGCGCGAGGATGTTTATTCCTATTCAAATGGCTGCATGAGTTTGTGCTTTAAGTGGAGGAGTCTTCCTCTAAATACTGAATGGTAATATTAAATCTCTGAGGTGTTGATACCACTTTTCTCACGACCCAAAGTAAGGCCACAACAGAAACCTACAATGAGTGTCGATCGTTACTAAACCCATTAATAATCTACTAATGATAGAGATAAGCTGGCGACCTGATCATATATATGTACCTATCTGCTAAAAGTACAAAGTCTGGAAAGATGATACGACTTTAACTTGCTGGAAATTAGAACATTGAGCCACAAATTTTGCTATGTCACACTTCATTCCGTCCCACCAATAAATCTGTTTAAGATCATAGTACATCATAGTCGAACCTGGATGAACAGTGTATTTGAAATAATTTTCCTATATCATAATCAGTCCACGTAAATCTGCAACAGCAGGAACACAAAGTCTATCTTTATACATGAGAACACCGTCAGTAGTAACCCTGTATGGTGACTCCGATTTTCTTTTGGCTATCTGTCTGTATTCAAATAGAACTGGATCCTCATACTGACGCTGTTTTACTTCATGGAAATTTAGAGTTAAAGGTCTAGTGCAGCTTGTCGACAATCCATCATTGGTGTGTATATCTCTTCCACACCTCAACTCTTTAAGAAGTTACTTTAACATTATAAGTGAACATGTAATCAACTTTATTGCTGGTATTTTGCCTCGACTCATGGTCCAACTACATTTCTCTTTATTTGCACTTTTTCAAGTTATAATATTTCCAATCCAAAGACAATACCCTGAAGTAGATGTTCAGTCTGAAGATCATTCTTGGTCTGCATCATACTATCCAGTAATATTTGCATGATCCTTATCCTTATATGATAGACCCTGTTCAGATGAACCTTTGGCATATATTAGAATATGAGTAACTACATTCCCACAAGGAGCTTGCGGAACAACACTAAGATCAACTGAGATGTTGCATAATGCGTTCGTAAAAATATTATAGCTTGCATCAAATCTTCTAGAGTGTGTAGTAACAAGGTACTTCAAAATCTTCCCCTATTGTATCAAGCGTGAGCTAATTCTTAGTTCCATCGACCTGTTTTATATCGAAAGGTATATCGAAGAGGGATTATCGGCTGAATCATGTAAACCCATTCAAAGTTCCGTGTATCTTTATTTCAAAAATGTAGAACTCTCCTCTCGTGATCGAGGAAGGATCATCTTAGTCAGAATAATCCGGGTAATGGTGTTATCATATTATCCAGATATATTTTATTTTAAAAGTTCAATATGCGTGTTATAATTCTGATCCTGTAATCAAGAGATAAGGTCTATGGAGTAGCTTATGAAGGTCGTGCAAGTTCTTTTGTTATCTGTGCGAATTTTTTTTCTTTAGACTTAGGCTCGTTCGAGGACGAACGAGAGTTTAAGTGGAGGAGAATGAAACGACCTCGGTCAATCGTTTCGGAAGTTAGGACTCCAATTGGCGTGCCAAAAATTTTAAAATATTCGTAATGTCCATTAGGACCTGTCTGTAAAAGTTGAGCTAAATCAGATCTCGTTTGGTAGGCATCGGAAGAAGATTTCAGTTTTTATTGGCAATAAATATTAAAAAGAGATTTTCGAGCTCGGTTTTGCCGAATGAGCTCCGATACGAAATCCAAAAGCGCCGTTAGGTTCGTATGATTATTTGTGATTTTTGTGACCTTTCGAAAGTGAATTTCGATGATGTTCGGCTAGTTTCCGCTAAAATGCCGTTAGTTAAATAATTTGACTTCTTTTTATTTAGATTCGCATCTTGAGTTTCGGGAGTCCAAGTTGAGATCCGCCTTCGCGAGTATGTTACATATATTTTGTATAACTTGCATGCAAAAGTTAGAATTATTTCGAATATCGTAGGGTACCGTTTTAATTTTAGCCGCGAAAAGAAAATTAAAAATGAAATGAAAAACAGAAAAAGACAAAAGAAAGAAATTGCATAAGTCGGTTACCAAGGGATCATATTGACCCCTTGGTAGATACGTGCAACATACCAGAAACAAAAAACGAAACATTGAGCAGGGAGAAAACAAAATGACGGGAGGAAGAAAAATGCCGGAAAATAAGAAAACGGTCCGGAAAAAAGTAGAATTTTCACCCTGAAATATTCAGGTAATGATCCTAATATATTATTTGAGTTTATTGCGTGTGTTTGAATATGTTTTAACGGTAAAATTTGGAATATTAGACATCGTTTTAATAAGTTCAATTAATAGTTTAAAGGGTCAAATGGACCCCGATAATGGAATTGATTATATATTCGTACTCAGTGAGTTATGGGCAATATATAAATGTAATTTATTTGGGGTTTGGTTATGTGACCATAAACCCTGTACATAGACCTGGCCTGCATATTGCGTATGCGAATAGGGTATCAGGTTCCTACCTGGATTGCCCTAAGATGTGAGGAATGAAGCCTTTAGCCTAATTTGATATAATTTTCTGGTTATTAAACACAGTGGGATCGTTTGGCAATGAATCCAAAGGACAAAGCGGTTATTGAGTGGCTGTACTAACTTTGTAATAAGGTAAGTGTTTATATCCATCTCTTTGGAGGCACCTGGCCTCGTGGATTTTCTACCACGTGTTCCTTACGTGTGTAGCTGCCGATAGGCGTACTCATTACGCCTTAGCTTTGTATTTACATTGTATATTATATGTTATGTCCTATTGTTGGTATTGCAATGGCGATCTGAGCATTGTACCCTGGCTGTAAGTTGGCTCTACTTCCCGGCTGTCGATGAGAGTCCCGCGCCGGTGAAAGGTTATTGTTGCATCACATTGCATTCATATGCATTATATGTCATTCATATACATTGCATATCATATTGAGGGCAGGAGTATTCCGCCCCAGGAGCAGGAGTATTCCGCTCCATTGTATTATATCGGGTGCAGGAGTATTCCGCCCCAAGAGAGTGCAGGAGTATTCCGCCTCTAGTTTATATTATATCGGGTGCAGGAGTATTCCGCCCCAGGAGCAGGAGTATTCCGCTCCAGTTGGTTATCAGATTGGATTCCCCTCGAATGCAGGAGTATTCCGCTTCGAGATGGGAGGACGGGCACATGTGACCCTTTGCATCACATTTCATTTCATTTCATTTCATTTTATTTCATCTCATTTCATACTATTGGATAGACTTACGATACATGACTGCTGTCCTGCTTATATGTGCATTGCTTATTTGTTGATATGTTTCTGGCTCGTATCCCCAGTTGAGTTTATGGTTTCATGCGTGTTTCCGGTTGTTATCTGGCTCTGCCTTTTTATAATTTAAATAAAATGAATTTGGTCTATCTATTTCTTTTCTCCCTGGCTAGCTATCATATTCTTTGAGGTGGCTAGTCTGCCCCACTTATTGAGTCCTTTTGACTCACCCTTGTTTGTTGTTTGTTTCTTGTCTATCTATTTCGTTTCGGCAGGTTCGCTCCAGGATTGAGTTCGCCACGTTGTGAAGGAGCGAAGACGACTTCAGCTGTCAGGGTGAGCCAAATTTTATTCCGGATGGCCACCAGTTTATTGTTCATTATTTCAGTTGCATTTTGCTCCCTTCAAGAGGTATCTGTCTTCTTTTGTACTCTTAGATGTCTGGTCTGGATAGCCCTAAACCTAGCATGTTGGGTAGTCAGCTGTAATTTCTTTTGTACAGCTTAGGGGTATCAGTATGTCTGCGTTTTTATTTTAAGTTTTGTCCTTATTCTTAAATTGTTATATTTATTTTCCTGATTTGATTGGTAAGGGTTCGCCCGACAGGTCTAGGGGAGGATGTCGGGTGCCCGCACGGCCTAACCGGATTCCGGGACGTGTCACAGTGGCGGATCCAGGATTTGAAGGTTGTGGGTGCTCAATTCCACAAGTACAATTTGTTGTAACAAAAAAATATTCATAGTGGTTTGGATTCGAACACAAGACCTGTAGGATGTGAGAGCCCAAGCTCTAGCACCCATAGCTCAACAAAGCACCAATTGGACCTTTTGTTTTATGGGTGCTCCTTATATAGATATATACGTTTTCTACATACTGTCTATATACATATGCATATTCCGCGTCGAGTTCAATGGGTGCTCGAGCACCGTAATCTTGTATGTGGATCCACCCATGTATAGAACATGAATAGATTAATAAGGCTTTATATTTATGGTTAAGTCATCATAATATAAATTAGTGACTTAGTTAAAACAACATATAATGAACACAACACTTTAGTAATCACTTTCGATAGATATAAATGAGTAGTCTCTAATAGACACAAATGAGTAACCACTTTCAATAGACATATAAATGAGTAATCACTTTCAATACATAAATGATGTATCAGTATCAATACCTTGGATTTGTATGATTCAAAGTCTTAGTTGTGATAGAATCACTAAAAATGTATCTAATTTTTTATTGAATGTGTATATTTTGTTCAAATCGATTAGGAATATGTCTAAGTAGTGGATAGAACGTCCAATCTATGCTACAAATCATTAGAATACACATCTTAATAATTAAAAGTGTTAATTGAAATAGAATCACACTTAAATTACTATGAAAATATATTAATACATATATTTTGGTATAATTAATCACATATATTTGGTTTTACTTACACATAGCATGTCTTGGAATCTTAATAAACAACTAAGTCACTGTTTAATCAGTTCAAATGATCCTTATCTTAGTATTTCTCAACTAATCCTTGATGGGGCAGTCAGAACATCGTCATGGTGACACGAAATATTGTAAATCCATTCCGGAACATTTCAAACACGGTCCAGAACAGGCTATTTGATGTTCTTAAGTTGTTCGGTATTTTTTGCGGTTTGGGGTTTGGGGTTAGGGCTTGGGGTTCAGGGTTAGGGTGGGAACACCAATTCTAATGTTCCGACCGAAATAAAAGTACATTTTTTTATGAAACGCGCTTTATTTTGAACGAACGACTTAACAGATAGCTATGTTTGGCACGTACAAAAACAAGTTCTAATATCTCTAAAAAATATAACCGTTGTATTCGAGTTAATGCATCCATAACAAACACCAAAAGACATGCTTGGAACATGTAAAACACGTTCACTGTTCATATGTAATGGAAGTATGATCGAGTTAACACATAATATGATAGTTTTCATTCATAATTAAAGAAATAAAATACAATAACAACTGTCAGACTGCTTAAACAAAAGTACTAGATATAATGCTTCATAATATATAATAGATATACATATATAACTAATTATCAGCATTGGGAGAATTTGGAGGAGTGTCAAACTGCTCCGGATTCATCCCTTGTTGGAGAAGGAGTGCAGTAAGCATTCTTTCAATACGCTGCATGCGCTGAATGAACACATGCCTTATACTCCATATATCAGCAGACAAGCGGTCCATATTATGGTTGATTGCAGTTATGTCAGTTTGTATACCAGCAATGTCCCAGCGCATGTTTTCATAATTTTCGTTATGGTTTGGTTGTGTGGGGCATAGTGGCCATTAGCAACAACTCCGTTTTGGCAGTTTTCCATTTGTGTTTGTGGTTTGTGAAAAAATTTTGATAATGCAAGGAAGAGGATAATTGATTTGTTTAAGATTGTTTGTATGGCTTTCTGACTAAATGTATGTATTTATAGATAAATTTTGCAACCGTCAGTATTTGAAATTTTCTAATATTAATGTATCCACTGTATTTGAGTTAATACATCCATAAAGAATACCAAAAGACATGTTTGGAACATGTAAAAGATGTTAACTATTCTCTAGATAATTCATTTATATTAGAAAAGTGTTGATGCTTTCACCCAGCCATACTTGCATGAAAGATGAGTCACATCAATAGCCAGGACTTTCCTTATACAAAACCCCTCCCACAACTATCAACCTTCAAAGTTGTCTTGCTTCTAATATTTTAGGTCCTTACCATATAACGGTATGCCTCTAAAATTGCATAACTGTGTTCATATGTCCCTCTTGCTGTTGCGTTTGCAATCTCACATCCCTTCAAACTTTTCCAATAACTAATGTTGCATCCCAATTCCCCTCAATGTACCTATCTTTCATGTATTCAAATCCCTCCAACTACGTATGATTTTGTTGACAAGCTCATCATAGGTAACATTTCTACTCACAAGGATAGGTCTTCTCTCTTTCACCTTAGGAATCCAAGCATAACATTTCAAGCACTCCACCTATTCACCGAGATAATCAACTCCTAGTAGTATGTCCCCCATTAGTTTAACAATTAGGGGTGTACAAACCGAACCGAATAAAAAAACCGACTCGTAGTTTGGTTTGGTTTTGGAAAAATAAAAACCGACATATTTGGTTTAGTTTAGTTTGGTTTTACCAAAACCGAACCCAAACCGAACCGATATTTTATAAAATATTACTTTTACACATTTATAGATAAAAAAATATTCGTTGTGAACTTCTTTATATATGATTTAAAGGAAATTTTACATGGCATAACGCTCAAGTGAGTATTAAACATTAAAAAAATACATACTCCACCTTTTTTATTATATTGTATAAACTTAAACTAATTATACTCCACATTTTCTAGCCACATATTTGATAAAATCTTTAATCATTAGATGTGCCTATTTATAAGGGAATGGATGATCAATTACATTATCTCTCTTAATTAACATTTAAGTAATTATCTTCTATATATTATCAAGAATCAATATCACTAAATTATCATCTAAACACTAGCACACAAACAACATACTCGGTTGATTAAGGGAGAAAAAATAAAACTAACTCAACTCATTTATATCGCGTCTCTCCATTTTTAGTTTTCTAATTTACGTACATTATTTTTCATTGTCTTATTAAGATGTATATGTAATTATTCTTGATGTCTAATTGGATATAAATATCATAAAACGTAGTTGATTGTAGGAAATATTTAAAAGCACCACTTGCATATTTGTTATAGAGACTATATATAATAAAAATCGAAAAAACCTGAAAAATTGAGAAAATCGAAAAAACTGAGATCGAGAAAACCGACTTTATGTTGGTTTTGTTTGGTTTATAGATTTAAAAAGTCGATATATTTGGTTTGGTTTGGTTAATGGTAAAATCGAACCAAACCGCCCTATGTTCACCCCTATTAACAATATCTACAAGACAATAAATATTCATCAAATGTGGTCCAGGCAGCCAAAGATACTGGAACATCGAAAAACAGATCCGAACATATTAAAGGATGTTTAAGAGCACCTGTATACAAATATGGAAAATTTATACTATAGATCCGAACATCTATAAAATGTTCCATCTTGATGAATAGCTTTAATGAACATGCTGTAAGATGTTTCGGGCATCTAACATTATGTTCCATAACTCTGACTAGCACAATAGAAACATCGAAATGACTGTTCCGGGCATCTCACACAATGTTTCATAATTCTGACTAGATCGTACGAGCATTTTGGAACATTCTATAGGATGGTTCGATCGTAAATTTAAGATGTTTTAAAACAACAATAGAATAGTAGAGATGAGGAAGACTAGTAGAGATAAGGAAGACGAAGCTTTACACTTACAGGAGTCATGGGAGCTGTCAAGCTTTCCAAAATGAAGTAATGCCAACCAGAAATTATTTTTCAAAGAATTGCAACATATTTTCCCCAATTTTTTTTCAATTAGAGTAAATAATACCTAATTAACCGAAAAGGATTTAGATCTGACAATATTTTATGTTTGGGAGAATTGGAATAATAGCAAAAACAAATAGAGATTGAAGAAAGAAGATGCACAGCAGCTATGGTGTTTTGAGGTCGCGAGGGAGAAGAAAGAAGAGAGGAGAGCGAAATGAGGGAAAAATGGAGTGAAAAATCTTTCCCTAATTTGGCAATTTTTTTTTATACGTGAGGACCAAAGTATAAGACCTGAAATATTAGGGTGAAGGAGAGTAAAGAAAAGTTGTGTTTAAGTTCCATAATCAATTGTGTCCCTTCTACCACATTAATTAAGACTTTGTTCGTTTTACCAACTTACACTCTTGAGTGTCCCTTTTAACCAAAGCACCCATATCACTCAGGTGGACCTGGGCATGAGACGGAGAAATATTTTGCACTAAGAGATAAGATTCAAGACCTTATAGATGAAAATGTCATTCATTTGAAGGGGCCAAATGTGCACAATAACCCACTACCCAATTATAGAGATGAGAAGGTGAATATGATCTACTTCGAGAAAGAATGCAATCTAGAAGGCACAATTATAAAACCAGAAACAGTGTTTGGTGAATACAAGTTTGGCCTGAGGTACATCTTGGTTTGCAAAGGAAAAAGTACTACAAAAGGTACAAGAGGTTATCATTCACTAGAGCAGTTTATTCCAACTCTAAAACAAGCATCCATCTTTTCAAGCTACATGAAAACTCTCAAGGGAAAAAGGACTTGCCCAAGGTGTTCATGATGTAGAAGATGAGCTGGCCGATCTAGATGAGTTATTCATGGAAGAATGTGATGCAGTTCCCGAAAAGCATACTGAGGCCATGAATATCCAGAAAGCTGGAACTAAAATTATGATGAACAACTGAATCTGCATCACATTCCGAGCATGTCGAGAACCTTAGAGGAGCTGAGGCATTAGTTTTTTTCTTTAAATAAAACACGACTCCGAGTCGTTAGCTTTAGTTTTCTTTATTTTTCAACTTTGTTACATCATTGTTTCCTTTCGAAGACTATTTCTCAAGTCCAATAATAAAAGCATTTCCTATTTTTGTTTTAAGTATGCATCATTCACTTTTTACAAAATTATTTTAATTCTATTAAATATACGACTGTGATGTGAGAGAGTATTCCAAAAACGACGAGTGCAGGCCATACTATGATGATTCGACAAAGGACATTTAAGAAACTTCATGGTTGATCATAGAAATCTCATAGCAGACAATTGAGGCAAGAGCATCAAGAAGATATTGAGGAAGATGACTTACAGTTCAAGGCGAAACAGTAGAAATACCTGTGAGAAGCAGAATTAGTCAATCCTAAATAGATCAAAACCAGACTCGAGCAAGGGACACTCATGGCTAACAAAGTATGGACACAACGAGCATTAGAATGACAAAGGCGTTTAACAAGGAAGTTAGCAAATGATAGTTGGCCTTGAAGTGGAATTCTCTAAATCGAGACAAAATTAACAAGATCCTATACTCAGACACAATCAAGAGATGCTACAAACTGAAGTCGACATTAGCAACACTCATTTTATGAAAATTTGAACTACGTAGCGCCCTGATTCCCAAAAGGGGATACGTAGGCAGCCTACTCAAGGCATGGTCACGTCATAAGAAAATTTTATTGAAAACTGGGGCAGAATTTTTTGAGTTTCCCTCAAAAATTTTGAAAAATGCATCATAACACACTAGGGCAGAATTTTTAAGGGACCTCAAAAATTCAAGAAAATTACAAGCAGCACACTGAGGAAGAAATTTTGAGTTTCCCTCAAAATTTCAAAGTGGAGGATGTTTGAGCGGAAAATGGATATAGAGAAGATTATGATCAAACAACACGTCGCAGTCTATGATTCAATGGGATAAATTTGCATTACTCTTTAAATATTATTTTTCTCAAAACACCCGTATATATCCTTTTCTTATCCCTATTGCTCACAGATCAACTAAGGTTCGAAGTTCGAAAAGGGAGGCATTAGAAGGAAGAAATTATGCAAGATGCAACAACAGAGTACAACACAACAAATGCTCAAGTCAACCTCCCCCAAAATACTCACAAATTCCTTTGATTGCAGGTCTACACAGGTACCGAGTATACCTAACAACTCTTGCAAATAAAAATTTATCCGATTATGAGAGCATAGAATCTGCGTTGGTGGATATATAAGGTCCGCGTTTGTGGACATGACATGAATATCAAAGCATAGAATTCGAGTCGGTGGATATATAGGGTCCGCATTTGTGGACATGACATGAATTGAAGAAGCATAGAGTCCTCGTCAGTGGATATATAGGGTCCGCGTTTGTGGACATGACATCAATTCGAGAAGCATAGAATCTGCATCGACAGATATATGGGGTTCGCGTTTATGGACATGCCATCAGTTTGACAAGCATAGAGTCTACATTGGCGGATATATAGGGTCTGCATTTGTGGACATGACTTCAATTTGAGAAGCATAGATTCCGCGTCGAGGGATATATAGGGTCCGCGTTTGAGGACTAACATGACAGCAATGAAAGAAGCATAGAACCCGCGTCGGTGGATATATAAGGTCCGCGTTTGTGGATGATTTTGCAATTGAATAGTAGGGTCCGTGTTTATTGGCATAGTTCAGCAATTTGCGCAGAGTAGGGTCTATGTTTGTGGGCATAGTTCAGCAATTTGAAGCAGCCTAAGATCCGCATTTGTGGACATAGTTAAGAAATTTGAGCATAGTAGAGCCAGCATTTGTGGGCGTAGTTCAGCAATTTGAAGCAACCTAAGATCCGCGTTTATGGGTGTAGTTCAGCAATTTGAAGCAGTAAGGTCCACGTTTGTGGACAGACCAATTATTGATCAAGAATAGAATCTGTGATTGTAGATGATAGGGTCTGTGTTTGTGGGTAATTCAACCATTGAAGGAACATAGGATCCGCGACTGTGGATATAATTCAACATTGAAGCAACATAAGATCCGAATTTATAGGCATAGCATTGAAGAGGCACGTGATTCGCATCAATGGATGAAAGTGTAAGGTTTGCGTTTGTGGACAAGATGATAATGAAAAGCTTACTATCCATGTTATACGGACAAAACAACATTGAGTAAGCAATTCAGATACTCGTCAAAAGAAAAGACAACTCAAGTCCGTTGTTAGTAGGGATACAAACAAAGCGGAAAGCAAGACAATCAGAATGCAGATTTTGATACCTATTAGACGAGGAAACATTACCTCCCTGTGAGCAAATATATTTGAATACAAATACCTCTACAATTCATATGACAGACAAGGAAGTATTTCAACGTGACATTCGAGAGGAGACATTTATCGGTAAGGTCACAAAACTGATGACAGAGAGGGATTCCTAGATGTAATTTTTTGAGGAGAGGTCGGGTCCTTCCCATATTATCATAAATTTCCATTCTCGCTCCTGAATCGTGCGTGAAACCTTTATTCATGTGTCATAAACTCGTTCTCATAAGATATATGCCATTCCGTCGGTCGTGACAAAATTGGCTACTCCGTCAACTATTTTTGTCCTAAAACTCTTTCATCATCCTAGGGCAAAGAGGAGCAGTTGTTGACACCCAATTTTGTCCATCTTATTTTCACAATTTGGTTATATTTAATTAAATGGTGTAAGAATTTTTTAAATAAAATTGCATTAGATGGCATGCATTTACGTGCGTAACCCTATTATTATTCTGCTACTTTATAATATTTACTTAATAGTGACTATATTACTTAATCGCATCATTTAAGCTATTCTCAAACCCACAACTCATTCATGGATATTTTCACAATTTATCGCGTTACTAGTACCCTTATTTATTTAACTATGCCTATTTAAATTTAATTATTTGTATTTGAGCTTATTATTATTTTTTTAAAATGCATTAATTCTTATACTTCAGTTTTTCCTACTTTTAATTATTCATAGCATATTATTTTTACTATGTAAACTTTTTCCCACTTAAATTTAGCCAACTCCAAGTTCTTTTCTAATTTCGTTTTCCAATGCATATCGTGATACTAATTATTTGTCTAACAATCTTCTATCATATCCGAATAAGCAGACCCCTTTACCATCTTATCTTCTTTTGATTCCAATTAAGATCACTCCCCAGTAATCATGGGGCTTTGCCATTCTTAATTCCCTATTTCCTTCTTTAATTCTTAGTTTCAAATTATGTTTCTAAGGAAATTGTCCATGTTTTCAAGGAGATTTCTTTTAATCTGGACCGTATGTGGAATAATCTCCTATACAAAATTTTCTTCATATTCTTCACTAATTAAATTATGATTTTTCTTCCATTTTCGAATTTAAATCTTGATATTTACACAACTGATATTCAAAGTTTTCTTTCCTTTTCCAACTAAGAGCCTGTTTGGCCAAGCTGCTAAAAGCTGAAAAAGTACTTTTACAGAATAAGCAGTTTGTGTTTGGCCAACTTATTTGAGAAGTGCTTTTCTCTGTATTAGATAAACATATTGTGTTTGGCCAATATTTTAAAAAAGTACTTTTGCGTATCAAATTACGACTAAGGACATTAAAAATCTTTTTTACATTTGGTATTATGTATTAGTAGTAATTACTTACTTTTGACAAGATGTTTCAAAACACATCATTAAAAGTTAATCATAAAAATCACTTGTTAAAATATTATATATTGAAAATTAATCACGAAAAAAATACATGCTGAAATAAAAGCAACAATAGGAGAATATAATATTAATTATATTTGGAGAGAGATATGAGTTTAATTAATGAGGGATAATTTGGTAAATTATGAATTTTGGTAAGGATATTATTGTCTTGAAAAAATTAATAAACTGCTTCTACTTCTGCTTTTTGGAAGAAGCAGAAATTTCTATCTTCTTTTAAACGGCACAAAAACTGCTTTTGCTGAAACTAAAAAGTACTTTTATTTATTGGCAAAACAGTTTAAAATTCCAAAAAAAGTACTTTTTTGTACTTTTTGCTCTAAAGAAGCTTGGCCAAACAGGCTATAATTCAGGCTATCCTAGCAATCAGATTTGCAATATACATACATACTTTTGCAACGGCTCTTTCTCCATTGCTATTTCAATGCTAATTGTCCGAAAAATCCTCTTTTTGATTGGAAATCAAAGTATATTTTATTCTATTACCTTTATCGAGTCATAACCTCAGCCCCTAAGGTGCAACTATAAATATTATGCCATTATTCATTAACAAACATCTCTTTCTCACATCTCATAACTCAGCCACTTATCTCTCTACATTCGTCATCTCACTACTTCATTCTTCTCTATTCTATTTTTTTATCGGGAGCTACATTAAATACTTGTCTTAGAGTTTGTATTGACAAAAGTTATTCATTCATTGAAACGTAACTTGTATTCAATTTTTTGTACTATGTGCTAACGTTGCAGATGGAACTACATATAAGTTACTGCTAGATGCAGTGAATATTCGGCTACAGAGGGGCCACTTCTCGTCCTTCTCTTTTAATTGGCACGTAAAAGGCTAAACGAAACAGTTTAAAAAGTGGATTGCTTCTGCTAGAGTCGAAATCTGAAGGTTGAAGGTGAAATGGTCTGTTTTACGCAAATGTAGTTTCTGTAATATCGTAACATGTTTTGAAACAATTTTCTGAAAAAGCTAAAAGTGCAGTTTATTTTTTAATTTACCTTCTTTTGCAAAGTTTAAAATCTGCAAGTAGTTTAAAACATGGCTGCTTTTGTAATCTGAAAATTCAAATATTTTTTCAAAAAATTTTGTGCTTGTTTTTTTAAACTTCTTCAAGTTAATTAATAACTTGTGAGGGGTTTTGGACTTTAGAGGTCAAGTCCTAAAAAAATTATACTATTTTCTTTTAGATTTATAAGTTAGTTCATTGATTCTATTTATCACATTACTTCAATATTTCTTAAATGTCATTCTCACTCTTTAATATATATATATATATATATATAAGTGTCTACCATTACTTGCTTGCTAAATTATGTAGTAATATTTTCTAAATTGATATCTATCTACTACGTAAATTTACATATATATCATTACATTAATATTTGCTTAACATGTTTTGTGTTTAATTAGATAACTTTATAAGTATACATATAAATATTTCAAACATATTCTCTTTTTTAAGACAAATTATTTTAAACGTGACTTCACACTAAAGTCGCCACCGAATTTAACGGTATATGATAATTAATGTCACAATGTCATCCTTTAGTGGCGCATATTTTTTATATTTATTATTTCCTGCATGTTTTATCGCACAAGGAATTAGTATAGTAACATTTTAAAATTTATTGGCTTACGTTAAGTTTTATAACTTTGTGTTGTATGTGCAATATGATTTCAATTTAGGACTATTTTTGCAAAATTACTCAAGAGCTTTACATATTTACGCGCACTGTCTCGCAACTAGTAGTTTTGATCTTTTGTAGAAGCGTACTATCATTGAAACAATATTAAGATTTTGGCCATTTTGGAGGATTAGAATATTTTAGGCTGGAATTGCAGACACAATCTTGAATTGAACTTTGTTGTAGTAATTTGTCCGTTTACTTTTGTTTGTGCACCATGATCTATTTTACATGCTTCATTTAGTTTTTGTTCCCTTTAGCTATATTACATGTTAAGACACAATTATATAAATCGGCGGGGAACCATACTTAGTGGAACTTAGGAGGTGCCTAACCCCTTCCTTCTAGGTTATTTCGAACACTTACCCGAATCTCTAGTTAATAAGACCGACCCGGAATTATTCTTCAAATTGAATTAGAAATTAATAGGTGACTTAATACGCCTAGGATAATTTAATAGGTGACGACTCCAAAACTTAACTCCAAACGAGTTACCCTAAGTAGAAAATCACTTTCTTTTTCGGGCGCACGGTCCGGAGGAAGTAAAAAGTGGGGTGCGACATGGACCGCCTGAGATGAGTCCTATTCTGCTTAAGTGTGCGCAAGGCCGGACCGCTTACTTAAAGAGGCGGACCTCCCCACAGCAGGCCATTGACCCGACCCAATCGACGGGTTAAAAGGGGGAGACACTCATTTCTTTCCCCCTTTTCAAATTCTAACAAATCAAAACAATCCAAAGGCCACTAATCACACCACAAACATACATCACCAAGTTTTCCTACTCCTCATCACTACAACACACATTAACCAGAACACACATATATCTCAAACTTCAATTCCTCACCGTGATTATGGGTACCTGCCTCCTTCTTTAATTTACTTCAACATTTCTTTGATTTTTACGATTTAGCATTTTAATAGGTTAGAAATAGGATAGTTGTAGTATACTTTAATAAGAATGATGTGCCCTTTGTGTTTAAATACTAAATCCATAATAACCAATTAGTTGGAGGAAACTTTTAGGTTAGAGATTCTTACCTTTGCCCTTGATTTTGAAATGTGTCGTGAATCTATGAAGGAAAGTCCATATGTGCTTACTTTGAACTATGTGGGTGAGAGCAAAGAATAGACTATGCATCTTCATATCTCTGATTATGTTTGGAGCACAATTGATATGCGTTTTAATTGGTTGATTGGATATGAGGACTACTTAGGTTATTGCTAAAAAAAAATTGGGTGGACTGCCTTGTCATGTCCCTTTAGATAACCACTCTCTGTATCCCTGAGGGCGGACCGCCCCTTGGAAAGAACCTGTGAAATTTTTCTAATTGTTGAAACAATCACTTCTCTGAAATTTGAGAGGCGGACCACCTTGTTCTCAGGGCGGCCCACCTCTGTTGCAAGTTAAATGAAAAATTTCTAAGTTACCAACGTGATACTCTCTGTATCTCTGAGGGCAGACTGCCTTGTCCTCAAGGCGGGTCACCCCCGCGCAAAGATTGCAAAAATATTCTAAGTGTAGAATCTCCCCCTCTCTAAAGTTTAAGAGGCAGATAGCCTACTGATCAAGGTGAGCCTCCTCTTCCTTGTCCATTCTCTAGATATCTTAGGGCGGACCGCCCATTTCTTAAGGCGGACCGCCCCTTTGCAAAGTTGCTGAAAATTTCACTAAGTGTCACATTCTCCACTTTCTGGAGTTTTGAGGGCAGACCGCCTACATCTCGAGGCAGACCGCCCCATGAGCAGATCCTATCACTGCTTCTTTGTTCTTTCTAAAGGTCGGACCGCCATTGTTACAAGGCAGGCTGTCCCTGCTGCTTCTAAAATACATGACATTATTTTGATTTCAATCCATGGCATGAGTAGCTTTAACTAACCATCTTTTGAGTTGTTTTGCAGACATAATGCATAGGCAAAAGAGTATTGTCAAGAAGAGGAAAGCAGGGGGCCAACCATCTCTTCCACCAACTACTCCTCCTTCTTCTGATGATAAGGATGCTAAGGATGAGGTACCCTTGGTAAACTTGAGGCAGACCAAAGTTGAAACCAAAAAGAAGCAGAGGAATGAAGCTTTTTCATCACAAGCCCATACTTCAAGGGCCCAAGAGGAAGAATAAAAGGAGGCTGAGCCTGCCCAATTGGAAGGAGGGGACAATGACAATGAAGAGGAACATTACTAGGCTCAAGGAAAGGAGTCTGATGATGATGACTTTTTGGAAGAATGGTTGTGCTTGTTTAAGTCAAAAGAAGCTTGTAGGATCTACTACAAATGCTTCCGAGGCAGGAACATCACCCCCGAGCGAGTCATTGGGATGAAACAAGTTGAAAAGGTGAACCCGAATATCTATGAGAGGTTCAAGAAGATGGGGTGGAATACTGTTCTTAGAAGACTTTCTAATGAGAACATGGTGAGAAAGTTCTATGCGAACTTGAGCACCAATCCAGACACTGATCATACAGTCTATTGGCGAGAGAAGTACATTGATGTATCTGCGAGGGCTTTGAACCTGTACTTCAAACTGAAGAATTTTTCCCCGAAGGAACACATGGAAAAATTGAAAATGTCTGAAGCAGAACAAAGAGCTTGGTTGGTGCCTTTAATTTGTCGGAAACCAAATCCCGCTTGGAAGCAAAATGGAGTTCAAATTGTGCGGGCCGACTTAAACTTCGAGGCAAAGGGATAGCAATACATTGTTATTTCTAGAATCCACCCGACAAATCAAGACAACAAGCTCATTTTGAAAAGAGCATTGTTGATAGGGTGTATAATGTCAACTATTTGGGTTAATTTGGGGGTGGAAATGATCAAAGCAATGGTTGAGGTTGCAAGGTCCAAAAATGATAATCTTCCGTTCCCAAACACCTTGACTAAGTACTTGTTGGACCACTATTGTGAAACCGGGAAGGAGATAAAAAATCAGAGCTGACTGCCAAATTCAATTGGTATGTCATTAAAGACGCCGGCAATCTACTTCACCCAGCACCTGCTGATCCTGCACAGCCCATCCGCAGCTCCCTCAGGTATTCCTCCACCTACTGACATGTCTTCTACTTTGGGAGTAACTCCTCCCCATGGTGAGTCTGACCCTTCTGGAACTAATGCTGGTGCTAGCACTATCTCTGAGGATCTGACTCAAGATGTACACGACTTTGGTGTGAAGTTGGAAGAGCTCAAAATTCTTATTTCTAACTTACCACAAGTCTAGCCACCACCTCCACCCCCACCTCCTGATGTTATGGTGCGAGCTATGAATACTCACACAATATCCTTTGAGAGGAACACTAAAGCTATTGAAGCACACACCAAGCCTATTAAAGAACACACCAAGGCCATTGACGGCCATAAGAGTGATGTGGAGGACATAAAAAAGTCTTTGAGGGGTATGTGTTACCTTGGATAAGTTTGGAGTTTTGACTGATGACTAAGGAACAATTCTAAGGATATGTTCCTTTGGATCACTGCAACTGAATAAATAATTATGCAAAATCAATTGAGCTGGAAAATTAATTATTATCCTAAAATCTAATGTTTATCTTGATAATTATGCAGGGATGCATGAGATAAAAAAGATTGCATAGAATTGGGATAAGGCTAAAGGATTGCGGCTATCCAAGTAAGGACTTCAATTAGGACTCAAACACTGGAAGGCAATTAGAGTTCTAATTGCTCAAGACTTCTTAGATTTCAAGTCTATAAATTGAAAAGTATTTCAGCTATTGAAGATAAGCACAAATATAGAGAGTTTAGAGCTATAGCATTGAAGTAATCCTAAATTGTATTTGAGCAGTCGTTAAGCTACAGGGAACTAAGTAAAGAACATGTTCCTTAGGTTGAGTCTTGGTGTTCTCAGTCTTAGTTCATCTGTAGTAGGATCTATTGAGTTGTACTATTTACTTTCATAGAAGTTCTGTAAGAGTACACATCATTCAAGTCTGGTACTTGGAGACACTTCACTGATTGTGAAAAGGGTCGCTATAAGATTAGAGTTAGTCCTAGGTTATTAAGAAGGAAGTCTTGTAACCAAGTGAGTCTTTCAAATAGTGAAGTTGAAATCCTACTTGAGAGAGTAGGTCGTGGTTTTTTTTATCCCAAGTCATTGGGATTTTATCACAGTAAAATTAGTGTTCATTTACTTATTTTTTATTTAATTTCGCACTTAACAAAGTAAAGGAAAACATCTGAGGAACTGGTCCTTAAAGTAAAAGTGATAGGGAACTATCAATTGGTATCAGATCAAGTTATCCTTGAAGAGGCTAACACCTTAGGATTACGATGAGTGCACCATAGGGAAATGTTGAGAGTCTGTCCACTATTAGGCCACCATTATTCAATGGTAAGTACTACCCTTGGTGGAAAGAGAGGATGAGAAATCATCTTCAAGCTGAGAATTATGATTTGTGGGACATAATCACTGAGGGTCCCATAATTCCTATGAAAGAGGACGCTGAAGGTAAGGAGGTTCCTAAAACTAGGAAAGAATGCAATGTTGATGACTTAAGGCAATGGGAAAAGAATGCAAGGGCTAAAAATTAGCTCACATGTGGACTTGGTCCTGATGAGTATACCAGAGTTCAAGGTTGTTCTACTGGGAAGCAAATTTGGGATGCATTGTCGGTTGCTCATGAAGGAACCAACCAGGTTAAAAGATCTAGAGGTACACTTCTCTTTGCTGAATGTGAAAATTTTAAAATGAGAGAAAGAGAAACAATTTCTGAAATGTACACTAGATTTAATGCTATTGCAACTGAGATTATTTCTTTAGGAAGAATCTTAAATGTAGAAGATAGGGTTGAAAAGATCATTACCAGGGTACTTCTAGAATCCTGAGAAATTAAGGCATGTGCTATCATTGAAAGCAAAGATCTTAGTCTTCTTTCCCTAGATGAACTGATAGGTAATTTAAGAACCTATGAACTAATGAAGAAAGTCAAGAATATAGGAGAGCCAATTAAAGCTAAACCAAATCTAGCATTAACTGCTGATGATAAATCTATTAATGATGAGAAGGTACTGGTCCTGATCGCTAGAAGTATTCAAAAGTTCTTGAATAGGAAAAAGGGGTCTTGTGAACAAGGTAGGTCTGATGACATGAAACAGGGAGGAGAATGCTTTAAATGTGGAAGCATGGAGCACTACATCAACAAATGCCCAGTTATGGAAGAAGAATGGGGAAAGAAGTATGTTGAAAAAAGAAGAAAGGCTAAGGAACAGGTCCGCAAGAAAGGTGTATCTCCCAAAGCCATGGTTGCTGGTTGGGAAGACAGTGAAGATGAGAAATTGCACGATGATGGTGATGATGAGCTTGCTCTAATGGATCTTGAAGATTCTGATAATGGAGAAGATGTTGAGGCTAGAGTGAGAGTGAGGAACCACAAATTGTACATGGATAGTGGTTGCTCAAGGCATATGACAGGACACAAGGAACTGTTTCTTTCATATTAGCTTTTCAAGGAGGAAGTGTTTTCTTCGGAAATTGACACGACCCGGAATCCGGCTAGGCCGTGCGGGCACCCTACATCCTCCCCTAGACCCGTCGGGCCAACCCTTACAAATTAAATTAGGAAAATAAATATAATTCAATTCATAAATAAGAACAAGACTTAGAAAAAGCACAGACATACTGATACTTATAAGCTGTACAAAAGAAATTACAGCTGACTACCCAACATACTAGGTTTAGAACTATCCAGACTAGACATCTAAGAGTACAAAAGAAGACAGATACCTCCTGAAGGGTGCAAAATGCAACTGAAATAATAAACATAAAACTGGTGGTCATCCTGAATAAAAGCTGGCTCACCCTGACAGCTGAAGTCGTCTTCGCTCCTTCAAAACGTGGCGAACTCAATCCTGGAGCGAACCTGCTGGAACAAAATAGATAAACAAGGAACAAACAACAAACAACAAACAAGGGTGAGTTAAAAAGACTCAATAAGTGGGGCAGACTAGTCACCTCAAAGAATATGATAGCTAGCCAGGGAGAAAAGAAACAGATAAACCAAATTCCTCTTATTTAAATTATAAAAAAAAGCAGAGCCATATAATAGCTGGAAACACGTATAAAACCATAAACTCATAAACAACAACGGACATAAGATATGTATAACATATAGGTATTCCGGACATATCACCAATCAGAAATATATGAAACATACACGAAACATCACACTATAATCACACAATATACAACAACCAGTGCAATGAAATATAATGAATGCAGTAAGATGCAATGGGGTCACATGTGCCAAATAGATAGAGTAGAATCCTCCTACTCCGGGGTGGAATCCTCCTACCCTCAATATGATGCAACGAAAGGAATCCTCCTGCTCCTAGGGCGGAATCCTCCTACCCTCAATATGATGCAAGGAGCGGAATCCTCCTGCTCCTAGGGCGAAATCCTCCTACCCTCAATATGATGCAATGGAGTCACATGTGCCAAATAGATGGAGCGGAATCCTCCTACTCTGGGGTGGAATCCTCCTACCCTCAATATGATGCAAGGAGCGGAATCCTCCTGCTCCTAGGGCGGAATCCTCCTACCCTCAATATGATGCAATGGAGGGGAATCCTCTTGCTTCTATGGCGGAGTCCTCCTACCCTCAATATGATACAACGAAGCGAAATCCTCCTGCTCCTAGGGCGGAATCCTCCTACCCTCAATATGATGCAATGGAGCGGAATCCTCCTGCTCCTAGGGTGGAATCCTCATACCCTCAATATGATGCAATGGAGGGGAATCGTCTTGCCCCTAGGGCGGAATCCTCCTACCCTCAATATATGACATAGCAGTCCATAACCAAACGTAATACATATGAATGCGGTATGATGAAATAATAACCCTTCACCGGCGCGGGACTCTCATCGACTACCGGAAAATATATGCAATGATGACCCTTCACCCTCTCGGGACTCTCATCGATTACCGGGAAGTATATGCAATAATGACAACCAGAGTACAATTCTAAAATACTCAATGCAATGCCAACCACAAGGCATAAGCTATAATATACAGTATAAATTCAAAGCTAAGGCGTAATGAGTACATCTATCGGCAGCTACATACGTAAGGAACACGTGGTAGAATATCCACAAGGTCTAGGGCCTCCAAAGAAATGGATACAAACACTTACCTTGTTACAAAATTTGTACAGCTACTCAACAACCGCTTTGTCTTTTGGATTCATTACCAAACGATCCCACAATGTTCAATAAGCAGAAAAATATATCACATAAGGCTAAAGGCTTCATTCCTTACGTCTTATTGCAATCCAGTTAGGAACCTGATACCCTATTCGCATATGCAATACGCAGGCCAGGCCTATGTACAGGGTTTAAGGTCACATAACCAAACCCTAAATAAATTACATTTATATGTTGCCCATAACTCAAGTGGGTACGAATATATACTCAATTCTGTTATCAGGGTTCAATTAACCCTTTAAACTATTAATTGAACTTATTAAAATAATGTCTAATATCCTAATTTTTACCGTCAAAATATATTCAAATACACATAATAAATTAAAATAATGTATTAAGATCATTACCTGAATTTTTTGAGGTGAAAATTATATCTTTCTCCGGCACTTTTCTCATTTTCTGACATTTTTTACCTCACTGCGTTTTTCTCTTCACTGTTCTAATTTCTCCTTTTGATTTCTAATGTTTCAATTTTTCTGCTCGTCCCACCGCAATTCATTTCTTTCTTTCTTTCTTTCTTTTTCTTTTCTATTTTATTTTATTTTATTTTCTTTTCTTTTTTCGACAAAAATTAAAACGGAACTCTACGAAATTCGAAATAATCCCAAATTTCTCAATTAAGTTATACAAAATATATGTAACACACTTGCTAAGGTAGATCTCAAATCGGACTCCCGAAACTCAATATACAAATTAAATGGAAAAAGGTCAAATTATTTAACTTTCAGCATTTTAATGGAAACTACCCGAACAACCTCGAAATTCAATTTCAAAAGTTCACACATATCACAAATAATAATACAAACCTAGCGGCACTTTCAAATTTTGAATCAGAGCTCATTCGCCAAAATGAAGCTCGAAAACTATTTTTTAATATTTACCGACAACGAAAACTGAAACCTTCTTCCGATACCTACCAAACGAAGTCTGATTTAGCTCAAATTTTACAGAAATATCCTAATGGACCTTATAAAGATTTTAAAATTATCGGCACGCCGATCGGAGTTCTAACTTCCAAAATGACTGACCGAGGTCGTTTCAGAAATGGTAAGAAAGGGAAAATTATTGGCATTAGAAAGGTAAGTAGGTCTGACTCACATAACATTGATAATGTCCTAACTTCCAAAATGACTAACCGAGGTCAGTGCAGAAATGGTAAGAAAGGAGAAATTATTGGCATTAGAAAGGTAAGTAGGTCTGACTCACATAACATTGATAATGTTTTTCTGGTGGATGGGCTGAAACATTGTTTACTGAGCATATCTCAATTGTGTGATAAAGGTAACAATGTAAATTTTTCTTCTACCGGTTGCTTTGTGACTAACCAAGCATCTAGAGAGATCATTTTGCAGGGAAACAGATATGGAAACATTTATAAAGAAGATCTTTTATCACTAGCTGATGGGAATATGATTTGTTTTAGTGTGATGCAAAATGATCCCCTCCTATGACACAAAAGACTTGATCATGCTAGTCTTTTACAATTGAACAAGCTGGTTTCTAAGGACTTGGTGATAGGTCTTCCTAACATCAAGTTCAAGGAAGAAAGAGTTTGTGATGCTTGTGCTAGAGGGAAGCAGGTAAAGTCTTCTTTTAAACCAAAGAAACATGCCAGTACTACCAAACCTTTGGAACTAGTCCATATGGATCTTTGTTGACCAATGAGAACAATGAGTCGTGGGGGTAAGAAATATGTTATGGTACTAGTTGAGGATTATTCTACATTTACTTGGACTATTTTTCTTGCATCTAAGGAAGAAGCTTTTAATGCATTTTCAATATTTGCTAAGAAAACTGAAAGAACTCTAGAAATTCATATTGTTACTATAAGGTCAGATCATGGTACTGAATTTGAAAAAAAAAATCAGATGTTCTTCAATTTCTGTAATGAAAATGGCATTGATCATAATTTCTCTTCACCTAGAACTCCACGACAAAATGGAGTAATTGAAAGAAAAAATATGACCTTTGAAGAAATGGCTAGGACCATGTTGTTATCTGAAAACCTACCACAATGTTTTTGGGATAAAGCTATTAATAGTGCTTATTATATAATCAATAGATGCATGACAAGACCATTATTTGAAAAGACCCCCTATGAGTTGCTTAAAGGAAGAAAACGTAATATTGCACATCTTAGAACTTTTGCCTGCAAATGTTTCATTCACAATAATGGAAATAATGCCTTAGGAAAATTTGATCCTAGAAGTAATGAGGGAGTCTTTGTTGGTTATTCATTAAATAGCAAGTCCAAAAGAGTATTTAACAAGAAAACTATGAAAATAGAAGAAAGCATTCATGTTAAGTTTGATGAATCTGACAATCTATCTCAAGAACATGTACATGAGGATGAAGAGATTGAATGTTAATGCATGGTGGACCTGTTCCTCAACAAATGCAATTTTTTTTCAGGTGAATCAGTGAATAAGGAATCACAAGGAACAACTCCTCTAACTAAAACTGAAAAGGGTAACACAGAGATAGGGGAACAAGTGTTACATCCATCCCTCAAAATAGAAATGCTACTACCTTAGGAACTGTTCCTCAGCATTAACACTCACAAGATGGATTAATATTGAAGCCTTACAAATATCAAGGTTCACACCCTGTGGATCTGATAATCTCATACAAAGCTGCTGGAATTCAAACAAGATCTGCAGCCAAGAATCACAATTTGTGTGCCTTTAGTGCATTCTTATCTCTTGTTGAACCCAAAAATATAAAAGAAGCACTGAAGGATGCAGACTGGATCAATGCTATGCAAGAGGAGTTGAATTAATTCCAAAGAAGTCAAGTTTAGCATCTGGTACCCAAGCCAAGGAACATGTCCATTATAGGAAAAAAAATGGGGTTTCAGGAACAAACTTGATGAGGATGGTATGGTTACCAGATATAAAGCCAGACTGGTTGTTCAAGGATATAGCCAAGAGGAGGGCATTGACTATGATGACACTTTTGCTCCAGTTGAAAGATTGGAATCAATAAGACTTCTTAATGCCTTTGCTACTTACATGGATTTCACTATACATCATATGGATGTGAATAGTGCATTTCTGAATGGCTACTTGAAGGAAGAAGTGTATGTCAAACAACCACCAGGTTTTGAGAATGAACAGTTCACCGAACATGTTTACAAGTTAGACAAGGCTTTGTATGGATTCAAGCAGGTACCAAGAGCTTGGTATGAACGGTTATCTAAGTTCCTACTTCAGCAAGGATATAAAAGAGGTAAAATTGATAGCATGTTCTTTTTTTAAAGAAAAAGATAAACATCTCTTAATTGTTCAAATTTATGTATATGATATAATCTTTGGTACTAGTTGTGAAATTTTAAATAAGGAATTTGCAAGCTTGATGGGGAGTGAGTTTGAAATGAGCATGATGGGTGAACTCAATTTCTTTTTGGGTTTATAAATTAAGAAAACCTCAAATGGAACTATGATCTATAAACAAAAATATGTTAAGGAACTACTTAAAAGGTTTGCCATGGATAGTGCTAAGGAAATTGATACACCAACTGCCACTGCCACTAAGTTAGAACTTGATGAACATGGTAACTCAGTTGATTAAAAATTGTATCGAGGCACGATTTGTTATTTGCTTTACTTAACTACTAGTAGACCTGATATTGTGTTTAGTGTTGGTTTGTGTACTAGATTTCAATCCGATCCTAAAAAATCACACTTGAAAGTTGTTAAAAGAATTATAAGGTATCTGGAAGGAACAGGTTCCTTGGGACTTTGGTATCCTAAAGGTGGAAACTTTAATCTTGTTGGATTTACTGATATGCAGTTTTTCTTGTAGACAGGAAAAGTACCTCAGGTATGGAAAATTTATTTGGTGAGTGTTTGGTTTTATGGAGAACCAAGAAATCAAAATTCTGTGGCACTT
This sequence comes from Petunia x hybrida, assembly GCA_037355625.1. Lineage (NCBI taxonomy): Eukaryota > Viridiplantae > Streptophyta > Magnoliopsida > Solanales > Solanaceae > Petunia > Petunia x hybrida. Next base: position 5,957,841 of record JBBBVM010000059.1, on the reverse strand, counting down.
TCCACTGCAGAAGCTGAGTATGTGGCATCTGCCTCATGTTTTTCTAAATTGTTATGGATAAAACAACAAGTAAACGATTTTGGTATTGATGTAGGAAGTATTCCTATCTATTGTGATAACACTAGTGAAATAAATATGACTAAAAATTCAGTGCATCACAAAAGGACTAAACACATTGGCATAAGGCAACATTTCTTGATGGCAATTATGAGAAGGGTTTGATCACTATAGCCTTTTGTCCCACTGATAAACAAATTGCTGATATTTTTACAAAGACATTAAGTAGAGATCATTTTGAAAGGAACAGGTTAGAATTTGGGATGATTAAATTGACCTAAGTCTACTTAGCTTTACTTCAAAAATTGGCTAGAAAATTTGGTTTAAAAAAGTATTTGAGTTAATTTAAAGTTTCAGCTCAGTTTCATACTTAATTATATACTCTATGCCATGAATTCTACTTAAGTTTTCTAAATTTAAATGATGCTACCCATATGTTCTTAGTGTTGACACCCAATTTTATCGCGAAACATTTTAACCAGTGTCTAATTATTCTAAATGAGTTCAATATTAAAAGAAATGGGTTAAAATCATAATGCGCAGCCTTAAATTCAATCTATCCACACAATTCTTCCACTTAGTGATTAAAATTATAAAGTGAAGTCTAAAATTGTTCCTCACCCGTAAATTTGGCCTATTTCTGCAACACTTATTTATATCTACACACTACACACCCGAAACACCACCACCCAATTTCATTTTCCGAATTCCCTAACCCTAATCCCAAATTACCCATGCCGCCCATCTCTTAATCACCCTCCCGCGAACCCTAGCTGTGAAACAGTCCAAATTCATGGCGCCATCCCTTATCCCCGCGATTTCTTTCCCTCACACGACGTCGGATCACCTTTTCTTCTCTCATTTATCCAGTACAATTACTTTTGTGCTGGACAAATGAGAAAATAGGAGGTACGATCCACTTTTCTCACCGTCCAGATCAAAAGAAAACGATTTTGCACCATTGATTTTAACAGGTAACTATTTTTCACCTTTTTAGTCATTTTTCCACTGATTTACTCTTTGTTTCATATCCTATAAAGGCTTTAGTCCCACATCTAAAATCTAGTATTTTTACACCTTAGAAACACTTATAAATACCCCTTTTCACAGTAGAAATACAGGTGGGGATTTTTGAGGAATGTGAGGGGGATTTTTCAAAAGCAAAAACCCCCAGATAATGCCCTTTGGCATTCCTCGAACTTCGATAGTTTCTTTTACTCTAAAATTTTTTTTGTGCTTGTTCGTGTTGGCTCATTTCCTCCGATCCGCGCTTCATTTCATTGCTCGCAAAAAAGGTCAGTCTTTTCTTTATTTCTTGCTTCTTGTATGTGTTTTGTCTCTGATTAGCTTAGTATTTGTTTAAAATTAGTGTTAATTTTAGGCTTGTTTCTGTGAATTAGTATTAAGCTAGATGTAGATTAAGGTAAATAGTCAATTATTAAGGCGAGTTAATCAGTTTATAGGTTTAGTTCATGAATGAATAAAAGAAATATGAAAGGATTTCCTGCTTAGCTTAGAACTTAAGAAACTGTTGAAAATGACACTTAAACTGAAATGCTTAAGTAACCCCATAACGGTTAACTGAACAAGTTGTTTTAAAATTGGTTTTCATTTGGATAAAAGTTGATTGGTGTCCTAGTTTTACCCTGTTTCTGCCTGCTGTTGTTTCTATTCGGGTATGTATGTCAAGGTGAGGGCATTGGAGTGATTTGAATGGAGTTTTGTTTCCTGGATGTTTGGAGTTAGTGTAGGTGTGTGAGTGAGTGTGGTTTGGTTCTGTTAAAAGTATGCAGGTTGTTAGTTTGGTCCAGGTTTTGTTATGGAGAAGTGGGGATTGTTTCAGGTCAATTCAGTAGTTTGTAAGAAGTCTGCAGGTGTTTGGTGGATGTTCAGGTGCTGTGAGGGGTTTTGGGATGCTGCAGCATGTCTTACTTGTTTATAAGGGGTGCATCTTTGTTTCTGGAAGTTCTGTAGTTATAGTAGATGGTGTAGGTGTGTATGTGTATGTGCAGGTGTATGTTTGTGTGTGTGTGTGTGCAGCTTGTGTAGTGTAGACTGCTGATTAGAGAAGCTTGGAGGTTGTTTCTGGTGAGATGCAGGGCATATCTCTGTTCCTGTTTTTCTCTGGTTGTCCAGGGAAGTGTCTAGGTGTCGTATAGAGGGGTTTGAAAGTCATGTTTTATTCAATTCCTCTATTTGAAAGCTGAAATAAGTTCTCTCTTATCTTGTGCTTAATGATCTGTCCATGTAGGTGATAGTCCTGGCTGTTTGTTTACTTAAAAAAGCATGTTCATACATTTGTTTGGCCGTAAATTTGTTCTTGTTTCTATGTTTGTCTTGGCTTGCTTAGTTTAGTTATGGCATGTCTGCTTTTGTAGAGCCATTGAAAGTTTTAAGCTTGTCTTAGAAACTTGCCCCCTCATTATTTGATCTTGGAATCTGTTGTCATTCTAATGATAAAAAGACAAAATAGAAATAGCTATCTGAGTAAAAAGTATTTTATTTGTGTTTCTTGGCTAAATTATTCGTGCTTAATTATGTAATACATTTTGTTGATTTTAATCTGGAACACTATAGCAATATGATGCCTATGTCTTTTTTATGACTTGGATTGTTTTCTATCCACGAGTTGATCTTTTTCTGGTAATGTGTGGGAACTATTCGCTGACTAGGCATGACTGCATTTACTACACCAAGGCCCCTTTTATTATTTTATTTGTTCTATGTTAGGTTAATTCCCTTCATAATGTATTTCTTTAAATGGTTACTCATTTTTTATCTCTCTTTTTTTTTGGCATGTATAATCCTTGGGACGAGTTTCGAAAACTCGTAAATTGGGCTGACCTATGTTACATTGGAGTCACATGGGGTTAAGTTCGGGCTCAAGTTTTCAAGAAGTGAAGACTATACAAGACAACTAAAAATGCTTTGTTGAGCCGCTTAATATAACTTAGGCTCATGGGCGTAATGTAAAAAATAAAAAATAGTCATTCATCCAAATTTTCGGGTTCTTTTTCTGAATCCCATATTGTTGAATATTATACCCGAAACCTTTTTTTTTTTTTAATAAAGGGTAATTTTTGGGGTTCAACAGCTTGGCGACTCCGTCGGGGATACCTTAAGGTTCTAACCGCAAGGTTTTCACAAGATAGCTCTTTATTTGTTTATTATTTGTAAAATAGCATGTTTAGTTAATTTGATTATTAGCAATTGTTTGTCGCCGAAAGCATGTCACTACACTTTTATTTGTGCGCATATAAAACTGGCATTTCGTTCATATTTCCCCCACTCCTGGGAGCTTCTCCATGGTTACTTATACCTACGAGGTGTATGCATATACACCTGCAACTCAGAAAAAACCCTTTAAGAAAGAGTGCACGTACCTGCGGGGTGAGCTGATAGTTTTACTACTGCGTGACCGCTTGCCACTCAAAACAACCTTGTATCTAGTAAACCCACTCTAGAGTTTCCGTTAGGAACATGCATGCATAAACCTTAGATTCGACCCGGTCCTTGGTATCGCCTCCATAGTTAGGAAAACCGCTTTTTTTGTTGATGGGTTTAAACTCAACAACAGTGCATATTATGTGTTTATGTGATAACGGAATTTTCGGTCCACGCCAAGTTTTGCAATTAATTAAATTTAGAATACTTTTATTAATTTTGTAGACTAGAAGATACTTGAATTCAAGAGGTATTCAAATAGTCATCAACTTCAAATTGGGAAGATACTTGCAAGAAGATAACAAGCTAGGGGCAAGAGATGTCGAAAGGACAATAAGACGTTCGATCCATTTGATCGATGTTTGATTCAAGCAAGTTTTTTGGACGTAAACGACATTTGGGACCAGATATCAGAAATTTACACCGATTGCGCAAGCAAGAAGAAATTGATCCTAGCCAGGCCGCACTTCAGTTTCAATGCCTCCTCGAGCCTGATGCAGCGTAGTTATAGTAGCTATTTATATTTTCATTGTACTTAAAACGATGTATTTAAATTATGTCTAGCAGTTTCTATTTTTGATATAACAATGAAGTACTTAAAATCAAGTTATAATGAAAGATAAATTATTATTACTGTTACTGTCACTTACTCTAAATTCGATTATCGCAAAACTGGGCTACTTTTTATTATCACCTATTTGATGTCTTAGGCTTACCTCTGGCACAAAGAGGCACCTTACAGGGTAGGATGCGCTTGCATTTTTTTATTTACGCTTAACTACTTGTGTTTGCCACACGTCAACTTATTTAAAATGCAAAGCGCTACGTGATTTATGTGCAATTTTGCCAATGACATGCAAAATAACACGGTTACTTTTGAACTTTTTCTTTTGTTTTGTTTATCCCCAAAAAAAAAAAAAAAGAGGTTTGATTTGTGCTGATTTAAGCTAGCTGATCATTCCTATTACACAAGGGCAAAGGACCAATCTACATACTGGTACATATTTCCACAACGTATAATGACTGGAATAGATGATGAACCCTGCAATACAGAGAAAAATCTTGCAACTCCTGAATCTTCAAGAGGAAATTTCATTATTGCTCAAGACAAAATGATTCTTGAAATGGCTAAGGAATTACAGATGCTAAAAGATGAACTGGTTGCGGTAAAAGGGCAAACCCCTAAAAACACGCCGCTGCGTGGGCTCGATGCATCCCACACTCTGGGTTTAATTAGGCAATCTCTGAACACAATTGATGGGGTCGCCAATATGAACACACCTTTGAACACCCACAATTATCTAAAAGCACCAGTCCACCAAAGCAACTTGCCACTTGCCCAAGCTCCACCTCCAAATAACAGTCAATCTAGTCATACAATCACTCGACCACCCATCTACCCACCACATCAATAATACCCATCATACACCTCGCACCCTGCCAATGTTTATTATCAAACACACGCTCCATATCCCTACCAAACCACCACTAACCAGAATGAACCCATCCAGTAAGTTTATACTAAAAAGCCACCCGCACTGATAGTTCAAGGGGTGGTAACTGGTGGGCAAGCTACTTCTATGGTGCATGTTGATGATTACATCGATCCTCTTGAAATGAAGTTTCAAAATAGTTTTAGGAGAGCCGAAAAAGAAGTCGTTGTGAGTGAGGACCTAAAGAAAAAGGTGCAAAGTTTGGTAATAAGCGTTTTAGCAAAGCATCAATTGGCAGGGGCAAGGAAAGTCTAGAATATGAAGATTTGTGTGTTCATCCTGGAATTGAATACCCAGAAGGGTACAAAGTACCAAAGTTTGTGAAGTTTGATGGGAAAGGCAACCCCCGAGCCCATTTGAGAAGGTAATGTGAAACCTTAGGAGTTGGGAAGAATGAAGAGCTCCGTATGAAATCATTCATTCATAGTCTTGAAGGCGAGGCTTTAGATTGGTACTCCGAGTAGGATCCCTCAAAATGGATTAACTGGAGGAGTATGGCTCACGCCAATCTAGTGAAAACTGGGGAAATGTATGAAGCTGGTTTGAAATCTGGTAGGATCACAAATTTGGCCGCTTTTCAAGCTACAAGTAAGGCAATCCAGTTTGGGTCTGGTAATGGCTTTAACAAGAAGAAGAAAGAGAAAGTGGGAGCTGTTATGGAAGACATCGAGCGTCGACCGGCTGGAAAGTTGGATTTTGACAATTCGTCACCCAAACTACCCCACTCACTACCAGATGCCACTTGTTCCTTATCCGGTTTACAATGCACTAGCAAATTACTACCAACCTAGAGCACATGCACCTAATCAATACCCTCTTCACCCAAATTTCAAGCACCCCAGAATTACCAGCCTCGTCCTCCTGTTCGTCCTAATGTGCAAGGGTTTAATCAGAATTATGAAAGGAGATCAACCAAAACCTATACTTCTCTAGCCGAGTCATATGGCCACCTTTTTTAGAGATTAAGAAATGCGGGAGTTGTGCAGCCTATCCCTGATAACACTCAAAAACCTCCTCCAAGATGGTATGATGCAAATAAGCACTGTGCTTATTACTCATGGGCAGCCGGCCATGACATTGAAAGATGCTTTGCTTTCAAAGATAAAGTCGAGGGTCTAATCAAAGCAGGCACCATTCAACTTACTGGCACTCAGCCGAACGTGCATGATAATCCTCTTCTCAATCATGACAACAATACAGTTAATATGATTTCTCTTGATGAAGAGTCAAATTTGAAAGGCACTATAGTCTTTGTTGATGATATTTCACTTGCGAATATTGCATTCAGGATATCTGAGCAAGCACGAATTCTATTGCCAAAAAATGGGGGAACTTTTGATCTAGGTTACAACCCTGCTGAAGAAAAGATGGAAAAGGCTAAGTATGAGAAGAAGCCGGCTAGTGTCATACCATAGCCTCTTCCACCACTGAACCAGTCATTTGTCCAAGCACCAGAAATGGCCATGCAAGATCCGATTGAAGGTGTTGACAGCCTGGTCTTAAATGATGGATTGAAATGCAATGCAACTGCTGATGATTCCTCCCTAAATTAGGTTTTGAATAAACAAATGCACTGCATTCCTATCTTATTATTTTCTATACTTTAATTATTTATGTGCTTTACTGTCTGCTTTTGATTAATATACTTACTATTATTTCAAACTAAAATTAACAAAGCCTGCTTAAACTTTGCTTGTGGCCTATAACGAAACAACTGAACAATTTAAGGATGATGCACGAGAAGGTTACTTTTTGCATCCTTTGGGTATTGCATTAGCATTAGAACTTCAACTGGGGCAATTTTATTTGCTGGAAAGTGGAGCTGAATTGGTTTATCTATACAAATGGAAGTCTCTTCTTTGAGAAACCATTCAAGAAGATAAGTTGGAAGATGTTGAGTACGCGAAGAACATATTTGAATAGTTTTCTTCAAACCGGGGAAATTGGTGTTGAAGAAGATCTTTCCTAATTAAATAGAAGAAACGGACAAATTTGCACCAAGTTGGCAATGTCATTTTGTGGAAAAACACTGATTCTGGCAAATATTTATGATCAAGTTGGCCAAAGGCAATTAACGCCGATATCGCCAAGAGATATTATGTCTGAAGCAACCGCAAGTTAGCATTGTTGAATGTAATTCTTATGTATGCAAACTACTCGTAAATTGATTCCCAGGGCGGGATACGTAGGCAACTCACATAGAGTTCGGTTGCACTAGCACAAGAATCCCCTATTTCCTCTTTTATGTAAGTTTTGAACTACTTCCAACCTGATTCCTGGAATGGCAACTAGGATAAGTAGGCAATCCCTATCGGATTCGGTCAAAATATTGTAATACCTTAAGCTTGTTTATCTTTTGATGATGTAATTCTGAACTATGCGTCTGGGCAGATGTATAGGCATTCTAATTCAGATTCGGATTCATACTTAGATTGCCATATATCCCCCAAAATTTTTATGTAAGCAGAACTACGCACGATCTGACTCCCAAGGTGGGATACGTAGGCGCTCTCATTGGGCTCGACCCCTTTAATAGTAAAATTTCAGTTTCCCCTGAAGGGAAAAACTGGTGCAAATTTTGCAAGGCAAGTTGAAGAATTGAAAGATAGCAATTGGGGCAAATTTTGCAAGACAAGCTGAAGAAGTGAAAGATAGCAACTAGGGTAAATTTTGCAAGGCAAATTTGAAAACTCGAAGGATAATAACTGGAGCAGATTTTGCAAAGCGGTTTGAAGTCGTAAAGGTTGTAACTGGGGCAGATTTTGTAAAGCAGTTTGAGGGCATAAAGATTATAACTGGGGCAGATTTTTGCAAAAGGCTGTACTGCTTGGCAGAAGTTGAATTGGTGAAGTTCTAAAAGTTTGTTTTGGGGATAATGCAGAATTTTGAAGATAAAGGACGTTCAGTTGTTCTAAGATATGTCACAAGCTTAAGTTAAGATAACGATTTAAATGCACTCCAGCTTTCATGAATCTTGCATTTTTGCCTTACTTGCTTTCCTATTTTATTACTAAACTACTTACTTTGCCTCTATCTTAAAATATTCTACACTGTTGAGTTCATAAGTCAAGTCTCTGAGTTAATTCGCAAGCCCAGGCCTGAAGAAGAACGAGGGAGCAGCGGCAACAAGTTCAAGATGAATCAGCACAAATCAAACACCCCTCCCCAAAACTGATAAATTTTTCTTTGAGAGCAGGAATGGGAAAGCTTGCAATGAAAGGATCATTCACATTATGAATGAACAATTATTTGAACACGCATCCAAAGTTGCCTTGCAAATTGCACCGCATTGTGTTTTTCATGACTTAAATTATTATGCTTTGTGATGAGTTATTGTCGAACAGGCAGCATTTCTACCTTTATGACTTTCATTCCTAATAGGTGACAAAGCCAAAGCTTGTTTTGTGTTTTCAAAACGAAGACAAATAGGGCATCGCCTTATTTTAGGTGATAATCCGTACAAGGCCATCCTTGCCGGATTGTCTCGCCGATTAGTTTATCAATGGCAATCGCACTGACTACATTTCCGTACTACTTTTCTTTATACTTGCTTTGAATTATGTCTTTGCACTTGCTTTAAAATATAACGCCTTGATTTACTTTTTCAGGTTGACCATCATGGCTCGAGGCTTCCCTTTTTGTTGGACTATAATGCCTGTCAATTCGCCCAAATTGATCTTGCAATGCTTTACATTTCACGCCAAGAATTGCTTTGCATTTGCTTTTAATTATGCCTTCGCACTTACTTTAAAATTAGCACCTTGCTTTACTCTTTCAGGTTGACCATCAGCTACGAGGATTCCCTTTGTTGGACTATCTCTCCTATTGATTCGCCAAATGGCTCTTGCATTGCTCTACATTCCCGCACTGCTTTTCTTTGCACTTGCTTTAAATTATGTCGTCACACTTACTTTAAAATTGATGCCTTGCTTTATGTTTTTCAGGTTGACCATCAGGTGGGGCTTCTCTTTTGTTGGACTTTCACGCCTGTTGATTCGCAAAATCGCTTTTGCATTGCTTTACATTTCACGCTAAATTGCATTGCACTTGCTTTCAATTATGCCTTTGCACTTGCTTTGTATTATGACTTGCTTTACTTTTAGTTTAACAGGTTACCAGGTCAGACCTGAGACCCTCCTTACTTTGTGCTGGATCGGCTCACCAGCTGATTTGTAGACAATCAACTCCAAGACCCTCCTTGCTTTTTGCCCGACCGGCTTGCCAGTTGATTTGTCAAGATGTTCAAATTGCCTTGCACTTTCTTTCAATTATGAATTTTCACTTTCTTTATATTATGAACCGCTTTACTTTTAGCTTAATAGGTTAACAGGTCAGCCCCGAGACCCTTCTTGCTTTGTGCTGGATCGGATTGCCAGTTGATTTATCGATAATCCACCCCAAGACCCTTCTTGCTTCGTGCCCGACCTGCTTGCCAGTTGATTTGTCAAGATTGTTCAAATTTCTTTGCACCTGCTTTAAATTATGCCTTCGTATTTGCTTTGTATTATGTCTTGTTTTACTTTTTAGGTTAACAGGTCAGCCCTGAGACCTTCCTTGCGTCCTGCCGGACTGGTTCACCAGCTGATTTGTTCGACAATCAACCCCAAGATCCTCCCTGCTTCGTGCCTGACCGGCTTGCCAGTTGATTTGTCAAGATTGTTGAAATTGCTTTGCATTATGCCTTCGCACTTGCTTTATTGCTTCGCTAGTTGATTGGAAGACAACTTATCAATGATATCGCAACCGGTACTTGCAAATTTGTATTATCGATATTTTTCATTTCTTACTTTGATTATAAAAAATTATTAGCAGTTGCTCGCTTACCATTTGTCAAGATTTTACAGGATTTTAGCAACATCGCAGCAGCACCTTGAGCATAACGTGGAACTTTTTCTTAGCAATGAAATGAGGCATTTGTTGATATGAGCAAGACTCATCAACAAAGATCTGAAGATCGCACTCGAACAAGCAAATCTAACCTAATCTTTCATTCCATATTAGGGGTCAATCATATTCTTTCATATTCATGTGTCCGTTTCTGTTAATCGTGCGAGTCTTCGTGTCTAAGCGTCGCCAAACTACAAATAGCCTGATTCTTGTTTAGCCAAAGATATGTAGGCAACTCGGAGACCAGGGTTCGGCCATGCCCATAAGCCGCGCCTTTTGGTCCATGGAATCAAAAGTCATTGGCTTTATCAGGACAAAATTGGCTTTTCCGTCAACTTCTTTACCCTGAAAACTCTTTCATCCTTTTCAGGTAAAGAGCGGCAGCTGTTGACACCCGATTTTTTGCGAAACAATTTAACCAGTGTCTAATTATTTTAAATGAGTTCAACTTTAAAAGAAAGGGGTTAAAATCATAATGCGCAGCCTTAAATTCAATCTATCCACGCAATTCTTCCACTTAGTGATTAAAATTATAATTATGATGTGCAGCCTTAAATTCAATCTATCCACGCAATTCTTCCACTTAGTGATTAAAATTATAAAGTGAAGGCTAAAATTGTTCCTCAGCCGTAAATTTTGCCTATTTTTGCAACACCTATTTATATCTACACACTACACACCCGAAACACCACCACCCCCATTTCATTTTCCTAATACCCTCACCCTAATCCGAAATTACCCACGCCGCCTTGAAACGACCTCGGTCTGTCGTTTCGGAAGTTAGGACTCTGATTGGTGTGCCGATAATTTTAAAATATTTGTAAGGTCTATTATGACCTATCTGTAAAATTTGAGCTAAATCAGACCTCATTTGGTACGTATCGGAAGAAGATTTCTGTTTTTATTATCAATAAATATTAAAAAGAGATTTTCGAGCTCAGTTTTGGCGAACGAGCTCCGATTCGAAATCCGAAAGTGCCGTTAGGTTTGTATGACTATTTGTGACTTTTGTGAACTTGCGAAAGTGAATTTCGATGTTGTTTGGCTAGTTTCCGCTAAAATGCCGAAAGTTAAATAATTTGACCTTTTTCCATTTAATTTGCAAATTAAGTTTCGAGAGTCCGATTTGAGATCCGCCTTAGCGAGTATATTACATATATTTTGCATAACTTGTATGCAAAAGTTGGAATTATTCCGAATATCGTAGAGTACAGCTTTAATTTTTACCGTATCAGCGAATTTTAAAAGAAAAAGAAAAAAAAGGAAAAGACAAAAAACAAAAGATAAGAGGCGGTGGACTTTGTCCTCAGTCTTTCTATAAATGATGAATAGAAACATACGTACAGAAGCAAAAAAAAGTGAAAACGCAGAAAGGAAGAACAAGACACCACGCAGGAAAAAAATGCCAGAAAATGAGAAAAAAGCCGGAGAAAAGATAGGATTTTTACCCCAAAACATTCAGGTAATGATCCTAATATATTATTTGAGTTTTTTACGTGTGTTTGAATATATTGTAACGGTAAAAGTAGGGATATTATACATCATTTTAATAAGTTCAATTAATAGTTTAAAGGGTCAAATGGACCCCCGATAATGGAATTGATTATATATTCATACTCAGTGAGTTATGAAAAATATATAAATGTACTTTATTTAGGGTTTGGTTATGTGACCATAAACCCTGTACATAGGCCTGGCCTGCGTATTGCATATGCGAATAGGGTATCAGGTTCCTAACCGGATTACCCTAAGATGTGGGAAATGAAGCCTTTAGCTTATTTGATATATTTTTCTGGTTATTAAACACAGTGGGATCGTTTGGCAATGAATCCAAAGGACAAAGCGGTTGTTGAGTAACTGTGCTAACTTTGTATCAAGGTAAGTGTTTATATCCATTTCATGAGAGGCACTTGGCCTCGTGGATTTTCTACCACGTGATCCTTACGTGTGTAGCTGCCAATAGGTGTACTCATTAAGCCTTAGCTTTGAATTTACATTGTATGTTATATGTTATGCCCTGTCATTGGTATTGCATTGAGCATATGAGCATTGCACTCTGGTTTTGAGCATTGCATATACTTCCCGGTAATCGATGAGAGTCCCGAGCCAGTGAAGGGTCATTATTGCATATACTTCCCGGTTGGCGATGAAGAGTCCTGCACCGATGAAGGGTCATTATTACATATATTTTCCGGTAATCGATGAGAGTCCCGAGCCGGTGAAGGGTCATCATTGCATATACTTCCCGGTAATCGAAGAGAGTCCCGAGCCTGTGAAGGGTCATTATTACATATATCTCCTGGTAGACGATGAGAGTCCCGCGCCGGAGATAGGTATCAGGCATATGTGACTGCATTGCATCATACCGCATTCATCTCATCTTACCTTATCGTACCATGGTTTCATTGGAAATTGTTTCTATTAAGAATCGGTTGCGGTAGAAGGGCGAGCTTCAGGTATGATTTATTCCTGGCATTTGTGAGACCCTACTAATTTTTTTAGTCTAAATATGAGAAATTTGACAGTGAGTGTCGCTATTGTCTGCCTGGCATCTCGTCGTGCACCTTCTATTATTATAACAAATTAGTTTACCTCTCTTCTCAGAATTTCGTGTTGGTTGGATTATGGGATTCTAGTTCATCACCATAAGGGAGTGTGATGGTTTCTTCCGATGTAAAGTGATAAGTAATATTCAATCTACATGTCTCCTCTTGATTCAAAACGCTCGTAAAGTCATGTTATTCTATGAGCTTGTCTGGGTTAAAAAAGGGTTTCTGGTACATTGTCAGAGTTTCCTTCTTATTGGGAGGTCAAATTGGCATGCATGTTGTTTCATAAAGCTCATTTAATATTTGTTTCTTCAATTGCGATTCTTGGGCTACTTTGACTCGTAAGTAGTCTAGCTTTGGTAGCCAAGCAAATAAGAAGATGAGCTTCCCGAAGCTCTAATTATTTCTATCCTCGAATCATTTCCATCTATTCTTCTTCTGGCACTAGTGAGCTTGGGCGGTTAGTAGTCGCTTGTGATGTTCCCTGTGTTGAGAAAGTGCGCGTCAAGGTAGCCGAGTAAGCATATTATTGTTTAGCTAAATCTTCTTTAGTCCAGGAGACGGTACGGGGATGGTTATTCCTATTCAAATAATTGTATGAGTTTGTGCTTTAAGTGGAGGAGTCTTCCTCCAAATACTGAATGGTTATACTAAATCTCTATGGCGTTGATACCACTTTTGACACGACTTTAACTTGTTGGCAATTAGAGCACTGAGCCACAAATGTTGTTATGTCACACTTCATTTTGTCCCACTAGTAAATTTTCTTAAGATCATGGTACATCTTGTCGCACCCCATTTTTCGAAGCTCGGAGCGAGTTCAAAAGGCTGGGTTTGACTAGGTGACTCGATTGAGTCAAAGTTGGAGTCGCCACCTAATAAATTTGTATAACAGGCGTATCAGGTCACCTAAAGTTTCTAAGTGTCTAAAGTTAACTCCGGGTAGGTCGTACTAACGGAGATTCTAAGGTAAGAAGTCCTTATGACTCGGGAAAAAGGTATTAGGCACTTCCCGAGTCCCACTAAAAGTGGTTCCCGGCCGAGTTAAAAATTTTGGGATTTATAGACTAAGTATGTAAGCAAGATTTCTAAAGGACATTTTAAATGATTCTCAAGGTTAAATGTGAACACAAGTTGCAATAATGATTAGGAATATAAATCGGATTTAAACAATTTTATTTAATGAAAATAGGGCCAAAAATCAAAATCAGGCTTTAAACAGGACATGCTGCGCAAAATAAACATTCCAGTGTCTTTAAAATTCTGAACATTGCGTTTCGGGGCCAAGCCCACTGACTGATTTCAAATACGGCCCTACAGATGCAATATCTTGCCTTTAACGAGACTAGATGCGAAAAATGGCTGTCCACGCAATATTGGAGGAAGATAATAATCTGCCAAAGGCATCGCCCAATTTCCTCTTTTGGGTTTTTACACATGCAGGCCATTTAGGCGACTTTCTCGCAGAAGTAACCCGACACCATTGTCTCTTTAAGAAAGAGGCCAAAATTTTAGCTATGCTACGAATACAAAATGGTTCTGTAAAAAAAATATATGTTTAGGCCAAAGACAAGGGGTGCAAAAATATACACACATTCTAAAAAAAAGAAAACTTCCCTAAATTGCACGAAATTCCTTAAGTAACAAAAACAAAAGGAATTGTAATGCTTAAAAGGATGTTAGCCATTTTGAGTGATATTTTGATATTAATTGTCAAAATACCCATATCAATTGGCTCTTAATGTGAGGTCATTTCGTTTTCAAAATATTAATACTTTGTAAATAATTCTAAAAATAGGCACACATGATATTTGCATGAATATATATGTTTCAAATTGCATATAACTTTATCAAAATAGAGGATTCTTTATAAAAATATGCACACCATTATTTGCATGATTATAACTTTATAAATAGTTCTAATATATGTATACATAAAGCGGGGTAATAAATAGGTATATATATGCCCATAATTTAAAATGTAAATACCTAGCACATATCAATCACATAATTAGCCTTTTTATTTTAAGTTTATATATATATATCTTTTGTAGAGCTTGACCTCACAAGTCACAAAGCCCTCGCTCCCCCTCCAAATTATTAAGTAACTTGGAGAGGAAAAAAAATGTTTTGTATGTGCGACCTTTTAGAAAACATAGGCTTGTAGTTAAAAGTGTTTTAAACAATATTTGTAAAAAAAAAAACATGCCTAAACTTTCAGAACATTTGCCCAAAATGATTTGTGGGAATAAGACTTAAATGATGTGAGATTGAGAAACAACCCTTAAAAAAAAAAATATTCAGAATTTACGTGACAAACATTCCAGTTTTCTGTTTTGCAGAAATAAGCCTCAATTGAGGCAGTTTGCGAAAATAGCCTCTATTTTAAATAAAAATCAAAAATTCCACCCCTATTTTAACACAATAAGCCCTGCTCAGCAAAACCAGCATTTAAACATTCTAAACAGCACCTGTTATGCGACTTGATCATAATAATATCAAGTTGTATTTCTTACAACCTTTTTTCCAAATCATAGTCTTACCATTCTTCCCTTTATTCAAGATCGCATAAACATACTTACAAGACACACAAATAAGAGCCGTAAAATACATATCATAAACAGAAGCAACAGAGAATGTAGTGTCCTGAGTACACTTTGATGTTTTCCCTTTCACTTAAAGCTCATATCACCAATCAGTATCCATTCTTTTAGCCTTCACAAATAAAGAGTTTGTTTTCCCTGAGACACTCAAAAACTGGTATAGTCTCGAAGAC
This sequence comes from Petunia x hybrida, assembly GCA_037355625.1. NCBI lineage: Eukaryota > Viridiplantae > Streptophyta > Magnoliopsida > Solanales > Solanaceae > Petunia > Petunia x hybrida. The sequence goes on along the minus strand of JBBBVM010000059.1, from coordinate 5,942,635 downwards.
TATCCAAACAACCTGCAAATAGTATTAGCAGTGGCCAAAGGAGGCCCAGACAAGCATACAAAACATGCTCCTACTACACAGATCATACCATCAATATTATCAACAAGATTCGAAAGTGTACTACCTTTTATAATTATTTTGAACAGGTAACCAGAGGTAGTAGAATAACCAGCCCACAGTAACTAAAATCTTCCAACAAGTTGTGCAGAATTTGTTAACTTTCAACAGTAAAAATAAGAAAGAAGGAAGATGGAGCTTTCTATGCCTAGAGTATTCAAAGAGGGGAAGAAAATCAGTTTTTTTTTAGCCTGTAGAAGTCCCTCCCCATAAGAGAAGGGCTGCCCCCTTTTTATAGTTTTTAGACTAGAGGTCTATAATTTAATTTCTAAGTGTAAAAGGGGTAAAATAAAATCAAATAAAATTTTGTAAGGCAAAGAATAATCAAGGAAATCAGTTTTTCCAATCAAAGAAGCATACTTCCATAAATAAATAGCAATTAACTAATTTTCGGAATTAAAATAGCATGTTAAAAAAAAAGTAAAATCTGATTTTTTTTCTAGAAATTCGTATATATTTCAAAGTTTAATTACTCAATATATAACACTGATTTTATATTTAGTTAAATCCTAATCAAAGTCTTATTGGTTTAAATAATTTTTTTCAAGATTATCATAGCTTAGTATCATTGTTCAATGAGGCATCTAACAAATATTTCACTACTCAATAACATTAGAATTTACTAATTTTCAGTCATTACATAAACAAATTATAGATATGAAATCAACTAAAATATGCATCTTCTATATTTTCTTAATCATGAAAGTGTTCAAATTAACAACACTTAAACTAAAACAACCAAAAAAAAATAGTGATAAAATTCAAAAGGAACCCGTACCCGTTTCGGATCCGGGTCGGGTCAATCTAACCCGATTTGGGTCGTTCCATTTTTCTTGTTTTGATTAGCATCAATCCCTTCAAGATTTGTTCAATCTTTCCATTTTCTTACCTTGGATTTTGGATCAAAATCGGCGCCGAGGAGAGAGAAAGAACGCGGCGTGGACATAAACAGAGAACCAGCGTGATTGGTGGCGGGATTTGGGGGATTTTCGGTGGAGAGAGGTGTATTTGGTCAGCTTTCTTGGGCGAAGGGGGAGAGAGGGAAAGAGGGGTGTCGGCTGAGGGCTTGTGGAGGGAGTGGAAAAAATGATTTTTAGGTTTTTGGAATGGAAAAGGGGGTGTTTGGATAAAGGGGTGAAATGATAAAAAATTGAAGTGGGGTTGTTGTAGTCAATGTGGCGGGCCAAGGATGTAGGCATATGTGGGCTGATATGTGTGCGCGTGGGTCCCAAAGAGAGTGATGTGTATATGTAGTATGTGTTTTATATATATCTATGCGTATATATGCTGTATATTTCGAGTATATGGGGGTATATTTGGTCTATAATTAGCTTAAAAAAATACCAATGAATAAGAAAAAATTGATAAAAATATAAAGAGCAATATTATAGGCTTAGAAAATATAATAATTGATTTGAAATAATTTTATGTAATATTAATTGGATGTAAATAATTGCAAAGCATGTATATTTGGGTATAATTAGCCAATAATTTGGCTTAAAAATGCTAATGACATAAAAGAAAAACATGATGAGTAATATTGTAGACTTAAAAGATAATAATTGATTCTAAATAATTATAAATGAATCTATGCAACATTAATCGAATGTAAATACTTGTAAAAATGGGTATTTAAGTACATAAATTGCATAAATGATTACAAAATTGTACTATCACTTCGAAAATGACTTAAATGGCGTATTTATGTAATATAACCGCTTTTGAGTATGTATGTATATAGATAGGACGTTAGCAATATGCATGATAATTGATGCAGTTTTGTCCGAAAATTAATATTGCATTTCCAAAGTTTTGTATGATAAATTGTGAAATAGGAAGGACAAAATTGGGTGTCAACAGCTGCCCCTCTTTGCCCGGGGATGATGAAAGAGTCTTCGGGCAAAGATGTTGACAGTGCGGCCAATTTTGTCGTGACATTAGAAGGATGTATTCGGAGATTATGGGTGGTCGTGTAGGGTGCCAAATTGTAGTGTCGTTGCAATGCCATTTTGTGTGCCCTGCGATAAGAGTGAGTTTTTGCGAATAATATATATATATAGGTGCATAAATATACTTTCCTGTCATTTTGAATGTCAACCGTTGATGTGTCGTGGTCCTTTGTCGTGATCTAATCTTCCTGCTCGTCGTGATCTAATCTGCCTGCTCGTCACGAGCTATTTTGCCTTCTTGTCAGGAGCTGTCTGTCTGCTCGTCAAGAGCTATTTTGCCTCCTTGTAAAAAGCTACTTTGCCTGCTCGTCACGAGCTATTTTGCCTTCTTGCCGGAGCTGTTGCCTGCTCGTCAAGAGCTATTTTGCCTCCTTGTAAAAAGCTACTTTGCCTGCTCGTCACGAGCTATTTTGCCTTCTTGCCGGAGCTGTTGCCTGCTCGTCAAGAGCTATTTTGCCTCCGCGTCAAGAGCTATTCTACTTGCCAGGAGCTGTCTGTCTGCTCGTCGAGAGCTATTTTGCCTCCTTGTGCTGAGTTGTATACCCTACATGCAGCGAGTAACATGAGGTGATAAATATAGAGATACTACCTTGTCGACAAGGCTGCCCGAGATGTTGTTATGTTGATTGTGACATCGTTCGTCTTTTGGTGGCCTGCACTCAAAGAAAATTTTGTAAGTTTTGGGGGAGGAAGGTTTCGTTTGTGCATTCTCTGCCTGTCTTGCGCCTTTCCTTTGTGGTGTCTTCCTTTACGAATGCTGGACCTTGGTCAAACTACGGGGAGTGACAGAAAAAGAACAAAGAGAAAGTAGACATGCGTTTTTAAAAGTTTGTGAAAAAATGCGTTTTATTCCATCGAATCAATAGACCACGTTGTGTAATACTAGCACAATGTTGCAACTATTGTCTTTCAGATTGTAGTAAGACATCCTTGAGGAATTTTGAGGTAAAGACCTCAAAATTCTGCCCCAGTTCTTGCACTTAGCTTTCCTCTGAAATTTTTTAGAGATTCTCAAAAATTTCTGCCCCAGTTTCTGCACTTAGCTTTCTCCTGAAATTTTTGAGAGAATCTCAAAAATTTCTGCCCCAGTATTGATCTTAGTTTGTCCTTTCGAATTTTTGAGAGGTCCTCAAAAACTCTGCCCCAGTGTCCATTTCGTAGGGAAAATAAATTTTTTGTATTAATGCGACCGAACCTTGGGTAGGTTGCCTACGTATCCCACTTGGGGAATCAGGTCGTAACGTAGTTCCATATTACATGAGACATTGCATAAAGAATAAAGCTATTAGCAAGTGTGGGTTCTCAGATGTAATATCTTTTAACAACGTCTCCGTTGATAGGTTTCGGCCAAACTTCACCATCCATTTCTGCCAGTATGAGTGCTCCTCCAGTCAAAACCCGATGAACCATGTAGGGTCCTTGCCAATTTGGTGCAAACTTGCCCTTTGCTTCTTCCTGATTAGGGAATATCTTCTTCAGAACTAAATGTCCTGGTTCGAATGACCTTGCACAGACCTTTTTGTTGAATGCTTTTGCCATTCTTTGCTGATACAATTGTCCATGGCATATTGCGTTCATCCTCTTGCTGTCAATGAGTGCCAATTGTTCCATTCTCCTCTTAATCCATTCCGCGTCTATTAGTTCTGCTTCTTGAATGACCCTTAGAGAAGGAATCTCCACTTCTGCTGGTATTACTGCTTCAGTGCCATAGACTAAGAGATAAGGAGTAGCTCCTGTTGATGTTCTCATTGTGGTGCGGTAGCCTAACAGAGCATAGGGAAGATTTTCGTGCCACTGTCTTGAGTTGTCGATCATCTTGCGTAGTATTTTCTTGATATTCTTGTTAGCTGCCTCAACTGCTCCGTTCATCTGAGGCCTGTATGCCGTAGAGTTGCGGTGCTGGATTTTGAAAGTATCGCAAGTTGCTCTCATCAAGTCACTGTTGAGATTGGATCCATTGTCAGTGATAATAGATTCGAGGATTCCAAATCGGCATATCATCTTGTCTCGAACGAAATCAGCCACTACTTTCTTCGTCACCGACTTGTAAGATGTGGCTTCCACCCATTTGGTGAAATAATCAATTGCTACCAATATGAACCTATGTCCATTTGATGCGGCAGGTTCAATTGGCCCTATGACGTCCATTCCCCAAGCAGCGAATGGCCAAGGCGATCCCATAACGTTAAGCTCATTTGGGGGTACCCGAATCATGTCTCCGTGCACTTGGCATTGATGGCATTTTTTCACGTATTTTATGCAATCATGCTCCATAGTCATCCAAAAGTATCCTGCCCTTAGTATCTTCTTTGCAAGCACGAAACCATTCATATGCGGACCACAAGTTCCGGCATGCACTTCTTCTAGCAATCTGACAGCTTCTTTAGCATCCACGCATCTCAGCAAACCTAAGCCAGGCGTCCTCCGATACAGGATTTCGCCATTTAGAAAGAAGCCATTTGCTAATCTCCGCAATGTCTTCTTTTGAAGGCTTGTATCATTTTCAGGATAAAGGTTTTCTTTGAGGAATTTCTTAATGTCATGGAACCATGGCTCTCCGTCCGATTCTTCTTCCACCTGAAAGCAATATGCTGGTTGCTCTTTCACCGCTATGGGTATTGCATCAATATAATTCTTGTCTGGGTGTTGAATCATGGAAGATACTGTGGCCAAGGCGTCGGCGAACTCATTCTGCAGTCTTGGTACATGCCGAAATTCTATCTTGACAAACCTCTTGCTCAATTCTTTTATGCACTCCAAATACGGCAATATTTTAGAATTCTTTGCTGCCCATTCGCCTCGTACTTGATGTATCAGCAGATCTGAATCTCCAATTGCCAACAATTCTTGCACGTTCATGTCTATGGCCATCTTGAGCCCTAAGATGCAAGCTTCGTATTCTGCCATGTTGTTGGTGCAAGGGAATCTGAGCTTAGCGGTGGCCGGGTAATGTTGGCCAGTTTCAGAAATCAACACCGCTCCAATGCCAACTCCTCTGAAGTTCACCGCTCCATCGAAGAACAGTCTCCAACCATCGTATTCTTCGGTGATGTCTTCTCCGACGAACATGACCTCCTCATCTGGGAAGTAAGTATGCAAAGGTTCGTAGTCATCATCCACAGGGTTCTCGGCCATGTGATCGGCTAAAGCTTGAGCTTTCATGGCTTTCTGAGTGACAAAGGTGATGTCAAACTCGCTGAGTAACATTTGCCATTTGGCTAGCTTTCCGGTGGGCATCGGCTTCTGAAAGATGTACTTAAGATGATCCATTCTTGAGATCAGTAGGGTCGCGTATGATGTCAAATAATGCCTCAACTTCTGTGCTACCTAAGTCAATGAGCAACAGGTGCGTTCCAGTAGTGTGTACTTGGCTTCGTACGGAGTGAACTTCTTACTCAGATAATATATTGCCTGCTCTTTCCTTCCTGTCAAATCGTGCTGTCCCAATACACATCCGAATGCTGAATCTACCACAGATGAGTACAGTATCAAAGGTCGCCCTAGTTCGGGTGGAACCAACACGGGCGGGCTGGACAGGTACTCTTTTATCCGATCAAATGCTTTCTCGCAATCTTCTGTCCACTCGATAACGGCATCTTTCCTTAACAATTTGATGATGGGTTCACATATGACAGTGGATTGGGCTATGAAACGACTAATGTAATTGAGTCGACCTAAGAAACTCATGACTTCTTTCTTGCTTTTCGGTGGTGGCAATTCCTTGATGGCTTTTATTTTGGATGGATCCAGCTCAATACCTCTTCTGCTGACGATAAAGCCCAATAACTTTCCGGATGGAACACCGAAAGCACACTTTGCCGGGTACAACTTCAAGTTGTACTTGCGCAAACGGTTGAAGAACTTGCGCAAATTGTCCAAATGTTCGGATCTTTTCCTTGATTTGATGATCACATCATCCACATGCACCTCGATCTCCTTGTGCATTAAGTCATGGAACATTGTGGTCATTGCTCTCATGTAGGTAGCTCCAGCATTCTTCAAGCCAAAAGGCATTACTTTGTAGCAGTATGTTCCCCAAGAGGTAGTGAAAGCCGTCTTTTCTGCATCTTCTTCATCCATAAGCACTTGATGATAACCGGCGAAACAATCTACGAAGGATTGTAGTTCGTGCTTCGCACAATTATCGATCAGGATGTGTATATTTGGCAGAGGGAAGTCATCTTTTGGGCTTGCCTTGTTCAAGTCTCTGTAATCCACACAAACCCTGATCTTCCCATATTTTTTCGGCACTGGTACGATGTTGGCCAACCAAGTTGGATATTCGACCGTTTTCAAGATTCCCGCATCGAGCTGCTTGGTCACCTCCTCTCTGATTTGCACTAAGGTTGATGATTTGAAGGTCCGGGCTTTTTGCTTAACCGGCGAGAAACCTGGGTTAATAGGCAACTTGCGCGCGACAACATCTGTGCTTATGCCTGTCATATCATCATATGACCATGCGAATACATCTTCATACTCTTTTAAGAATTCGATGTATTGTTTTCTAACTTCAGGGGTTAACTATGCACTAATCCTTGTTTCTTTTACGGTTTCGTTGTTTCCTAAATTAACCACCTCTGTTTCGTCCAAATTTGGTTTAGGCTTGTTTTCGAATCTCTTAATTTCCTCTTGTGTTGCCTCATCAAACTCTTCATAATCGGGATCAGATTCTTCAAACACAGTTGTTTCGTTACACATTGTGGTCGTCGATTCGATGGAATTATTAGTTTGAATTCTGAAAAGGTAAAGCAACGCATAATTAAGAGGATTAACAAAAGAAAAAAAATGAGAGAAAGCAATGCTTTTATTCATGAATCCTCGCAAAACAATGTTCGTAGGGAAACATGACAACTAAAAATAGGAAAGAAATGCAATTCTAACGACTCGGAGTCGCGTTTTATTTTGAAAGCATGAAAGGAAAACAAAAACCCCCTAGCTCTACCAAGGTCCGCGGTATGTTCGGGTCAAGTTGCTGGTCCAATTGTTCAGTGCAGCTCCAGGTTCAACTTTTGTAAGAATAAGAGGTTCGGTGTGCTCTTCCAGAATTACGCAACAATCTTCAATAGATAAGAATAACTTCTGCATGCCTGCCAGCAGGCCTTCCTCAGCATCAACAACCTCTGACTTATCCTCTTGTACTGCAAGTGCCTCCCCTCTGCGACCATCCAAGAGACCAGACGAGACGAAAACATGTAGTAGAGGTTTGACAGATCTTTTGTAGTACTTGAAATCCAAAGATGCTTCCTCAACACTTCCTTCATAACCCATAAAATAGCCTATGCCTGACCTATCCTCGTCGCCTCTCATCACAACGTGAACAGGTTCCAACAAACCATCCAGATTTTTGCCTAAACCTTTCCCAGGTTCATAGCCTTGCCTTAACATAATACCCATCACCCAATCTCCGGGCCATCTTGCAGGCTGCGGGAGTATGTATGGTTCTTCAATCTGAGCTTCTTCAGGTTCGAGTTCAAGCACTCTAGGTATCCACACTTGCCTTCCTCCTGTCTCTCTAGAGATACGCTTCCAGTCAGGACGGGCATTGGGCGGGTATACTGGCTGCTTCTCTGTCTTGGCAGGTATTGTTTCACAGAACTCACGTGCAGGCACCCCCCAATCAGACATTACAGGTTCCCAGACCAGATCTCTTCTTTCATAACCTTTACCTTGGCCGTCCCAATAAGCGCTGTAGAAATTTCTCTTCCTCTCAGTCACTCGCGGGGCATTGACAGGTTTGGGAGCAAAGTGTGCAGAATATCCTTCTTGTGTTGTACTGGTGCTTCCTCTGGGGCTATTGTGGTTCCAACCTCCATATTTCTCATCGTAGCTCTTGCGGTAATCACCTTGTCTACCATGCACTGCTCCCACAAGCTCTACGGTGTAAAAGGTTTGTCCGTCCGAAATATTTCCCTCAATTACTGGTATGGTTTGCTCATTGTATGTAGAGTTACTCCCTTCAACACCACAACTTCTTTGTTGTCCCATTCGAACTTCACCGTCTGATGCAAGGTCGACGGAACTGCCCCAGCCATGTGTATCCACGGCCTTCCCAACAGTAGGTTATATGATGCCGAGATATCCATGACATGGAACTCGGTGGTGAACTCGACTGGTCCCACCATGATGGTTAGGTTGATTTCTCCAATGGTGCTCCTTTGTGACCCATCAAAGGCCTTCACCTTCATATCACTCTCCTTGATCTTGTTTTGGTCAATTCCCATTCTTTTCAAAGTGATGAACGGGCATATGTTCAAACCAGAACCCCCATCGATCAAAACTCTACCTACAAACCATTCTTTGCATTTTACAGTGATATGCAAAGCCTTGTTATGCCCGAGGCCTTCTGGTGGTAGTTCATCTTCATGGAAAGTAATTCGATTAGATTCCATGACTTGTCCAACCATGCTGGCCAGATTCTCGACAGTGGTGTCTGCAGGTACGTGTGCCTCATCCAGAACCTTCATCAGTGCATTCTTATGCCTTTCTGAATTTATTAGTAAGGATAGAATGGAGATTTGGGCTGGGGTTTTGCCCAAGTGGTCGATCATAGAGTAGTTCTTTGCTTGCACCTTCTTCCATAGGTCTTCAGACTCTTCCTCACTGATTCCTTTTCTGCTTTGCTCCTTGCCATGAGCAAAATTCTCGGGAGTATAGAACCTTCTACTTCTAGTCATCCCTTGCGCTGCGACCGTCTCAACTACTGTCTTCCCTTTTCTTTTCTTTTCCATTTCATAATCCCATGGCACTGCCTTGTCATCATAAGGTGGGATCACGTCCACATAGAATTTGGGGGGCCATTTCCACCTCAATGGGAGCCGGTGCTTTAGCAGCCTGTGCAACAGAAGCGAGCGCTGGTGCAACTTCTTTTGCTCTGACGATGGTTCCTTCTAGATTGCATTCTGCCTCTAATTCGATCAAATTCACCCTGTTATCTCCATGATCGGGCAAAGGGTTGTTGTGCACGTTGGGTGCCTTCAAGTGTATCACTTTCTGATCAATCGGATCCTGTATCTTATCCCTCAAAGCGAAGCATTTTTCGGTGTCGTGGCCAGGCCCCCCAGAATGGTAAGCACAAGTCTTGGAAGGGTCGAAGAATGGTGTAATTGTCTCAGGCATTTTGAATGGGATAGGTTGGATATGCCCTGCCGCCTTGAGTCTTTCAAACAGCTGGGTTCGGGATTCAGCAAGCGGGGTGTAGTTTCTCCGGGGTTTTTGGTTATGGTCTGGACGGGGTCTAGGATGGTATGTGTTAGTGTTTCTGTAGTTTGGGTTTTGTGGATATGTTGGTCGTGGCGGGTGTGGGCCTTAGCGAGTGGGTTGTGTGTTATATACGGGATAGGCGTACGGTGATGGAGCATATGAGTATGGTGGGACTAGTGTTTGGTAGTAGTGATTGTGGGTGGGGGTGTGGTCAAGAGAAGTAGCGACGAAAGAGACTTCGTCTTTCTTCTTCTTGGTGGTACTAGTGCTACCAAACTGCAGGGCCTTGTTGGCGGCTTGTAGTGCTGTCAAGCTAATGATTCTTCCAGATTTCAAACCATCCTCAACGATATCTCCAATCTTGATCAGCTCTCCGAATTTCTTGTCCTGCATGTTCAACATCTTATCAAAGTATACATCTTCTTGTATGCGGATAAAGGTTGCTACAATTTCCGTGTCGTTCATGGGTGGTTGGACCTTTGCGGCTTCAGCCCTCCACCTCGTTGCATACTCCCTGAAAGTTTCATTAGGCTTTTTCTTTAACTTCTCCAGATAAAAGCGATCAGGCATGGCATCGGTATTGTACCCAAAACTGTCAACAAAATTCCCAGCCATTGCTTCCCAACTAGTCCACTTTTTCAGCTGCTGCTTGGAGTACCAGGTCAGTGCATCTCCTGTCAAACTGCGATTAAACAACTGCATCCTGATCTTTTCATCATGTCCTACTCCAATCAGCTTGTCACAGTAAGACCTCAGGTGAGCCATTGGGTCACCACTACCATCGAACAGGTTGAACTTAGGTATCTTGTAACCGTCGGGCAACTTCAAATTGGGATAAAGGCAAAGGTCTTCGTAAGCTAATCCCCTTGTCTCCTTAGTCACCTGAAATTGCTTAACCTTTTCTACCAACCACTTAACTTGCTCCTTGGTGTTGTCTGTCTCTTCTCCTACCCATGCATACATGTCTTGCTCTTTGGTAGGCGATGAAGCGGGTTTGGTTTCGACAGTGAAGGTGTGGAATTGAGCGGTGGGATTGTTTTGGAGTACTTTTGGTGGTGCGACATAAGTGGGGTACGGGTGGTCTTTTTCAGGCATAACGGGATCTTTGCCATGAGGGCGTGTAGGTTTGCTTGGGTCAGTAGTTCCATCCGCGTAGATTCTGTTTTCCAGTTCAAGCATCCTTTGCTGCAGCTTTTCATAATCTTCGTATGCAACCCTACCCTTCTTTCCCGGAGTCCCTCCAATACCAGAATTTGCGGTAGTTCCATCAACTTTGTCAAACTCAGCCATGATATTTCGTCTCGTACTTGTCTTTGTGGGTAAAGGGGGAGGTGTTGAAATTGATCCTCTGGATCTCAAGCGGTAATGCTGCTCGGCCAGAATGCACAAACCAACCTTCGGGGATTGGGAGTAAAGCAACCTTGAAAGATAGAATGACCACAGATAAATATGAGCGAAATATTTAGAGAGCTTAGTATACAAGTTAATATCATGCAATCGCGCCCTATTATGCGGGGGACCTCTTTTATGCCAGAGGTAGGCCTACCGACGATTTGTTAAAGGTAATGTTTGCGCCAATTGTCTCATTTCGTTTGCTTGAGAATAAATCAAAATAACTCTATAAACTCCAAAACAAGACATTTTATTGATAGAATTGCTTGACTTTGCAAAAAGAAGGAGAAAAGCTTGACTGAAAAGGAAATGACTCGACTGAAAAGGGAAATGACTCGACTGCAATTCAAACTAAGGCCAAGCAGAGATGCGCTCTGATCAAGCATTTGGTTTGTCCTCGACATCATCGTCAGCGCCCTCTTCATCTTCTTCCTCTGATGGGTCTTCTTCTATGAAAGGTTCCAAATGCATCAAGTCTGACTCAAGAAGATCCTTCCCAGACTGTATGTCACCCAAAGATTTTGCACAAGCAGAGAGAATTTGCGTTCCTAGTTCTTCCTTATCTTCCAATGGAGTGGACCGGAAATGTCCTTTCCACGAATTCAAGACATCCTTCAGGTTCCCTGTGGTATGCCGGAGTTTCATTGTTTGGTTCATCCAAAATCTGGTTTCTTCTTCTTTAGCCTTTCCTTGGTATTGCCTCCTCATTTCGCGATTCTGGTTTTTTTTCAGCTCCACCTTCTTCTGATCATATCTGGTTCTTAACTTTTTGTACTTTTCTTCAAAATTGATGGCTTCGATTCTCCTTTTGGGTATGGGCTTATTAGATTGAAACCTTTCTTTGTCAAACTCAAGCCAAGAAGAATAAGCTAGGACGGCTTGTGGCTTAACCCTATCGTCTCGGTGACGACAGAATTGTCTAGTCTTTCTCTTCTCCCATATGGTTAGAATCATTTCTCGTGTAACTCCATCTATGTCGCCTATTTCGGTGTTGAGATTTCGCCCTTCTGCTAATCTGGGGGCTGACTGCATCGTTCCCACTTGCCTGAGAATCCTTAAAGGGATATAGTGGTGAGTCCCTCGAAGCCCGATCAATGTCAGAAAGGTAGCATCTTGGCCTTGGATGGAAATTATAAAACAGGCACAATGTTTTATCACCCACTGTACATCATCCTCTTACAACTGATTAAGCTTGTCAAACCATCCACTCATATCTGAAGGCTTCTCCCACTGCAAAGTTCCAACCATGCGAAGTGAGTGTGTCGCGATACCATCAGGTGTGTGGGCTATCAGCGCAGATGGGGGTGCCTCGAGCTTTTGGAGATGCTCGATCAACCATATCTGCAATAAGAGATTGCAACCTTCGAAGTAGTCTGCTCCCTTCTTACATTTAGTCAAGGCTCGATAAATGTCTCCCACGATCATTGGAACCAAACCCACTCGCCGTCTGTTAATGTCCCTACGCAATATCTCAACCACCAATGCTGTCCCCGTGTGGATTTTTCCTCCTTTTTCGGGAAAAATCACAGCTCCTAGGAAGGCGGCGGTGAAAGCAACGGACTCAGTTCGTGGCCAATCTTCAACTTCTGATGCTCCTGGGAAGTCATACCGAAGGGTAGTGTCTCCGAATCTGGAGTACAAAAACTCTAAAGTTACCCTTGCATCTTGAACACCGTTATAGTATGGTTCTTGGGGAACCTCCAGAAAGTTGAGGAATTCTTCGGGTTCCACCCTTCGGGGATAAATCAAAGTCTCTGGGTTAGGTGCCAAACCGGATAAGCCTGCAATCTCTTCTATCATTGGTGCTAAATCTATGCCATTGAAGTGGAAAACTACCCTCTTGTAATCCCAAAAGTGAGCGGCTGCCTCAACCAAACCGGGAACTGCCTCGTACCACATAAGAGACAGCAAATCGCCTAGTAGCGATCGAACTTTCTCTTTGCTAGCTTTGGCCAGATCCTCCCACCAAAGTTTGAGCACATAGGGGACTTGAGCCACCGAGTCGAACTGAAGTGAACCTTTTGCAGCCATAGTCTGAAACCAAAACAAAAGTTTAAAAAGAAATAATCCTAACATTTTGATTAATCTTCAAGCAAACAATCAACATTTGGCGCAATCATTTTATGCATATGAATATTTGTCATTTTCGGGTCACGGACCTTCTGACGTTTTTGGACGAGGTTTATTAATGGACTAGGACGTGCCAAGGACGTCTAGCCTTCCTAGGTTTGTCATGATGCAAAAGAAAATAAATACACACTTTGTTGCCAATTGTTCTCATAATTTCTGAATAATCTTTAGAATTCGATACATGAAGACTCTTTTGAAAAAAAAAATACAAAAATGACACTTAAACGAATCAACATGCTCCTTCTCCAGCCTGGCTCTCTTTGCTTCTCGGGCGACCTCCTTTATCTCCTCCATAGCTTTGGTCAAATACCCCTTGGCCGTAATTAAGTGCAAGATATCTATTTCGGCACATTCCGAATTCCATTGTTCAAGCTTTGCTCCTAACACTTCTACTTTTCCTTCCAAATCCAATGCACGGTTCTTCCACGTCTCGATCTCTTCTTTGTTTTCTTTGTCTATTTTAATGGCTTTCAGCATGAACTCACGGTATCGAATTTGAGCCTCTGCTTCCCTGTCTCTGATGTCATTCCCTCGGCTTGGTCCTACTACCACATTCCCCTTTATGCTAGAACGCAACCAACTGATGTAATTTGGTTCACATCCTGCATTGTATCTGTCTGGTGCTAATGTCGACTCTTTCATGACTTGCCTCCCTAACCAAGATTTCCTAATGCTTTTGAAATGTGGGACTAGGTCTCCAGCATAATCGACTTGGTAGGCCTTCGTGTCTGGTATAATTGGGATGATTTGCTTCCTCCCTGCTTGCCTCATCACCCTTAGCGGTTGATAGGGTTGGAGGCCTCGTAATCCCATAAGTATCACAAAAGACGCTTTCTCAGAGCTGATGATAAAGTCTGGTGAAGGAAACCAAGTGAACATCCATTGGATTGAGTCCTCCGTTATGTTTTCAAACAGTTTTACCCATTTCTCCGTGCTGCTTGGCTGCTTGAATTTTGGAACCCCGTACCGTTCTCTAATCAAGTGATTTGAACCAGTTGGTTTGAACAATTCTTGCGCACCGTTCACCTTCCTTAAATGCTCCTTGAACCATGCTTGCAACAGAGGATTACATCCTTGAAAATATTTTGCTCCCTTTTTACAACAACCCAAAGCCCGATAGATGTCTGCTACAATCATAGGGACTATAGTGTGTCGATAACCATCAATCCCGTTGAACACCGCATCGGTAACCATGATAAGCTTCGAACATATGTTGTGATCCGAGCTTTCAGGAAATACCATTACCCCTAGGAGACAAACGGCAAATGCAAACGGTCTAGCCCTCCTCCAATCACTATAGGATATGAACTCTCCTCTATGGTTGTCAAAAGCGGTCAGGTACCCGAATTTATTGTAAAGATAGGAAAAAGGTATCTTCTTTTGTTGCAAGAACCCCACATCAACGTCTGCTACCATCCCCAATTTATCGCGGAACTCCCGTGGTGTAGGAACGCTGGGAGCCAAGATGCGACCTCCTTGCCACCAATGTTTGTCTAAGCCCGAATGTGATATGAACCCCCCTATTTCTTCTAGCAAAGGTGCCAACTCGACGTCTCCAAATCTAAACACATTTGATTCTTCATCCCAGAACGTCACTGATGCTTCAATCATTTCTCTACACGGTTCCATTTCTAGCAAAGACACCAAATGCCCTAAGTGTTTACGGACTTCCGTTTGTTCACCCAGTGATAAGTTGTTCCACCAGTTGGTCAGCATAGGAGGTGCACCCAAAGCCATTCCAAAACGATAAAATTTTTGACTCATGATGTCCTAAAAAGAAAAGAAAAGACCAATGATTAAAAGAAAATTCCTAACCCCTTTTTGAGAACAATTGGACGATCAAAATGTGTATTTATTTTCATCTCACTTTTTCTCTCTTTCTTTCTTTCTTTTCTCTTTTTTTTTCTTCTTTTTTTTTTTTCAATGCATGTAAGCATGTTTAAACGTCTTTTCGGGGTTACAAAAACCCGTCAAGTTGTCTGAACAAGTTGAAGACTAGTCGGCTTACGGGAAGCCCTTCCTACGACATGATGCATGCATATTACATATCAAGAGTGGTGTAATTCTAGACACGGTTCCCCGAGGTGGACAACCAAGGGGTGGGAACGTTTGGAATTGTTGGTTGTACCACGGACCAACTTATCCCAACCGTCCCCCTTACAGGGTTTTTTTTTTGAGGTGGAACGACCGTGAGATCCACGTAATCGCTCGTGTGTGTGCAAAGTGTCGTTTCCAAAAGTGGAGAAATATGGGTGAAAATGCCAATAAATATTACAAGGAATATTTCATACAAATAAATAATAAAACAAAACAAAGATATTTCATACAAATAATAAAATAAAGAAAGAAAAAAAAAGAAAAAAAAGAAAACAAGTTAGTGAAATAATAATAATAATAATAATAATAATAATAATAATAATAATAATAATAATAATAATAATAATAAAGCAATTAGTTCAATAATATAAATAAATAAATAATAGCAATAGAAATCCCAAAATAGAACCCGTTGTGGTTAGGACTTTGATTTCCCCAGCGGAGTCGCCATTCTGTCGCACCCCATTTTTCGAAGCTCGGAGCGAGTTCAAAATGCTGGGTTTGACTAGGTGACTCGATTGAGCCAAAGTTGGAGTCGCCACCTAATAAATTTGTATAACAGGCGTATCAGGTCACCTAAAGTTTCTAAGTGTCTAAAGTTAACTCCGGGTAGGTCGTACTAACGGAGATTCTAAGGTAAGAAGTCCTTATGACTCGGGAAAAAGGTATTAGGCACTTCCCGAGTCCTACTAAAAGTGGTTCCCGGCCGAGTTAAAAATTTTGGGATTTATAGACTAAGTATGTAAGAAAGATTTCGAAAGGACATTTTAAATGATTGTCAAGGTTAAATGTGAACACAAGTTGCAATAATGATTAGGAATATAAATCGGATTTAAACAATTTAATTTAATGAAAATAGGGCCAAAAATCAAAATCAGGCTTTAAACAGGACATGCTGCGCAAAATAAACATTCCAGTGTTTAAAATTCTGAACATTGCGTTTCTGGGCTAAGCCCACTGACTGATTTCAAATACGGCCCTACAGATGCAATATCTTGCCTTTAACGAGACTAGATGCGAAAAATGGCTATCCACGCAATATTGGAGGAAGACAATGATCTGCCAAAGGCATCGCCCAATTTCCTCTTTTGGGTTTTTACACATGCAGGCCATTTAGGCGACTTTCTCGCAGAAGTAACCCGACACCATTGTCTCTTTAAGAAAGAGGCCAAAATTTTAGCTATGCTACGAATACAAAATGGTTCTGTAAAAAAAATATATGTTTAGGCCAAAGACAAGGGGTGCAAAAATATACACACATTCTAAAAAAAAAAGAAAACTTCCCTAAATTGCACGAAATTCCTTAAGTAACAAAAACAAAAGGAATTGTAATGCTTAAAAGGATGTTAGCCATTTTGAGTGATATTTTGATATTAATTGTCAAAATACCCATATCAATTGGCTCTTAATGTGAGGTCATTTCGTTTTCAAAATATTAATACTTTGTAAATAATTCTAAAAATAGGCACACATGATATTTGCATGAATATATATGTTTCAAATTGCATATAACTTTATCAAAATAGAGGATTCTTTATAAAAATATGCACACCATTATTTGCATGATTATAACTTTATAAATAGTTCTAATATATGTATACATAAAGCGGGGTAATAAATAGGTGTGTATATATATATATATATATATATATATATATATATATATATATATATATATATATATATATATATATATATATATATGCCCATAATTTAAAATGTAGATATCTTTTGTAGAGCTTGACCTCACAAAGCCTTCATATATATATATATATATATATATATATGCCCATAATTTAAAATGTAAATACCTAGCACATATCAATCACATAATTAGCCGTTTTATTTTAAGTTTATATATATATCTTTTGTAGAGCTTGACCTCACAAAGCCTTCGCTCCCCCTCCAAATTATTAAGTAACTTGGAGAGGAAAAAAAAAATGTTTTTTATGTGCGACCTTTTAGAAAACATAGGCTTGTAGTTAAAAGTGTTTTAAACAATATTTGTAAAAAAAAAAAAAGCATGCCTAAACTTTCAGAACATTTGCCCAAAATGATTTGTGGGAATAAGACTTAAATGATGTGAGATTGAGAAACAACCCTTAAAAAAAAAATATTCAGAATTTACGTGACAAACATTCCAGTTTTCTGTTTTGCAGAAATAAGCCTCAATTGAGGCAGTTTGCGAAAATAGCCTCTATTTTAAATAAAAATCAAAAATTCCACCCCTATTTTAACACAATAAGCCCTGCTCAGCAAAACCAGCATTTAAACATTCTAAACAGCACCTGTTATGCGACTTGATCATAATAATATCAAGTTGTATTTCTTACAACCTTTTTTCCAAATCATAGTCTTACCATTCTTCCCTTTATTCAAGATCGCATAAACATACTTACAAGACACACAAATAAGAGCCGTAAAATACATATCATAAACAGAAGCAACAGAGAATGTAGTGTCCTGAGTACACTTTGATGTTTTCCCTTTCACTTAAAGCTCATATCACCAATCAGTATCCATTCTTTTAGCCTTCACAAATAAAGAGTTTGTTTTCCCTGAGACACTCAAAAACTGGTATAGTCTCGAAGACTATCCAAACAACCTGCAAATAGTATTAGCAGTGGCCAAAGGAGGCCCAGACAAGCATACAAAACATGCTCCTACTACACAGATCATACCATCAATATTATCAACAAGATTCGAAAGTGTACTACCTTTTATAATTATTTTGAACAGGTAACCAGAGGTAGTAGAATAACCAGCCCACAGTAACTAAAATCTTCCAACAAGTTGTGCAGAATTTGTTAACTTTCAACAGTAAAAATAAGAAAGAAGGAAGATGGAGCTTTCTATGCCTAGAGTATTCAAAGAGGGGAAGAAACTCAGTTTTTTTTTTTAGCCTGTAGAAGTCCCTCCCCATAAGAGAAGGGCTGCCCCTTTTTTATAGTTTTTAGACTAGAGGTCTATAATTTAATTTCTAAGTGTAAAAGGGGTAAAATAAAATCAAATAAAATTTTGTAAGGCAAAGAATAATCAAGGAAATCAGTTTTTCCAATCAAAGAAGCATACTTCCATAAATAAATAGCAATTAACTAATTTTCGGAATTAAAATAGCATGTTAAAAAAAAAGTAAAATCTGATTTTTTTTCTAGAAATTCGTATATATTTCAAAGTTTAATTACTCAATATATAACACTGATTTTATATTTAGTTAAATCCTAATCAAAGTCTTATTGGTTTAAATAATTTTTTTCAAGATTATCATAGCTTAGTATCATTGTTCAATGAGGCATCTAACAAATATTTCACTACTCAATAACATTAGAATTTACTAATTTTCAGTCATTACATAAACAAATTATAGATATGAAATCAACTAAAATATGCATCTTCTATATTTTCTTAATCATGAAAGTGTTCAAATTAACAACACTTAAACTAAAACAACCAAAAAAAAATAGTGATAAAATTCAAAAGGAACCCGTACCCGTTTCGGATCCGGGTCGGGTCAATCTAACCCGATTTGGGTCGTTCCATTTTTCTTGTTTTGATTAGCATCAATCCCTTCAAGATTTGTTCAATCTTTCCATTTTCTTACCTTGGATTTTGGATCAAAATCGGCGCCGAGGAGAGAGAAAGAACGCGGCGTGGACATAAACAGAGAACCAGCGTGATTGGTGGCGGGATTTGGGGGATTTTCGGTGGAGAGAGGTGTATTTGGTCAGCTTTCTTGGGCGAAGGGGGAGAGAGGGAAAGAGGGGTGTCGGCTGAGGGCTTGTGGAGGGAGTGGAAAAAATGATTTTTAGGTTTTTGGAATGGAAAAGGGGGTGTTTGGATAAAGGGGTGAAATGATAAAAAATTGAAGTGGGGTTGTTGTAGTCAATGTGGCGGGCCAAGGATGTAGGCATATGTGGGCTGATATGTGTGCGCGTGGGTCCCAAAGAGAGTGATGTGTATATGTAGTATGTGTTTTATATATATCTATGCGTATATATGCTGTATATTTCGAGTATATGGGGGTATATTTGGTCTATAATTAGCTTAAAAAAATACCAATGAATAAGAAAAAATTGATAAAAATATAAAGAGAAATATTATAGGCTTAGAAAATATAATAATTGATTTGAAATAATTTTATGTAATATTAATTGGATGTAAATAATTGCAAAGCATGTATATTTGGGTATAATTAGCCAATAATTTGGCTTAAAAATGCTAATGACATAAAAGAAAAACATGATGAGTAATATTGTAGACTTAAAAAATAATAATTGATTCTAAATAATTATAAATGAATTTATGCAACATTAATCGAATGTAAATACTTGTAAAAATGGGTATTTAAGTACATAAATTGCATAAATGATTACAAAATTGTACTATCACTTCGAAAATGACTTAAATGGCGTATTTATGTAATATAATCGCTTTTGAGTATGTATGTATATAGATAAGACGTTAGCCATATGCATGATAATTGATGCAGTTTTGTCCGAAAATTAATATTGCATTTCCAAAGTTTTGTATGATAAATTGTGAAATAGGAAGGACAAAATTGGGTGTCAACACATCTTAGTCGAACCTGGATGAACAATGTACTTGGAATAATGTGCCTCTATCATAATCTGTCCACGTAAATCTGCAACATTAGGAACACAAAGTCTATCTTTATACATGAGAACACCGTTAGTACCAACCCTGTATTGTAACTCCGGTTTTCTTCTGGCTATCTATCTGTATTCAACTAAGAACTGGATCCTCATACTGATGCTGTTTTACTTCTTGGAAATTCAGAGTTAAAGGTGTAGTGCAGCTTGTCGTCTATCCATCATTGGCATATCTCCTTCACACCTCAACTCCTTGAGAAGCTACTTTAGCGTTATAAGTGAACATGTAATAAACTTTGTTGCTGGTATTCTACCACAGCTCATGGTCCAACGACATGTCTCTTTTATTTTCACTTTTTCAAGTCATAATATTTCCAATTCAAAGACAATACCATGAAGTAGATGTTCAGTCTGAAGATCATTCTTTGTCTTCATCATACTATCTAGTAGTATTTGCATGATCCTTATCCTTATATGATAGACCCTATTCAAATGAACCTTTGATATACATTAGGATATGAGTAACTACATTCCCACAAGGCGTTTGCAGAAGAGCACTAACATCAACTGAGATGTTTCATAGTGCGTTCGTAAAAATAATATAGCTTGCATCAAATCTTCTATAGTGTGTAATGACAAGGTACTTCAAAAGCTCCCCATTGCATCAAGCATAAGCTAATTCTTAGTTCCATCGACCTATTCTATATCTAGAAAGAGTATCGACGAGGTTATTTGTCGGCGGAATTATGTTAATCCATCCAGAGTCTTGTGTATCTTTATTTCGAAAATGTAAAACTCTCTTCTCGTAATCGAGGAAGGATCAGCTTAGTCAGAATAAGTTGTGCAATGGTATTATCATATTATCCAGATATATTTTATTCGAAAAGTTCAATATATGTGTTATAATTCTGATCCTACAATCAGGAGATAATGCTAGTGGAGTAGCTTATGAAAGTAGTGCAAGTTCTCTGGTTATCCGCACGATTTAGGCTCGTTTGAGGATGAACGAGAGTATATGTGGAGGAGAATTAAAAAGCCTCGGTCAGCCGTTTCGGAAGTTAGGACTCCGATTGGCGTGCCGATAATTTTAAAATATTCGTAAGGTCTATTAGGACCTGTCTGTAAAATTTGAGCTAAATCAGACCTCGTTTGGTACGTATCGGAAGAAGATTTCAGTTTTTATTATCAATAAAAATTAAAAAGAGATTTTCGAGCTTGGTTTTGGCGAAACGAGCTCCGATTCGAAATCCGAAAGTGCCGTTAGGTTCGTATGACTATTTTTGACTTTTGTGAACTTTCGAAAGTGAATTTCGATGTTGTTCGGCTAGTTACCGCTAAAATGCCGAAAGTTAAATAATTTGACCTTTTTCCATTTAATTTGCATATTGAGTTTCGGGAGTCCGATTTGAGATCCGCCTTAGAGAGTATATTACATATATTTTGCATAACTTGTATGCAAAAGTTGGAATTATTTCGAATATCGTAGAGTACAGTTTTAATTTTTACCGTAGCAGCGAATTTTAAAAGAAACATACGTACAAAAGCAAAAAAAAGTGAAAACGCAGAAAGGAAGAACAAGACACCACGAAGGAAAAAAATACCAGAAAATGAGAAAAGAGCCGGAGAAAAGATAGGATTTTTACTCTGAAACATTCAGGTAATGATCCTAATATATTATTTGAGTTTATTACGTGTGTTTGAATATATTTTAACGGTAAAATTTGGGATATTATACATCCTTTTTAATAAGTTAAATGAGTAGTCTAAAGGGTCAAATGGACCCCGATAATAGAATTGATTATATATTCGTACTCAGTGAGTTATGGGCAACATCATATAAATGTAATTTATTTAGGGTTTGGTTATGCGACCATAAACCCTGTACATAGGCCTGACCTGCGTATTGCGTATGCGAATAGGGTATCAGGTTCCTAACCGGATTACCCTAAGATGTGGGAAATGAAGCCTTTAGCCTTATTTGATATATTTTTCTGCTTATTAAACACAGTGGGATCGTTTGGCAATGAATCCAAAGGAAAAAGCGGTTGTTGAGTAACTGTGCTAACTTGGTATGAAGGTAAGTGTTTATACCCATTTCTTTGGAGGCACTTGGCCTCGTGGATTTTCTACCACGTGATCCTTACGTGTGTAGCTGCCGATAGGTGTACTCATTAAGCCTTAGCTTTGAATTTACATTGTATGTTATATGTTATGCCCTATCGTTGGTATTGCATTGAGCATATGAGCATTGCACTCTGGTTCTGAGCATTGCATATACTTCCTGGTAATCGATGAGAGTCCCGAGCCGGTGAAGGGTCATTATTGCATATACTTCCCGGTTGGCGATGAGAGTCCCGCACCGGTGAAGGGTCATTATTACATATATTTTTCGGTAATCGATGAGATTCCCGAGCCGGTGAAGGGTCATCATTGCATATACTTCCGGGTAATCGATGAGAGTCCCGAGCCGGTGAAGGGTCATTATTGCATATATCTCCTGGTAGACGATGAGAGTCCCGCGCCGGAGATAGGTATCAGGCATATGTGACTGCATTGCATCATACCGCATTCATCCCATCTCATCACACCGCATACTGACTATTCCGTGTATTGTGTTGTGTTTTATGTATGCAATATATATACCATGTTGTGGACGTATCTCAGTTTGCCTATATATTTCTGGCTCATATCCTGGGTTGCACGTCGCGGCAATATAAATACATGGATCGGATTAGGTTGCACGCCGCAACAGTATAAATATATGAATCGGGTTGCACGTCGCGACAGTATGAATATATAGATCGGGTTACACGCCGCAACAGGATGTATTTCTGATTGTCGACATGTTCGAGATATCTATATGTTCTGTCTACCTTATGTCCCTGGTTGTTTATGATTCCATACGTGTTTTCAGTTATTATCTGGCTCTACCTGTTTATAGTTCAAATAAGATGGATTCTGTTTAGCTGTTTATCTTCTCCCTGGCTAGCTATCCTATTCTTTGAGGAGACTAGTTTGCCCCACTTATTGAGTCCTCTTGACTTACCCTTGTTTGTTGTTTGTTTTTGTCTATCTATTTCGTTTCGGCAGGTTCGCTCCAGGATTGAGTTCAGCACGTTGTGAAGGAGTGAAGACGACTTCAGCTGTCAGGGTGAGCCAGCTTTTATTCAGGATTGCACTAGTTTTATGTTTATTATTTCAGTTGCATTTTGCTCTCTTCAGGAGGTATTTGTCTTCTTTCATACTCTTAGATGTCTAGTCTGGATAGCCCTAAACCTAGTATGCGGGTAGTCAGCTGTAATTTATTTTTTTACAGCTTAGAGGTATCATTATGTTTGTACTTTTTCTAAGTCTTGTTATTATTTATAAATTGAATTATATTTATTTTCGTAATTTAATATATAAGGGTTCGCCCGACGGGTCTAGGGAAGGATGTCGGGTGCCCGCACGGCCTAACCAGATTCTGGGTCGTGTCAGTTGGTATCAGAGCCCGGTTTAGAGTCTATCCAGACTAAGATAGTGTCTAGTAGAGTCTCGCTGATGGGTACGTAGACGTCCGTACTTATTTACGAGAGGCTATGATGGCATTTAGGAAGTTTCACTTCCTTCTTTTCTAATCGTGCGTCGATTTACGATTCAAAAGTATTTTCGTTAATTTCTTTGTGGTAACTGTGAAACCCTCGTGTGATAAATCAGTAAAAGGTATGAGTTCAAGACGAAGCAATCTGGCCTGGGGTTAGCACTGACGAAGCCCCGAGAGTTTTTGATCGTGTTGACGATCTAGTTACGGAGGTCCCAGCTGTACGAGCTTGCGATGGGCAAGGGAGCAGGACCTTGTGGTTCCCTTGGCTCTCTACAATTTTTTTATGAGAATCTTGGCGACGCAGATACCGCAAAAACCTATTATTCGCTAGCCAGCTTATCAGGTTGTCGCAGATGCAGATGTTCGGTCTCAGGGAGCTTCTATTCCAGTTCTTAATATTGCTGCAGTAAAGTATGTTCTATTGGCAGCATGTGTTGTGCATGTAGTTATTCTGGCTGGTTAGCTAGCCCGAGTAATGGCTCGTTCCGAGTATCTGAAAAGGCTGCACTATTTTACCCAATTGAACCTTCCGATATTCTTAATGCATGCATCAGATAATCCCTGCGTAAATTTTTAAAATAAAATGATGTCATCTTATCCTTCAGGCTCCTGCTTTCCAGTTTCAGGGGTCCAGCTTTGAATTGGTGGACTGCTCTCTTATTAACTAACTTGGTTCAAGTTTTCTCCTAGATACGAGGAAAAGTTCCTTTCGAGTAGCGAACTAAAAGTGTTGCCAGTTTGAGTGGATTGGACAGGATAGCCTGTTGGTTTCAGAATATGAGATTGAATTCTATAGAATGGATGAATATACATTAGAACAAGTCCATGAGCCTTTCGAGAGATTCAAAGATTTATTGATGACCTTTTTTTTTCCTCGAGATCCTAGATGGCTCGAGAGATTGAGGTCAGGATTTCATTTGATGTTGTTGTTGATATTGCTCAAAGGTATTAGGCATATCATAAGTACGAGGGGGAAGAGTTAGAGCGGGAGAGCAAGAGATTCCATGGCCCTAATGGGTAACTATGGTACCTCATTTGGAGGTAAGAGTTCTGATTATTTTGGGAGGTCACCTTCCAGGTTATCTCAGCTTGTGTCATGTGATTCTTAGAGTACGGCAATAGCTTGTCAAGATTAGATTCAGTCTTTTCTTTACAGCTATCAACAATCTTTCCAGCTACTATTTTTCAGCGAAAGGTGGTATCATTGTCGTGAGTCTGATTATCCTTTGAGGAGTTTTCCTGTTATCATTGTCATAAGTCTGGCTATCCTTTGAGGAGTTTTCCCTTAGTCCGGTAAGTAGGCAGTCATCCTTTCTCTCGTCATCAGGCACCGCACAGTCGTACGGGATTTGATTTCGATCTCATTCAGCAAAAGAAATGCCACCATCCAGTAGAGGTCGAGAGCATGGTGGCAGGGATTCTTTAGAAGGTGATTATCAGGGTAGTAGCTCAGCTCAGCTGTAGAGGCAGTTCTATGAACTGCCAGTCTGGTTGGAATATCCGATGTTGTACACCCATGTAATTCTTCTTCCATTATATGCGAGTAAGATTTGATTCTTCCGATCGGCCTGGACTTCTTTTATCTTACCATGGTTTCATTGGAAATTGTTTCTATTAAGAATCTGTTGCGATAGAGGGGCGAGCTTCTGGTATGATTTATTCCTGGCATTTGTGAGACCCTACTAATTTTTTTAGTCTAAATATGAGAAATTTGACAGTGAGTGTCGCTATTGTCTGTCTGGCATCTTGTCGTGCCACTTTCTATTATTATATCAAATTAGTTTACCTCTCTTCTCAGAATTTCGTGTTGGTTGGATTATGAGATTCTAGTTCATCACCATAAGGAAGTGTCATGGTTTCTTCCGGTGTAAAGTGATAAGTAATATTCAATCTACCTGTCTCCTCTTGATTCAAAACACTAGTAAAGTCATGTTATTCTATGAGCTTGTCTGGGTTAAAAAAGGGTTTTTGGTACATTATCAGAGTTTCCTTCTTATTGGGAGGTCAAATTGGCATGCATGTTGTTTCATAAAGCTCATTAAATATTTGTTTCTTCAATTGCAATTCTTGGGCTACTTTGACTCTTAAGTAGTCTAGCTTTGGTAGCCAAGCAAATAAGAAGATGAGCTTCCCGAAGCTCTAATTATTTCTATCCTCGGTTCATTTCCATCTATTCTTATTCTGGCACTTGTGAGCTTAGGCGGTTAGTAGTCGCTTGTGATGTTCCCTATGTTGAGAAAGTGCGTGTCAAGGTAGCCGAGTAAGCATATTATTGTTTTTCAAGTCTTCTAAGGGTAATAGAAGTACTATCCATCAGGCGGTGGTGTTTACGGCAAAGGTATGTAGTTGTGAACTCGAGAGTTGCAGCTGTTTGGCAACTCGAAAGGGTAGTTGGTAACTTAGGTCTGCCTACGTTCAACTTTTAGCTAAATCTTCTTTAGTGCAGCAGACGGTACGGGGATGGTTATTCCTATTCAAATAACTCTATGAGTTTGTGCTTTAAATGGAGGAGTCTTCCTCCTAATACTGAATGGTAATACTAAATCTCTAAGGCGTTGATACCACTTTTGACACGACTTTAACTTGCTGGCAATTAGAGCACTGAGCCACAAATTTAGCTATGTCACACTTCATTCCGTCCCACCATTAAATTTGGTTAAGATCATGGTACATCTTAGTCGAACCTGGATGAACAATGTACTTGGAATAATGTGCCTCTATCATAATCTGTCCACGTAAATCTGCAACATCAGAAATACAAAGTCTATCTATATATATGAGAACACCATTAGTAGCAACCCTGTATTTTGACTCCGGTTTTCTTCTGGCTATCTGTCTGTATTCAACTAAGAACTGGATCCTCATACTGACACTGTTTTACTTCCTGAAAATTTAGAGTTAAAGGTCTAGTGCAGCTTGTCGTCTATCCATCATTGGCATATCTCCTTCACACCTCAACTCCTTAAGAAGCTACTTTAGCGTTATAAGTGAAAATATAATCAACATTGTTGCTGGTATTCTGCCTCAGCTCATGGTCCAACTACATGTCTCTTTTATTTTCACTTTTTCAAGTCATAATATTTCCAATTCAAAGACAATACACAGAAGTAGATGTTCAGTCTGAAGATCATTCTTGGTCTATATCATACTATCCAATAGTATTTGTATGATCCTTATCCTTATATGATAGACCCTGTTCAGATGTTCCTTTGATATACATTAGGATATGAGTAACTACATTCCCAAAAGGAGCTTGCGGAAGAACACTAACATCAACTAAGATATTTCATAGTGCGTTCGTAAAAATAATATAGCTTGCATCAAATCTTCTATAGTGTGTAATGACAAGGTACTTCAAAAGCTCCCCATTGCATCAAGCATAAGCTAATTCTTAGTTTCATCGACCTGTTCTATATCTAAAAGAGTATCGACGAGGTTATTTGTCGGCGGAATTATGTTAATCCATCCAGAGTCTTGTGTATCTTTATTTCGAAAATGTAAAACTCTCTTCTCGTAATCGAGGAAGGATCAGCTTAGTCAGAATAAGCTGTGCAATGGTATTATCATATTATCCAGATATATTTTATTCGAAAAGTTCAATATATGTGTTATAATTCTGATCCTACAATCAGGATATAATGCTAGTGGAGTAGCTTATGAAGGTCATGCAAGTTCTCTGGTTATCCGCACGAATTTTTTTTCTTCAGAGTTAGGCTCGTTCGAGGACGAACGAGAGTATATGTGGAGGATAATTAAAAAACCTCGGTCAGTCGTTTCGGAAGTTAGGACTCCAATTGGGGTGCCGATAATTTTAAAATATTCGTAAGGTCTATTAGGACCTGTCTGTAAAAGTTGAGCTAAATCAGACCTCGTTTGGTACGTATCGGAAGAAGATTTCAGTTTTTATTATCAATAAATATTAAAAAGAGATTTTCGAGTTCGGTTTTGGCGAACGAGCTCCGATTCGAAATCCCAAAGTGCCGTTAGGTTCGTATGACTATTTGTGACTTTTGTGAACTTTTGAAAGTGAATTTCGATGTTGTTCGGCTAGTTTCCGCTAAAATGCCGAAAGTTAAATAATTTGACCTTTTTCCATTTAATTTGCATATTGAGTTTCGGGAGTCCGATTTGAGATCCGCCTTAGAGAGTATATTACATATATTTTGCATAACTTGTATGCAAAAGTTGGAATTATTTCGAATATCGTAGAATATAGTTTTAATTTTTACCGTAACAGCGAATTTTAAAAGAAAAAGAAAATAAAAGGAAAAGACAAAAAACAAAAGATAATGGGCGGTGGACTTTGTCCTCAGCCTTTCTATAAATGATGAATAGAAACATACGTACAGAAGAAAAAAAAAGTGAAAACGCTGAAAGGAAGAACAAGACACGACGAAGGAAAAAAATGCCAGAAAATGAGAAAATTGCCACAGAAAAGATAGGATTTTTACCCTGAAACATTCTGGTAATGATCCTAATATATTATTTGAGTTTATTACGTGTGTTTGAACATATTTTAACGGTAAAATTTGGGATATTATACATCCTTTTTTAATAGGTTCAATTAGTAGTTTAAAGGGTCAAATGGACCCCGATAATGGAATTGATTATATACTCCTACTCAGTGAGTTAAGGACAACATATAAATATAATTTATTTAGGTTTTGGTTATGTGACCATAAACCCTGTACATAGGCCTGACCTGCGTATTGCGTATGCGAATAGGGTATCAGGTTCCTAACCGGATTACCCTAAGATGTGGGAAATGAAGCCTTTAGCCTTATTTGATATATTTTTCTGCTTATTAAACACAGTGGGATCGTTTGGTAATGAATCCAAAGGACAAAGCGGTTGTTGAGTAACTGTGATAACTTTGTATCAAGGTAAGTGTTTATACCCATTTCTTTGGAGGCACTTGGCCTCGTGGATTTTCTACCACGTGTTCCTTACGTGTATAGCTGCCGATAGGTGTACTCATTAAGCCTTAGCTTTGAATTTACATTATATGTTATATGTTATGCCCTGTCGTTGGTATCGCATTGAGCATATGAGCATTGCACTCTGGTTTTGAGCATTGCATATACTTCCCGGTAATCGATGAGAGTCCCGAGCCGGTGAAGGGTCATTATTGCATATACTTCCCGGTTGGCAATGAGAGTCCCACACCAGTGAAGGGTCATTATTACATATATTTTTCGGTAATCGATGAGAGTCCCGAGCCGGTGAAGGGTCATCATTGCATATACTTCCTGGTAATCGATGAGTGCCGAGCCGGTGAAGGGTCATTATTGCATATATCTCCTGGTAGACGATGAGAGTCCCGCGCCGGAGATAGGTATCAGGCATATGTGACTGCATTGCATCGTACCGCATTCATCCCATCCCATCGCACCGCATACTGACTTTTGTGTGTATTGTGTTGTGTTTTATGTACGCGGTATGTATACTATGTTGTGGACGTATCTCAGTTTGCCTATATATTTCTGGCTCGTATCCCCGGTTGCACGTCGCGGCAATATAAATACATGGATCGGATCGGGTTGCACGCCGCAACAGTATAAATATATGGATCGGGTTGCACGTCGCGACATTATGAATATATGGATCGGGTTGCACGCCGCAACATGATGTATGTTTTATTGTCGACATGTTCGAGATATCTATATGTTCTGTCTACCTTATGTCCCTGGTTGTTTATGATTCCATACGTGTTTTCAGTTATTATCTGGCTCTGCCTGTTTATAGTTCAAATAAGAAGGATTTGGTTTAGCTGTTTTTCTTCTCCCTGGATAGCTATCCTATTCTTTGAGGTGACTAGTTTGCCCCACTTATTGAGTCCTCTTGACTCACCCTTGTTTGTTGTTTGTTTTTGTCTATCTATTTCGTTTCGGCAGGTTCGCTCCAGGATTGAGTTCACCACGTTGTGTAGGAGCGAAGACGACTTCAGTTGTCAGGGTGAGCCAGCTTTTATTCAGGATGGCCACCAGTTTTATGTTTATTATTTCAGTTGCATTTTGCTCCCTTCAGGAGGTATTTGTCTTCTTTCATACTCTTAGATGTCTAGTTTTGATAGCCCTAAACCTAGTATGTGGGTAGTCAGCTGTAATTTGTTTTTTTACAGCTTAGAGGTATCATTATGTTTGTACTTTTTCTAAGTCTTGTTATTATTTATAAATTGAATTATATTTATTTTCCTAATTTAATTTATAAGGGTTCGCCCGACGGGTCTAGGGAAGGATGTCGGAGGCCCGCACGGCCTAACCGGATTCCAGGTCATGTCACGCCCCTCTCTTAATCACCCTCCCGCGAACCCTAGCTGTGAAACAGTCCAAATTCATGGCGCCATCCCGTAGCCCCACGATTTCTTTCCCTCACACGACGTCGGATCACCTTTTCTTCTCTCATTTATCCAGTACAGTTGCTTTTGTGATGGACAAATGAGAAAAAAGGAGGTACAATCCACTTTTCTCACCGTTCAGATCAAAAGAAAATGATTTTGCCCCGTTGATCTTAACAGGTAACTATTTTTCACCTTTTTACTCGTTATTCCACTGATTTAATCTTTGTTTCATAGCCTATAAAGGCTTTAGTCCCACATCAAAAATCTAGTATTTTTACACCTTAGAAACCCCTATAAATACCCCCTTTGTACAGTGAGAATACAGGTGGGAATTTTTGAGCAATGTGAGGGGGATTTTTCAAAAGCAAAAACCCCCAGATCGTGCCCTTTGGCGTTCCTCGAACTTCGATAGTTTCTTTTACTCTAAAAATTTTTTCGTACTTGTTCGTGTTGGCTCATTTCGTCGGATCCGCGCTTCATTTCATTGTTCGCAAAAAGGTCAATCTTTCCTTTATTTCTTGATTTTCGTATGTGTTTTGTCTCTGATTAGCTTAATATTAGTTTAAAATTAGTGTTAATTTCAGGCTTGTTTCTGTAAATTAGTATTCAGCTAGATGTAGATTAAGATAAATGGTCAATTATTAAGACGAGTTAATCAGTTTATAGGTTTAGTTCATGAATGAATGAAAGAAATCTGAAAGGGTTTCCTGCTTAGCTTAGAACTTAAGGAACTGTTGAAAATGGCACTTAAACTGAAATGCTTAAGTAACCCCATAACTGTTAACTGAACAAGTTGTTTTAAAATTGGTTTTCATTTGGATAAAAGTTGATTGGTATCCTAGTTTTGTCATGTTTCTCCCTGTTGTTGTTTCTATTCGGGTATGTATGTTAAGGTGACGGCATTGGAGTGGATTTGTGTTGCTCCCAACGCACACACAAGTATACGTGGTCGACAAGTAATAAAGTGATAAAATCGAGTATCCCACGAGGACTATGCAGACTAGTGCTTAATAAACAATTCCTAAACAAACTATCCAGGGGTCTTTTTCCAATGGTTGTAAGAGTTTTTATAACTAAAAAAAACAGTAATTCAAGTGCTAGAAGTGTGATCAAGCAATGGTTCAATACTTTGGTTGTTAACAATATTAAGAGGACGGTCCAGGGTCAGAGTTACGAACAATCCAGTTGATGTATCCAATTGACTGCACTTCTTAAATCCCGGGTTACTAACTGACAGAGTAAATATAATTATGAAAACCTTTCAGTTCTTCACAATCTATGCAAGCTACTTCAATCCCTATATGTCTATGGGTTAAATCACATGCACGCATTAACGAACTCTATAATGAGTTAAACTAGGCAAGCAAGTATATGTCTATCCTACCCGCGAATTGGTTCCCCGATGCCCGGGTTCACAAACTAGTTCTATTCTTTCTTATTACGTAATTAGATTCTCTCTTTCGAGTTCAACCCAAAAACCATAGATGATGCATAATTATCGAGCTCTTAACAATTATACAAGTGAAATCAAGAAAAAATAAGTAACCCGTTATGGAATTCAATCAATGGGAATCAATCTTCAACAATCAACCTTCATGTAAAAATCTAACCCTAGAACGTAAGGAAATTAGCCACACATATTCATAATCACAAGGCAAAGATTTGATGTAATAATGAAATAATTGATGTAATAGATGAAAGATTAGGAATAACCCTTGTTCAATGAAGTGTGTAGCTCTCAATATTGCTCCAAAGTCAAGAACTCCTTACAAAAACTCAGTAAAGAACTATTTATAATGTTTCAAAACCCTTAGTAATAAGGTAGACCCAATGCTAGAAGGAATAGGGAGTAAAAACGTGCACAAGGGGCGCTATAACGGGCGCCCCGCGCCTCGGAAAGCGCCCAAACAAGCAGACTCCGTCAAAATCTCCACGCTTTGGCCACGCGGCGCATGGGAAACCGCGCCTAGCCACTACGCGCTGTAGAGGGCGCGGCACGTGGCCCATAGCGCCAGGCAAAACTGCTCTTTGCTTGCTCCAAAACTCGCCTCGTGTCGTGCCTTTGTGTGCTCAATCCAATCTTCAATCAACATCCAATCAATTCTTGCTCAATCAAGCTCCTAAAAGCTCCAAATGTACTGCGTAACAACCTACACACGCACGACATAAAATCAGTGTAAAACCACATTTACAAGCTACAAAACGAGCAAATAACAAGCTCAAACATGCGGTAATATTAAGGAAACCTTGGCATAAAATGCCAAACATCACCACCCCACACTTGAACCTTTGCTCGCCCTCGAGCAAGTCACATCTCACTTCCCATCCTAGGTAAAACAGGTCTGCCTATGACTATGGTTGATACCGACCATTGAACCAATGCACACATGACTACTATGGATCCACAACATGCCAACAATTTACCAAAACCAAAAATATGAGAACAACCACCCCAAAATAGCTCAAATGCACAAACTCAACTTAATGCAACCATGCTCCCACAAAATCACACCTATCTACTCAACCAAGAGCCATCAACTTTACCTACTTCATGCAAACCACGTGCCCTTACCAATATGAAATAGAGTGCCCCCCCAAAGATCACACACAAAAACAAATATCATGAATAGAACATGGGCAATAACAAATGAATTCACTCACTCTCATGAAAGGCTCACATGTCACACACAACGTACCATAGGCTTGCTCGTAGTGTAGGACTCCACTAATGTAGGCTCACTCCAATCGGGATTAACTAGGACTTTAGAAAGGTCGTAATGTAGGCTAAGGGGCGGGTAGGATACATATGGTAATAGTGACTACCTCCCTAAGCACTTTAATACATCACAAATATTTCTCCACAATTCTCAACAAGCCACCCACTCACAACTATCACACATACACCTTCCCAACAAGTAGCATTTTTCTTTTTAAACACACACTAGCAAGGAATGGACATCTTTCTCTTTTTTTTTTTCTTTTCCACAATTTTTTTCTTTTCAACTTTGCTATTTTTTTTCTTTTCATTTCATTTTTTTCAATTTCATTAACTTCCAACCTTGCCAATGCTTTTCACTACTTCACAATTTTCACAATTATTCCCCTTCATTAGCTCCACTCAAAAGTCTCCCAACATCCAACCACAACTCCAATCAACTATATAATATCAATAAAGTGCTTAAGGAGTACAGGCCAAAAGAGTCAATTTAAAACAAACGGGTAGGCTCGGGGTGTGGGTGCCAACAAAAGGGTTAAAGAAATCACAACAACAATTTTTTTCCAAGGTATATATGTAAGGGTAGGCAAGTAAAAGAAGGCCTTGTATCATTTCCCGACTAGAGCAAACCTAGGATTTCGCTTTGCACACACACGGGGAAAGTTCTAGACATTAATATGCAATATGGAGCAAACAAGAACATGCCTCACACACACATCGCACATGATCCACACAAAAAGGTTCCATCAACAACTCTTAACTAAGCTTCTAGAATGCAACTTGTGGAAATTTAAGCACTCATGCACAAAGGTTAACAATCAAGTCAAGCAAGCGGACTCAAGCATCTCAAGGGGGTTGTTCCACTTTTTCTCTCTAGGCATGCATCAAATTAAAACCAAGGACACCACAAATAGCACATGCAATCAATTCAAGTCCACCGGTATCAAACAAATCAAAGGCACCTAGCATTCTACCTAGTTCCTCCGCCTAGGGTCATCTACAACTAACTATCCAAATCCTAAAAATAAAAAACTACCCGGTTCAAAGGCCTCCCCGTGGAAAAGAACCGTGGCCATAAGAAAAACCACGGGGCGGATGACATGTACCACTAATAAAAACTAAAAAGAAAATCTTTTTGGAATTTTTTCATTGGTTTTCTAATTTTTTTTTTCATTTTTGCATATATTAAAGCAAGAAATAAATCAAAACAAAGTCAAGTGACAAAAGAAAAAAATCCTAAGGTACATGCATCCTAACCTCAAAAAAAAAAACTAGATAAAGGGCAGTACCCCACCCCACACTTAAACTAAGCAATGTCCCAGTGCGACAAAGAAGTAAGTGCAAAAGTAAAAGTACAAGAAAACTGCCCTGAAATCCGGGTGGTGCGCATGAGTGTGGACCTAGGCCTCCTCCTCATCAAAGCCACCGCCCTCAGCATCAGTCTCATACTCACTGTCCGGATCATTAGCAACAACATCTGAATCCGTGTTCTCATCCTCATCCGGAGGCACCACTACTGCTGGAGCCATGCCTAGCAAACACTTCGAAGTCTCCAGCAGAGGGACAGTACGGTCAATAGCTCCAAAATCCACGCCCGACCGCCGGGCCATCTGCTCAATCATCAAGTACTGACGCGCGGACAAGTTGGCGTCTGCCTCCCGCCACTCGTCAGCCGTCAGCTTTACCGGTGCCGTGGTGATCACACCCTTGACCGAGGAGATATCAAAAGGCTTCCCTATATCAGGGACAATGCGATCCCCAATCTCATCTACGGGGACCCCAGCCTCCTCCAAGTAGCGGGTCAAGAGGTTTGCAAAATACAGGCGACTACAAGAATCTAACTTCCTTTGCTCCTTCATCACCCTCAATATGTAATAGCCTATATTCACCGGCCTCCCGGTCATAAAGAAGTAAACCATGCACGCCCGAGTCTTGCTGACCTCGGAATAATGAGACGATGGTAGTATGCGTGCATTGATAAACCTCATCCATACTCTAGCCGGCTTGAGAAACTGTGAGAAATGCATAAACTTGTGTCTCCCAGCCGCACTTCGCCCCCACCTATGAGTGGAGCTCTCGCCACATAGGGTATCCCGCAAAGCCTTGTAGTCAGGCTTCTTGATGTACTCCCTCAAATCATCATAGTCGGGGTCCTCGACCCCCAAAAAGGCATTCAATGCCCTAGGATCCAACTTCACTTTCACTCCCCGAACGGTCACCACATCATCCTCTTTCCACGCTTCCTCGGGCTCCCAGTGGGCATAAAATTCTTGTACCATGTCCAAGTTGGCGTGTCCCGGACTCTCAAACACCGAGTCCCATTTGAGAGCAATGATTGCCTCGGCCACACTTCGAAATTTTTGCATCACCCGTCTTTTATCAATGGATTGCTCGGGTATGTATCCCGCAAGCCGCACACTCTTATACCATGTTTGGCATTCACCCTTCTTGACAAAAGGGATGCCATAACGGGTCTTGCCTCCGGGACGTGGTATCGGCACCGCGTCCCTAGGCATCTTAGCCTTTGCCTTTGCTTTTGCCTTGGGCTTGGCCGGTGCCTTGCCCTTTTGCGTTGTGGAAGAAGGCCCGGCTTGGGGTGCTCTCCTCGGGCCCGCGGTGGATGAAGAACTAGCTTTATGAGGTGTGGCCACCATGGTACCTATACAAACACAAAGATCAATGTGAGATGTATAGCTAAGCACCAAAAATACAATTCAAGCTCAATTGGTAGGGTACCACCCCACACTTATCACACATTCTATGTGTCAAGCACTCAACTTAATGGCACGAGCAACCCCACACTTAAGCAAAACTAGCCTTGGGCAAAATATGTCACATTTTTAAATTTTCAAGATTGAGCTAGTGTGGGTTGGTGATGATCAATTTTTATGTGTGTGCAACACCTAGTGTCCATAATAAGCCTAAGGAATGCATTGCTACTCAAGAATTCACAATGTTATTGAATTTGTATCATTGAGGCTTTTTCACAAACACCTAGTGTGCACAACTTTAAACTAGCAATTTCAATGATTTTTGTAATGTGCCAACCCTCCCAAATTGTTGGGAGATCTCTTTTTACAGGTCACAAGTTATATACCAAGCATCATTAACAATTTAAGCACAACAAGATTGAATTTTTATGCACAAGCTTGTAACTAGGTAGCAACTTTTCATGAACAATAATAAGTGCAACTTACATGTTATTGAGAGGGAAGAGTAGGAATGTACTTATTTTAATGTGTTAGAGTTGATTGCACAAAGAGTTGGTATGATTCCAAGTGGTGGGAGTGAATTAAGGTGTGCTTAGAGAGTGATTGTGGCGAAAATAATGAAGAAACTTAGTTTAGAAATCGGGATATAAGGGTTGGGGGTTAAGTAATTTTGGGTCAAAACCCGTTGACCCGAATTTTTAAAATAAAATTGGCCTTCCGCGTTGGCCTCCGCGGCGCAGCCCCAACCGCGCCAAGCTTCTTTGCTTCAGCTTTTATTTTGTGCTTTGGGAGGCGCGGGGCACTCCCGAACGCGCCCGACCAGTTTTTTCGCACCGACTTTCGATTCTAAGTACAAACCCAAGCGTGGGACATGTCTCGAGACGTCCCATACCCCTCAATGCATTCATTTCACCTTGTTTAGCTCACCCGATTCCTGCAAAAACGACACACAAAAACAACAACTACGTGACACTATAAAATGAAAAATACTAAACTATTACAAGTACAAGCTCGGGTTGCCTCCCGAGAAGCGCCTTATTTAACGTCGTGGCACGACAGGTATGGATCAAGGGTCCCTCAAAGTGATGGAAGTGTGGTGATTCACCGCACCACCCCAATAACGTTTCACCCTTTGACCATTAACCAAAAATGTGTTCTTCGAATCCGGGGCTCTCAATTCAACCGCTCCATGTGCGGTAACACGAACCACTTCAAAAGGCCCCGACCATCTCGACTTCAACTTGCCCGAAAACAATTTCAACCTCGAGTTGAACAACAATACAAGCTGCAGGGGCTCAAAAGAACGACGCTCAATGT
This sequence comes from Petunia x hybrida, assembly GCA_037355625.1. NCBI lineage: Eukaryota > Viridiplantae > Streptophyta > Magnoliopsida > Solanales > Solanaceae > Petunia > Petunia x hybrida. The sequence continues at coordinate 5,906,473 of JBBBVM010000059.1, read as the reverse complement.
GCTTATCATGCCATTTCTTTGTCCGTTCCTTGTATAGTTTCGCATTATCATAGGCATGGAAACGGAACTCTTCTAGTTCATGCAGTTGGAGCATCCTCTTCTCACCCGCCAAAGCCATATCAAGGTTAAGCTTTTGAATTGCCCAATACGCCTTATGCTCTAATTCAACCAGCAAGTGACAAGCCTTACCATAAACAATCCTATATGGAGAGGTTCCAATAGGAGTTTTGAATGCAGTTCGATAGGCCCAGAGAGCGTCATCTAACCTCATAGCCCAATCCTTCCTCGAGGCATTCACAGTCTTCTCAAGGATTTGCTTGATCTCTCTGTTAGACACTTCCACTTGGCCACTAGTTTGGGGATGATAAGCAGTAGCCACCTTGTGGCGAACCCCATACTTAGCCAACAGTTTATTGAACAACCGATTACAAAAATGCGTACCTTCATCACTGATTATAGCCAGCGGTGTCCCAAAACGAGTGAAAATATTTTTCTTCACGAACTTCACTACCACACTCGCATCATTTGTTGGAAGTGCAATAGCCTCCACCCATTTTGACACATAATCAACTGCTACAAGGATGTATTTATTGCCCATAAAAGGTGGGAATGGACCCATAAAATCAATACCCCAACAGTCAAACAGCTCAATCTCCAAGATATTGTTCAAAGGCATCTCGTGACGCCTAGTAATAGTACCCGTTCTTTGGCAACGATCACATTGCTTCACTAATGCATGAGCATCTTTAAATAAAGTAGGCCAAAAGAACCCAGATTGAAGTACCTTTGCAGCTGTTCGATCGCCACCAAGGTGGCCACCATAAGGAGAGGAATGGAATCTCTGTAGAATCGGCTCTACTTCTTCCCTTGGAATACATCTCCTAGCTAGTTGATCAACTCCTATCTTGTACAAATAGGGCTCATCCCACACATAAAATCTGCTCTCATGAAGGAGTTTACGCTTCTGCTCAGCAGTTGCCCCAGGGGGATACACATCACTCACAAGAAAATTTACCATGTCAGCATACCATGGCGCTTCAGCTTCATCTAAAGCAAAAAGTTGCTCATCAGGAAATACCTCTTTAATCTCGAGCCCCTTATCTACATGATCTCTATTCTCCAGCCTTGACAAATGATCAGCTACTTGATTCTCAGTCCCCTTGCAATCTCGAATTTCAACATCAAACTCTTGCAATAGGAGAACCCATCTAATGAGTCTAGGCTTGGAGTCCTTCTTTTCAAACAAATACCGGATTGTGGCATGATCAATGTAGACAACAACACGAGTGCCAACCAAATAAGATCTGAATTTATCAAAAGCATAAACCACGGCTAGCAACTCCTTCTCAGTGGTAGTATAATTAGACTGGGCTGCATCAAGCGTCTTGCTTGCATAATAGATGGAGTAAAAATTCTTCCAATTCTTTGGCCTAGAACAGCCCCAATAGCATTATCACTCGCATCACACATCAATTCAAACGGCAAAGACCAGTCAGGAGCAATGATGATTGGTGCGGTCACCAACCTTTTCTTCAACTCTTCCAATGCCTTGATACAAGCATCATCACAATTTGCACAAGGGAGTGGAAATTTTGGAGAAGTCCTTTATGAAGCGTCTATAGAACCCTGTATGTCCCAAAAAAACTACGCACCCCCTTAACAGAGATAGGTGGTGGTAATTTCTCAATAGCCTCTATCTTCGCCTTGTCTACCTCAATCCCTTGCTTTGACACCTTGTGCCCAAGTACTATGCCTTCTTGAACCATAAAGTGACATTTTTCCCAATTTTACACCAGATTTGTTTCTTCACAACGGCTCAGCACAGCATCAAGATTTTTCAAGCATTCATCAAAAGAGTCACCAACCACTGAGAAATCATCCATAAATACCTCCACAAATTTTTCCACCATGTCAGTGAAAATAGCCATCATGCACCGCTGAAAAGTCCCCGGGGCATTACACAACCCAAATGGCATCCTTCTAAATGCATAGGTGCCATATGGACAAGTAAAAGTGGTCTTCTCTTGGTCTTCAGGGGCTATCACAATTTGATTGTAGCCCGAATACCCATCCAAGAAACAGTAATACTCATGGCCTGCAAGTCTATCCAACATCTGATCAATAAAAGGGAGTGGGAAGTGATCTTTCCTGGTGGCCTTGTTTAGCTTCCTATAATCAATGCAAATTCGCCACCCTGTAACTGTTCTTGTAGGAATCAACTCATTATGCTCATTCTTCACCACTGTCATGCCCCCCTTCTAAGAACACATTGCACTGGACTCACCCACTTGCTGTCAGAGATAGGAAAAATAATACCAGCATCCAGCCACTTGATAACTTCTTTCTTTACCACCTCCTTCATGATTGGATTTAGCCTCCTCTGCTGCTCTATAGATGGCTTATGATCTTCCTCCAAGAGAATTTTATGCATGCAGAAAGAAGGACTAATCCCTCTAATGTCAGCAATAGTCCAGCCAATAGCTCTCTTGCGCTCTCGCAATACCAGCAACACCTTCTCAACCTGCACCTCAGACAACAAAGAAGAAAGGATCACGGGCAAAGTATTACCTTCACCCAAATAAGCATAACGTAAATGTGCGTGTAAAGGTTTGAGCTCAGGATTAGGAGCTCTCTCAATAGACGGTTTAGCAGGAGTTAAGGTCAACGGTCTATCAAGCTCCTCAAATTTCTTCCACCCTGGGATGAATCTACTCTGCATATTAAGAACCTCCAAATATTCTTCAGTATCGTCATCCTTCAGGATATCATCATCATCACATAAGAGTGCCCTTTCTAAAGAATCAACATTAGAAGCCAAGAATGACCTCTCATCAGCAGTCAATTCATCATCTATTACCTTTACCATGGACAACTCTTCATAATGAGAAGGAAGCTGGGTAGCTCTGAACACATTAAACACAGCTTCTTCCCCATTTACCTTCATGATCATCTTACCAGCTCTGACTCTAATAACAGCATCAGCAGTAGCCAAGAATCCTCTTCCCAAGATGAGAGGAACCTCAGGATCAGCTTCATAATCAAGAATAATAAAATCCACAGGTAATATAAACTGACCCACTCGTACCAGCACATCCTCAATAATCCCCTCGGGGCATGTCAATGATCTATCAGCCAGCTGCAAAGTCACAGTAGTGGGTCGTGGCTCACCCAGGCCTAGCTTCCTGAAAACTGAAGAAGGCATCAAATTCACACTAGCACCCAAATCACATAAAACACGACCAACCTCATGTTCCCCAATTTTCAAGGGAATGGTAAAGCTGCCAGGATCCTTCAATTTCTGAGGAAACTTGCTTCTAACTCTGGAACTACACTCCTCAGTGAGTGCAACTGTCTCAAACTCAGTCAGCCTTCTCTTGTTAGCAACAATGTCCTTGATGTATTTAGCATATTTGAGAGCATCCCGCAAAAGCTCCACCAAAGGAATATTTACCTGAATTTGACTCAAGATCTCCAAGAATTTCTTGCATGCTGCATCCACTTTCTGCTTCTGAAGTCTCTGCGGGAAAGGTGGTGGTGGTCTTACAATAGCAGACTCGGGCTGCTTTTCAGTTACTTTCTCTGCCTCTTTATCCACTTCCCTATCCGCATTTGGCTCTAACTTACCAACAGGCTTCTTTGGTTTTGGGGGAACTTCTTCCAGCGCTCTTCCATTCCTCAAAGTAACTGCTTGCACAAATTCTATAGGATTCTTCTCTGTATCACTCGGTAAAGCACCCCGAGGTCTATTATTTTGTGCTTCAGCTAGCTACCCCAATTGTCTTTCAAGATCTTTCTGCGCATTGCTCAAATCTTTAATTGTTTGTGCCTGAGATGCTGAATCATCCATGAGCTTTTGCTGCCCTGCAAGAATTTTCTTAAGCATATCCTCAACTGAATTAGACTGTTGTGGCTGAGCTTGTGACTGCGACCCCTGCTGTGGTGCATTGCTTTGAGTAAATTGGGATCTCTCATTACCCTGAAACTGCTCACTGGTATCCCTCCAGGAAAAATTTGGGTTATTACGCAAACCCGTGTTATAACTGTTACCATACTGATTGCGATTTTGACCCTGTGATCTGTTCTGATTACCCACATAATATACCGACTCTGGGTTGGAGGGACAAACCTCAGTGCTATGATCCTCAACACATACTTCACAAAAAGTCTGAACTTGTTGCACTGGAGCTAATGGTGGCTTTGCTTGGAGAGTCAGCTTGCTGATTTGATTAGAAATAGCATCCATCTTCGCTCGCAGCTCTGAAATTCCATCTAGTTGAAGTATCCCAGCAGCTTTCTGCGTATTAGCCCTGCTAGCACCCTCAACTTGTGTCGTAGCTCTGCCATCACCCTGCCAATCAGGATTGCTCTGTGAAAACTTATCAAGTAAATCATAGATCTGCTCAAAATTTAAGGCCAGCACTTGGCCTCCAGCAGCAGCATCAACCACAATCTTAGTATGTTGGTTCAACCCCTTAACAAAAGTGTGTGCAATAACCTCATTAGATTGGTTGTGGTGTGGACAATCTCTCAATAAAGCTTTAAATCTCTCCCAGGCTGCATATAATGATTCTCCTTCAAACTGCCTGAAGGACAAAATTGCGCTCCTCAACCTGGCCGTCTTGGCAGACGGATAAAATTTTGCCAAGAATTTCTTAGCTAAATCCTCCCAAGTAGTGATAGACCCAGGCTTTTCAGCCTTTAACCACTTCCTTGCTGTCCCAATCAATGAAAATGGGAACAAAGTCATTCGCACATAATCAGTAGGCACACCCGCCGGTGTATAAGTATCACTGATCTCCAGGAATCCACCATATTGCCCCTCCACATGCAGCAACTGAATCATGTCGGGCTTGATCTCAAAGTTTCCAGTAATAGCAGGCTTGACAATACTTGACTCCACTCCCTTCAGACTAGGAAGAGCCACATCTCGCACTGCTACTGCTTGTTCTTCAGCCATTTCAACAGGTAGAGAGGCAAGTATGATTGCTAATGCTTCTCGATCTCTCGCTTCCCTTTTTGTCTTTCTCAAGGTTCTTTCAGGCTCGGGATCAAAAGGTGCGAGTGATTCGTCCTTTTTATTCCTTTGCATTCAAAACCTATCGCCTGAAATAGTACAAAAAACTCAACAAAAAATTAAACCTAAATAGCAATTAAGTAATTGTTCAAAAGAAAATAGTCCGTAATTAGTCCCCAGCAACGGCGCCAATAACTTGTTGCTCCCAACGCACACGCAAGTATACGTGGTCGACAAGTAATAAAGTGATAAAATCGAGTATCGTTCCCACGAGGACTATACAGACTATAAAGTGATAAGAGTTTTTATAACTAAAAAAACAGTAAATCAAGTGCTAGAAGTGTGATCAAGCAATGGTTCAATACTTTGGTTGTTAACAATATTAAGAGGACGGTCCAGGGTTAGAGTTACGAACAATCCAGTTGATGTATCCAATTGACTCCACTTCTTAAATCCCGGGTTACTAACTGACAGAGTAAATGTAATTATGAAAACCTTTCAGTTCTTCACAATCTATGCAAGCTACTTCAATCCCTATATGTCTATGGGTTAAATCACATGCACGCATTAACGAACTCTGTAATGAGTTAAACTAGGCAAGCAAGTATATGTCTATCCTACCCGCAAATTGGTTCCCCGATGCCCGGGTTCACAAACTAGTTCTATTCTTTCTTATTACATAATTAGATTCTCTCTTTCGAGTTCAACCCAAAAACCATAGATGATGCATAATTATCGAGCTCTTAACAATTATACAAGTGAAATCAAGAAAGAATAAGTAACCCGTTATGGGATTCAATCAATGGGAATCAATCTTCAACAATCAACCTTTATGTACAACTCTAACCCTAGAATGTAAGGAAATTAGCCACATATATTCATAATCACAAGGCAAAGATTTGATGGAATAATGAAATAATTGATGTAATAGATGAAAGATTAGGAATAACCCTTGTTCAATGAAGTGTGTAGCTCTCAATATTGCTCCAAAGTCAAGAACTCCTTACAAAAACTCAGTAAAGAACTATGTATAATGTTTCAAAACCCTTAGTAATAAGGTAGACCCAATGCTAGAAGGAATAGGGAGTAAAAACGCGCACAAGGGGCGCTATAACGGGCGCCCCGCGCCTCGAAAAGCGCCCAAACAAGCAGACTCCGTCAAAATCTCCACGCTTTGGCCACGCGGTGCATGGGAAACCGCGCCTAGCCACTGCGCGCTGTAGAGGGCGCGGCACGTGGTCCATAGCGCCAGGCAAAACTGCTCTTTGCTTGCTCCAAAACTCGCCTCGTGTCGTGCCTTTGTGTGCTCAATCCAATCTTCAATCAACATCCAATCAATTCTTGCTCAATCAAGCTCCTAAAAGCTCCAAATGTACTGCGTAACAACCTACACACGCACGACATAAAATCAGTGTAAAACCACATTCACAAGCTACAAAACGAGCAAATAACAAGCTCAAACATGCGGTAATATTAAGGAAACCTTGGCATAAAATGCCAAACATCAATTTGAATGGAGTTTTGTTTCCTGGATGTTTGGTGTTAGTGTAGGTGTGTGAGGGAGTGTGGTTTGGTTCTGTATAAAAGTATGCAGGTTGTTAGTTTGGTCCAGGTTTTATTATGGAGAAGTGGGGATTATTTCAGGTCAATTCAGTAGTTTGCAAGAAGTCTGTAGGTGTTTGGTGGATGTTCAGGTGCTATGAGGGGTTTTGGGATGCTGCAGCATGCTTTACTTGTTTATAGGGGTGCATCTTTCTTTCTGGAAGTTATGTAGTTATAGTAGATGGTGTAGGTATGTATGTGTATGTGCAGGTGTATGTTTGTGTGTGTGTGTGTGCGCAGTTTGTGTAGTGTAGACAGCTGATTAGAGAAGCTGAGAGGCTGTTTCTGGTAGATGCTGGGCATATCTCTGTTCCTGTTTTGTTCTGGTTGTCCAGGGAAGTGTCTAGGTGTGGTATAGAGGGGTTTGAAAGTCCTGTTTTATTCAGTTCCTCCAATTGAAAGCTGAAATAAGTTCTCTCTTATCTTGTGCATAATGATATGTCCATGTAGGTGATAGTCCTGGTTGTTTGTTCACTTAAAAAAGCATGTTCATACATTTGTTTGGCCGTAAATTTGTTCTTGTTTCTATGTTTGTCTTGGCTTGCTTAGTTTAGTTATGGCATGTGTGCTTTTGTAGAGCCATTGAAAGTTTTTAGCTTGTCTTATAAACTTGCCCCCTCATTGTTTGATCTTGGAATCTGTTGTAGTTCTAATGATAACAAGACAAAATAGAAATAGCTATGTGAGTAAAAAATATTTTATTTGTGTTTCTTGGCTAAACTATTCGTGCTTAATTATGGAAGACATTTTGTTGATTTTAATCTGGAACACTATGGCAATATGATGCCTATGTCTTTTTTATGACTTGGATTGTTTTCTATCCACGAGTTGATCATTTTTTATTAATGTGTGGGAACTATTCGCTGACTAGGCATGGCTGCATTTACTACACCAAGGCCCCTTTTATTATTTTATTTGTTCTATGTTAGATTAATTCCCTTCCTTATGTATTTCTTTAAATGGCTACTCATTTTTTATCTCTCTTTTTTTTGGCATGTATAATTCTTGGGACGAGTTTCGAAAACGCACAAATTGGGATGACCTATGTTGCATTGGAGTCTCATGGGGTTATGTTCGGGCTTAAGTTTTCAAGAAGTGAAGACTATAGAAGACATCTAAAAATGCTTTGTTGAGCAGCTTAATATAACTTAGACTCATGGGCGTAATGTAAATAATGAAAAATAGTCATTCATCCAAATTTTCGGGTTCTTTTTCTGAAACCTCCTCTCATCCCTATTTCCCTTAGAATCCATGTCTATAGAAATTCCCCGTAGATAATTACTTGTTGTAGAATAAATTATTCGATTATTTATGAATGAATTTTTATTTATTTATTGAGTTATTTTGTGAATATTTATTTCTTTTGAATTTCCATCTTATTTAAGAATTTCAAACCTTTTAGTTAAATAGTGCGTGCAATAAAATTTGAAAATAATAAAGGTAGTAACTTTGTTTCAAATCCCTTAAATTGCAACTTCAATTGAGATTTTCTCCATGATTAATTAATTTTCTTACCTCTTCCCAAAATACATTTATTATTATTATTATTATTGTTATTATTATTATTATTATTACATTTAGATTCATATTTATTTAAACCGTAATTTATTACAGTCTTAGATTTTAGCATTAATTTTACAGTTTTTTTTTAACTAAATTTTGTAAACTTGCATTTATAGAGCTATTTTGTGAAAACCAAAGGATTAACCACATTTTGTGGATTTTCGAAAGAGCTTTTCAAATGAAAATATTCTTTCAGAAATAGTTGAACCTCTTACTTAGAATCTATGAAAATATACTATTTTCTTAAACGGAGTGCTTGCACGCACTATTCAATTAATTGGTTCCTAATTCTCCTAAATTAGGTGGCGACTCTAAAGAAAGCCCTTTGGCATCCTATATTGTTGAACATTATACCCAAAACCTATCTTTTTTTAATAAAGGGTAATTTTTGGAGTTCAACACTTAGAATTTCAGAATGTGAAATTTGATTGAAATTGGGTGTCAAAACTGTTCCTTGTCACAATCTCAGGTATGTACTTCTTTATTATTCAGAAATTATTAGAGTTTGAAAGTTATAGGTAATTAGACTAATTTAAATCCCAATAAACTCTTTCTCTCTGAAATTAGTCCCATCAAGGAACCGTTCCACACTCCATCTCCCACTTGAACTCTTAATTATAATGGCTTCTTTTTTGAAACGTTCAAGAAACCTAAAGTGACTGCATTTCTATTTAAACAAGGAAGCTGAAGGGTAAAACGTTTTATACTCAATCTCTATCACTAATTTTACTCTTATTTAAACTCAAGCTCTCATCTCATATTTTCTTTCAAGCTTTAACAAAATTTCAGAAAGAGTTGTGAATTATCTCCTAAAGTGTATAACTGACATGTCTCTTTCACCTGAAAATACTCCCACTACTGAACAACCACCAGTCATAAACCCAACTTCACCCATGGACACCACCTCACCATACCTAGAAAATCCAAACCCTCAAAATCCTGAACCTAGAACTCAGGGGGGAAGGATCAGTTCCCACTGGTGCTGAGACACTACAATAATTGGAGGATTTTTCTAGGGCTATGATCTTATATCAATTTCAGGTAAACTATGTTGAGCATTTAAATGTTGTTGATGATCAGGGAGAAAAAGTAGAAGGTTTAGGATTGCCTATCCGAGAGAGTGAGGCAGAAAAGGAGGATGTGAGGGGTATAGGGGCTCACATGCATGAGTCTCCAGAGGTTGGTTTTAGAGCACCCATGGAAGATGAAGATATGGTGGATGTTGAGGATGCTGCTGAGGCTATTAGTAGGGGTGGGCGTTCGGTCGGTTCGGTTCGGTTTAGGACATTTCGGTTTGGTTTTTCGGTTTTCGGTTTGGTAATATTAGGAACCAAAACCAAACCAAAATTAATTCGGTTTGGTTCGGTTTTTAAGAATTCGGTTCGGTTTAAATCGGTTTCGTTCGGTTTATTAGTTCGGTTTTCACATATAAAATAATATGGCAAAATCATTATTTTTCAATTGTATGCGCTAAGAAGAATAAGTACAACAGTAAATCAAAGTTAGCAGTTGAAAATAAAAGCAATTTAGCTAAACATATCTTGTAGTAGTTCAGATTAATGACATGACAATCGAACTTGGTACGTACTGGTGCAAACTAAAATATCAAACACTTAGTTCCATGATATTAAGTATGGTACGTACATGATAAGCTTACTTCTTAGTAGACTGCAGATGTTATTATGAGTTTTACACTTTAGTTGACGAAGTTAGAAGGCCTATATTAGGCCTGGTAGCCTGGACTACTAACTAGTTATATAAAAAAAGTTGTGAATAATATATATATATATATATATATATATATATATATATATATATATATATATATATATATATATATATATAATTCGGTTTTTCGGTTTGGTTCGGTTTGTGCGCACCCCAAACCAAAAACCAAACCGTAAAACCGAAATTTTTAAAATGTAAAACCAAACCCAAACCATAAACCGAAAAACCGAAAACCGAATTAAAAAAAAATTCGGTTCGGTCGGTTTTTTCGGTTTGGTTCGGTTTGTGCCCACCCCTAGCTATTAGTGATAGGCCTATAATTGATTTAATTAAAGTGCACGGTATAAAAAGAAAACTGGAGAAACAAGGTCTTGTTGGTCCTAAAGAACTTGTTGCAATCAATGCTAGGCTTAAGAAAATTAGTGATAGCTATAAATCTGGGCTGAAGAAAAAAGTCAAGAAGAAATTTCTGCAAAGGGTAAAGGAACTGTTCATTCTGCTCAAACTTCTGCTTGTGGGGTTAGGAGAACCAGGAGTACTGTGAGGGTTGCTGATGCAAGAATGTCTGAAGCTCTTGAAAGAAGCAGGAAAGGTAAGCAGAAACAGGTGCCTGAGCCTATTGTGGCAGTTGAGGATTCAGAGGAGGAACTAGAAGAAACTATTCCTTTGACCAGAAAAGAAAGATTATCTCAAAGGATGTCTACAAAGACTGATGGGAAATCTTATAGTGCTGGTCCTGTTTCAAAGAGAACAAGATCTTCTAGGAGAACTCTGGTAGATGAAAGCAGTGATTCTTAGAATGACGCTAAGAATAAGAGAGGTGAAGCTGAAAGTGAGAGTGAGGCTGATGAAGCTGGAAAGACTGTGCATACTGATTTTGACAAAAGAAAGTTGTTGAAAGGCACGGTGCTTACTGATGTGGAAGAAGAGGTGATGGCTTGGTTATTGCAGAAATTAGACAAACAAGGCTGAAAGGACATGGTCCTTAAAATTATAGGGAAAGTAGCCAGAGATTAGGTGGTTGAATTCTTTTTCAACTACTCCATTGATGAAAGCATAATAAAAAATTCTGTCAATGGGAAGGATTCTTTTGATGCACAAGAATTGGGAGAACTACTTGATATTCCTTCTGTGGGCTATGATGATTACATTAAAGGAGAATGGCTTGACCTAACCAACTTGCCTACTTCTTTGGAGATTACATGCAAATTTGCTGAAAATCCTTATGAGGAGGAACCAAGAGCAGTAGAAAAATGTGAGATGCAACCAAATCACCAGCTTCTGTTTGAGTTTGTTAACAAAATCATGTTCCCCAGGCAGGAGAAAAGAGGACTAGCCAGCTTCTTCGACCTGGTCCTTATGGAATTGTTGGACACTGAGAAGCAGATAAACTGGCCCATGTTCATGGTGCATTTGATCAAAAAGTTTGTGACTGGGAAGAAGAAGCATGCTCTTCCTTTCGGTGTCATTCTTATCGACTTGTTTGACAAGTTGGAAATTCCTTTGAAGAAATTAAAGAATGCTACCAAGAAGGAAAGGTTGGGGCTACTACACTAATAAGTTGTGACACGACTGTCAATACTGAGCCTACTGTGGTTGGAACTTCCAAAGGTCCGCTGAACAATAAGGTTAGGGCTTTGAGACAGTAGATTGGTGTGTAGGCTGCTGTAATCAAGAGGTTGGAAGAAGAAAGGGACTTCTGAAAAAATGAGGCTGCTAAGGCCAAAGAAACAAATGAAGGGATGCTCCAAAAGATGTTTGAGTTGATGCAGGATAAATCTCACGGACCTGGTCCTTCCAACATCTGATAACCAAAACCAAACAGCCATCTTTAGCCTAGTGGGATTTAGATTAGCTCTAGTTTCCTAGTCTTCTTGTTTTTAGTTTTTGACTAGTTTAGCAGTACTTGCTTTTAGCTTGTCTCCTCTGGTTGAAATCTTTTTTCTTATGATGTCATATCTTCGAATGGCTAATATCATTTTAATGCAGTTGTTTTTTGTTGAATTATGCTTGCATTTTGATTTGCCTAAATGGTTATGAGTTGCTTGTTCTACTGCTTCAATTAATTCTGACTTATGCAACCTTTTCAATGATGTCAAAAGGGCGAAGAGTAAGTATGATTTTGCATCTGATATTTATAACCTGTTTAACAACCTGATCCTTAATGATGAAATTAGTTTCTACTAATGTTGTTTTTAAGTTGCAAAGACATTAAGGACATGAAGCAAAGTCTATGAGTTTGTCATCATCAAAAAGGGAAAAAATGTTAGCTTGGATAAGCTTGGAGTTTTGACTGATGACTAAGGAATAGATCCAAGGACATGTTCCTTTGGATCGCTGCAGCTGAATAATTAATTATGAAAAATCAATTGAGCGGGAAAGTTAATTATTATCCTAAAATCTAATGTTTATCTTGATAATTATGCAAGGATGCACGAGATAAAAAAGATTGCATAAGATTGGGAGAAGGATAAATGATTTCGGCTATCCAATTGAGGACTTCAATTAAGACTCAAACACCGGAAGGCATTTGGAGTTCTAATTGCTCAAGACTTCTCAGATTTCAAAACTATAAATTGAGAAGCATTTTAGCTGTTGAAGGAATGCACAAATACAGAGAGTTTACAGCTATAGCATTGAAGTAATTCTAAATTGTATTTGAGCAGTCGTTAAGCTACAGGGAACTAAGTGAAGAACCTATTCCTTAGGTTGAGTCTTGTTGTTCTCAGTCTTAGTTTATCTGTAGCAGGATCTATTGAGTTGTAATAATTACTTTCATAGAAAACTGTAAGAGTACACATCATTCAAGTATAGTACTTGGAGAAACTTCAGTAATTGTGAAAGGGGTCGCTATAGGATTAGAGTTAGTCCTAAGTTTGTAAGAAGGAATTCTTGTAACCAAGAGAATCTTTTAAATAGTGAGTTGAAATCATACTTGAGAGAGTAGGTCGTGGTCTTTTTATCCCAAGTCATAGGGGTTTTTCCACGCTAAAATCAGTGTTCATTTACTTATTATTTATTTAATTTTGCACTTAATAAAGTAAAGGAATACATCTGAGGAACTGGTCCTTAAAGTAAAAGTGGTGTGTCTTGGGAACTAACAGTATGGCTCAGCAATATCAAAAGTTGAGTAAAGCATTAGGAGTTCCTCCAAACTCAACTAAACAGCCCCCTGCTACCCACTTTTAGACATTAGCCTTGAGGCATGTTGCCACTGCTCCGACTCCTTCAGCTCCAATATAGGCTTTCACTCAGGTGCCAAGACGGGGACTTGAGGAAAGATGTGCAAGCCACACAAGCCATGGACTTTGATGATGATGATAAAAGTGGGCCTTTGGAGCCTACTGTTGAACCTACTACTGTCCTTGGCACTCTTCAGGCTCATTCACAGCCGGACCATGTTTAGGACCAACTTGCTGCTGAGTTGTCCATTGAGGAACGGTCTGACTGAGATATAGAAGAAGAAAATGGATGATGAGCCTGCCCCTGCACCGGTGGAAGGTAAGGGCAAGCAGATTGCCTGAGTTTGTGACATGGAGTCCCTTTCTACCCCCCTTTTATTGTGATTTACTTAGTATGAGGGGATGATGCTAGAGTCTTTAGTTGGGGGAGGGGTTAAAATTCTAGGTGTATTTTGGATGAAAAAAATTGTACTTGTGCCCTAGATGATGTATGAATTTGAACCATTTTGGATATATATACACTTTTATGTTGACAGATTATCTGCATGTTCCAAAAGTTTTTAGTTTTGAATAAGCTTTCGGTTTTCTTCGCTTGGTTCTTTCCAGAAGTTCTTTTAGAACCAAGTATGTACATGAATTTTTTTGAAATGCAGTAGTGATTCATGTGGTATTACCTTATGTTACATTTTTTTTATGGCGTGAGACAAGTAATTGGGTACTTTGATTGACATGGCTTAAGTTGTAGAATGTGAGGCTCTTTTGTTGGCCCATTGAGTTGTTGGCGTGGTCCAATCTTGGATCATTGTGTGCTTTATGAGTGAGTGTCCTTATTGTGAGCTTGGAATTATACTTGAGAATTCACTTGCATGTGTGGTGAGGTACTTGTATAAGAAGTTCGAGTGTGTGATTTGAGAGTTTGGAAGTTGCCATTAGTGTGCTTCGAGGTGAAATTCTAGGTAATGCTTGACTTGTAAAGACGATTATAGGCTTTCTTTGGACCGCTAGTATTCTAAATGGCCTACCCGTACATATTAATCATAGTCAACCCCTTTAATCTTTTAACCGTTCATTTGGCAACCACAAAGTGTAACCCAAACCAATTCTTGTGTGCTAATTTACCAATCCTCTTTTGAGCCCTAACCTCCGTGTATGCATTACAAAACGTGCAACTTAGGCTAATACCTAAGTTTGGGGAGATGGTAAGAGTCGGGAACCTTTTGTGAATGTCATTGAAGTAAAAAGAAAAAGAGAAGAAAAGAAATAATGAAAACAAAAAGAGATACAAAAGAGAAAAATAAAAGAAAAAATTACTTGCTTTAAATTAAATGCTTTGTAGTTTACGATAATTTTACAACAAATATTCATACCTTCTAGGACTCTTGACTAACATCAATTGACTAACTATTTGTGACTCTCTCGCTTGAACGGCTAGTTGTCTTGGAAAATAGACCTCGACTCATATCAGGTACTATATCTTTGACGACCGCTCCTCACCATTAATGGTGTACGATTGGTCGTTGATCAGGGTGGAGCCACCTATAGGAAGGGGGTTCAAATGATACCCTTGAGCTTGTTTGTGCATGTATATAAAATGGCTGGGTGCTATGGGCCATGCGCCGCACCCTCCAGCGCGCGCCACCCCCAGGCGCGGTTCTCCATGCACCGCGGAGCAAAAGCGGGCAGATTCTGGCGTCTTCTGTCCAAGCTCACGCGTTTCGAGGTGCGGGGCGCCCGTTATAGCGCCCCTTGTGCGCGTTTTTACTTCCTATTTCGTCTAGGATTGGGTCTAACTTATTACTAGGTGTTTGTAAACTCTATAAATATTCTTTTACTTAGTTTTTGATGGGAGTTCAGACTTTGGAGCAAGTTTTGGAGGAGAGGGAAGGAGCCCTAGATGTCTTCTAACAAGTTCTTTCTCTCTTTCTCTTATTCTTCTCTTTAATTCTATAGTTTGTTCGTTCTAGGGTTAGAGTAAATACATGAAGGTTGATGTTTGAAAGTTGATTTCTATATATTGATTTACCATTACGGATTGTTTATTCTTTCTTGAGCATAATTGTTTGATTATTGAGGCCTGATAATTGAACACTATCTATGGTTTTTAGATTGAACTCGAAAGAGGGAATTTAATTACGTAATAAGAAAGAATAGGACTAGTTTATGAACCCTGGCATCGGGGAACCAATTTGTGATTAGGATAGATATATACTTGCTCACCTAGTTTAACTCATTACAGAATTCGTTAATGCGTGCACGTGATTCAACCCATAGACATATAGGGATTGGAGTAGCCTGCATAGACCGTGAAGAATCGAAAGGTTTTCGTGGGTACATTTAACCTGTAGTTAGCAATCTAGGAAATCAAGAAGTAGAATCAACTGGAAAACTCAACTGGATTGTTCGTAACTCTGACCCGGGACAGTCATCTTTTATTGATAACAACTTAGAATTTGCTCTGTTACTTGATCTCAATTACTTATTTTAATTATTGTATTTAGTTAGTAAAAATCTCAACCATTGGAAAAAGATCCCTGAATAGTTCTTAGGAAATTGTTTGCTAGAATTCAGTCATAACAATAGTCCTCGTGGGAACGATACTCTACTTATCACTTTATTACTTGTCGACCACGTATACTTGCGTGTGCGTTGGGAGCAACAAGTTTTTGGCGCCGTTGCCGGGGACTAAACAATTGACTGATTTCTTTTTGAACAATTTATTATTTTCTATTCAGGTTTAATTTTTTTTTTTAGTTTATTATTGTATTACTAGTTTACATGGCATCTTTTAATTAAAGTGGGTCGAATGATGGTTGCTCAAGTTTTATTGATTCTTGTCTACTTTGCGGAGGAACCCACTTGTGGGAAAATTGTCCAACTCTTTCAACCCTGCGAGACTGGTTATGTGAATTTTCTACCACCTTTGATTGGAATTTTTGTAAATTGTGTGGTGGTCGGTGGAATGATTGTCCTAAGTGTCATGCTCCTTCCCCCAATAATTTTTGTGATGATTCTAATGATGTTTGTGAGTTTGACAGGAGCGATAAAGTACAGGTTGTTAGCGAAACTTGGCTAATGGAGCAAGCCAAACTCTTAGAAGCTTATGGGGATTTTAGGAGTGAACTTACAAATATGACGAGGCAATTTATGGAAGAAAGGGTTGTGCTCGGGCAAGAGATCGACGAATTTGGCTTGACTATTCATGACTTGGGGGAGAATTTGAGTGATATGGTTGAGGTGTCTGAAGCTCATTTATCAGTTGTTGTGCTTAGTAGATTTGAGATAGAAGAGCTTAGAAGCCAACTTGAGGAGCAAAAAATGGAATTCCTACCATTCGACGCAATAGCTGTTGATGATGCCGAGGTTGAGGAAATCACATTAGAGTCAATTGAGGAAATAGGAAACATCATATTTGAGGACTCTAGTGTTTGTGCAAGTGAGGATGTCAAAAGTAATGCAACTTTAGAATTGAAGCGCATTGGACCTCATTCCAATCATTTTTCAACATTGTGTTTGGATGGTGACATGAAAATTGAGCCACCCGAGCCTATGAAGAAACCAAGGGAGGAGGAACAAGGTGCTTATATTTTAAAGTTTGTGATGCCGAGGAGACAAAACGACATCCCTCATGTAAAGGCCAAGAAGTGCAAAATGCGACATTGGTTACTTGGTCCTTTTGTATTTTTGCCACCACCCCAATACCATAGTTGTAAACTTGAGGCAAAGTTGGGGATTCAATTCATAAGTTCAAGGTGGAGGAAAAAGTGATGAAGTTGTCTTCGTCGTGCCGCGACGTTAAATCAAACGCTTCTTGGGAGGCAACCCAATTTGTTTGCTTTACTTTTATTTATTTTTATTATTATTTTTATGGTTTTATATTACTTCGGGTGATACTTTGGATTGCAGGTTCATGTAATGTCGAGTTTAAGTGTGGGGTGTCCTGACCCCTGCCTAATATTGAGGACCTGTTGGGGGAAGTCTGAGTACCTCATGTTGTATGGAAGCTTGGAGGATGCTAGCACCAAGGACTAGAATCTTCAGGGAAGTTTTCTTTACCTTGCACTTTCTTATTTTTAGCACTGAGGACAGTGCTTAGTTTAAGTGTGGGGTGGGGAACTACCCTTTTATTTATTTTTGAGGTTAGGGATGCATGTACCGTAGGATTTTTCTTTTGTCACTTGACTTTATTTTGATTTGTTTCTTGCTTTAATATATGGAAAAAATGAAAAAAAATTAGAAAATCAATGAAAAATACCAAAAAGATTTTCCTTTTAGTTTTATTAGCGGTACATGTCATCCGCCTAGTGGTTTTTCTTATGGCCTCGGTTCTTTTCCACGGGTAGACCTTTGAACCGGGTAGTTTTTTATTTTTAGGATTAGAGTAGTTAGTATAGGTGACCCTAGCCGAGAAGGAAGACGTAGGTAGAATGCTAGGTGCCTTTGATTTGTTTGATACCGGTGGACTTGGACTTGATTGCATGTGCTATTTTGGTGTCCTTGGGTTTTAATTTGAGATGCATGCCTAGAAAAATGGAACGACCCCCTTGAGATGCTTGAGTCCGCTTGCTTGACTTGGTTGTGAACTTTTGTGCATTAGTGCTTAATTTTTCACAAGTTGCACTTTAGATGCTTGATTGAGAGTTGCTGATGGAACCTTTTTGTGTGGATCATGTGCAATGTGTGTGTGAGGCATATTCTTGTTTGCTCCATGTTGCATATTAATGTCTAGAACTTGCCCCGTGTGTGTGCAAAGCGAAATCCTAGGTTTGCTCTAGTCGGGAAATGATACAAGGCCTTCTTTGATTTGCCTACCCTTACATATATACCTTGGAAAAAAATTATTGTGATTTCTTTGACCTTTTTATTGGCACCCACACCCCGAGCCTACCCACTTGTTCTAAATTGTCTCTTTTGGCCCTTTACTCCTTAAGCACTTTAGTTAATATTGTGTTGTTATTTTGGAGTTGTGGTTGAATTTGGGAGGTTTTTGGGTGGAGCTAATGAAGAGAGATAATTGTAAAGTTGTGAAGTAGTGAAAAGCATTGGCAAGGTTGGAAGGTAGCAAAATTGAAAAGAAAAAAAAAATAGCAAAGTTGAAAAGAAAGAAAAAAATTGTGGAAAAAGAAAAAAAAAAAAGAGAAAAGAATATCCATTCCTTGCTAGTGTGTGTTTAAAAGAAAAATGCTACTTGTGAGAAGGTGTATGTGTAGAAGTGTTGATTGGGTGGCTTTGATGAGAATTGTGTTTGAAATAATTGTGATGTATTAAAGTGCTTAGGGAGGTAGTCACTATTACCATATGTATCCTACCAACCCCTTAGCCTACATTACGACCTTTTTAAAGTCCTAGTTAATCCCGATTGGAGTGAGCTTACATTAGTGGAGTCCTACACTATGGGCAAGCCTATGGTACATTGTGTGTGACATGTGAGCTTTTCATGAGAGTGAGTAAATTCTTTCTATGCTATTGTCCCCATTCTATTTTTGATATTTATTGTTGTGTGTGATATTTGGGGGACACTCTTTTGCTTCATATTGGTGAGGGCACATGGTTTGCATGAAATAGGTGAAGTTGATGGTTCTTGGTTGAGTAGATAGGTGTGATTTTGTGGGAGCATGGTTGCAATGAGTTGAGTTTGTGTATTTGAGCTATTTTGGGGTGGTTGTTCTCATATTTTTTGAGTCTGATAATTTGTTGGCATGTTGTGGATCCATAGTAGTCATGTGTGCATTGGTTCAATGGTCGGTATCAACCATAGTCATAGGCAGACCTGTTTTACCTAGGTGGGGAAGTGAGTTGTGAATTGCTCGAGGGCGAGCAAAGGTTCAAGTGTGGGGTGGTGATGTTTGGCATTTTATGCCAATATTTCCTTAATATTTCCGCATGTTTGAGCTTGTTATTCGCTCGTTTTATAGCTTGTGACTGTGGTTTTACACTGATTTTATGTCGTGCGTATGTAGGTTGTTATGCAGTATAATTGGAGCTTTTAGGAGCATGATTGAGCAAGAAAAGATTGGATTTTGATTGAGGATTGGATCAAGCACACGAAGGCACGACACGAGCGAGCAAAGGAGCGAACGGAACAGAAAAATGGCTGGGCGCTATGGGCCATGCGCAGCGCCCTCCAGCACGCGCCATCCCCAAGCGCGGTTCTCCATGCGCCGCGGAGCAAAAGCGGGCAGATTCTGGCGTCTTCTGTCCAAGCTCACGCGTTCCGAGGCGCGGGGCACCCGTTATAGCGCCCCTTGTGCGCGTTTTTACTTCCTATTTCGTCTAGGATTGGGTCTAACTTATTACTAGGTGTTTGTAAACTCTATAAATAGTCTTTTACTTAGTTTTTGATGGGAGTTCAGACTTTGGAGCAAGTTTTGGAGGAGAGGGGAGGAACCCTAGATGTCTTCTAACAAGTTCTTTCTCTCTTTCTCTTATTCTTCTCTTTAATTCTATAGTTTGTTCGTTCTAGGGTTAGAGTAAATACATGAAGGTTGATGTTTGAAAGTTGATTTCTATATATTGATTTACCATTACGGATTGTTTATTCTTTCTTGAGCATAATTGTTTGATTATTGAGGCCTGATAATTGAACACTATCTATGGTTTTTAGATTGAACTCGAAAGAGGGAATTTAATTACGTAATAAGAAAGAATAGGACTAGTTTATGAACCCTGGCATCGGGGAACCAATTTGTGATTAGGATAGATATATACTTGCTCACCTAGTTTAACTCATTACAGAATTCGTTAATGCGTGCACGTGATTCAACCCATAGACATATAGGGATTGGAGTAGCCTGCATAGACCGTGAAGAATCGAAAGGTTTTCGTGGGTACATTTAACCTGTAGTTAGCAATCTAGGAAATCAAGAAGTAGAATCAACTGGAAAACTCAACTGGATTGTTCGTAACTCTGACCCGGGACAGTCATCTTTTATTGATAACAACTTAGAATTTGCTCTGTTACTTGATCTCAATTACTTGTTTTAATTATTGTATTTAGTTAGCAAAAATCTCAACCATTGGAAAAAGATCCCTGAATAGTTCTTAGAAAATTGTTTGCTAGAATTCAGTCATAACAATAGTCCTCGTGGGAACGATACTCTACTTATCACTTTATTACTTGTCGACCACGTATACTTGCGTGTGCGTTGGGAGCAATATGAAGTAGCAACGGAAGCACTAGAAAGTTGAAGCTCACAAAGATGACCCAACATTATTGTCACGACCCTTTTTTCAACGCGCAAAACTAAAATAAATAGAAATTTGCGTATTTAAAGGCTGTGACGGGTGTTCAAAATACAAAATTATTTTAGAGAAACTCGGAGTCGCCACTTGACATAGTTTAAGGTGTGCCAAGTCACCAGAAGGTACCTTAGAACACCTTTGACTCGTCTAATGGTCTGCGTTTAGAGATTCGGGTAAGGTTCTCAGTTGACTCTCAGGAAGGTATTAGGCACCCTCGAGTCCTGTGCCAAGCACAGTTGCTTTATTTTCGCAATTTCAATTTATCAAATATGGTTGTTATATTAATGCCGTTAATTTGAATTTTGTACTTTGATTTAAAAAAAATGTTATTCTTATCCAACCTCACAAAGGACTGGACGAATTTACATTTTTGATTCAAAAAAATAAATAAAAAGTATTGTGTATTTCCAACCTCACAAAGGACTGGTCTATTTAAAGGAATTTAATTAACTTAAAATAATTAAATTTGCCAAAATAATGGAACCATTTATTACACAAGTGAGTAGTTTGCCAATTTAAATATTGTTTTGTCAAAAGAGTGGCTATTGATTAAAATATAATAAGTGGGCTGGAATTTTTGCATTAATAAGTTAATTAAAGGTCGTTTGGGAAAAGAACTAATCAGAATCTTTTTGCCGCCTACATAGTGACTATTTTGTAAAAAAAAAAAGAAGAGCAAAAACGAGGCTATTTCTGCAATTTATTGGTTCTAGCATTTTCATCCACTTTCTGTCTTGTTTAGCATTTTTTCTTCATTCCACATTTTTCTTTAAATTGACATTTAACTTGCGCTCTCATTGATTAAATCCTAAGTTTTGCCTAATCGTCCATCCTTTCTTTTCGCACATATATGGCTTAAGAATAGTTAACAAACTTGCGAAATATGCCTATGTAATAACTAGCCATACTTCTTGTTTTAACACAACTCTAAATTTATCAATATACTATCATAATAAATCGTATAAAAAAAACATAAATTTCATACTTTGAACATGCTATTTTTGTTAATAAAAATGGTAAAATACAAGGAAGTTTAAGGAATACCTTGTGTGTACAACTTCTTTTATAACGCAAAAACCAACAAATGATCACAAGTTGAGTCCCAAATGAGATGGCCACAGCAAGCAAGCTAAAACCAGTGATAGACAACTCTTTCACCCCTAAACTTGACTTGAAACCAAAGATTTATGACCCAAAAGACTCTTGGTGTAGAAGTCTTTTGGTTCTAAATCTTTACACTTAAACTCACTAAATATTTCCTTCTTTCACTTGCTCACTTTTTCTCTCCTTTGTGTGTGTTCTCCCCTCTCCTTTTCTAAATTTTCAGCCCTCTCTTTATATAGAGAGTCCAAGCTTTTGACAAAATATGGTGGGTTTTTATTTTAATTTGGGTGGAAAACCCACTTATGTGACAAATTATGGTGGATTTTAAATAAAAGCACTTTGGCATTTTTTTTATCATCAAAGTGGTGACACTAAAGCCTAATTTCAAGGCTGAAAATGGTGGCCCTCTTTTGGAACTCGTTTTATTTTTTATTATTATTTTTTTATTTTTTTTTATTTTTTTTTTATTTTTTTAATTTTTTTTTTTGGACACTAACCACACATAATTACTATTTTTTCAGTAATTTTCTAATATTTTTATCTAACAAATTAAATTAACACGGCTAAATAAAGAATAAAATCTAGCAAAATCAAATGACGTTTTAACACAACTATTTATGTAATTTTGGTATTTCGTGCCAAAATTAGGTGATTACAGCTGCCCCTCTTTGTTCGGGAACATGAAGAGTTTTCGGACAAAGACGTAATCAGCAACTAATTTTGGATTTTCGGTTCTAGGCGAGAACATGCTTTGCAAAATGGTGACCGTACCTTGAATTTCGGTTTTAACCAAGAACAAGGCTACCTACATATCCTCGGACTAAGGAACCAAGTCAGTGTAGTTCCTCACGTGCGATGGCTGGGACTACCGCATTTAGACAGTCACTGGACTCTTCTAGACTAACACTAAGCACTCTCTAGACACTACTAGACACAACGGGACTAACTGGGATTGACTCGACGCTCCTAGACTTACCCGGACTGACACAAGACACTTTTGACACCCTAGAGTTGTTGCTGGTCACTGTCGCTGGTTGCTTGCTGGTGGTCACTGCTTTACAAAGGAAAAAATGAAAATACAACATTTGAAATGTGAAATTACAATTCCTAAGCTAACCTCTTCATGCTTCCCAAGCTGATAAACTGGTCCGAAGCTCCCACTACCAAAGTAGTCTTGAAAACTTGAAATTGCCGCTCGGGCGGGCTTGACTTGAAAGTTGAAATTTCCGCTTTGACGGACTTTGACTTGAATGAAATTGCCGCTTTGACGGGCTTTGACTTGAAAGATAAAACCGGAACCACCAACTCTGGTAGGTCTTGCTTTTGCTGAAAATAAAAACCATCTCTCTGGTGGGTCTTGTTCTTGCTGAATTAAAATCCATCTCTCTGATGGGTCTTGCTTTTGCTGAAAATTGAAACCATCTCTCTGATGGGTCTTGTTCGTGCTGAATTGAAAAACCATCACTATGATGGATCTTGTTCTTGCTGAAAATTAAAAACCATCTCTCTGATGGGTCTTGTTCTTGCTGAATTAAAAACCATCACTCTGATGGATCTTGCTCTTGCTGAAAATGAAAACCATCTCTCTGATGGGTCTTGTTTTTGCTAAAAATTAAAAACCATCTCTCTGATGGGTCTTGCTCTTGCTAAAAATTAAAAACCATCTCTCTGATGGGTCTTGCTCTTGCTGAAAATTAAAACCATCTCTCTGATGGGTCTTGCTCTTGCTGAAAATTGAAACCATCTCTCTGATGGGTCTTGTTCTTGCTGAAAATTAAAACCATCTCTCTGATGGGTCTTGCTCTTGCTGAAAAAATTAAAACCATCTCTCTGATGGGTCTTGCTCTTGCTAAAAATAAAAACCATCTCTCTGATGGGTCTTGCTCTTGCTGAAAATTAAAACCATCTCTCTGATGGGTCTTGCTCTTGCTGAAAATTAAAACCATCTCTCTGATGGGTCTTGCTCTTGCTGAAAATTAAAACCATCTCTCTGATGGGTCTTGCTCTTGCTGAAAATAAAAACCATCTCTTTGATGGGTCTTGCTATTGCTGAAAATAAAAACCATCTCTCTGATGGGTCTTGCTCTTGCTGAAAATTAAAACCATCTCTCTGATGGGTCTTGCTCTTGCTGAAAATTAAAACCATCTCTCTGATGGGTCTTGCTCTTGCTGAAAATAAAAACCATCTCTCTGATGGGTCTTGCTCTTGCTGAAAATTAAAACCATCTCTCTGGTGGGTCTTGTTCTGAAAATTGAATCCCATCAACCCAATGGGCCTTGCGTTGAAACTTGAATCCCATCACTCCAATGGGCCTTGTGTTTAAAGTTGAAAATTCGATCCCATTATCCCAATGGTTCTTGTCTTGAAAGTTGAAAACCACGGCTCCCTGCTCAGATGGTCCCTGATTTCTTTCTTTATTTCTTTTTTCTGCCTTTCCAGTTTGTCCCCGACAAGCAACTGACTTGATGTAGTTGTGTTCTAACACTTCCAGCCCAAATTCTCATATCGGTCTTTGGTCACACCTTGTAGAAATAACAAACCATTTCCTGGTGATCTTCATGGTACAATCCCGATGTTAGGCTCTCATTCCCAACCTTTCTAATACAACTGAAACTCATAGTCAAGTTTTGCAAAACTTTCTGAATGCCCGAAAATAATGAGACAGAAATATTAAAAAAAAAAAGTGAAGAAAAGTCGAAAGAAGAGACATCGGACGAAATATGTCTCTAGAAAAAAAGAAACTTATCAGGAGGTGAAACGACGACCTTATAAAACATGACATGCATCTTGGAATCAACACTTGATCCGTTCACATGGGGTATTCCTGATCTTGCTCCCAGTTTGACAATCTTTCTCAACCCAAACTTGATGACGAATTTCACGACCTCAGTCGACTAGTAGTGCCCCTCGGGGTTTTCACTGACTAGCCTCTCTCGTTGTTCTTTTACCTCACCATTGCCTTGCAGCGCCCTTTCAGGTTTTCACCGACAAGACTTCATTTTTTTTTATTCTTTCATTTTTTCGCTCCTTCCCAATCGACCTCCCATCTCTCCTTGCTGCTCGACCCCGTCTTTCCTTTCTTTCTTCAATTTTAGCCTTTATCTTGATTCCCCGGAGAATTTCTCCTTTAATGACCTTGGTGCTCCCAACTCCTAAATGCGATGGTCGGCTTACAAGAATGCGACTTTACAGAATGAAACTTATCCCTTGATACCCTACTCGGCTTGACATTCTCAATGATCGGTCAGAAGGGTCTTTATTTGGATTGTAACATTGGATTTGGTTAGGCTATGAAGAAAAAGAGTTCAGCATAAAAGCCCAGAAACATCTCATGAGACGATCAGATGAATATCACAAACTATGAAATCACCACTTTTTGAAAATAAAACAAACTTATTTCCCCCAGTTTAGGCAAGTTAGGGGTTATTTCTCTTTTTTTTTTTTTTTTTTTTTTTTTGAAAAGCGGTATGAAATCATCTCAAGAAATGACTTGATGAATGATACAACCCTTGGAAACATTTCTTTTAAAATAAAAACAAACTGTAGCCCCGGTTTAGTGAAACCGAGGAATTATCTTTTGAATTTTCTAATATGAAAATATAGGGAATATTGAGATTATCCCCCGAGATGAACACAATGAAAGAAAAGGGATGTTGACTTTCTCCTCTTTCTTTTTTTTCTAAAAAAAAATAAACTTCTGCCCCAGTTTAGGATAAACTGGGCACTTTGAGTTTCTTCCTCGATTTAGAGACTGATATGCCAAACATCCCTTAAAACATGTGAGTAGATGGTACAACAAAAATTGAAGTTTGTTTTACTTTTATTTTAAATAAAATAAAAGAAAAACAAACTTCTGCCCCAGTTTAGCATGGAATGGGGAACAAAATTTCTTTTGATGTTGGCCGCAAACTTGGAGGCAAGTTTTGCGTCAATATGAACAGGGGAAAAAATGAACATTTCCCTGTTATGACCGCACCCGAATGGTTGCCTACGTATCCTTTTAAGAGGAATCAGGTCAGACGTAGCTCTACCCTGAGGTAGATTTTGTTGCTTTTTTTTTTTTTTTTAGTCACCTCAAATTGATTCCAAGGGAGGGTAGGCAAAGAAAACACAGAACAAGGTTTAAAAAAACTGATAAAAGGATATAGTGTTTGGGTAGAAAAATGAAAGCCATTCGTCATCCCGACCCGTGAATGCCTCGTACAAATAATGGTTCAATCAATTGATCAGGATTAATCCACACGTGTCCTCGACTTCTTCTTCAATGATGTTTCTCAAAACTGGTATTACAAATTCAGCCGAAGCGACCAAACACGATTTGAACTTTTCACCGATCTCCCTTATCGGGTGACTATTGATTAACTCCCAATTTATTTCACTCCCTCTTTTATCCCCTTTTGACTTCTCAGATAGCTCACACTGTCAAAGCACATATTTAGATCAAGGCGTGAATTCCGCACGCATGTCATGTTATTAAGGCCGACAAAACATAAAACAGAATACTAAGAAAACAAGACCACGAAAGAAAACAAGAGAAATAATGTCGATACGAGAAAAGATCTCGCTTTTCATTGAATTAAAGATAGAAGGGTTTGAACATCAAAATAAGCAAAACAATACACTTGGATTACAACCCTTAAATAACCAAGTACACAGAAAGATTAGCAAAACAAGCTACAATATTTTACAGTCACTCAATTGCAAGTCAGGGATAGTTTTCCTGTGTTAGGCATTATTGAGCCCTTCACCAAAATGTACCATGTTGATACCCAAGAAAATCCCTGAATCTGACAAGATCTTCTGCTTTTCCTCATTTTGTCCAACTTCCATTGGGGTGGACTTCACTTCTTTGGGACTGATGAATGGAATTGGTTTCTCGAGAGACATGTTCACCCTCTTCATTTCTTCAACCCTTACTTTGTCTGCCACCCCAAGCACAATCTCAGGAACACAGTTCATTGTCACTAGCATTTTGTTGGCCCCAACTGACACCTCACCAACAGATATTATCGGCATTGCAGATTCAACTCTCAAATCTTCTGCACCCACCATTCCCACCGTATACACATCATCATGGACGGGCAATGAGTTCTGGTTGTCATCTGGCGCATCTGAGTCCTCAACTTGGATCTGACCATTATCTATCAGAGCTTGGATCGCCTTCTTGAGACTACGACAATCATCTGTGTCGTGCCCCGGCATGTCTGAGTGGTAAGCATATTGACGAGTATGGTCTACCTTCGCCATTGGGAGGACATTTCCATCAATTGGCTTCAGCATATTCAAGTTCTTCAGCTTTTGGAAAAGGCTGGAGCAAGATTCTCCAATTGACGTGAACCTTCTCTTTTTCTCTTCTCGCGCCTTCTTGTATTCGGGTCTTGGGATGAAAGTAGAAGGTCTCCTTGATCGATATGGAAATTCTGGTGGAGTCCGATATTGATTATGTGGAGCTTGGTGAGTGTGGTATGTGGGCTGTGAGGCTGGCGCGGTCCATTGCGGATATGAAAAATTTGGAGCATATGGTCGCGCTTTTTGGAGTGGAGGAATGGAATGTTTTGTATTTTGAAAAGGGTAGTGTTGCGAATGCTGCTTCTGTGAGGCTCGATGGCGTGGGTGGAGCGGTTCGTACCGTTCCTCATCCCTCCTTCCTGGACCTCGTTCTCTTTCATCTTTCTTCCCGAAACTCTCCGTCCTAACTAACCCTGTGAATGGTGGAACAGAGACCAGGGGTGAAGCACACCTCTGTTTGGGCGGAGGTGGTGGTGCCGGAGGACACCCTGTGAAGGTTCTCAGAACATCTGTTGTGCTATAGTAGGGAGAGTCGGGAGAATACTGCAGGTCCTCAGCTGTAGGGCCTTGCGCCTGATGTAAGACAGTCGAGGCATGCCCTAGAAGACTAACTGGCACGGTAGAACAAGCTTGTCCCGTGTTCATGGCGATATACATATCAGCCACCAATTGTTTCAGATTTTTGACCTCTTCAGTCAACCTCTTGTTTTCCAGCACCAGAAGTTCATGGACGCCGATCTCAGAACTTCCCTTATCAAACGACATGGTAATGGGTTCCTTTGATCCTGTTGTGTATGTGCGGAATGATGCCAGAATTCCGTACAAAATCTCCAAATTCCAAAGCTTTGCACAAATAAACCGGGTTAGCACAAAAGAAGCACATATTGCAAACCTAGGGTTGTTATGCGTCATCCCGAAACGGTTAACGGCGTAAGCCTAGTGTACCGGTCGTATCCCCGAAAGATTACAACGTGCCTTGAGCAAAATCAGAACAAAATTGTAACGGATACATAATCAGCACAAGGACGAACTTGGATGATTAATGTATTTTTTTTCCTTTCCCATTTTTTTTTTGACTCAACAAACGTAATTTAGACAAACGACACGAGACAAACTCAAAATAAAAGTGCTTGACATGATGCACGAGTCAAAGATATATACAAATTGACACATTGGGCGGGTACACCCATACGGTGAAAATAATGGGACCCGGCATTTTAGCGGAGTCAGATTATTTCACGAGGATCGACACAAAATACAACTTAGCTAATTGCAATTTAAAATATACCCTGACATGACCTTAAACAAAACAAAATAAAGCGGGACCCTGAAACAACAATTTTTTTTTTTTGAAAATTAAGACTCAACCGGAGATTCGAAACGGAACTTAAGAACAGATTGTGAAACAAACTATTTTCTTATCCGAAAGGTGACTCCAAAATTGGATATTACGACTACACAAAGACATACACAATTTTTTTTTTTTGTTTTGGTTTGAAACAAACTCTTTGATCCAATTTGAGAAAGAATCTTTAGAGTATTTACAAAATCTGGCAATTAGGACGACACAAAATATTACACAAATTAGACGCAAAATTGATTTCTAAAATTGGCCATTATGGTGGCGTAAAACCCCGATAAATTAATTTCAAAATATGAACTTGACTCGGATACAAACTCAAAAGGGTCCCAAAATTCGCCATTATACCGGCGCAAAATTATGACAAATTATTTTCTAACACTAGGGACCAAACCCGGACACTAAATGAGACTCAAAAAGTTATTAAAAATTTTCGCCATTATAACGGCGTAAAATGACAACTAAACAAAATATTTCGAGACTCGAGAGTAAACCCAATTTTTCTACCATTTTCCCTTCTCTTTTTTTTTTCTTCTTTTTTTTTTTTCAAAAATTAACTCTCGGCCCCCGGTGATCGGTCAGCATAACAACCCTTCGATTAGAACAAATGCAACACATAAGATGCCAAAAAAGTGTCTTTTCGGGACACGGGTCCATCTTGACACAAAGGGGTCAGCCTAGACAAGTGCAATACCGGTGTACCGCACCTCATTAAGTCAAATATGATGCAGATAATTGGGCCTAAAGGTTTAACTCTAGGTGACACAACTGACTCAGTGTCTAGACTGGCTCATAACCCGGTGGACAAACCGGGCGGAAAGCGCATCAGGGCCGTCCGGAAACAGTGTGTCCGGCCTAAAACCCTGTCAAAAAAATAAATAAAAAGTATTGTGTATTTCCAACCTCACAAAGGACTGGTCTATTTAAAGGAATTTAATTAACTTAAAATAATTAAATTTGCCAAAATAATGGAACCATTTATTACACAAGTGAGTAGTTTGCCAATTTAAATATTGTTTTGTCAAAAGAGTGGCTATTGATTAAAATATAATAAGTGGGCTGGAATTTTTGCATTAATAAGTTAATTAAAGGTCGTTTGGGAAAAGAACTAATCAGAATCTTTTTGCCGCCTACATAGTGACTATTTTGTAAAAAAAAAAAAAAAGAAGAGCAAAAACGAGGCTATTTCTGCAATTTATTGGTTCTAGCATTTTCATCCACTTTCTGTCTTGTTTAGCATTTTTTCTTCATTCCACATTTTTCTTTAAATTGACATTTAACTTGCGCTCTCATTGATTAAATCCTAAGTTTTGCCTAATCGTCCATCATTTCTTTTCGCACATATATGGCTTAAGAATAGTTAACAAACTTGCGAAATATGCCTATGTAATAACTAGCCATACTTCTTGTTTTAACACAACTCTAAATTTATCAATATACTATCATAATAAATCGTATAAAAAAAACATAAATTTCATACTTTGAACATGCTATTTTTGTTAATAAAAATGGTAAAATACAAGGAAGTTTAAGGAATACCTTGTGTGTACAACTTCTTTAATAACGCAAAAACCAACAAATGATCACAAGTTGAGTCCCAAATGAGATGGCCACAGCAAGCAAGCTAAAACCAGTGATAGACAACTCTTTCACCCCTAAACTTGACTTGAAACCAAAGATTTATGACCCAAAAGACTCTTGGTGTAGAAGTCTTTTGGTTCTAAATCTTTACACTTAAACTCACTAAATATTTCCTTCTATCACTTGCTCACTTTTTCTCTCCTTTGTGTGTGTTCTCCCCTCTCCTTTTCTAAATTTTCAGCCCTCTCTTTATATAGAGAGTCCAAGCTTTTGACAAAATATGGTGGGTTTTTATTTTAATTTGGGTGGAAAACCCACTTATGTGACAAATTATGGTGGATTTTAAATAAAAGCACTTTGGCATTTTTTTTATCATCAAAGTGGTGACACTAAATCCTAATTTCAAGGCTGAAAATGGTGGCCCTCTTTTGGAACTCGTTTTATTTTTTATTATTATTTTTTTATTTTTTTATTTTATTTTTTTTTATTTTTTTTTTAAATTTTTTTTTTTTGGACACTAACCACACATAATTACTATTTTTTCAGTAATTTTCTAATATTTTTATCTAACAAATTAAATTAACACGGCTAAATAAAGAATAAAATCTAGCAAAATCAAATGACGTTTTAACACAACTATTTATGTAATTTTGGTATTTCGTGTCAAAATTAGGTGATTACAATTATCATTGGTGAAACTCTCAATAAGTACTGTGACACTGTCACCACTATCATTGGTAATGCTATTCTACTCGCTTCCTTCAGTTCTGCTACAAACACCTTATTCCTGTTATTCCCTTCTTCTTTCTCAAGAAGCAGCAGCAATGACTCTTTCATGGCCATAAAATTTGTTCTTGATCAAGTGCAATGCTATAATTTCAGTTCTTGATTTGTTCTGAACTGACTATATTTTAGATGCTAATGAGGTAGTGAAAAAGTAAAAGTTTGAAAGTTGATGGAACTAAATTAAATTAGAAGACTAAATTATTTTGTATTAAATGGACCTGAGGTTTCCTAGCTCTATAGCTGATGGCGGTGAAGCAACCAGCTTGGATGGTTACATTGTATACTACTTTATGGAGGCCACAATAAGAGCAACCCATCTTGATGTTATCCTATTTATTATATGTAGAAAAGCAATAGAAAAAGCATATATAAAATTTTGTGTGTACTTCTCATTCACTGTTTAGGTGTATTTATACAAGTATTTCTATACTATCTTACTTAGAATCCTTTGTACATGTGACTCCTACTATAGAGTCCATATTCTAACTAATAACAAAGAATAAAAAAATAATTGCATATACACATAATTATCCTAAATTCTGCACTTGGTTTGCACGTGAGAGTCTTCTAGAATTATTAGTGCATCACAGGTGTACTTCAGTAAAAAAATAAAGAGCTGAGATTAACTCAGCACACTTCTCTTCAATGGTAAGGATTCTTCCACTTGGCAAGATGAAAATTAATCTGACTTTTGAGCTTCAGGCACAATTGTTTGTCTTCACTGCTTTGTCTTCCTTTTCCCTGTGTAACGCCATAGCAGCCTCTTGATCCTCATAATTATTTGTAGAGCTAACAACCCCCCTCAAGTTGGAGGGGAGGGATGCGACCCCCAGCTTGCCTAAATAGCTCGATGTGCAGGTCCTGAAAGAGCCTTAGTGAAGAGATTGGCTAATTGTGAAGAATATGGAATAAAGAGAGAGAAATAAGCCCGGACAGGAACTGTTTCCTTACAAAATGGCAATCAAGTTCCACATGTTTCGTCCGTTCGTGGAAAATGAGATTACGGGCAATATGAATCACTGATTGGCTATCTGAGAAAACTGGAATTGGAAGAGATGGTGAAATGGAGAGATCTTCAAGAACTCGCGACAGCCAGGTCAACTCAGCCACCACTCGGCGCATCGATCTGTATTCCGCCTCTGCGGAAGATAAGGATACAGAAACTTGTTTCTTTGATTTCCATGAAACAGGGGAACCTCCGAGGCTAATAAAATATCCACTAACTGATCGTCTAGAATCGATGTAAGATGCCCAATCGGCATCGCTAAAAGCAACAAGATCAAATGATGGTGCAGAAGAAAAAAATAAACCTTGGCCTGGATCATTGCGGAGATAACGAAGAACACGAAGAGCCGCTGTGTAATGAGGAATGTGAGGAGTCTGCATATATTCACTCAACTTTTGAACGGAGAAACAAAGATCCGGCCGAGTGTGGGTGAGAAAGTTCAACCTTCTAAGAAGACGACGAGAAATAGTGGCGTCACCGAGCAAAGCTCTAGAATCAGCGCTGAGCTTGCAAGAGGGATCAAGCGGAGAAGTAACAATAGGTAAGTGATCGCAATTAAATTCAGCAAGTAGTTCCAAAGTGTATTTTCTTTGACATATAATGATCCCTTGTGTTTTCTGAAAATTTCAAGCCCCAAGAAATAGTGCAACTCCCCGAGATCCTTGATCTTAAATTCGTCAACTAAGAAGTCTTTAAGTGTTAAAAGTTGTGTAGGATCATTACCTGTAAGCACGATATCATCTATATAGACTGCGATGATGGAGACAGAATTTCCATTCCTCTTGAAAAATAAGGAATAATCATTTAATGATGAAGAATAACCTTTAAAATTCAAAGTGGCAGTTAGTTTAGCATAGCACTGTCGTGAAGCTTGTTTTAAACCGTAGAGAGATTTTCTTAATCTGCAAACTTGATTAGGATTAGGAGGAGAAATTCCTATAGGAAATTTCATGTACATTTCTTCATGTAGATCGCCATGTAAAAATGCGTTATTCACATCTAATTGAAAAATCCCCCCAACCTTTTTTGACAGCAATGGATAAAAGACATCTGATTGTAGTCATCTTTACCACCGGTAAAAATGTTTCATTAAAATCAATTCCCTCTAGTTGAATGACTCCTCTAACCATAAGTCGAGCTTTGAGACGCTCGATACTCCCATCTGATCGATGCTTTACTTTGTAAACCCATTTACAAGGCAAAGCTTTCTTCCCAGGTGGCAAATCAACTACATCCCAAGTCTGATTAGTTGCCAGAGCTTCAAATTCCTTGTTCATAGCTTCCTACCATCCAGGATGCATGGAAGCTTGAGCATAAGAAGAAGGCTTAGTGATAGTTGATATAGAATTGAAACACTGCTGATTTGAAGCTGAGAGAGCGGCAAAAGGGTAGACAACAGGCTTAATAGGAGCAAGGAAGCAAGAGTTAGTGAGATCTGTTAGGAAAATAGTGTTACAAACAAAATCCTTTAAATGAGAAGGGAAATGTTTCTCCCTTTCAGATCTTCTGGTAATATGAGGATCTTGTGGAACTGGAGATCCTCTCAAAATAGGTGTACGATGTGGTGATGGTGGAAAATTTTGACTTGAACCAGTTTCTTTATTCATAGAAAATGTATTTGATAGGTCCCCTGAATCACATATTTGAAGATTTGAGTGGATAGGGAAAATGGCGTTTGAAGTGGGAATTGAAATAAAAGAATAAACTGATTCATGAAAAATTATATTCCTGGAAACTATAATTTGTTTATTGGATAAGTTAAGAGCTATGTAACCCTTTTTTTCATAGGGATACCCCAAAAACACACAAGGGGCTGCTCTAGGCTCCAATTTACCTCTGTTATGAGATAACGCAGACACATAGCAAAGACATCCAAAACATCTAAGAAAAGAGTAATCAGGCTGCTTTCCAAAGAGTATCTCATATGGGGTGCGTTGGTTTAGAATTCTTGAAGGGACCCTGTTTATTAAGAATGTTGCAGTCAACAAATACTCACCCCAATAGGCGGTAGGAACTTTGGAATGGAATAACAGGGCCCTAGATGTTTCTAATAGGTGCCTGTGTTTTCTTTCAACAACCCCATTTTGTTGGGGTGTATGTACACAAGATGTTTGATGTAAAATTCCTTGAGAAGCAAAAAAATCAAAAGCAACCTTTCCTGAACCCAATTTCAGTGCATTATCAGATCTTATTTTTTGAACTTTAGTCCCGAACTGCTTCTCTACCATTGCAAGAAAACACTTGAGAATTGAAAAGGCATTGCTCTTAGTGCTAAGCAAATAAGTCCAAGTGCCTGCCCTGCTATAGTCATCTACTATAGTAAGGAAATATTTAAAACCATTGTGAGTGGGTGTTTTATATGGTCCCCAAGTATCCATATGAATTAATTCAAATATATGTGAAGTTGTAATTGAACAAGAAGAGAAAGGCAGTTTAGATTGTCTAGTAAGTGGACAAATTGCACAAGGATAATCTGCTTTGAAACTGAGAGACTTAGATAAGAATGTAACATTTTTCATTGCTGAATAAGGAATGTGACCCAATCTAGTGTGCCACAGAGTTACATCTGAATTTGAAATTACAGCACTTGAAGTAGGAAAAGATAAAGAACTAGAAGTTGAAATTGAACTAAGCTTAAGTACATTTTCACTAGAAGATAATGCACTAAATTTATTTCTAGGCTGATTTGAAAAACAACTTGAAACTTGACGCTGCAAAAGGAATAAGCCATCTTTGACTCTACCAAGAACCAGAGGCCTCTTCAGTGAAGGGGCCTGCAAAATACAATTGAAAGAGGAAAAAGTTAGAGTAGCTTGGAGTTGTGAACAGTGTTTGTGAATTGAAATGAGATTAAACCTGAAAGTAGGTACAAACAACACATTTTCTAGGATGACATCAGGTAAAATTGAAACATTCTCTATATGTGTGACAGTAATTTTATAAGAATTGGGAAGATTGATTGAAAGTGCTGTTGGTAAAAGGTTCAAAGTTCAAAAAATAGACTTATCAAAACACATATGTTCTGATGCACCAGAATATAAGATCCAAGAATGTGAATTAACATGAGTAAAACATGTAGTACAGTTATGTATGTTTTGTGATGTACCAGCGCAGTTAACATGATTTGCTGTTGCATTAGTGTGGGCTGAATCTCGTGATGATATTTGAGTCTGGATGATCAACTGAGTAAGTTGAGCAAGCTGCTCCTTAGTGAAATATTGTTCATTACTTCCTCCATCTGTATTGCTATCCTGCTGATTTCCTTCATCTTGTGAGTAAAGAACATTGCTTTGAACTGTCCCTGGAAACTTCTTATTAGATTTGGTAAATTTGAAAGTTGGTGGAAACCCAATAATCCTATAACACTTGTCCACAGTATGCCCAGTCTTCTGCGGTAAGAACAGAACAAGTTATTTTTCTTTCCTTCAAAGATCTTTTTTCCTTTAAACTCATTTTGGTTGGGTCTTTGACTGTGATTCACTTGGTTTGCTGCTAGGAAAGAAGAGGACTCTCCTGGATATTGATTGTTAACATAGACTTCTTTCTATTTCTCTTCTTGCATAAGCAAAGCATAGGCCTAGTTCACCGAGGGCAAAGGTGAGATCATTAAAATACTACTTTTAACTGAACCATAGGACTCATTAAGACCCATTAAAAATTGAATCAGCCTCTCATCTTGAAGAGACTTGGTGGTTTTTGCTTTCCCTTCACATACACACTCACAACTACAATTAACATTTGTATTTAAAGCATCAAGTTCATCCCAAATCTTATTGATTCGGGTGAAATAACCTGCCACGTCAGAAGATCCTTGGACTAAATCACTGAGTTCTTTTTGAAAGTGATAAAGTTTGGTTCCATTTGATTGCCCAAACCTTACCTCTAAATCTGTCCAGAGATCCTTAGCAGTCTTTAAGTAGATTACACTATCTCCAATTTCCATTGAGAGAGAGTTAAGAAGCCATGACAGGACCATATCATTGCACCTGTTCCATGGTTGAAATTCTGGTGAATCTGATTTTGGTGCTTGGCATTTTCCATTAATGAAACCAAGTTTATTTTTGGCTGATAATGCTATTAAGACAGATCTACGCCACCCACCATAGCCCTTACCATCAAACGATGAGTTAACAAGAGACATGCCTAGATAATCAGAGGCATGGAGAAAGAGAGGGTTAGTGGGATCAATAGATCCAGATTTAGTAGTGACTGCAGTGGTCGACATTGAAGCAAAAAGAAGATTAAAAAAATATGAAGAAATTTTCTTAGTTTTGCTCCGATACCATGTAGAAAAGCTATAGAAAAAGTAGATATAAAATTTTGTGCGTACTTCTCATTCACTGTTCAGGTGTATTTATACAAGTATTTCTATACTATCTTACTTAGAATGCTTTGTACATGTGACTCCTACTATAGAGTCCATATTCTAACTAATAACAAAGAATAAAAAAATAATTGTATATACACATAATTATCCTAAATTCTGCACTTGGTTTGCACATGAGAGTCTTCTAGAATTATTAGTGCATCACAGCTGTACTTCAATAAAAAATAAGAGCTGACATTAACTCAGCACACTTCTCTTCAATGGTAAGAATTCTTCCATTTGGCAAGATGAAAATTAATCTGACTTTTGAGCTTCAGACACAATTGTTTGTGTTCACTGCTTTGTCTTCCTTTTCCCTGTGTAACGCCATAGCAGCCTCTTGATCCTCATAACTATTTGTAGAGCTAACATTATAACCGAGTTTAAATAATATACACAATAATATAAAACAAATTTATATAAATTCTTTTATTTATAACGAGGTCTTTTCATCCTTGAAATGAAATAGTGACTAGAAAACATTATCCTCCGGTGGAAGTAACATATACTTAAGTTTTTTATTTTTATATGGTGTGATCACTCTAAATATTTTAAAATGTAAAAGAAATCTTACTCATATTTTATTATATAATCACTTCATCTAAAAAGTTTAAAATATAAAAGAGATCCTACTCATATTTGCTTAATTATATCTTTGCTGTGTCCCTCACGTGAAAACCTATTTCTTTTATTAACTTATTTTTGCTCTAATATTATGTCAAATTATTTTCTTAACTTATTTAAAAGTTTAACTACTAGATAGAATAATTTTATTCATTTAAATTATGTGTTCAAAAAATTTTATATACTATTTCATGAGTGAGAATATATACTAATCTTACAAAGTCAAAACAAAATATGGTATACCGCGATTACCGAGAGTAACACTTTATATGGAGTGTAACTAGTGAAAATTAGGTACATACAGTAATATATTGACCAGCCTTAAGAACTGGATAGATAATTAATAGCGAAATTTATAGTAGTGATAGATGGGATCCATTTATTTTTAACTAAAGGTGTGAGTTCAAACCTTGGAATAAAATTTTTTGATAAAAAGTATTTTCTCATTTAATAGCTCTACAAGGACGAATCTAAATTAGCTAAGTCACTAAATTTCAAAAGCTAAAAGTAACTCTTATTAGATAGGAACATTAACTGATTAGTTGAAATTAAGAGAAAAATAATGATTTAGAGCAATGCCAGAATGCCGTATTAATTTGTTTATGCAGCGCAATCTTCTTGGCTCTTTTTCTTAAACAAGACCCGCCAAAACCGCCGATTAATCATGAAATCACATTGGTTTTCGCAATTAATTTACGATAATATGCTGCTGCATCAGCCATTGATGATTGATGGGTACTGTGCATGGAATCTTGAAGGCGCAATACTTTTATAAGAAAAATCATTTTGTATTCAGAATACGTGTGTATGGGCCTAAACCGTTTTTAGGTACACAAATAAATTTCGGATTCGGATACAAGTAATACTTCGTATCAAAGTCACAATAATGCGGAAGAGATATCTAAAATGCAAGAACGTAAAAGGTATTTCAATATATGAGTAATGAGTACAGATTTGGGCAGAGTTTCGGTATGTA
The DNA here is from genome assembly GCA_037355625.1 of Petunia x hybrida. Lineage (NCBI taxonomy): Eukaryota > Viridiplantae > Streptophyta > Magnoliopsida > Solanales > Solanaceae > Petunia > Petunia x hybrida. The sequence goes on along the minus strand of JBBBVM010000059.1, from coordinate 5,869,052 downwards.
TTTCTGGATCCCTATTACATGAAATGAACTGCTATTTATAGACATAAAGCTCGCCCATGATCTCCACCATCAGCTGCCATGTTGTCCCACGATCTGGATGTTTAGTGGTTGAGTTAGTGGGGTGAAGTAGTGGGCTGCAAAGCCGGACGAACCGAGGGGGATCCGCCGAGGTGAGAGTTTTCGACCTCGGTGGCTTGGCCCTGCTGCTTTGACCGAGGTGATGGTTCCCGAAGCTCAGCTCACGGCTCGCCTTCGGTAACGCACCCTCGGTGCTAAGACCTCGGCGATATGCTCAATCGCCTCGGCGATCACTTAGACGGGACGTGTTCGGTCGTTGAAATTTACATGACCGGGGCGAATCATCGCGGGTCGATTTTTACCCAATACAGATAGTCCCCCCACTCCTCGGTTAACTACCGAGGTGGCCGAGGAGTGGAATGAAGTCTTAGCGGGAAGACGACGTGGCTTGATCCTATCCAAGTATTTCAAAATTTGTCAACGGTTCGCGTCCCATCAGGTCATTTCTTGCGGACACGTGGCACTCATCCCGCGGTCGTTCAAACTGCCGCGCCGAAATTTTTGTTTTCTCCAACGTTACAATGATGACGCTGACGTCATCATCCCTTCGTCTTCCATACCTATAAAAGGATCTCTTCATCGATATTTTTTTTATTCACTCTCTAGCGGTCAACAGTGCGAAAAGCTAAAGAACCCCTTCAAAACTTTTCTTACTTTTCTGATTTCGCAAACAACCAACATTCTTGATATCATCACCATGTCTACCACAATCTCTAGGCAAGACTCCAGTGACTCAGGTGAAAGGGTGCGAGCTCCACCCATGGCCGCAGCTGCTACGAGTGGCGACGCCGCCACTGCTACACCAGTGATTGCCATGACTGCGGTCGAGGGCGGCGAAGTGTCGTCGGGTGCTGGAGGCGTGAAACGCCGCAAAATGAGGGCCATGCGCCAGCTGGCGACGGAGGAGGAAGTCGCCTCAGGCGAGGACGACGTCATTTTAGACGACGCCGCTCTACGCGATTTCAGTGATGCTCTTCTTAGAGATGATGACAATGGAGGGGATGGCGAGGATGTTGGCGCCGAGGGCGGTGATGCCGAGGGCGGAGCTGAAACCGCCGAGGGTGATCAGAGTACCGAGGTGGAGCCGTCGGGCCCGGCGATCCCCCTTGAGCAAGAATTGGAACCTCATCATGTTATTCCCTCCCACTTCGACAACACCAAAGACCTCAAGTTGCAACTACAATCAGCTGATCAGGAGGGAAAAAATAGAAATATCCCCGTGAACACGACGCCGACCCTTATAACCCAGGCCCATGTTGAACGGGTTCGGCGGGAGTGTAGGTTCGAGGCCGGGGTGAAAGTGGTGGTCCCCGACCCGACAAGCAGAGTGTGTCAACACGTGGAGGGGCTGTCCTTCGCCTACACTTACCCCTTCACTCTCGGCTTTTCTTTACCATTGCACGGGGTCGTCGACGACTTTTGCCGAGCATACAATCTGTGCTTGGCTCAACTTGGCCCCGGTGTGTGGAGGGTAGTTCAATGCCTAGACTGGTTGAGTACCAAAGCCGGGGTGGACTTCACACTACAGCACCTGATTTCCCTCTATTATCCGTATTTTCACAAAGCCGGTGTTGTGGCTTTGAACAACCGAGGTAAGTATGGGCTTCTTCACAAAAGCGAGGATCATGGGGATCGAGGCTGGAGTGAAAGATACATCCTTTTGGAGACAAGCATTCTATCTACCAAGCCTAACTTCCCCGAGAGGTGGAATAACACACGTAAGTGTCCTCGTTCAAATTTCTCTTCGATTGCTTGTGCATACCTTGTTAAGCTTCCTTTTCGTTCTTTCCTTCAGCTAACAAAGTTGCCATCGTCCCCCCCGAGGGGCTGACCGAGTGGGTGAAATTAGTGATGGGGGCCCGGAAACGTCCCATTCGAACGTGGATGAAAATGGCTGCTGACTTCGGTTGGCAGTGCAAGAGGCATGGTAAAGGATTTTTGTCTTTTGGTAGTTTCATTTGGCTTCTTGTTTTTGGAGTTTGTCTTGACTACTAGCTTTTCTTCCTCGATTCCAGGTTTTCCCAATCGCGCCACCGGCGCGAAGAAAAGTAAGAAGAAGAAGAAGGAAGAGAAGAAAGATGACGAAGAAACCGAGTCAGACGATGATCTGGCTGCGGTAGCCGGGGAGTATAAGGGCTTGAAGGCTTCCAAGTCTTTAAAATCTTCAAAGGGAGCCCCCGATCAGGGGACCTCAAAAGGTAGCGTCTCTACTTGGTCCATATTTCGAGTTACCTTTTCTTCTTCATTTCAACAGTTTCTTCACTTCAATAGTTTCAACTTCTCCATCGATTGTAGGTGTGAAGCGGAAGAGGGCGACCTCGAAGAAGCCATCCCGCTCGGTGACTCCTCGCACCGAGGTGGAAGCTCCTTCCCAGCCCGAAGCGGTGGTCGAAAAACGCCGAGGCTTGGTGGATGAGCCCGAGGATCAAGCGGCTGCCGAGGCTTGGGCTCGGGGAGGCGCGGATATCATTGATCTTGAAGGTCAAGAGCTCGGGCACGACGCAGCCGTGGAGAGAGCCAAGGGCAAAGCCAAAGTCGTCGAGGCTGAAGCGGCTGCGTCTACCGGGGAGGCTGGCACCGGGCCAGTGAGAGCGCACTCCGAACCCGAGAGGATTTCTCCCTCGGTGGGGCCTTATCGGAGGCTTGAAGTGCCCACCTCCTCGAATTTGCTAGCTTGCGGCCCCGAGGAACTTTTAAGCCTCACACCTCTATTGGGGCCAACCGAGGATAAGCTCATGCAAGAGTTTACCTCCGGCCAGCTGTACAGCACATTGGCTTCTAACGCCGTAAGGGTAAGTCTTATCAAACTTTGAGTTTAAAAGTTTCCAATGTTTACCTTCGGTTCACTGCTGACCTTGGTTCTTCAAATTTTGTTCAGGGTTTTATCCTTTCGCTCAAGGCCATCGAGGTCGAATCTTCGAGGACGGCCGAGGTAAAGCGTGTATCTCGCCTATGGGACCAGCAGAGGGACAGATTCAAAGCCCAGATAGCCTCGCTGAAGGCTGATTTGGCCAAGTCCCAGGCCGATCTTCGTGAAGCTGAAGCAAACTCCGAGGCCAAGGTTAAAATCCTCAGTGATGACTTCGAGGCTGAACGCTCGAGGCTGGGAGAAGAAGTCGCGAGGTTGAGCGGTGAGCTGTCTCGAACCAAAACCGAGGCGGTTAATATGGCCAAAAAGCATCAAGAGCAGCTGAAAGATCACCTGCTTCATATCAAGAGGCTCGAGGGCGAGACTTCCAAGCTTTCAGCCAAGGATGATCAGATCGCTGCCCTGAAAGATGAAATTGCGGCCCTAAAAGATAAAGCTGCGCTTAAGGTGAAAAGGGCCGAGCTTGACAAGCGGTGGGCCATCATCAAATCTCGCTTGAGGTTGCTCAAGCGTTGTCGCGCCGGGGAGCTTAACCTTGATGAAGAGATCGATAAGGCCGAGGTCAAAGCGACCGAAGCTCAAGCTATCATCGACGATCTTCCTTCAAGTGATCCCTCGAGCGGCGATGATGAGGAAGAAGAAGATGAAGAGGCCGAAGGGGGCTCCGAGGATGGAGGAAATTCTCCCGAGGCATGAGCTGTTGTAGCATTTCTTTTGTAAGCCTTCGGGCTTTTAACTTTGTGTTTTGGACCTTCGGGTCTTTGTGAATGTATATATTCAGCCTTCGGGCTTTCAATGAAAAATACTTGCATCTTTATTTTGTGTAATGGCCTTTTAAGTATACCGAACACTTTGATGCAAACTTTAATTTAATCTTGCAAGATTTAAACAGAATTTGACCGATGCGAACCTAGGACGACGTCTCGCCCTCGGGCCGATGCATTGCGCGGTTTCAAAACATTATAAGTTTCACACAGGTAAAGTGGGTACAACCGAAGTCGTCTTTATTGATATCGACGAGCCAAAAGGCTATGTACATAAAACCAAGCCGAAGCGGGCCTTGGGGTAAAATTACAAAACAAAAGCTAAATGACAATATGCCGCTATCGGGCTGATTTACAATGTACTAAGTCTAGTCCCCGGGTGCGAGTCCCCGGTTGCCGGATAGATAGGCTTAGGCTGGGAGGCTCGATGTCGACCTCGGTGCCAACTCCTCTCGCTCCCCCCCAGTGGTCGGTTGTGAATCTTGATGAAGATCCGAGCACTGGAATCGGTTCGGTTCGCTTCCTGAAAAGGTCAAGCAAAAAGATGGAACGAGGAGCAAGTTAGTACATTGTTTATCAATTGCCGTAGGAGCGTTGCTTGGCTCGGGGCTGTTTAATTGAACAAGAGTTAAAGGATGTTTACCTCGATTAAAAGTAGTATCGCTTCAGATGAGAGATGTTCCAGTTCAGAGGTTCGGGTTCGCCTTGAAGAGACTCGATTTGGTATGAGCCTTTTCCAACGATTGCTTTGACCCTGTAGGGTCCTTCCCAATTTGCAATAAGCTTCCCCCCGTTGTTCTCCTTCGTTGATTGATTCACCGTTTTCAACACATAATCTCCCACCTTGAAGTCTCTGAATTTAGCTTTCCTATTGAGGTAAGCCTCGATCTGTCTTTTTTGTGCAACGAGCCGAACCAAAGCTAATTCCCTCTTCTCTTCGAGCAGATCTAACTCAATGCGCATCGCCTCTTGGTTGGCGTCCTCGGTCGTGTGGGCGTACCGAAGACTTGGTTCGCCCACCTCTACGGGGATTAGTGAGTCCATGACATATGCCAATGAAAAGGGGGTCTCCCCGGTGCTGTTCTTTTCAGTTGTTCGCATGGCCCACAAGACCCCGTGCAACTCCTCGGGCCAAGGACCTTTCTTCTCGTCGAGTCTTTTCTTGAGATTCTCAATTATGATCCTATTTGAAGACTCAGCTTGGCCATTGGCGCTTGGATGATATGGAGTCGAAGCTATTCGTTTGATCCCCCACTGCCTGAAGAAGTTGGTGACAAGAGCTCCCATGAATTGCTTGCCGTTGTCGCAAACAATTTCTCTTGGAACGCCGAACCTATAGATGATGTTCTTTTTGATGCAATCGATTACTTGCCTTTGCTTGACCTCGGTGAGAGCCACTGCTTCCACCCACTTGGTGAAGTAATCAGTCAACACTAGGATGAAACGAACACCACCTTTCCCCTTGGGTAATGGCCCAACAACATCCATTCCCCATTTCATGAAGGGCCATGGCGATACCACCGAATGAAGAGGCTCGGCCTGTTGGTGGATCAGCCGCCCATGGCGTTGGCACTTGTCACATTTTTGTACAAAGGCCCTCACATCGGCACTGATTGTGGGCCAATAATACCCAGCTCTCAATAACTTACGCACCAAGGACTTCGCTCCCGAGTGGTTGCCACACTCGCCTTCGTGCACTTCAGCCATCACGTACCTTGCCTCATCGGGACCCAAACACTTGGCCATCGGGCCGCAGTACAGCCTTTTGTACAGATTGCCCTCGATCATGTGATATGAGGCTGCTTGGGTCCTTAGCTTTTTAGCCTCTTTTTTATCTTGGGGAACAGTCCCCGAGTCAAAGTAGGAGATGAACTTACTTCGCCAATCCCATCGGTTGTCGACCGAGTTGACTTGCAGCTTCATCTCTCTCATCTGTGCAGATAGCAGCCGAACCACCGAGTCAGTCCCCGAGTGGGCTTCATCAATAGCCGAACCCAAATTCGCCAAGGCATCAGCCTCGGTATTCTCCTCCCGAGGTACTTGTTTAACTTGCCATTCTTTGAATTGGGTTAAGACCCTTTGTGCCCGATCCAAGTATAGCTGCATTCTGGGCTCACGAGCCGTGTAGTCACCAAGGATCTGATTGACCACCAATTGAGAGTCGCACCTTAATTCGATTCTTTCAACCCCCATTTCTTTGGCCAACTCTAGACCCGCTAAGGCTGCTTCATATTCGGCCTCGTTGTTGGTTACTTTTTTGAACCGAACCGAGTGCCTGACCTTTTCCCCTGTGGGTGCTTTTAAAACTATGCCTAACCCCGAACCTTTGAAGTTTGTCGCTCCATCGGTGCAAAGTATCCATAAGCCCGGGATTGTCCCTTTAGCTTCGGCGTTCTCTTTTTCAGCCTCGGGTAAGATTCCCACACTAAAATCTGCCACGAAGTCTGCCAAGACTTGAGACTTAATGGCGGTCCGAGGCTGATAGGTGATGTCATATTCACTTAACTCTACCGCCCATTTTGATAGCCTCCCCGACAACTCTGGTTTATGCAAAATATTTCTCAAGGGGAAGGTTGAAACTACAGCTATTGGATGGCATTGAAAATAGGGCCGTAGTTTTCGAGCAGTAATGAGTAAAGCGAGAGCTAGTTTCTCCAGATGTGGATACCTGGTTTCAGCGTCGAGGAGTGTCTTGCTTACGTAGTAAATTGGCTGCTGCTTGCCATCTTCTTCCCGAACCAGCACAGCACTCACCGACACCTCGGACACTGCCAAGTATACTAGCAATGTTTCACCTTCTTTTGGCTTGGCAAGCAACGGTGCGTTAGCCAAATATTGCTTCAAATCTTTCAACGCTTGTTTGCACTCCGGCGTCCATTCGAAGTGGTTGCTTTTTCTCAAAACGGAGAAGAATTTGTGGCATCGCTCCGAGGACCTTGAGATAAAACGACTCAAGGCAGCGATTCGGCCAGTTAAGCGTTGAACTTCTTTTACCCCGGTAAGCTCCTCGGGGATTTCTTCTATGGCTCTGATTTTGTCTGGGTTGGCTTCGATTCCCCGCTCGGAGACAATGAAACCTAAGAATTTGCATGATCCTACGCCGAAGGCGCACTTCTCAGGGTTCAATTTCATACCGTATTGTCTCAACACAGCAAAAGCTTCCCTCAGATGACTCAAATGATCCTCTATCTGGATCGATTTGATGAGCATGTCGTCTATGTAGACCTCCATAGACTTCCCGATGTACTCTTTGAACATGCGACATACCAACCTTTGGTAGGTCGCCCCAGCGTTCTTCAGCCCGAAGGGCATTACTTTGTAGCAAAATGTGCCTCGGTCAGTGATGAACGAGGTTTTTTCTTCGTCCTCGGGATCCATGAGGATCTGGTTGTAGCCCGAGTACGCATCCAAGAAAGTTAATAGTTTGTGTCCAGCCGTGGAGTCTATTAACCTGTCGATTTGCGGCAGTGGATAAGAATCTTTTGGGCAAGCTTTATTCAGATCGATGTAGTCTACACACATTCTCCACTTGCCATTCTTCTTCGGCACAACCACCACATTTGCCAACCATTCGGGATATTTGACCTCTCTTATGAAACCATTTTCTTGCAGCTTCGTGGTTTCATCCTCGATCGCCTTCTTTTTCACCCCGGCGTGAGGTCTCTTCTTTTGTTTCACCGGGGTGAACTTTGGGTCTACATTCAGTTTATGAGTCATGATCTCCGGATCGATACCCGTCATGTCTGAATGAGCCCATGCAAAGCAGTCGCTGTTGGACCTCAAAACTTCCATGATTGCTTCTTTCGACTTCGGGTCCAACTCCGAGCCGATATGCACTTTCCTCTCTGGGAACTCTCTCAATAGAGTGAAGGAGTCCAGCTCCTCAATGGTAGAGTCCTCGGCTTTTTGCTTCCGAGGCTCTTGTACGCATGCCGGGATCTTTTCAATTTCACTTTGGAGGCCCGCCTCGCTTGATCCCAGTTGCGTTGGTTGCTATTTTTTGGGCCCGCTCGGGGCGACTCCACTTTTTAATGCGACCGAGTAGCATTCCCTCGCTACTCGCTGCTCTCCTTTGATCGACCGAACCCCCCAAGGCGTTGGGAATTTGATCACTTGGTGCAAAGTGGAGGGAACAGCTTCCATGGAGTGGATCCATGGCCGCCCGAGGATCACATTATAAGCCAGGTCCTCGGGCATGACTTGGAACAGTGTCTCCTTGGTGACACCCTCAGCGAATGTCTTCAGCGTGATTTCACCCAACGTCTTCTCCGTTGAGTTGTTAAAACCGGCCAACACTGTTGATTTGGGGATGATTTCCCCTTTCAGCCACATCTGCTTCACGGCCCCGTAGCTGATGATATTAACTGAGCTACCGGGGTCGATCAATACCCTCTTGATGTCGGCATTATTAATCCTCAACATGATGACTAGAGCATCGTGATGAGGGAACATCATCCCATCACAGTCATCTTCATCAAAGACTATATCTTTGCCCGAGCCTCCCACTCGGGTCCTCTTCTCCATAGTGATGGAGAGCTTAGCAAATTTCTTCGCCGCGGCGAAGTTCACACCATTCACTTCGGACCCCCCGGTGATGACGTTGACTACTCTGTCAGGGGGTGGGGCCCGAGGTGGCTGCCCGTCGCCCCGGTTCTTTGAGAAGTTATCCTTCCCCTTGTCGGTGAGGAATTCAGCCAGAACTCCCTTCTTTAGTAAATGGGCTACTTCGAGGCGCAAAGCTTTGCAGTCCTCGGTTCTGTGGCCATAATCTGCGTGAAATTCGCAACGCAGATTGTGGTCCCTCTTGTCTGCCGGGGTCCTCATATCTTTTGGAACCCTTACCCCGGCTGTCCCCTTGACAACATCGACCAGCTCCGAGGTCGATATGTTGAAGTTATAGTCCTGGATCCGAGGCAGATCCTTTCTTTGAACCGAAGCGGGGCCCGAGGGACTCTTTTGGTTCACTTTGGCTTGAACCTTCCCTCCGAGCCTTTGGCTTATATTAGAGGCAGGGTATGAGCTACTGGGATTGTTTCCCAACCTCTGACTAACGTGCTGCCTCGGTGAGGTATATGGTTCATACCTCCCCCTCGAATTGTTTCGTGGCGCTTCGGCGCGATTTGAGGTATCACCTCGGTTATTGTAGCTATAACCTCGGTTTTTGAACTCCGCTTCCTCCAATCTGATTTTGGAGTAAGCGCGTCTATGCAGGTCCTCCCATGTCAGGACCTGGTACTGCTGCAATTCCTTACGCAATTCAGCTGCAGCGCTAGAATTGCGGCTGTTGATGCCTTTTTCAAAGGCCATGATGGCCAAGGTGTCGTCCATCCGAGGTAATTCCATGCGCTCGGCGTGGAATCGCTCGAGAAATTCTTTAAGGGGCTCGCCGGGCCATTGTTTCACTTCACATATATCCTCCTTCCTCTGGAGGATCTTTTGCGCGCCGGTATGGGCCTTGACAAAGGCGCTCGATAACTCTTTGAACGAGGAGATTGACCCCGGTGGCAAACATAAATACCACCGAAGAGCACCCTTTTCCAACGAGCTACCAAACTTCTTTAGGAACATGGACTCGAGCTGTGTGGACGTCAAGTCGTTGCTCTTTACCATGGACATGTACTCCCTGACATGCTCTTTGGGATCAGTTGTCCCATCGTACTTTTTGAGGAATGTGAGTTTGAAACCCACAGGAGTCGGAGCCGGCGCGGCTTCGGGTTTGTAGGGCTGCTCCCTATACTGCTCGATGTCAAGATCATCTTCCTCCTTGCTTATCCCCGGTACACGCTCGAGGCGCTTTTCGACGCGCGCCTCGATGCGAGCCTCAATTTCCCTACTCATTTTTTCAACGTCGACCGAGGACGTTGTCTCAGCCACGGTGGGAACCGTCCCGAAGTGTGGCGTGGAGGATGGGTTACTCCCCGAGCCCCCAGACGTGGCTCCATTGCGAGGTCCCCCTATTGTCGCGCCCGTAGGAACGAAAGGCGGGGTGCCTCCACCAGGAGCCATGGGCTGGGTGCCGTTGGGCGCAGCACTATTTCTTGCCTCCAACGAGGCACGAAGCTCAGCGTTAATACTTGCTTGCTCATCCTGTTTGGTTTGGAGAGCTCTTAAAGTCGTGACAACATACATTTGGAACTCCTCTGTTGTCATCGGGGCAATGGGCTGTTGGTTCTGCGGAACGCCAGCCCGATCGCCGTTATTACGACCGTTGTCGTTATCAGCCATGATGTTAAACTGGAAATTCTTGACAGAAAATGAAGACGGAACTTTGGAACAAAGCGTAACTGCTTATATCCCCACAGACGGCGCCAATTTGTATGGGCCTAAACCGTTTTTAGGTACACAAATAAATTTCGGATTCGGATACAAGCAATACTTCGTATCAAAGTCACAATAATGCGGAAGAGATATCTAAAATGCAAGAACGTAAAAGGTATTTCAATATATGAGTAATGAGTACAGATTTGGGCAGAGTTTCGGTATGTATTTCTGGATCCCTATTACATGAAATGAACTGCTATTTATAGACATAAAGCTCGCCCATGATCTCCACCATCAGCTGCCATGTTGTCCCACGATCTGGATGTTTAGTGGTTGAGTTAGTGGGGTGAAGTAGTGGGCTGCAAAGCCGGACGAACCGAGGGGGATCCGCCGAGGTGAGAGTTTTCGACCTCGGTGGCTTGGCCCTGCTGCTTTGACCGAGGTGATGGTTCCCGAAGCTCAGCTCACGGCTCGCCTTCGGTAACGCACCCTCGGTGCTAAGCCCTCGGCGATATGCTCAATCGCCTCGGCGATCACTTAGACGGGACGTGTTCGGTCGTTGAAATTTACATGACCGGGGCGAATCATCGCGGGTCGATTTTTACCCAATACAACGTGTCCAACTGATTATTAGTACATGAAACCGATAGGACTACGAAAGAAAAACTTATATATTTGGAATTTCTGTGTTGGTATTATGCTAGAAAATTTTATGCTAATTGGCTCATTAAGCAGCTAAATTACAAAAAAAATATCGATATTATTGATAAATTACAAAATATAACGATATTTGTATAATTTTTACAAATATATATACCATTTCTCATTTTTCCTTTTCTCTCACACTTAATCATAATTTGTTTCTCTGTTTCTCTCCCCCTCCACCCACTCACCTACGCCAAAAAAGTTCCTTCCCACTGCCGATCTACTGCTCCTTCACCGTCGTTTTCAGGGACGGATTTAGGTGTGTAGGAGGGAGTGCCACGGCACCCGCTGGCTTCGGTCGAAACTGTGTATGTATGTATCGACATATTTATATAAGAAATCCTATAAGTATTACAATTGGCACCCGCTAACAACTATGCTTCCTTTGTGCCAGTGGTAAAGAGTTCATCTTCATTTTTATCTTAAGCTAGTTTCACTCTGCTCGATACAGTGAGCATGCACAATTTGACACTTTGACTGGACGCATCTGCATAAGGTACGGAGTATCTCTTATCTTCCTTTTCTTTTCTCCTTTTTCTTTTTCCTTTTTTAGTTGTTATCCGTAATTTATTTCTACTATTTTACCTTATGAGAAAATATTTTTGATACACAATATGAATTAATTTAATTAATATACAATTTTTTTTAATTTGGAGAATAATTTGAGTGATTTTTTTATTGTTTGAATAATTAAGTAGCTTGATTAATAGATTTTTCCAATTACTTCTCATAAATATAAAATTAAAATTTTTGTTATGCAAGGAATTGCTATAAAACATGACAATTAAGATAAAGAATTCAACACTAAAAATTAGACTAGTCAATCAAAACATATATAGTAATTAAGCCACTTTTAAATAAATTTTCTATTTGAAGCGCTTTTTTCATGATTTATTTTTTACAACGGTCTTCCATTATGTAGAATTAAAAATAATCATGAAAAAGAATAACTGAATTAAAGCTAACTTATTTGTCAATTGAGAATAAAAGCGGGCTTAATCAACCTAGCCGAAGTAACAAAAAACTGACCAACCAGACCCGCCATTCCGATTTTATTTTTATGGCTAAGGGTAAATATAGTGAGTGGCACCCGCAACCTTTGAATCCTGGATCCGCCCCTGGTCGTTTTGTTACCTCGCTTCACCTGTGCTGCTGCGTTTCGGATCTGCTGCCCCGCTCTGCTGCAGCAGTTGTTCCTCCTTTGCCCCTATCTGCTCCATTGCTGATCGAAATTTGTTGTTGCTCCAGTGGCGGTTACCGGACTCTGATCTGCTTCCTCTTTTTTTTTTTTGTATGTGTATATAATTGTATATATCTGTATACTCGTGTATGTGTATGTTTTGATGGTTGTTGTTGGTTGTTTGAAGATGGAACAAAGTGTATGGCTAGTTATACGGGTGTATATATGAATCTGTATAATTTGGGTGTATACGTGAATATTTTTACAAGTACACAAGTGTATGTATGTGTATATCATTGTATGAACGTGTATGTCTGAGTACATATTGTATTTTTTGTGTGTGTTTTTTCATGTATGTCAAGTATAAGTGTGACACACATAAATTTATAAGTTTAATATGTAGATATGTAGATCCTTGTATATATATGTTTGTCTAGTGTATGTATAACAAATCTTTTTTGTGTATTTACGTGTATTTTTTGTTTATATATATGTTGCAACTATAACTTCAAAGAAAATCAATGTGTATATGGTGTATTTATGTGTATTTCTTTGTTTAGATCCAAAAAATAAAATAAAAGAATCATCGGCGGGCAGCGGTGACTGGCTGGCGGCAGAGACTGGAGTGGTAGCAGTGGACGGGGCAGCAAGAAGAAGGAGAAAGACACCCTAATTTGTTAGTTTTGTTGGAAATGTATATAGTATGTAAAAAAATATTGATATTTTTTAAAAAATATATAATATTGATATATTTTGTAATTTCTTATTTGTGGAGCTAGGATTGTATATTTATGTAGAATGCCCTATTATGTTTCATTGATAAAGAACAATCAGTCGACACCACGTGAATCGATCAGGATGAAATAATATTGTTTAGGAATCAAACTTGGCGTCTAAGTTGAGATAAACAGCTTCGAGCGTTCAATGAAGAAAGATGTTTGTCTTGCCTTTTAATAGCTGCTGACTGGATGGGGAGGGGGGTTGAAAGCTCCGTTGCTGAATAATGTGTACATCCAGCATTGCTTAATAATGGACTACGGACCAAAATTAGGGAAATTTACGTCTCATGAACGTTGACCAAGAATAATTATTTTTTCTGTACACCTTTTTCTTGTTTCTTTCTTTCTATATACATTTTGCCCTTTTTAAATATATTTTAAATAAGTATTTAATATTTTAAATATTATTAATATATATTTAATATTTTAAATATGTATTTAATATATTTAATATTATTGATATATTTAACATTATTGATATTTCATATTTTAAATATATATTTAATATATTAATATTATTGATATTTAATGTATTTAATATTATTGATATTTCATATGTTAAATATATATATTTAATATATTTAATATTTTAAATATTATTCATATATATTTAATACTTAAAAAATATATATTTAATATTTTAAATATTATTATGTTGATCGGACTCTATCATTAAAGCCTAAAATGGTGCAACTACCATATTTAATGGTAATCTATTTTTTTTACCATTGATTGTTTCCTTTAATTAAGGGAGTTAAATATCATACTATTAAATGTTAATATTAATATTAAGAAATATATTTAATATGTATTAAAATTTTGGATACAAAAAGTTATGGACACCTAAAAGTAATTATTTCTTGATGGGCGGATATATATATAAAAAGAGCCCCCAAAATTATCTCTAAACTATCAAATAGCTCAAATTATGCTCCACATTAAAAATAGGGGAATTTTCAAAAAATAGGCAGCCCACTACCCAAAATTACAAACAGGAGGCCATATTTTTTTTCATGCATAGCACTCACCCCTAAAATTACAAATTTTAGCACTCCTTCATAAAAAACACCCTAGCTATCAAATTTTCCCCTCCCCAGCCACTAACCCACCGGCAAACACCTTCCCCGCCAATGGTGTCATTACTTTTTTGTATTTTACTGAATTTATGTTGTTTATTGCGTCTAAATCATTGCTTTGGACAAGGTTATACACACAAATCTCCCTCTAAAAATTAAATTATACATGAATATACATATATAAATATGTAGCAATGAGAGAAATACAAAAATATACACAAAAAAAGTAAAAAATCATATAAACATCCTTAATATACACACTCGCATATACACACTTATACAAATTTATACAATTTTATACATTGTATAAATTTGTATAAAATTGTATAAACTTGTATAAACTTGTGGCGACTGCTATCTCGGGAAAAGGGTGACATCTCGTGTAAGATTCGAAAATATGAGCCATTTTTGGTAATTTTTATCTTTTGCTTGTCTTTTAGTGTAATTATCCCTTAAAAATATGGTGCTGGAATGCCACTAACTAATATTTTGAGCTTAATATTACCACTATTTATTAGTTTTTGCTCAAAAATGTCATTATTCAGACCACTCTTTTCCTATTTTGAAATTTTTAAAAAATAATAACATAAATTTAGGAAATGACATGTGTCCAATTAACCCCGACCCCTATTATTCAATTTTTTTGGTCTCTCCACCCTGATTTTTAGCCCTATTTAAAAGAAGAAACATGCCATTTAAAAACCCCAAAAATATAAAAGGAAAACAGAAAATGAAATAAGACAATATAATAGTATACACTAGTCAATCTCCCCAAAAACAACCCACTAGTCCACCCTCTCAAGTCTCAACCACCCAAAATAATCTCGACTTTTATACAATAAAAATATCAATTTACTACAACCAATAATCTACGCAAATTAAGAAATAAACTTGCTAAATTTCTCAATATATTATTAATTCCATCACAAGACAGCACAACCATTTTTTAATACCAATCTTTAACTATATTTCTTTCGCTTAATCTTACATTATTCTTGCAATTCCAGAATGACCAAAAAGTTTAAATTTCATAGACAACACCAAAAAAACAAATGTTTAATTTGAAAGTGGTAGAGATGGTGGAAGGACGTGGGGAACGGTGCTTTACACTCTGTTAGGATGGTTGTTACCCATTATTTTATTATGTATTGTATTGTATCGTATTGTATCGTACTGTATCGTATTGTATTGTACGACGTTTGGATAGACTCTATTGTTTTATGTAGTATAATAAGGTAAAGGATAAAACGAGAATATTAAATAATAATAATAATAAGTGAGAGTAAAATGGGAATATTAAATAATAAGTGAGTGCATGATGTGAAGAAAAGAGAGGTAACGACACGAATACACCAAATTAATCGTTACATAAAGTGAAAATTTTCATTGTTACGTAACAATGTATTTAACGATGTAATATAATAATAATTAGATAACAATCAAAATAAACATCATACTCTCGTTAATAATACAATACGATTCAATGGGTAACAACCATCCAAACAGCTATTAAGGTGATCAAGTGATCGGTGGTTCCATACTTTTTTTCTTTTCTTTTTCATTTTTTAATTATATTCTTCATTTTTCTTGCCCCAACCACGTGGAAATAAGTTGGGTTGGGTATTAAATGAACATGTGTCACTTTCTAAATTTATTTTATTTTTCAAAATTTCAAAATAGGATAAGATGTGCCCGTTAAAAATAATGATATTTTTTAGCAAAAACTGACAAATAATACTAGCAATTTTAAGCCCAAAGTATAATGATAGTGGAATGTTAGCACTATATTTTTAACGCGTGACATAATTAAATCTTTCTCGATAGTTCAGTGGCAATTTTGGTCTTTCGTCCCTTAATTATAATCAAATCAAATTCATAAACAAATTATTAGATTGATGTTCATTTATAATAATTATAACTAATAATTTGGTTATAAATATAAATGAGCACTGGTTACTATGCGTAGAAGAATTACTCTATTACTGATTAATTATAGTCAAATCAAATATAGTTTAATAATTGGCGGAATAGGCAAATTAACACTTGTACTTGCTCGATTTTCTATTCCCGGCCTCTCAACTTCACGAGTTTCTCATCCAAACACTTGAACATATTTAAAACTCCTACTTTAAACCCCTTTGACCATTGACCGAACTTATGTGGCATTAATATGGCTGACTGGACAAAATGCGTGCATACCACGCTATATTAAGGGAGTAAGTTGCCTATTTTGATTTTCTTTTATTAAGAACTAAAATTAGAAAAATAAATAACAAGAAAAGAAAAAGAAATAAAATGGAAAAAATCCCATTCCCCATCCATGTCTTCAACACAGCACCCTCCTCAGTCCTCATCTTCAACCTTCACCGTTGCCCTCATCTTCCACCGTCAACATCACCACCACCACCTCAATAACCTCATCTTTCTCTTCCACCGTCACATTTATAATCAAGGCCCTTAAGACTAAAAAAGCAGTCCTTTTTTTTACCAAAGAATGTTCAATCTCCATCCATGGCCACCACTTGAAAACCCTCTAATAGTTTCACCTCTCCCAAAAAAACTTCAGCCCAACCATTAAATGTCACTCTTCACTATCATTTTCCATTCATTTAGTAAATGAACAGCTGCACTACAAAAATCCGTGAAAAGAATAACAAATACACACTTCAATTGCCCCAATTTCTTCAAATTTTAGTTTATACATTCAAACTTAACTAGATAGGAAGAACGCAAAAGTAATTTCCGCCATAGCTCGAGCTCCAATTTTCCAAACATTCGTAATTCTTGAATGACCCACCAATCCTCCACCTCCAATGGTGTCCGTTTATTTAAATCAGAGTTTCTGGGTAACTTCTTGTGAGTTTGCTATCCCATCTGCCTTATAGCATATGGAAGGACGGTACTTCTTGTAGGTTGTCAGAGATGGTGGTGAATTACTAGTGATGGCGGACCGAAATTAGAATAAGATTTTTGGGGTTTTGTAGAATAGTTGGAAAAATAGATATTATGGAAATTTTTAATTAATATGCAAATATAAATGGGTGATGTTTAATTAAGAAAATGTGACATGTATGCTCCTCATCAGCATATTTTAATAACACACGACACATGAGGTGTTTAAAATACATTGTTTGATCAAATTAGAGAGTTTGGATGAAAACTCGTCAAAGTTGAGGGGCTGGGAATAGAAAATCGAGCAAGTACAAGTATCAATTTGCCTATTCTGCCTTAATAATTCATAAAAGAACTAGATTGATGTTCATTTATAAACAAATAATTAGTTAATATATAAGTATTAATAGAATCATTCGGTCAACGTTAAAATATAATCAAATCAATAGTTATTATTTTAAAACTCGTTGAATTACTTGATTGATTTTAAAACTCGTTGAATTACTTGATTGTATATCACATGCGAGAATGATGAGTAATAAAAATACTTACATTATTGTTTCATTTAACAAATTATGACATCAAAAACTATCATTGCTGACTTAAACAAGGGTGACAAACTAAACGGCGAAAATTATGATATTTGGAGCCGTAAGATGTGGTATGTGCTGGAAGAGCAAGATGCTCTAGAAGCTATTAATCATGTCATGGTTTGCCCAGAGGAGGGTAACACTGCCCAACATAGGAGGGATCTTGAAGCTTACAATTCTTGGAAAAAGAAAGATGCCGCTGCACATGGAATCATTGTAAGCTCGGTTGTGGATGATTTCATTCACGAATGTGAACAATTCCCTACTGCTCATGCCATGTGGGCCCATTTGAGAGAAACATATGGGGATACTACTGTGACCCGCCTTAGACAGCTGACTATCAAATTTGACACTTACAAGAAGCGTCATGATCACAGTATCAAACAACACCTTAGGGTGATGTCAAATATGATAGCTCGACTCAAAAGTGCTGGTCATATTCTCTCTGATGAGAAATAGGTTCAGGCAGTGATCCGGTCTCTCCCTAACAATTGGGAACATCTGAAAGTAAACTTGACCCACAATGACAGCATCAAAACTTTTGGTGATGTTGCTCGCCATGTTGAGCTTGAAGATGAGCGGCTTGGTGCTGCAAAAGCTATACCCACTGCCTATGTGGCAGAATCAAGTGGTAAAAAGGCTTCAGTATTCAAGACTGGAAAGGCGGAAAGGGCGAGGAGAATGGTGAAGAACCCTCACAGAAACGAAACAAACCAAACCCTAAGAAGGGAAAATGGTTCTTTAAGAAGAAAGACAAGAGCAAGATGAAATGCTACAACTGTCAAGTGCCGGGACACTTTGCTCGTGAATGCACTAAGCCGAAAAAGGTAGCATTTCAAAACGCATCTCTAAGTGCTACATTTGTTTCTAGCACAGTTTTATTAACTGAATCTTATCCTGTGTGGATTGTAGACTCAGGGGCCACCGACCATGTGACCAGTGATCGAGAAGCGTTTGTGGAATACCGTCGAGTTCCATTTGGATCAAGGTGGATATATGTAGGAAACAATGCGAAGGTTGAAGTCAAAGGTCTTGGCACTTGCAGGATTGACTTGCGTGGTGGCCGTACTTTGATGTTGCATGACGTCCTATATGCTCCAAAAATTCGACAGAAATTAATATATGTGTCTGTCCTTCTTAATTTAGGTTTATGTTTGAACTTTAGTCGCAATCTTGTGAGAATTACTCAAGACAATGTTTTTTATGGTTCTGGACATCTTTACGATGGTTTTTTTTTGTTAAGTTGTAATCCTTCTACTTATGACTATTATGTGGACCGTTGTGTTATGGCATGTTCTTCTAGTAATATCGATGTTGACATTATTACATGGCATGCTAGATTAGGTCACATTGGGCAAGATCGAATGAATAGATTGGCTAAGGAAGGACACTTGAGTTCTTTCTCAAAAGTTGAAATGCCAACTTGTGAACAATGTCTTACCGGAAAGACTACACGTAAACCTTTTGGGAAGGCTAAGAGAGCTGACTTCCCATTGCAATTAGACCATTCAGATATCTGTGGTCCAATGAACGTGAAGGTATGATCTGGTGCCTTGTATTTTATTACGTCTATTGATGATTTCACGCGTTTTGGTTATGTTTATTTGATTTCTCACAAATCTGAAGCACTTGAGTGTTTCAAACGATACTTGATTGAAGTTGAGAATCAATTAGACAGGAGTATTAAAACTCTAAGAACTGATAGAGGGCGTGAATATCTATCAAGACAATTTATTGACTTGTGTAATGAAAAAGGAATCACCAGACAATAAACTATTCCTTATACACCTCAGCAAAATGGTGTAGCAGAAAGGAGGAATAGAACTCTATTGGACATGACAAGGTCAATGATGGCGCAAGATAATTTACCTATTTCTTTTTGGGGAGATGCATTATTAACAGCGACCTGTATATATTAAATAGAGTACCTTCTAAGTCAGTTCCTTCCACTCCTTATGAGCTATGGACCGGCCAGAAACCAAACTTTGATTATTTACGACCTTGGGGTTGTGCTGCATTCATAAAAGATTCTTTTAACAAGTTTGGTAAACTGGGTCCTAAAGGCAAGAAATGTATCTTTATAAGATACTCAGAACACTCCAAATACTATGTGTTTATTGGTGAAATGGAGGATGAAAGTGTTACTGAAATTGAATCACGAGATGTCATATTTTTAGAAAATGATTTTCCTAAGAAGGGTGAAGTACATGATAGAGAGCCTCTTTATGAAATGTTGAACTCAGATGGTTAGCAAGTGTCTTCTGACACATTTGATGATCTAATTGATCAAGAATATGGTGCTGATCCGAGTGGGAGCTTTTCCATACAAGATCCTTCTTGTGAATCTGATTTTCAATTAAGAAAGAGTACCAGGAAAGGTATACCTAAACGTACTTATGATATAGAGGATTACATTTTTCTGGTATCGGCATCGGAAGTGAATGAGCCAAACTAAATTGCCGAGGCATTATCAAGCCCTGAAAAGGATGAGTGGATGAAAGCAATGAAAGAGGAGTTAGAGTCCATGAGAACCAACAAAGTCTGGGACTTAGTTGATCTTCCACATGAGCTTAAAGCAATTAAGAATAAATGGGTTTTTAAAATTAAATGTAAAGCGGATGGATCAATAGAAAAGGTATAAAGCACGGCTGGTAGCAAAAGGCTTCACTCAGCAAGTGGGAATTGATTATGAGGGTACTTTTTCACCAGTTGTGAAGTTTACCTCAATTCGTTTACTTCTAGCTATTGTTGCGCGTTTGGATCTAGAATTACATCAAATGGACGTAAAGACAGCTTTTCTCAATGGAGAACTGAACGAGGAGATCTACATGGAACAGCCTGTAGGTTTTATCGTTAAGGGCCAAGAAAATAAGGTCTGTAAATTGAAAAGATCTATTTATGGTCTAAAGCAGTCTTCAAGGCAATGGTACTTGAGATTTCATAAAGAAATGATCTCATACGATTTTACTATGTTTGATGAAGACCATTGCATTTACACTAAAAGGTCCAATGATATGTTTGTAATTCTTTCCCTTTACGTGGATGATATATTGATGGCTGGAAATAATTTAGAGTATTTAAAGATTATCAAGCCATGGCTTTCAAGGTCATTTGACATGAAAGATATGGGTGAAGCAGACTACATCCTTGGTGTTAAGATCCAAAGAAACCGTTCCAAAAAGTTATTGAGTCTATCTCAAGAAACTTATATAAAAAAAATTTTGGAACGCTTTAGGATGAGTGAGTGCAAACCATGGATACTCCTATAGTGAAAGGTGAAACTTTATGCCTTGAAATGTGTCCACAGACTCAGAGAGAAAAGGAAGAAATGTCTCGAGTTCCATACTCAAGTGTTATCGGGAGCTTAATGTACGCTATGTTGTGTACTCGCCCTGATATTTGTTATGCTGTAGGTCTAGTTAGCAGGTATCAATCCAATCCTGGAAGAGACCATTGAAAAGCGGTGAAGAGGATTTTTCGATACCTGAAAGGGACTGCAGACTATTCACTATGCTATGGTGGATCTGATTTGATGTTGAGAGGTTATACAGATGCCTTGGTGACTTGGATGAAAGAAAGTCAACATCTGGATATGCTTTCTTACTTAATGGTGGAGCCATTTCATGGAAAAGTAAGAAACAAACTTGTATTACTCTTTCGACTATGGAAGCTGAGTTTGTAGCTTATACATATACAGTATAAGACGCTGTTTGGTTGAAGAAATTATTTGAGCATCTAGATATTGCAAAGAATCCTCAAGGATCGATAATTTTATATTGTGATAGTCAGGCGGCTATTGATTTTATAAAAGATCCTAAGCATCATGAAAAGACCAAACACATTGACATCAAGTATAAGTACTTGAGAAACATAGTTGTAAGTGGTGAAGTTCCAATACAATACATGCCTACGCTGAAAAATGGTAGTTGATCCTTTAACAAAGGCAATATCTAGAGACCAGTTTGAGAAACATGTTAAGGCTCTAGGTTTGCGTAGGATATGACTAGTTTTATGTATTGTAAAAGGATTTGAATGTTATACATATATATATATATATATATATATATATATATATATATATATATATATATATATATATATATATATATATATACTATTAAGTTTGTATTAAATCTCATGTGCATGTGATAGAATTTATTTGTGATAAGTGTGTCGAACAAGTCGCGAGATCGGCTCTCTCACACAAGCGATCGCCTTTGACGTCGAGGAACGTGCAGAGATGAGACTAATTGAATCTTGATTTGAACAAGGTCATGTAAAAAGTTTAAATGGTCGGTCTTGATTAGAGTTTGGACTTATGGATTCAAACATCCTATATGACTTGTTTCGAAAGCCAGATATGAGTTTTTCAGAAGATTGGATTTGAGGATTATTTGAAGAAAAAAACTCGGGTTAGACATTTTAGAAGAGTCTAGACCAAGATCTGCACGGTGTTTATATATTTAGAAATGAGACATACGCGCCAAATTAGGCAAGAACATTGTAGCACGTGTTTCATACCACGTGTGCTGATCGACCAATAGGGTAATGGAAGAATGGATCCATGCTTCTTCATTGTGTGAGACTCTAAGAAAAATCAATTTGATTTTTCATTAGAATACCCTTTGACCTTTTACTGTCTCTTGAAGTACAAATCTGTGTTGCTACTTTAGCATGTTACTAATAGCCACGAGTGATTCGGCAATGCGGTGCATGTCTAGGAAAACAGCTGATTTGGGATGAATAAATTCGAGTAGAAAGGGAAGACAATTAGAATAATTTATAACTTAACTTATATTCACAGGTCGACCATTACACTTGCCATGAGAGTTTCAAGTGTAATTGTGATACTAAGTTAAATAGGAACTCGAGTTCGCCTCAATCGAGGTTGAGGGATCAGATAAGTAGCTACTAGAGTAGCGAATGATGTCTGGGGTATTGCGAGTAATAAGATCCTCATGTTAGTAGTGAATCCTTTTCCGCATGTGATTGGATTTCTTTATGGAGCTATTGTACAACCTTAACAGGTTTAGCTCTTATTAATGCTCGCAGGTCGTACGAACTATTTGCATGTATGATTTTGTTTTGTGTTGTGGATCCAGCCCATTATGAGCGAAGTGGGAGATGTAAGAATATGGATCACGGCTCATGGGTCACTCCAATTGGGCTGATCCGACCCGGTTAGGAGAAATAAGAATATGTGGTTAAAAGAAGTTACCACATTCCACCACATCTCCTATACTTCCTCCACTAAAGGAATATGCAAAAGTGGGGGAGTGGGGAAGATAGTGGGCAAGTTACATTTATTTTTTCCAACTCCTTTACATTATATATATGAAGAAGTAACTTTTTGACTCTTCTTATTATTCCACCAAAAAGACACAAAACAAAAAGAAGGCATTTAGTTGGTGACAATTAAACTTTGTTTCCTAGTGATTCAAAGTAGACTTGGGCAATTACAAGGTGGTAAATACAATCTTCCACTGTGGTGTTAAAGGTACACAATTCATGTTCCTATTACTAATATTTATTTCTAACAAAGGTCAATTATTATACTTTAATCTATAAACTGATGCTTTATATACTTCATATAATCACTCGTTTGATGTTCATTCTTTAATTAAATCAATAAGCTAAATTCTCAATAATATAGTAAGGGATAATCACCTTCAGCGATTGTTTAAATGGTTTGACGTTAAACAACCCCAATAGTTATTTAAATAACTTCAGCAGTTACTTAAATAACTAATTGTTCAAATCAACGGTGTTCAATCTAAAAATTGACTTAATAAATTAACCAATTGAATTCACGTTTAGGCCACATACATATAATTATATCAAAAATTAATAAAGAAATGAGTGAGTAAGACTTCGTATCTACGTACTCGGATATTTTCGACAAAAGAACTTCAGAGATAATAGCACAGCAGTAGTAAAATGAGAGAGAGAGAGAGAGAGAGAGAGAGAGAGAGAGAGAGAGAGAGAGAGAGAGAGAGAGAGTTTTATTCTTTGGGTGGAAAATCAGATGGATCACAAATGAAGATGAAAGGAGTTTATTTAATGATTACAAGCCTTAATAATGTCTCCTTTAATGAGAATCTGTCATTACTCTGTAAGACGTAATGGTCAAAACCATGATCATGTGAATAAATATTGGCAACGGCCAATCCTTGAAATCCCTCATTCATTAGTTACTCGTGAAGATTTAACCAAAAGGACTCTCCAAGTCTTCAATTTAAAAAGTAATCCTTTGTTTTCTTTTGCCTTTTCTTTGAACTAAAAAAATGTTAAGTATGTGCTTAAGTGAAATGGGGGCTAGGTTAGAATTTTAAAAACTTGTGGGGTATGTCAAAAATCTGAAAATATCTCATTTAAACCCACATTCAAATTTCAAATTTCAAACTTTTCATTTCCCCCATTCTTCTATCTCTTCTACTACTTCTTTCTTTCCTTATTCCCCTTCTTCCCAATCTGCTCTCTTTCTTCATTTTCTCCTTCTTTCTTCTTCATCTTCTCCCTCATTTCTTTTTTATCTCCTCCGTTCATTTTTTTTTTACATTTTCACCATCTCCATTCTTATCTTTGTGTGTTTTCTTCATTTTTCTTCTTCTTCTTCTTCTTCTTCTTCTTCTTCTTCTTCTTCTTCTTCTTCATTTATTTCTTCTTTCCATTATGTTTTGTATTCGTTGTGAGATTTAGTAGTAGAATATTTTAATTTTTTTTTATTGGAGATGCTTCTGCAGTCCATCAAACAAATTTTGGAGTTGGTTGAATCAACCAAGAGTCGATTCATCAACTCTCAGTTACTTGAATCGACCGAAAGTTGTTTGAATCAACCGAGAGTTGGTTAATCAACTTATGGTTGTTTTGAACTAAGCAACCACAAGTTGATTAATCAACTCTCGGTTTATTCAAACAACTCTCGGTCGATTCAAACAACTTTCGGTCTATTCAAGTAACTGAGAGTTGATGAATCGACTCCTAGTTGTTTAAACAACCAAGAGTCGATTCATCAACTCTCGGCTATTTTCAGCATCATCAGATTGTTTGGAAGAGGCGGCGAGAAGGGGGATGAAGAGGAGCAGAAGGCATTGCAGCAGTGGAAGAGGATGAGGCACGGTGGAGAAGGATATGGAAGATAGAGGGGGATGGAAGAGAAATGGGGAGAAAGGGGAGGAGAAATAGTGGGGGTTTGTGTAAATAATAAAAGTTGGGGGGTCTTGATTAGGCTAAGAATTAACTCTAATTCTGTTAAACAGAAAAAAGGGTTATCTAGTTAAGAAAAATAACTTGAGGGTCAATTAACTAAAACAGACTTGAAAAGGGTCTTTTAATCGACGGACCCTAGTTACTCTATATCTTACTAAATTTAGATATTGTGCTCGGAAAAATGATAGTTTTCGGATTAGATGATGTTGTTGTCAGGAGTAACGTCTTCGTAATCTTCCTTATCGTATGTGATTCTTCAATTTTCATTCGTGTGACATCCGAAGCTATCAGTCTCATTGTGTTCTCGTGTGCCACATGTCGTACTTGAAGTGATATGTGATTTTATCCAATACAAATAATTTGGCCAAACAACTCCAGTTGTTGTAAAAAGATAACTATGATTAGCGTCCTTTGCCTATTAACTATGTACATAAATCAACTATTAATATTATTGCGTCCTGTTAATGGTCACAATACATAAATTCCCAATAATATATATATATGTATGTATGTATATATATATATATATATATATATATATATATATATATATATATATATATATATATATATTTCTCCCTTTAACTTCATATATTTTGCTTATGCCTAAAACTTAGACATATAGGTTAAACAAATAAATTAATAAAGGAGTCACAAGTAATAAATTAAATACGAAAAATACTGAAAATAAAGCAGAAAAATAGGAATTGTGAGGAGTTGTAGGAGAATATCTTATATTAAAGAGCAAAGAAAAATTCTTGTAGTCTTGCTTGAATGAATCTTACAATAGGAAAGGGAGGTACTTATAAGCTAAACTTTACCTAAATCCTTACCCTAGCTAATACAATAGGACAAAATTTCGATATATAACATGTGATATCTTTTCAAATAGGAAGGGAGAAGTATTATAGTAATAGAATGCTAAACTAACTCATTGTGTTCTTCCAAGTCACGTTCTCCACGTTTTGTTATGGAAGGTGCACGTTCTGGGGGTGGATTGTCTGAGCGACTGGGTAGTTGAAAGCACGGGAGGTTCAGGCTTCATCCTTACGGATACTTCGTGAGGCATGTGTTCGGCTAGTGTCAAATGGATATGAATCATCGGAGGATCCCTCGTAAGACCTTCCGTGTGATGACCATCTGTTGAGCATCTCACGCTTATCGGTCGTCTTTGGAGCCGACTCTTATAACCTCCCTCCGTAGCATCTTGTTTGTGCGCCACGTGTTCGTGTCAAATTATATCAATCCATTTAACAGAAATAATTAGCTCGCAGTTCACACATTCAGTCAACATTCATGAAGGAGTTGGACAAGAAATTTGTGTTATATGTTTAAAGAAACTTTAAAATTGATGACGACATTGATGCTGTTCTACTATAGATTTTCTTCATCAGCCACGACAAAACGTAATTCAGAAATCTTTTGCTTTCTCTCACTCTCTCCTTCTCCACTCGAATAAAATAATCTTTTATGAAAAATCGATTTCTTGTAAAAAAAAATAGAGACTGATAACTTTCAAAATTGTCCAATTGGTACTAGGCGTAGTTATCCTTGCTAAATTATAGCAACGGTTTATTTCATTCAATTATAGCATCTGCAGGTGAGTGTTAAAATATAATAATATCATCACCAACTTTATTTGTGAACCTCTTAGAATATTCTAGAGTAGTCAAGATAATGTAAAGAAGAAAAAAAAATCTAGAATAATTCTAGAGAATTCATAGTACTAGTCTAGAATTAGAATTATCAAGAAACATTCTAGAAAGTAAATATCTAGAATTATGTAGTAGGGGAATATTCTAGAGAAGGGTGGTAGAAAGCCCTTAACTAGATCCTTCCATCACCACCTATAAATAGAGGTGGTTCACTTGAGTTGTAACTAAGCAACTAAGCAAGCAAGAAAAGAAAGAAAAACAAGCAAAGCAAATCAAGAGAGAAAGAGTGAGAGCAAAAGTGAGAGTTAAAGAGAGAAAATAAAGAGAGGTGCTAGAGTGTGAGTGAAACATTGTAAAATATTTGTAAGATCAAAGTTGCTTCCTAGTTTGCAATAATAAAATTCAAAGTTGTGTTCAACCATTTGTGTTCAACAAGTGGTATCAGAGCCAGGTTAATCAAGAGCGGTAGTCATCCAAGAGAGGTTCAACAAGCTACTACTCGAGGCTACAAGTCAAGAGGCACCAATCCATGGCGGATTTTGCAAGCACCCTCAGTCTCAACGCAAGCAATTATGGATCGTGGAGCACAAGGATGCAATACTATTTTCTCAGCCAAGATCTATGGGACATTGTTGGTGGCTCTGAAACAACATCACCAACAAATGCTGAAGAATCAAAAAAGTGGAAGGTCAAAGCAGGAAAGGCCATGTATGCTCTCACAGTAACAGTTGAGGACGAGTTCTTGCAGAGGATCAAGAATGCCAAGACGCCCAAAGAAGCTTGGGACACGTTGGCAACAATCTTTACCAATAAAAATGATGCGAGATTACAAAGGCTAGAAAATGAGCTTTTGTCGATCTCGCAACGGAATATGACAATCAGTCAGTATTTCTCAAAGGTTAAGTCTCTGTGTGATGAAATATCAAAATTGGATCCAGAGAATGCTATCACAGAGACAAGGAAGAAGAGAATTATCATTCATGGTTTGAGGCCGGAGTACAAAGGCATAGTTACTGCGACACGCGGGTGGGCCACGGAACCAACTTTATCAGAGTTGAAAAATCTGTTGGCAAATGAAGAAGACTTGGAGAAACAACTTTCAGGCCTTTCTACAAAAGATGAAGAAAATGCGCTATTTAATAAAGGGCAAAGCTACAATGCTCAAGGAAGAAGAAATGATGGATCAAGCAAAAATCAAGGCTATCAAAGAAGAGGTGAAGTGAGAAGCTCGCAACCAGAGGGAGATCAACATGATCGGCGTCAAGGAAGTCATCGACCTAACAAGAAGGCGTACCAAGGAGCCAACAATCGGCAACGAGAGAAGTGCTACAATTGCGGGAAGAAGGGACACTATGACAGAGACTGCTGGTACGAGAAAGCTGAAGGTAACATAGCCACTTCTACTCAGAATAAGCAAGACGAGGAAGAAAATTGGGATTTTGAAACTTCCTATGCAATTGATGAAAGTAACAATAAGGAAGAGCCCATCACCTCGCACCGTGCTGAGTTGGAACAAGAACTCGCGCTTGCCACTGTAAGTGAAAAATTAGTAGATTATGACCATGATTGGATCGTTGATTCGGGATGCTCCAATCATTTGACTGGTGATGAAAAGAAACTCATCAATATGAGTGAATACAATGGTGGTCGAGTAGTGGTGACTGCAAATAACTCGAGAACGCCAATATCTCACATTGGCAAGACAGTGTTCGTGCCTCGTCACAGCTCGAGACAAGTGCAGCTTCAGAATGTCTACCACGTGCCAGAGACAGCTTATGTGGAGAAGACTCGGAGTAATGAGACAGCTGACCTATGGCATGCACGCCTTGGGCACGTGAGTTACAGCAAGTTAAAAGTCATGATGCAACAGTCAAAGTTGAAAGGGCTTCCCTAACTTGAGATTAGGGGAGACACTATTTGTGCCGGATGTCAGTATGGGAAAGCACATCAACTTCCCTATCAAGAATCGAAGTATCAAGCTAAAGAGCCACTGGAGCTGGTGCACTCAGACGTGTTTGGACCAGTCAAACAACCTTCCATCAGTGGTTACCGATACATGGTGACATTCATCGACGACTTCTCAAGGTATGTGTGGATTTACTTCTTAAAGGAGAAGTCTGAAGTATTTGAGAAGTTTAAAGAGTTCCAACACATGGTAGAGAATGATATTGGAAGGAAAATCAAGTGTCTCCGCACCGATAATGGGGGAGAATACACATCACGAGAGTTTAATGGCTACCTCAGAGAGCAAATGATAAGGCGACAATTGACATGTCCAAACACCCCATAACAAAATGGAGTGGCAGAGAGGAAAAACAGACATCTCGTAGAGATATGTAGGAGTATGCTGCACAAAATAAATGTACCAGCAAGGTTCTGGGCGGAATGCATGAAGACTGTTGCTCACATCACTAATAGGCTACCACAGGCGCGACTTGGATTTACCTCGCCGTTCGAGAAGCTCCGGAAGATGATACCCACTGTAAGCCACTTTCGAGTATTCGGATGTGTCTGCTATGTGTTCGTGCCAGATCATCTTCGCAGCAAGTTTGACAAGAAAGCAGTTCGATGTATTTTTGTCGGCTACGACGAGCAAAGAAAAGGATGGAGATGCTGTGACCCAACCACTAATCGGACATATGTTTCAAGAAATGTGGTGTTCGACGAGGCATCATCGTGGTGGTCCTAAGAAGCCACGCTACCAGATTCAAGAGAATTGGAACAAAAGCTACAACACAAGCTCGAAGAGGACGGACAAGGAAGCAAGGAAGAATCCAAACAAGAGGAGCATGAAGAACATGAGCCAATAATAGAAGAGATACCCCCAAGAGGAGAACACAGGAGTCCATGGCAAACTGCAGTCTATGAAACCCCCGAGGAGTTTCAAGAAGAAGCTGGAGAAGTACATCAACCTCAACTAAGAAGGTCTACCCGAAAGAAATTCTCAAATCCTAAGTATGCAAATGCAGCATTAGTCGAGGTTGACAAGATCAAGGAGCCTACTACCTTTGAAGAAGCTTCAAAGAGCAGTGAATGGAGAAAGGCAATGGAGGAGGAGATTCTAGCCTTGAAGCAAAATCAGACTTGAGATTTAGTGGCCAAACCCAGGGATAGTAAACCTATATCCTGTAAATGGGTTTATAAATTAAAAACACGCCCTGACGGATCCATCGATCGGTACAAGGCCCGACTGGTAGCTCGAGGATTCTCTCAAGAGTATGGGCTGGATTACGACGAGACATTCAGCCCTGTGGCAAAAATTACTACAGTTCGTGTTTTACTAGCTTTGGCGGCTAGCAAGTCATGGACACTATGGCAGATGGATTTGAAGAATGCCTTCCTTCATGGAGAGTTGGACCGGGAGATATACATGGATCAACCACAAGGGTTTGTGAATAAAGACAACCCTGATTATGTGTGCAAGTTGAAGAAGGCTCTATATGGCTTGAAACAAGCCCCTCGAGCATGGTATGGAAAAATTGCCGAGTTCCTAATTCAAAGTGGCTATCAAGTGGCTCATGCAGATTCGAGCTTATTTGTAAAGGCCCGAGGAGCAAGACTATCTATCATACTAGTCTATGTGGATGATTTAATCATCACCGGGGATGACATTGATGAGATTCATCGAAGTAAAGAAAATTTGAAGGTACGGTTTCAAATGAAAGAGTTGGGTGAACTAAAGCATTTCCTTGGTCTTGAGGTCGAGAAGACAAAGGATGGACTATTCCTTGGGCAACAAAAATATGCTAGAGATCTACTCCAGAAATATGGGATGTCAAGTTGCAAACCGTCTTCTACACCAATGGAGCCTAACTTAAAGTTATGCTCTTATGAAGGCAAAAACTTGGAGGATGGGACAATGTACCGTCAACTAGTTGGTAGTCTTATCTACCTAACGCCGACCAGACCAGATATTGCCTTCGCAGTTGGAGTAGTCAGCAGATTTATGCAGAAGCCAAAGAAGCCTTACTTGGAAGCAATCAAAAGAATATTGAGGTACGTGAAAGGAACTATTGACTATGGACTTCTCTACAAGAAAGGTGTTCCATGCCAAATAATTGGATACTGTGATGCGGATTATGCTGGTTGTTATGATACTCGAAGATCAACTACAGGATACAAATTCAGCCTTGGGTCGCCTGCAGTATCATGGTGTAGTAAAAGACAACCAACTGTTTCACTTTCAACGACAGAAGCAGAATATCGAGCAGGAGCAATGGCAGCACAAGAGAGCACATGGCTAATGCAACTCACGAGAGATTTGCATCAACCATCAGAAGATAATGTGGCACTATATTGTGACAACTTGTCAGCCATACGATTGGCTGAAAATCCAGTGTTTCATGCCAGGACAAAGCATGTGGAAGTACACTACCACTTTCTTCGGAAAAAAGTGCTTCAGGGTGAAATTAAAATGGAAGCAATTCGGACGGACGAACAAGTAGCCGACATATTCACAAAGAGCCTGGATAATATGAGGTTTACAAGATTTCGAGAAGCACTTGGGATGATTGCAAGACCAAATAAAGTTGGTGCTGAGGGGGAGTGTTAAAATATAATAATATCATCACCAACTTTATTTGTGAACCTCTTAGAATATTTTAGAGTAGTCAAGATAATGTAAAGAAGAAAAAAAATCTAGAACAATTCTAGAGAATTCATAGTACTAGTCTAGAATTAGAATTATCAAGAAACATTCTAGAAAGTAAATATCTAGAATTATGTAGTAGGAGAATATTCTAGAGAAGGGTGGTAGAAAGCCCTTAACTAGATCCTTCCATCACCACCTATAAATAGAAGTGGTTCACTTGAGTTGTAACTAAGCAACTAAGCAAGCAAGAAAAGAAAGAAAAGCAAGCAAAACAAATCAAGAGAAAAAGAGTGAGAGCAAAAGTGAGAGTTAAAGAGAGAAAATAAAGAGAGGTGCTAGAGTGTGAGTGAAACATTGTAAAATATTTGTAAGATCAAAGTTGCTTCCTAGTTTGCAATAATAAAATTCAAAGTTGTGTTCAACCATTTGTGTTCAACACTCTCTAATTTCATTCAAAGAACTGATTCTCCCCAGCAACAGCAAGCTTTCCACTAAACATCCTCTGTCTTGCTTCAATGGCCTGTAACATCCAAATATTGCACAAAAGGTAAGTCCATTAGGTAGCATTTATAATTCTGAAGAAAGCTACCAACTCTATAGTCCCTAGTTTATTTGAATATAATACACATTATCAGATATAATTCTTTCCTTTTCTTCTGCTTTGCTGACTAATCCGAAAAAAACAAAAGGCATGGCCTAAAGCAGGAAGAAATTTTTTCCACACATGACCTAAACCCGACTCTTTTGGTTAAGAGCGGAGGATCTTATTCATCCCACTACATTCCTCAGGTGAATAGTACCAATTTATTGTCTCTTGAAAAGAAAACTTATTGCAACCACAAACATGATCAGATTCTTTCTCATTAGTTATTTTAGCTGAAAAACTGTTTATGTTTACCAATTAATTACCAATCATGATCAGATTCCGTTATCATTAGAAGAAATCCACCCGTGCTCAGCTAGTACCCCTATGAGGGAGGGGTCAAGCTAGGGGACTTTCATTTAACACTATCATGCAACTTGCCAAGGATATCCTATTGTTGGTGTAAAAGGGACTAGTTTTCATATGAAGCAATAATTGAAAGGAAGTGTCACACCTAGTACAAACCCAAGGTGAAAGTGGAATAGCTGTGAATACCTGTTTTTCCCAATTGGTGAAGCCTGTGATAAGGGATAGTGAAATAGATTGCACGGTTGCTCCAGCTACTAATCCACTCCAAAGGCCCTTTCCATTTAGATGCAAGACAAATCCCAGTAGTAAAGCCACTGGAATTCCAACCAAATAATATGCTCCAAGATTGACATAGGCTCCAATATGCTGCCAACCACTGCCTCTGGCAACTCCTGATACAATGACCAAGTCACATTAAAAAGCCTGAAAATGCAACTCTTGTTTCTCTTCGTTAATCAATGTGATATTTTGTTTTCCAAGTAAAAAAGCTTTATAAACTTTTTTTGTTCTCAATTTGCATTGTGCAAAGGGAAAATGATAAAATATGCCTCTCTACAAAGTATCTTAATGTTACCCTCCCTAATACTTTGGGATCATTCATGCATGTACCCGCCGTTAGCAAATCATCTTATATTTACCATCGATCCTCATGGAGATCCAATGGAGCTCCGACCAAGTAAAACGGAAGGTAAATTTAACCCACTGACCTTGGATCTCAAAGTATTTTTGACATGTGGAACCTGAACTCTATTTAAGTCAAGGGCAAATACGAGACAATGCACCTACGACAAGGGTATGATATTCCCAAGGATAACAAAGGGTAAAGTTACGATATTTCATATAGTAGTTGGGTGTATTTGAATTTTTTTTCCATCTGTAAAGAAAGCAAATGTGGGAGGATGGCAAAAAAAGATAACCTGATAGTACAGCTTGTATACCATCCATGATGATTGAGATGCAAATAATTGGAGTAATTTCTGCAACATATGTAATTACTTCTTTCTCATCGATAAAAACAAAGCCCCATATATGGCGGACCGCGAATAAACTGATACTTGCAAGAACAAACTCTGTGACAGCAAGACTTAGCACAGCACCTAAAGCAATTCTTGCTGCCTGTGGTCTGCCAGCGCCAAGCTCATTTGAAACCCGAGTGCTACAATATCATTTGCTTGAAAGTTTACATATTTATCTATGCATCAAGGAAAATCAGATAAATGCTGAATTGATATGACAAGAGCAAACCTGGCAGCAGCACCAAAAGAATAAGGTATATGGTAGTGCACTGAAGTGGTTGTAAAGCTGTTCTCAAAGATAATTAGACCATAAAGCGCATCAGTATATCAACATCTCAAGGAAAAAGGAAAAAACAATTTAAGGGTGTGTTTTGTATTACAGAACTCATTTTCTAAAATAGTTTTCCGATGTTTCAATGGAGATAGGAAAATATTTTCCAAAAAAAGAGGGGAAAAAAAAACAAAGAATGGTTTTGATCTTGGCAAGCCTATACTGTTTGATGTAACTTTTGAATATTAGAACTGTTATTTATTTGTAATGTTGGTTAAGGCTATGATATGAGGTTAAGAGTTGAAGGAAAATGACTTCCGCCCAAAAGTGAAGTCATGATCAGATTTTAGAAGATTCACTCCTATTTCTTTCCTTAGTTAGAACATAATATGTGTGTATAATGTTCATGCTACTTCTTTGAGCAATAGACAAGAAATTCTCCCAAAATACTTTCTCTTACATCCTGTATAATAGTTTCTGGCAACCAAATTCTAGAAAACAACTTAATTTATGGAAAACATTTCCTTCATACCAGGTACACCCTGGAAGAGAGAAAGAAGCATACCATATGGATAGAACAGAAGTCTCCAATGCTGGATGTGGCAACAGACCAGAAAGCAGAATGATTAGCTCAAACGACCACCATTCCAAGCTATAACCATGGTAACAAAACAAATTAATATATTAGCGATCAAGAGATAAACATAGCTATCTCAATCACAATGAAGATAGGTAGGTTGTTGCTATTAACATAATTACCAAACCATTACACAAGATGGGATAGCGAACCGGAAAAAGTCCCCAATAGTTAAGAAAACGTCTCTGGAAAACGATGATCGAGTCTTTTCACAAATTGATGAGTACTTCACATAAAACATAAGCATGATCACATTTAACCAATACGATATACCAATTGACATTGCTGCTCCTGCAATCCCCAAATGCAATTTGAATACAAAAATCCAACATAAAGGAACTTGGAAGCACAGAGACACAACTCCACTTATAAGCATTGGTAGGATTAAACTCTGTGCCTGCAAGTACCGGACAATTGACTGAAGAATAGCATATGGGAATAGTGTAGGAATGAGCCAAATTGTGTATTTTCCAGCTGCAGTCGCGATTGCAGGATCTTGGCCCATCATTATTAGCAATTTATCAGTGAAGATCCAAAGAACAGAGACTGGTATGCATACTAGGAATAGGCAAATAATTGCACCGTAAGTAAAAGTTCCAAGTTTTCGATATTGTCCTGCTCCATATGCTTGCCCACATAGTGTTTCCAGTGCACTAGACATTCCAAACTGTTCCACAGATTAAATTCATGTCATTAACATTCTTCATTTATACAAGGATAACAAAGCTATATATACAAGCAGTCATATGTGCTAATATGTTCATGCCTTTTTATTGGCAAGACATGGGGCAATAAGCCCGTTTTCTCAGATTCCTGTGTTTCTCAATTGAAAGATTAGCGTGCCAAGCCATCTAAACAAAGTTACATTGTCAAAGAAGAGAGTCATCACAAGGCCAATGGTCAGTTTCCACTCATTACTAAAGCCTTACTTCACGGAATAAAGAAACTCAATTGAGCTAATAAACTTGATCCAAGGAATATGTCAGGCTCCCATCTTATTTACCAAGAAGACATAGTCATATGTCAACATCTAAATTAAGTATAAATTGCAATGAACTAAGATTAATATCAAAGTATTCAGCAATAAATGCTTTCGAAATTCCTACTTTCTTCGATTATGGTTTAGGCAGAAAACATCTCATTCGACTAGGTTATGTGATGTGAGAACTAACATAACAAGGGATGACTATTTAGCTTGAGGATGGATTGATGTTTCTGATTAGTGCTACAGAGTCACATCTAGTTATTGATGCTTAATGTTACTGTGATATTAATCTATTAACATGTTTCACCAACTATTAAGTATGTCAACAAATCCCTAGCAAATAATCACCAGATCAACGAAATGATATTATAATAGGAAATGTCACGAAATTATATTTTGTCACGTTATGGTAACTTAACTTTACACACTATAATAGTGAAGTCTGAAAATTTATTGCTTGCCATGTATTAATATAACTGAACTTTACCCATTATAACAGACTAGATAGACTACGAGAAGTAAAAAACTGTAACAATGGAAGCTAGAAGAACAGATAATATCAACTTACAAGAACACTGAAGCCAGTAACATTGGAAAGTGAAGTAGCGATTGAAGCACTAGAAAGTTGAAGTTCACCAAGATGACCCAACATTATCGTTGGTGAAACTCTCAATAAGAACTGTGACACTGTCACCACTATCATTGGTAATGCTATTCTACTCACTTCCTTCAGTTCTTCTACAAACACCTTATTCCTGTTATTCCCTTCTTCTTTCTCAGGAAGTAGCAGCAATGACTCTTCCATGGCGATAAAATTTGTCCTTGAAATACAGTGCTATAAATTTTCAGTTCTTGATTTGTTCTGAACTGACTATATTTTAGATGCGAGGGTGAAAGGGTGATGGAACTCACTTAAATAAGAAGACTAAATTAATTTGTATTAAGTGGACCTGAGTCTTCCTAGCTCTCTAGCTGATCGCGGTGAAAACCAGCTTGGATGCTTTATTATTAGTACTACCTACCTTGTATACTACTTTGAGTCTGTTTGGGCAGGTTTAAAAGCAGCTTATTTTAAGTGGCTTATAAGTCAAAAAGTGACTTAAAAATCACTTTTTGAAGTTAGGATTTTCTCACTTCTCAAAAAGTGGCTTTTAAGCAACTTATGACTTATAAGTCCAAAAATTTTAAGGTTACCAAACATATATTAATGAGCTTATAAGTCACTTTTAAGCTCACCCAAACGGGCTCTTTATGGAGGACACAACAAGAGCAACCCTTTTTGATGTTTTCCTACCTTTTTTTTTTTTTTTGGTATTGACGATACTAGTAGTATTACTTAGTCAAAAGTCGTACAGCAAACAGATTGACTAAAAGACAATCCAGAAGTAGCGTTTGCAGGTGGTAAAACAACATCCAGAAGTAGCGTTTGCAGGTGGTAAAACAGCGCCCCTGCCTACCTGCAGAGTTACAAAAACTAGTATTATTACACAACGAAACAGAAGTAGCAAAAGTAGAGATACTAGAACGAGGAACAAGTATAGTTCTAAAGCGGCCTTCATGATCCTGTTGGAACAACGGTACAACAAAAGGTGGTGGGTGATCCCAAAAGGTGATGAAGTTGTCCCTTGGCAATGAAAGTGTATATTTAGCCATACTATCAGCAACAACATTTTGTTCGTATAACAGAATTTAAGTTATAGTAACATTTACTTAAGTTTTTTATTTTGTTATATTGTACGATTACCTCATCTTAAATAGCTTTAAATTTATGAAATCTTACTCATATTTGGTGTTATCACTTTATCTAAAAAGTTTAAAATATGAAAGCGATCTTATTCATATTGGCTTAATTATATCTTAACATGTCTTTTCTTTCATATTTTATTTCTTCATTCCGGATCGTGTTCCTTGTGCGAAAATCTAATTCTTCTACTATCTTGTCTTTGCTCTAATATTATATTAAATTATTTGATTACCTTATTCAAAAGTTTAAACTAACAAATAGAATAATTTTTATTTAATTAAATTATGTGTTTAAAAATCTTAATATACTGTTTCATGGGTGAGAATATATACTTATCTTACAAAGTCAAAACACAATATGGTACTATCGATTACTGATAGTAACACTTTATATGGAGTGTAAGATTACTTGTGGAAATTAGGTACATAGGTATATATTGACCAGCCTTTAGAACTAGATAGATGATCAACAGAGAAATTCTTTGTAGTGAAAGATGGGATCTTTATCCTTTGTTAAAGGTGTGGATTTAAATCTTGGAATAAAAAAGAAATTGGTAAAGAGTTTTCTTATTTAATAGATTTCAGAAACTAAAAGTATGGGGTTAGATAGGAACATTAATTGATTGTTGGAATTAGTAGAAAAATAATGATTTATGGCTTGTTTGGCCACACTCCTGGACAGCCAAAAGTACTTATTTTGAAATATTGAGGTGTTTAGCCAAGCTTTTAGGAAAAAAATAAGTGTTTTTAAGTAGCAACAGAGTGAGACAGACATCGCTCACATGAGCCAAGACATAGAGAATGACCACGTTGACTTGCTGCGGTAAAAAATAAGCTCGTTGCGAGCGAGGAAAGGAATGCTACTATACAACAACAACTGGATGAGAATGCAGCGTCGCATGCGGCGTTGCAAAATACTGTGAACAACTTGATGGCTCAAGTCATGCAGGGGCTTCTCAGAGGAGGAGAAGGAAACGGAGGTGGGGTGGAATGAATTTTGCTCCCAAACAAAAGGTGAAGTTCCCAGAGCCAAAGCATTACAATGGTGCTCGAAGTACTAAAGAAGTCGAGAATTTCTTGTTCGACATGGAACAGTATTTCAAGGCAGTTGGCGGGTTAGATGATGATCAGAAGATCAAAACTACGGTCATGTATCTTGAGGGTGACGCCAAACTATGGTGGCATGGGAAAGTTGAAGCCGCAGGGAATGGTGAACCAGAATTGGTAACATGGGATGAGTTGAAAACGGCTATCCGTGGACAGTTCTTTCCAGAAAATGTCGAATACAGTGCTCGACGAAAGCTCAGGGAGCTAAGGCAGACGAGGTCTATGCGGGAATATGTTCGTGAATTCACAGCCCTATTGCTAAGCATTCGCGACATGGGCGAGAAGGATAAACTCTTTACCTTCATGGAGGGACTCAAACCCTACGCCCATGCCGAGTTACAAAGGCAAAGGGTGGACACATTAGCAAGGGTTATTCAGGCTGCTGAGTGCACTGCGGACTATCAAGTAGATACTCGAAATGATAGGCAGCAGACGACTCCACGTTCTGCTGGTGGTAACAACTACAAAGGGGGCCAATCCAATAAAAGTGGTCCTAGCAAAGGTGGGGGAGAGCGGAGTAATAGTTATTCCAAAGCCTCTTCCTCGAGCACTAGCAATACGGTGGCTCAAAACAAAGGAAAGGGAGCTACCTTTGTACCTAGAGGTGGATGTTTCGAATGTGGGGGTCCTCACAGGGTTGCTGATTGCCCTAAAAAAAGGAAGCTGAATGCCCACGAAACTCTTGATGAAGAAGAAGCAGGCGAAGAGGATGAGGATGACGGTGAGGCTCCGATTGGTGCGTTCTCGCACACGTTCTACTCCATCTCTCAAGAAGAGGGTGAATCAAGTACTGCAGGTCTTCGGTTAAAGAAGGAAACTGATCATGCTGGTTAGAAGAAGAATTCTGAAACCGATGCCAAACTTCGGGTTGGCAAAAGTAAGAGACTTATGTACATCGACGTTCGGGTTAATGGCAAGCCTATTCGTGTGATGATAGACACAGGTGCTACTCATACTTATTTGGCTGCCACAGAGGTGGAGCGGCTAGGGCTCATCGTGGAGAAGGGTCATGGTCGAGGGAAAGCTATTAACTCTCCAGCTCAACCTGTTGGAGGTGTGGCAAAGGGAGTCCCAATCAAATTGGGCCCCTATAAAGGGAAGACTACGTTATCTGTAGTCACGATGGATGACTTCAAATTGATTCTCGATTTGGAATTTTTGCGGGAAACTCAAACCGCAGTCTTGCCGCATGGCGATGCCCTACTTATTATGGGGGAAAAACCATGTACGGTTTCAACTTTGTCTGGGAAGTTGAACGAGAGGAGCATCTCGGCTATGCAACTGAAGAAGGGTGTCAAGAGACAAGAACCAACTTTCTTGGCTACCTTATGCTTGGACGAGATTGAGCGGGCATCTGGCCCTATTCCTTCTGCTGTGAAGGATATGTTGTGGACTTTGAAGATGTGATGCCACCAGAAATGCCTAGGTGACTGCCGCCTAAGCGAGATGTGGATCACCAGATTGAACTGGTGCCGGGCGCAAGGCCTTCTGCCCGTGCGCCTTATCGAATGTCACAACCCGAACTCACCGAGCTTCGGAGATAATTGACGGAAATGCTAGATGCTGGAATTATTGTGCCCTCTATGTCCCCTTATAGGTCGCATGTGCTATTTCAAAAGAAGCACGACGACTCCTTAAGGCTCTGTGTGGACTATAGAGCATTGAATAAAATTACTGTAAAGAACAAATATCCTATTCCCTTGATGGCGAACTTATTTGACAGGCTGGGTGGTGCTAAGATATTCATAAAAATATACCTGAGATCAGGTTATTGGCAGGTGCGTAGCGCTGAAGGAGATGAGCACAAAACAACCTGTGTCATAATATATGGATCTTTTGATTTCCTAGTTATGCCGTTCGGCCTAACTAACGCTCCAACAACATTCTGTACGCTGATGAATCAAGTCTTCCGGGAGTTTATAGATGAATTTATGGTTGTCTATTTGGATGACAATGTGATATATAGCAAAAACATGGAGGATCATATGATGCATTTGAAGAAGTTCTTGACAAGACTAAGGGAGCACGAGCTGTATGCCAAGCCGTCGAAATGCGCTTTTGCCCAAAAGCAGATCGACTTCCTTGGGTATATAGTCGAAGAGGGACGAATCAAGATGGATGGCGGAAAAATTCAGGCCATTACTGATTGGCAACCACCAACGGATATTCATGCCCTAAGATCTTTCTTGGGCCTATGTAATTTCTATCGGCGGTTCGTGAAAGATTATTCTCTTATTGCTGTGCCCCTGACTGAACTTTTGAAGAAGGCCACGCCAAGGGAGTGGTGTCCAAGGCGTGAGAAGGCCTTTGCTACTTTGAAGAGAGCTATGTCAAGCAGCCAGGTCTTGGCCCTTCCTGATATGGCCAAGCCATTTGAAGTACAGACTGATACCTCAGACTTCGCGCTTGGTGGAGCCTTGATGCAAGAGGGGCACCCGGTTGCTTATGAGAGCCGGAAACTTAAGGATGCAGAACGGCGTTATGCAGCCCATGAAAAAGAGTTGTTGGCTGTGGTCCATTGTTTGCGCTTATGGCGCAATTACTTATTGGGAGCACCCTTTGTTGTCAAGACTGACAACACTGCTGTCAGCTATTTTATGACACAGACAAAATTGAATGGGAGACAGGCGAGATGGCAAGAACTTCTTGCCGAATTTAATTTCCACTTGGAATACAAGAGTGGGAAGTTAAACCAAGTTGCTGATGCGCTAAGTCGGAGGGCCAACTTAGCCGCGGTGTGTGTGCTCGCCGCCCTTAGGGGAAG
This sequence comes from Petunia x hybrida, assembly GCA_037355625.1. Lineage (NCBI taxonomy): Eukaryota > Viridiplantae > Streptophyta > Magnoliopsida > Solanales > Solanaceae > Petunia > Petunia x hybrida. The sequence goes on along the minus strand of JBBBVM010000059.1, from coordinate 5,828,928 downwards.
CGAGGTAACCACCAATATTAAGGATCAGATCAAGGATCTTCTTGTTCGTGACCCTGCTGCTCAAGATTTGATCAGTCTTGTAGAGCAAGGGAAGACGCGTCAGTTCTATATGGATGATGGTTTTCTCAAGACAAAAGGCAAGCGGTTCTATGTGCCTAAGGGAGGTGATTTGCGGAAGACCCTATTGAAAGAATGCCATGATACCCTCTGGGCCGGCCATCCTAGAATGGATAGGACCCTAGCGCTGCTTCAACGCACATACTACTGGCCCCAGATGGAGGATGATGTAGATCAATATGTGCGAACCTATTTGGTTTGCCAGAAAGACAAGCCAGACCGTTTGACACAAGCGGGACTCTTGCAGCCGCTACCTATCCCAAAAAGGCCTTGGGAAAGCGTCTCTCTGGATTTTATCACCGGATTGACCAAGGTCGGAGATTTAACCACTATTCTAGTAGTGGTTGATCGGTTTTCAAAATACGCAACTTTTATAGCAACCCCAAAATATATAGCAGCTGAAGAGACGGCCAGGCTCTTCTTTGCTCATGTGGTGAAGTATTGGGGCTTGCCTAGAGATATTGTTAGTGATCGCGACTCGCAATTCACTAGTAACTTTTGGACCGAACTCTTCAAGTGTCTCAGGTATAAGTTAAGCCACAGCTCCAGCTTTCATCCACAATCTGATGGTCATACGGAGCGGTTTAGTGGGATGCTTGAAGAATATCTTAGGCATTTTGTGACTGGATCGCAGAAGAATTAGGTGAAGTTACTGGATTCTGCCCAGTTGTGCTTCAATGCCCAAAAATGCTCAAGTACCAACAGGAGCACTTTTGAAATTATCATGGGACAACAACCTCTTCTCCCGCATACTGTTGATGCACCAAATGTGTCAAAGTCCCTTAGATCTGCGAGTTTCTCAAGGGAGTGGAAGAGAAATCTAGAGATAGTACGGAGCTATCTTGTAAAAGCACAAAGGAGGATGAAAAAGTATGCAGATCAAAACCGGCGTTTTGTGGAGTATAAAGTTGGGGATAAGGTGATGGTAAAGATCCCCAAGAGATATATGTTCGTGGGAGCTCATGACCCGCGTCTTTTGCAGAAATACATCAGACCGCTGTCCATTGTGAAATCTGTTGGAAAAGTTGCCTATCGAGTTGAATTACCAGCTTGGTGGAAGATCCATCCCGTTTTTCATGTCAACCTGTTGAACCCTTTCCAAGAAGACAAGGATGATCCTTCCAGAAGCCAGCTCACCATGCCGAGCATCAGGAAGAACAAGTGGTCAGGGAAGAAAGTAGCAGAAGTTATCCTAGATGACCGTGTTATTCATGTCTCAAGGAAAGATCACCAGGAATTTTTGGTAAAATAGAGCGGATGTGATGCAGAGGAGAACACCTGGGAGAGGGGAACAGACCTCAAAGCCTTTAAGGACCTGATAGCTGATTATCTTGCAAGGAAGGCACCGAGGACGTCGCCAACTCAGGTGGGGGAGAATGTCATGGGCGGCCTCTCAGTCGTGCCCCATGACTCCTTGGGCGCGCCCCGTGGTGCCCTGGCAAGCCTCAAGACGCCTAGTGCCACGGTTGTGGCCGCACCAAGATCTATATGCGCATCTGCGTATGTCGCCCCACCGGTTGAGCATGCCCGCGCGCAGCAAGTTGACAGCGCTCTCAAAGCCTGCCCGCAGCCAGCGCCCGCACGCCCCGCACTTGAGTGCGCCAACGCCATGCGACCTGCGCATGTGCGCCACAATGCTGCCCATCCCGCACTAGAGTGCGCCTATGCCATTCGACCAACGCATGCGCACCTCAACGCAGATTGCCCCGGGCCTGTGCGCGCCAAAGCCTTGCGCCCTGTGCGCAAGCCATGAAGACGCAGACAAGGATGCGGCCCTTCAAAGTGCGGCACATCATGTAAATATAGTTAGGTTTATCTTTCTGTATTTTTCTAGTATATGATTGTCTAGCCCCTTAGTGGTTGCAGCTATGACATGGGTTTATTTTTTAAGAATATATATAGGGGGTATAAGTATTCGAACAAACTCTTAAGCTGCTTTCATATTTCTGCTCTGGTATCTCGCCCCCTCGACACCACGTTGGCTTTCTTGTAATCGGTTGGATTTTGATTAATACAAGCAAGTGCAATGACTTTTATTTCAATTACTCTTTTTATACACACTGTGATTGACAACGATTTTCCCGCATGGCACTGACACTCTAGTCTAGCATGCGGAGGGGACCATTGGCTAGCATTACGTTGCCCTTCTAAGCAAACTCAAGAAGGCTCCACGTAACATAAGTAACGATGAATCCTCATCGGGATCCGGGGATCCAACACGGTTACCCCTATCTATTTTACTAACGCTTTAGCATTATTCATTTTCGATTATATCCTGTTTCCACATCGTTAATTATCATCATTGGGAATCGTGCATATATTGATAACCCAATAATTAGTTTAATTCCATATTCAATTTAGTTAGACTCTTAATCTAAACTATTGACCGTGACTCTGCAAATACAAATTTAATTGTTAACTGGCCTAAAATCGGATCTAGGTTAAATAATTTGGCGACCACAATGGGAGCCGGTCAATAGCTTCAGTAGGTTAATAGTTTATCTTTTTCCTGCATTACACTCCTTCCTGTCAATCTTTTTGTTTTACAACTAACATGGCAGAAAGCAGTTCACAACGAACTATTGTGGGAGGAGAACAGGTACGTAGTCCTTCGTCAAGCCTTAATTATTCCCCAGATTACTCATCCAATGGGCAGGAACAATCCTCCCAAGGAACAACCAGGCAACGGAACAGGCGTGGACGCTCTCAGGACTCCGCCTAGGAGACGATGCCATAGGAGCCTTTCCCCTGGCCACAAGAACCTCCAGGATACGATATTTGATTTTATTTAGCACCAAAGGGAGGTCAATAGGGGAATAAATGAGGCCATCAACTCTTTCCGCGGACAAATCCCTCCAACTACAAGGGCTGACACTGCAGCACCAGGTCGGGATGCTCCTTCTTCTCACACCTCAAGGCAAGGTGGGGAGCGAAACAACAGAGGGACCGTAGATCCGACGGCTCAAGTCAACCAAAATCAAAACGGAGGATCTATGGCGTCTGCAGAAATGAGCATCGTCGTGGAGGCCCTCACCAAACAGTTCAAGGAGAGCTAGGAAGCACTTCAGAAGTCTCTCTACGAGAGAATTGATCAGATACCAGGTGCTCCACCCACGTTGAAAAAAGTTGATGTACATCGCTACTCTCAACGACCTTGGAAGAAGGAAGCGGCGCCAAAAGCCATACCAAGGACGTTCAAGATGCCAAATATTCCGAGATATCGTGGAATATCAGATCCCAACGATCATCTCATGATGTTCAGCAACTTTATAAAAGCTAGCGATCTCACCGATGAGGAGATCGAATCTGTCCAATTGAAGAAGTTCGTGGAGACGCTAGCGGACGGGGCTCTACGATGGTACTCAATGTTGCCGCCGAACTCCATTGGATCCTTCGCAGAGATGGCTGAGCTGTTCGTGAAAGCACATACATGCGCTTACAAGACAGAAATATGTGGATCGCTTCCAACGGGAACGTATGATGTTACCAAAGGTACCGGACAAATGGGCAGCGATTGCGTTAACCAACAGCCTGGATATCAGAAGCTCAGAGGCTACGCGCATGCTATACGAATCCTTTCGTGAATTCCCAGCAGCTAACTGGTCGGACGTCTACAACCGCTACAACTCAAAGGTACGTATTGATGAAGATAAATTGATTGGAACAGGTACCCGAGAAAGGACTCAATCACGTAGCGGTGGCTCTAGCGGAAAGGCGGAGTCGGAAAGGTCAGATGTATGCTACGAGCCGTATCCTGACTAGTCACGCAACAACTCCAAAGGACGCAACCGCAACAATAGAGGGCTATCCCGAAGAGATGATGTGGAATCAAGCCTCCGTAGAGCCCCAAGCCTGCCGAACTTCAACGTAGAAATATCTGAAGTAGTGGCGGCGCTCAAAGATATGGGAGAGAAGGTTAAATGGCCGAAGGACATGAAGACCGACCCAAGCAAGCGAACCAGGACCTATGGTGCGAATTTCATCGCGACCATGGTCACACCACCGAAGACTGCAAGACCCTAAGGTATGAAGTTGCACATTTATTGAAACAAGGATTCTTGAAGGAGTTCCTGACCGAAAAGGGAAAGCAAACTCACGCGAAGGCTCAGCAGAACAAATCTGGCCCTCCACGAGCATCCACCCCGAAGAGGACAGTCAATGTTATTTCAGGTGGGATCGAAGTGGATTCCGTCGTTTTCACGAAAAAGAAGTACGCGAAGGTCTCTATCACAAAGACCAAGCATCCACGACTAGAGGAGACGGTAAAATTTGAAGAGTCAGACATAGATGGTTTGCAGTTCCCACACGCTGATTCATTATTTATAACGTTACGCGTGGTGGAATTCGACGTCAAGAGAGTGCTCATCGACGCGGGCAGCTCGGCGAACATTACTCAATCACGAATGGTAAGGGAGATGCAGCTATCGGAGAAGATCATGCCGATTTCTCGAGTTCTCTCTGGCTTTAATAACTCAAGTGAGAAGACCCTTGGCGAAAATACTCTGAAGACTCTTGCTGAAGGGGTAGCAAAGGAGACGACATTTTATGTTATCGACGCGGACCTAGCTTACAACATCATCCTGGGGAGACCCTGGATCCATGATATGCAAGCTGTTCCTTCTACCTATCATCAGGTATTGAAGTTCCCATCATAATAGGGAATACGTGAGGTTCGGGGAGAATCACGCTCTGCTCGAGACTGCTATTCGGTGGCCCTCAAACTGCCCGAAGAAAGCAAATAGCAATTACAGCAACCGTGATCCAACGTACCAGATGAAGAAGCAAAGTACGAGGTCCCGAAATTCATCACAAAGCTTGAGGCACGGGAAAGTCACATGCCGACCGTGGAAGCTTTGGAGCCCAAGGAATTGTTCACGGACAAGCCTAAGCAGAAAGTCTACTTGGGGACCGAATTGAACGAGTGCTTACGAGGAGAAATCCTCCAGTTCCTCAAGGAGCGGCACACGACATTCGCTTGGTCTCATGCAGATATGACAGGTATTTCTCCAGACATTATTTCTCACAGGTTGAACGTCGACCCGTACCACTGTCCGGTAAAGCAGAAGAAGCGCCAACAAGGAGCTTTTCGGAATCAGGTCATCAACGATGAGGTCGATCGGCTGTTGAAGATTGGATCTATAAGTGAAGTCAAATACCCAGACTGGCTAGCCAACGTGGTCGTTGTGCCCAAGAAAAATGGCAAATGACGAGTCTGCATTGACTTCACCGATCTAAACAAAGCTTGTCCAAAGGATTCATATCCTCTTCCCAGGATAGATCAATTAATTGACGCAACAGCCGGGCACGAGGTGCTCACCTTCATCGACACATACTCTGGGTAAAACCAGATATTGATGGACCCTGATGATCAAGAGAAAACCTTGTTCATAACCTACAGAGGTACGTATTGTTATAAAGTTATGCCAGTTGGATTGAAAAATGCAGGTGCAACGTATCAGCGCTTAGTCAATTGAATGTTCCATGACCATATCGGTAAGACTATGGAAGTGTACATTGATGACATGCTGGTCAAGTCCAAAAGAGCAGTGGATCATCTAGCATACTTAAAAGAAGCCTTCCGAATACTCAACCAGTACAACATGAAGCTCAACCCGGAGAAGTGTGCATTTGGAGTCAGGTCGGGAAAGTTCCTGGCTTCATCGTCTCTCAGCGTGGAATTGAAGTCAACCCCGTACAGATCAAAGCGATCGAGTTAATTCCAGACGTACTCCACGACAGGAAAGATGTCACGAAATTGACTAAAAGGGTGGCAGCCTTGCGAAGGTTCATATCCTGCTCGTCGGACCGATGCAAAAGCTTTTTCGATGTTTTGAAATAGAACAAGGAGTTTGAATGGACTCCCGAATGTCAGCAAGCACTGAGAGATCTGATGAAATATCTGTCCAATCCGCCACTACTCTCTACACCTCAGCCCGGGGAGCAGTTGCTGATCTATCTGGCAGTTTCAGAATCCTCTGTAAGTGCAGTTCTAGTTCGAGAAAAGAAAGGTAAACAACTTCCTATATACTACATTACCAAAGCTCTAATTGACGCAGAAATACGCTATCAACCCTTAGAGAAGTTGACTTTAGCATTGGTAACTGCTGCCCGTAAGTTACGCCCTTATTTCCAGGGTCATTCTATAGCTGTAGTCACAAGGTTTCCTTTGCGCAATGTCTTGCACAAACCTGAATTTTCTGGAAGGTTAGTTAAATGGGCTATAGAATTAAGTGAGTTTGATATTACTTATCAACCTAAAGTAGCAATAAAGTCACAAGCTCTAGCCGACTTCGTAGCATACTTTAGCGCCAATACGTATCCTGAGGCAGAAAAGGATGCCATTTTATATGCTGGGTAGGCCCCTGGCACGTGGAACCTATACACTGATGGCTCCTCGAGCGTCAAAGGGTCCGGTCTTGGTCTGGTTCTCGTCACCCCATCCGGAGAGACTGTCAGGCATGCCATCAAGTGCCCGTTTATTACTAACAATGAGGCCGAATATGAAGCTGTAATTGCAGGATTGGAGTTAGCCCGAAACTATGGAGCAAACATCATCAAACTCAAGATTGATTCTCAACTAGTAGTCAACCAGGTAACCGGAGGCTTCATTGCACGGGAATCTAGAATGCAAGTGTACCTTGCCCGTGTGAAAGAACTCCTGGCACAGTTTGACGAATGGGAGGCACTCCAAATTCCACGGGAAGAGAACCATGAAGCCGATGCTCTCGCGAATCTAGGATCAGTAGCGGAAATGGGGGCGGCCAGCTCTTCAGCTGTTGTTCAGCTCCTCTACATGACCATAGATCGAGAAAAGTTCGAAATCAATGCCATAAATGCGACTTGGGACTGGCAGGATGAAATTATAAATTATCTTATTCATGGAACTCTGCCCGCTGATGCGAAAGCCACCCACAAGCTCAGAATCAAAGCTGCTCGGTATACAATCCTCAACGGTGAGCTTTATCGCACGACGTTCGCAGGACCCTTTGCCAAATGCCTGGGACCAAACCAGGTCAACTATGTAATGCGGGAGGTCCACGAAGGCTGTTGTGGCAATCATTCCAGGGGCAAAGCATTAGCCCGCAAGTTGATTAGTGCAGGATACTATTGGGATAAGATGGAGAAAGACACGAATGAGTTTGTCAAAAAATGTGACAAGTATCAGAGGTTCGCACATTTTCTTCATCAACCGGCAGAACCGCTCCAATCAATAATCTCCCCGTGGCCATTCATGAAATGGGGAATGGACATAGTTGGTCCCTTCCCTGCGGTGCCAAGAGGAGTACGTTTCTTGCTAATCATCACCAATTACTTCACCAAATGGGTTGAAGCGGCATCGTATGCCAAGATACGGCAAACAGAGGAAATTGATTTCCTTTGGCAATACGTCGTGTGTCGTTTTGGTGCACCCAAGGAAATAGTCATGGATAACGGCCCTCAATTTATCGGCCAAAAAGTGACTAGGTTCCTCGACGATTTGCACATCAAAAGGATCACATCTTCCCCCTATCATCCGGTTGCTAATGGAAAGGCGGAGTCGACAAACAAAATAATCGTTGAGTCACTCAAGAAGCGCCTTGAGCAGGCAAAAGGATGTTGGGTAGAAGAACCGCCCGATGTGCTATGGGCTTACCGGACAACAGTAAAAATGAGTACCGGTGAGACACCTTATTCATTAGTATACGGCGGAGATGATTTAATTTCGGTCGAAATTGGAGAGCCAAGTCTACAGTATGCACATGCCACTAAAGAATCCAACTCGGTCAACCTCTCCGAAGAATAGGATTTTCTTGAAGAACGAAGGGAATTGGCACTCGTACGGGTAGTCGCACAGAAGGAACGAATTGAACAGTACTATAATCGGGGACTGCACATACGGAGTTTCCAGGTTGGAGATTTTGTACTAAGGAAAGTGTCCCAGAATACACAGGAAGCGAATTCAGGAAAGCTAGGCCCTAATTGGGAAGGCCCTTACAAGGTAGTCGCATCAGTCGGCAAGGGATCTTATCACTTACACGACCAGATGGCTCGATCATCCCAAACAATTGGAACGTGATTTCACCTCAAAAAGTATCACTTCTGAGTGGTAAAACGGTCAGTGATTTTCTTCCTACCTTTTACTTTTGTGGCAATTTTTACTTTTATTATACTTCTTCTAAATGGTACTAATGGCCTGAACAAGGTCAGATCCATTTAGCTCAATTGGTAGAGCTCGAAGTTTTTCAACTTCGCGGCTGTGGGTTCGAATCCCACAACGGACACACTCCTCGATTGGTTGTATGTGTTCTTTTATTTACGACCAGCCTTAATTCTTTTTATGTTATCACTTCCCGTGTTCCAACATAAAAACAAAGAGGGTGGTGAGAGGCCCCTGTAGGCCAAGTAAGACCTTCATAAAGGCAAAAGACCTTGCGAAAAGGCGAGTTTTTCAAAAAACTTGCGAGTTTTTCAAAAACTTTTCATGTGACAAGCTTCCACTAAAATAAGAGAAGTCGTTCACAAGGCCAACGACTCGGCCAGAATTAAGTTACGAATCTCCTGCAAGAACTTTCAACTATCAAGACGATAAGCAAAGTTGTTCGCAAAGGCCAACAATTCGGCCAAAATCTATCGACCACGACTCGGTCAGGGTAAAACATCTGCGCAGATGACTCACAACTTATGACCTTTTCTTCGGGGAAGGCTAAGTTAAAATATTCGGACAGACTTTTAGAGACCAGAACTTAACAAAGTTCAAACTTCAAAAAATCCCCTAAACATAAGGCACGAAGGCCGAAACACATACAAATGAAAGATCAAAAATTCAGGCTAAATATAGTCATTTAATTAAAAAATATCTAAAGTTATATACGTAATCCTGACAAAATGATAAAGTGCCGAAAATGGCTGACAGAAATTTTGCAGAGTGATCAAACGCCAAATGGAACCGGCCGAACAAGGATCAGAGAGTCCTTAAGAGACCGCTGTCCACATCCAACTAATCCGGCTCTCGCCAGATTTACAAACTTGCAACCTAATCAACTTGGGGGGGGGCATCAATTTTGGGGACTACGATCAGAGCCCGATGCACCAGCTCCATCGGCTCTGACCTCGTCACCCGAACTCTCTTCATTTTCTTCATCTTCATCTGCTTCAGACTCTTCAGGAGAAAGGTTTAGCATCTGCTTCACATCGCGAGCAGCACGCTTGGTTTTCAGCATCGTCTCCTTGACGTTGATCTGACCGGTGTGGACCTGCTCAAGCAAGGTTCGCTTGGCCTTAAGCACAGCTAGCTTTGCCTTGATTTCAAATTGATCGCGCAAGTTGGCCAAGTCCTTGGATTATGCGCCTTGAGCGCTCATCGACTGGGAAACTTGATCCTTGGCAGCTTGCAGCTCAGCACGGGCTTTAATAGACTCTTTCGTAGCCCTCAGCAGGTCCATCTCAAAAGATCTACGCTCGTCGAGTGCCTTGTTTAGCAAATATTTTCATTCTTCAAGCAAAACCTTCATGTTCCGAGCAGATCGTGCTAACCCTTCTTTCTCTTTAGACAGAAGGTCCTTTTCCCTGGTGAGCCTAGTAATCCGTTCGAAGTATTGATTTTTAGCCTTTAGCTAATCGGTTAGCTTCACAACCAAGGAAACCACACTTTTCTGCCAGATCCTTATTCTCCTTTAGAGCCTCTAGCAGTTCTTTCTTTACTTCAAGCACTTGGTCGGCGCTGTTGATCCTGGAGCGGAACATCAGCTCAGCAGACATCATACTCGACTGAGGAAACACAAAAAGAGTAGAGTTAGAAGTCTAAAGTTGAAATTACTCCTAATACAAATGGTATTAGAGAAGATACTCACCCGGGCAGAGTCAGCAGCAATAGTAAAAGCCAACTCTTCATCACTCATTTCCCTCATTGTCCATTCCTCTCGGGGACTAATGAGCTATGAAACCACCTTGGCTAAACTGCCCGACCTGGACACAAAGTTGACGTCAAGGGCTAGCTTCATGGTGCACTTCTTCTCGTAGTACTTGGGTTCCCAAGCCTCTTCAGAAGGGTAGTTCGGGCCGAATTTGTAGCGCACGCCCTGGATGTCCTTTAGTCCGGTCTGACCACTGATGACGGTCCGTCGAGTGAGCTTCGTATTTGACACATCAGAATCACCCTCCGCTTCAGGGTCTTTTCTATCACACTCGTGTAGACCAACAGGTGCCGCCCCCTCAGCGGCCATATTCTCCAAATCCTAGAAACGGAAAATACGAGGACCTTGGCCACCCTCTTGGGGGGTCTCCTCTCCTATCTCTTCCTCCCCTTCTTCTCCTTCTTCTCTTTCTTCTTCACCCACTTTCCTTTTCCCTTTGTCCGTACAGGAAGAAGCCGCCTTTACCCCGTCATCAACTCGGGGACTCCTCTCCGGAGTACAGACAGCCTCTTCCTCAACCTTCCTCTTATCGCTCCAAAGATAAGGTTTTCGCACAAGGGGTTCATTAGTTTCAGTCTCAGTATCTGAAACGACAATTACCTCCTCGTCTAAACCCTCTCCCCATGCAGACTCGGGGATTTCAGCAGGAGCTTTGGCCTTCTCCTTCCCAGGCACACTAGCAGCAGGTGGGACCTCACCTCCAGCAGCTGAGGTTTGCCCGGCAGCAACGGAAGTCTTACGAGCAGACTTCTTCCGAGCTCCGTCCTCATCCTGGCCCTTCTTCTTCCTCTTCAAGGAGCCGATGCCACTGGACAAAAGCTCCTCACCGCCTTCTCTCCCGCGCAGTGCCTCCGCTGAAGCTAGTATAGATGCAACATCAGCATCGGGATAAGCAACATAACCAGACGGCGCAGCTTGAGAGGAAGGGGTAGGAAAAAAATCCCCCTGAGTACCCAGGCCTGCAAAAAGCGGAGCGGTCAGAGATAGTAAAGTCACAAAGAAAAGAAGTGGCTATAACAGTGTGGCTACAACAGTGGAAAGTTCTCACCGTGAGTTTTCACGGTCAGACTCTTTTTCGTAGCAAAATATGCCCATTCCCTCTGCTCAGGGGAGAACTTTTTCAAAATCGCCTCAACCCACGCCGTCAGCTCATCGACTGATATGAGCCCGTCGTAGGGTCGCTTGGCGGCTACAAGGAAGAATCAAAGGAATAATTAGACAAGAAGAAAAGAGGAAGCACGAAAAACTCAAAAGGAGACTCGGGGACTTATGCTTCTTGTTCCAGACCTCGGGGAGTAAAGCCTTGGAGTTGAGGGAAAAGGCCTGAGTCCGCAAGAATACATACATGTGTAACCAACCCCGGTCACTTGTATCCTTAGAGCTACGCACTAAGCCCTTGCTCCCGCACATCCTAACATTGATAAAACCGTCCTTGAAGAAAAGAGGAAGCACGAAAAACTGAAAAGGAGACTTGGGGACTTGCGCTTCTTGTTCCAGACCTCGGGGAGTAAAGCCTTGGAGTTGAGGGACAAGGCCTGAGTACGCACGAATACATACCGGTGTAACCAACCCCGGTCACTTGTATCCTCGGAGCTACGTACTAAGCCCTTGCTCCCGCGCATCCTAACATTGAAAAAACCGTCCTTGAAAATTTGTATACTGTACAGAGAAATAAAATGCTCATATTCAAAAATTTGATCGGTTTCTGCCACAAACCAATCCATAAGCGTAACTATCCTATACACACTGGGACACAGTTGCCCCAGGCAGAGTAAATATTCCCTGCAGAGCCTCTCAAGCACAGGATGCAGGGGTAGTATACATCCAACTGTAAAAGGGTAGGTGCACATGGCCGTCCACCCAGACCTATGCGAAGTAATGTTCTCCGCTTCAGATACCGGCAAGAGGGGAACACTCGCATCCCAGTTGCAGTCCAGTCTAACTTGAGGGATCACCTCCGACGTAATCCCAGACTTGAATCTATACGCCAGCCACACGCGTATATCTCCATAATTATTGGAGGCCTTGATATTGCAGTCTTTTTCTAATTCACCCCGCTTTTTGGGGATAATCTCTGCAGCAGTAGCCTGAGTGGCCTTGGGTCTGGGAGTAGTTGTAGAAGAACTGCCAGCTGCAGCATCCGTGCTTTGGTTTCTCCTAACTTTTGAAGACATGATTCAAGAAGAATTGAGAAATTTGGAAGGAAAGTTGTGGGGTATTCAAAGAATTCTCAAGATCTAGCAGATAGAAGATGAAAGCAAGTAAAAGGGTTTTAATTCAACAAACCCCTATTTATAGGAGTAAAAATCCAGCCCGTCAAGTTCCCACAAGACACGTGGAGAATATCGGAGAGGCCACGATCAGATCCAACCTTCAAAAGAAGAAGTAGGTTTCACCAACTTTCGAAGTATCATCATTATACTGAAGTGCAACGGTCACCTCGCGATCAACAGCCGACGTGTGCACGTGATTGAGGCGGTTAAAATCATTATTTTTACCCTTGGGACGCGCAGTAGTCACTTCGAAGTAGGCTGCGGATGTGCAGGTGTGACAGTTGCAGTTACTTTTTTACTAAGCATTTAATGCGCACGTCATGGGAATTTGTCATGTAGCCGATGAGGCGCATACGTCACCTAGTTTCGTCATATAAAGATTGGATGTTGCAAAATAAAAATTCCCGCCAAAATTCACATCCACTCCTCGAGCAGAAACTCTGCTCGAGAAGTGCGGGGACTATCTGTATTGGATAAAATTTGACAACATCTTAAAAAGTGACACGTGTCTGCCACGTGGCATGGACAGAGATTTCACCGGAGAGACATCTAGCGCACAGATAACTAGCCAGGCGGTTACCACGAGCAGACCCAGAGCAGCAATGTAACGCTTCCCAGGTCAGCACGATCTGAGCGAGCAATTATTAACCCGATCATGTGCGATTACTCAATGAATGCTCATAAAGGCAATAATTACATAATCCAGCGGTTACATATCCAATGGATACGTGTCCAGCAGTTACAAACCCAACGGACGCCTATCAGACCTATAAATAGTATTCGTCTTAAACCATTGTAATAAAACTTATTCTTGGTCTACAATATCAGTAATAGCACTCCCTCTTACTCTTGCTCAAATACGGTTCTCCATTTACAATTAGTTGGATACTTTGCTCTCAAGTCTTCAAGCATAATAAGTAACGAGGAATCCTCACCGGGATCCGGCGATCCAACACGATTACCTCTATCTATTTTACTAACGCTTTAACATTATTCATTTTCGATTATATCCTGCTTTCACATCGTTAATTATCATCATTAGGAATCGTGCATATATTGATAACCCAATAATTAGTTTAATTCCATATTCAATTTAGTTAGAATCTTAATCTAAACTATTGACCGTGACTCCGCAAATACAAATTTAATTGTTAATTGGCCTAAAATCGGATCTAGGTTAAACAAACTGTAAAGTGAATCTTTATATATTCTTACTCGTAATTTGATAAAAGTGCTTTTGAGTTAACCAAACTCTCAAACTGTTAGTCTCCAAAAGTACTTTTATGAAGAGTATTTTTAGAAATAAGCCTTTTACAGAAGATTGGTCTCGGCAAAGTTAGAATTCCGTATTAATTTGTTTACCCAGCACAATCTTCTTGGCTCTTTTTCTTTAACAAGAGATCACATTGATTTCCGCAATTGATTTACATAATATGCTGCTGCATCAGCCATTGATGATTGATGAGTACTGTGTATGGAATCTTGATGGTGAAATACTTTTATAAGAAAAATTATTTTGTATTATTTAGTACACATGAAATCGACTCGCTACGAAAGAAAACTTACATATTTAATTTCTGTAGTGATATTATGTTTCATTGAAAAAGAAATATCAGCCGACATCACGTGAATCGACCAAGACAAGATAATATTGTTTAGGAATCAAAATTGGCGTCTCACTTGAGATAAACAACTTCGAGCGTTCAATGAAGAAAGATGTTTGTCTTGCCTTTTAATAGCCAAGTGGTTGGAGAGGGGGTTGAAAGCTACCATTGCTCAATATCAATGTGTCCGATCCAGCACTGGTTAATTATAGTAAATCAATTTATAGACAAATTATTAGATTGATGTTCATATATAATATTTATAACTAATAAATTGGTTAAAATTATAAATGAGCACTGGTTACTATGCATAGATTTACTCTATTACTGGTTAATTATAGTCGAATCAATTATACTTTAATAATTCATAGAAAAATTAGATTGATATTCATTTATAAAGAAATTACTAGTTAACATTTTACTATTAGTATAATCATTCGGTTAATGTCAAATTATAATCAAATCAATAGTTATTGTTTAATAATTTGTTGATTAACTTGATTTTTCAATAATCCCTCAATCACAAATTAAAGTTAATATTTAACTATGTGTATAACCACTCAATTTATATTCAATTAAAATCATATCAATAGTTTAATATTTTACTATGTGTAGTGTATTTCCTAAAAATGTATTTCAGGTATTAAAATTAAATTTGTATTTAGTTGAGTCTTAGGCGACCGTTTGTATCTCAATTTGACCGGTTGAAAAGCAATTTACGTTGACAAGTGATTGATTTATCAGGTATTACTTCGAAAACTGTATAAGCAATAAATTCGACAGAACAGCTAATGACAAATTCGATAACAGAGTATAGCAAGTGATTCGAGAACAGATATGATCGAATAAACGAAGTTGAGCAATAGATTTACTGGTTACGATGATATGACTGTAAGATCATAAGCGATCGATTCTTACTGATTTCAAGCAAATGAGTTACGAACAAGATAAATAATTATTAATTTATCGAACACGTTCTAGATATTAAATGACTAAAATATCAAGTGAACGATTTAGGCTGGAATTCGATGAAGGATGTTGCGACAGGATTATGATGATAACAACGGCAGGTATGTAAATTAACCAACGATGTGTTTAACAAAAACGATGGAATGATGATCCATATGCTAATATGATAATTCTGCTTATTCAATATTACGATCAGGATGATGATAGTTAACTAACGTGATCGATGATGATGAACAGATATGCCAAATAATGAGAATAACAAGAAAACAACGAGACAAATAATAGAACAATAAACAAAAGCATTAAAGCTTATTGTATTGGTCGATCGAAGGCTGGTGTTCCGTTGAAGAGAAGAATCTTCCTTCAGACTTGAACCAAACTGCGGCTTGTGTTTAATACAATAATTTTGATTATAATAATGACGGACTAGCAACAGTGGTAATGAAGGTATGTCAGTAAAATGAAGAAAGGGGGTGCTTTTATTCAGAAGAACGTAAAAATACAACTGGGGAAATAGGAACTTATTTATAGGCTTGAGATGTGGAGTCTCAAACCCTAAAAGGACTCCACCTTCTCACGTCTCTCCATTATCCACGCAACAGTAGTTGTCCACGTCCAACAACCTCTGCTGAATCCGTTCCGACAAAAGCGGAATAAGATCAGAAGTTGTTATCTGGCAAAACAATTGTCTTCGAAATCTTCCGATCACGATCCAGCTTACTCGATCACATTTCCAATCAAAGCTATCCACATCCGATCTCATTTCATAACGTCTCCAAAAATTGCTCTCATCTTACCACGTAGCTGACCATGTGCCGTTTGCGTGATCGGACAAAATTCGACCAATACATGTAGTATTCGTCATGGTCAATTATAATTAAACTTATAAATTCATACTTTTTTTTGGTAACTAATTACTTTTATTACCAAAATGTGAATTTACAGCTCAAGAACAGGAAAAAAAACTCAGACATGTTACTTGACATCCCTAGTAAGGGTAAAGACTAGCACATTTTGCCTGCAACTAACTAACTAACACCGGGTAGGAACATAGACATGTCAATCTCTTAGCTAACTTCGACTTGTTGGATCCTCTGAAGTGTACTTCTTGGACAATGATTTTGATAATGTCATCCAGTATTCTTCTATTCTTTTGAAACTCGACAAAGTTCTTTTCTTGCCACACATAGTAGATTGTAGCAATTAGAGCCATTCTATACAAGGTAGCTATAGCTCATTTCCCATTACAGTTCTCTGGAGACCACTTCAGCTCATCTTATAGCCCCTGGGATTTCTAGTAATGCCTTGCCATTGCAAAATCTTCTTCCAATATAAGAAGAGGTGGTGCAATGGAAGAATAAATGTTCAATACATTCTATTCAGGCAGCACAGAGAGAGCATTCTTGGGCTGTAACATTGCCCCATTTGAAGAGTCTATCCTTCGTGTAAACTTTTTCTTGTACAGGCATGTTCATAATAAAGATCCACTTGGCTGTCCCTGGGTTATTACAGAGGAGCCTTCTTCATGAGACTTTCAAAATCACCTAGCAGCTTTGTGTACATACTCCTGATTGAGAAGTCTTGCATATTCATGAAGGCCTCGATGCTCGTACCTGCAGCTAGCACGCACTCTTTGATTTTGAATATATTCTTTATCATCCCGCAAGTTTGATTAGGCTTAGCTTCCCAGATATAGGAGTTGATTTTAGATAATAAATGTATATCCACTTCACCCAAAGCTTGTCCTTGTTTTTTCTTATGCACCACAGTAGTTTACATAATTCTGCTTTGATCCATATATGTATATTCAGTAGATTTACCGCTCCAATAGTACGTGGTAGACATAGCTTCTCCCAAGCAATCAATATTTTTTTAAATACCTCAACCCCTCTTGTCCAGGGGAAGGTCCAACAAATTCTTTCAATTAGTAGGAATATAGTCATCATGAACCTTAATAGTGATGCTACCACTAGTGTCAAAGATCTAGACACCTTCGACGATCATTTAAATGGTCTCACTAGTTGTTTAAATAACTCCAGTGGTTCATTAAACAACTTTGGTAGTTTTTTAAATAACTAGTTGTTCAAACAACTTCAATGGTGTTTAACCTAAAAATTGACTTAATAGATTAATCAATTGAATTTATATTCAGGCAGAGACAGTATAATTATCAAGTTTATTAGATGTTAAGTAAAAAGATATAATCACAAATGATAAAATAAAGTAACGAGCGAGTAGGACTTCGTATCTGCATGCTCGAATGTTTTCGACAAAAGAACTTAGAGAGATAATAGCACAACAGTAGTAAATAAGAGAAAGAGAGAATTTTATTGCTTGTGTAGAAAATCAGATAGATCACAAATGAAGGGGAAATGAGTTTATATAGTGATTACAAGGTCTAATAATATCTCTTTTAATGAGAATCTGTCATTACTCTGCAAGGCGTAATGGTCAAATCTATAATCATCTAAATAAATATTAGGAACGGCTGACCACTGAGATCAGTTCTTCATTAATTATTGTATATGTGACAAAATTTGGTTGTTGTGCCGGAGAAGACGATAATTGTCGAATTATTTTGTAAGTGATTATGTTGTGGTCAGAAGAGACGTCTTCGAAAAACGTCCTTGTCATATATGATTCTTCAATTCCCGTTCGTGTGACCTCTGAGGCTTATAGTCTCATTAAGTTCCCCTATGCCACGTGTCATACTTGAAGTAACGTGTGATTTTACTTAATGCGGATAGTTAAGCCCCACTTTCCAGCTTGATCTCGCGAACCTGCTGGACAGTGGAAAGATATTTAAGAGGGAAGGTCGATGTGACTGATGCCACCATTCGTTTGAATTGAAAAGGACCATTATCTTTCCGTCTTCCATTTTGAGGACATGAACAATCCCTCACCATTTGCACGCCAAGGGGCAACAATCGAGGTAATCATGACTTTGGTTCCCTATAAGTACTCTTATTGGATTAAATTTTTACTTCTTATTTACAAACTCTTCTAAGTCTCTTGCAATTCTGAATTTTATCTTCACCTTCTTCAACCATTATTTTGTGCTTCTTTCGAATCTCCTTAATCTAATGGTTTCTCAAAGTGACGATTCTAAAATACTCCATGTTCTCTTTCTGTAACCCTAAGGTCTTTTGAATCTGTGTCTTTGTCAGTGGATTCCAAAGAAACTGAAGAAGTTGACGTCATCCTCTTTACTGTAATTATGGCCAAGAAAGGTAAGGGCAAATTCCTGCTAAATAAGAATGGTATGGCCAATATTTTGAATTTGGTCGCATGTTTAGCATTTCATTTCTAGCATTTGAATTTGAGTTGTAAAAGGAGAATTAGGTAGAAATATATATATATAGAACTATTGTAAACTTGTCACCCGCTTTGAATGATATTGAGTGGTATGTCCTGGCAGAACCAGTGGTTGCAGGATGATTAGGTATACACAATAAAAAGTGGCTATCAGTGGAGGAGAGGGCAATTTACTAACCAACCATGGAAAGCATGGGACTCATTGAATATCCCGAAACATGTCTCCATCAGTTGGCTAGTAATGCAGAAAAGGTTACTTACCCTAGAAAGATTGCAGAAATTTGGGTTATGCCAGGACACTATGTGCAGACTATGTGGAGATGCTGAGGAAACTCTGGACCATCTATACTTCGACTGCAGATTCTCATCTCAGTGTATGAATGCTATCCTAGAGTGGCTTGGACTATATAGAGGAACACTATCTCTGCATAATTTCTGGAGGAGAGCCATAAAACAGGTGAAGGGCGAGCTCAAAAGAAGATTCATCAGAGCAGTACTAGCTGCAGTTGTATCACACATTTGGAGAGCAAGGAATGAGGCCTATTGGAACTAGAGAGTAATGCTACCAAGAGCTGTCTGTAACTAGATCAAACTGGAATGCAAATGGAGACTAGGAATCATAGGCAATAAGAGTAAATACATGAGAGATAGAGAATGGATAGAGAGGTTATATTCATAGTGTAGTCATAGCATAACTTAGAGTAATGTAACTTATAATAATGTAGTGGTTCTTATGGCAGTAGTAGAGGAGTTACAGTGACATTAGCTGATGATAGCGCTAGTCAAAACCAGTTGTAATTTGATTTGTTCAGTGATAATAAGATTTTTTCTTTTCACCAAAAAAAAAAAATTCCTGCTAAATTGTCAAGGAAGAAAAAGGTAACCAATTATGAAAAACCAGGAGAGGTAGCCTCGAAGTTTATTCCCAAGAAGTTGGCCTGGGATAAGTATTGTGAACCTCGATTTTTACGAGACAAAAATATCACCCGCATTCAATCAGCAATCATCGTTGATATTATTCCTCGCATCAGATCCGACTGTGAGTGGGATAAAGATTTGGTCATTCGATGTCCTCCCCTTAGTTCTCGTGTTACTGATTACAAGCCTAACTCTTCTTTTATTTATACATACCCCCTTACACTTCGCTTGTGGATGGATAGAATCAATTGTGGAGGAATTGTGTTCGTACATAAAAAAAATTGTTTGGCGCAAGTCACACATCAAGCATGGATTGTTATTCTATGCCTAAAATACCTTTTCAAGGAAGCAAATGTCCCTTCACTTTCCAACATCTCATCCACCTTTACACACAAACTTTTTCGTGGTAGAGTCGTTACTCTCACCAATCGAGTTGGTCGAGCTCTTGTCATCGAAGCCGAAGATGATAACGACCTGAGATGGTAAGAACGGTACGTGTATGAACCAACCTAAGTCGTCACCTCCAACTCCAAGGTTCCATTCCTTGAGCAATAGAATTCTAAACTTAAGTGCTTCTCCTTCTCGATTTTGTATATATAATTTTCGACCGAATTCTAAAGTAGTATTACTTTATTGTGGATGTCTTGTTTCCCATATCGAAGTGGGAGATATTTAGTCCTGGGTATAGAAGATTTCAGATTCTTCTAAGAAATCTCGCAATAAATTCAAAGTTATCGCTTCTCTACTAGGTGTCAAAGCGAAAAGCTACGGTAATAATATGATGACTCCCTCTCCACCTCAAATACTTTGAAGATAATGCTTCTGACCTGGCTTTCTCTATCTTTAGGCATTCCTGCAATGAGCCCAAAGGATCCCCAAGGTGGTCATATCCCACTGCTCCCCGTCCTTGGGCACTAAAGAAGCTCTCGGAACTTGAGAAGGCTAAGTCCAATCTCTAGAAATTTGTGGGCGAGGCATGGGAAAACAAAAACTCCCAACGTTGATCCTTCTAAGAAAAGGAAACGAAATTTAAAGAATGGACTTTAGGATCATGAGGTTGGTCGCAACAATTCCTACCTGAGTCCTCTTGTTTCTCGATGTCGCCTTGCTGAGATAGTAGATCTCGAGGGTGACGGTAATGGGGACATACTCATGGCTCATGATACTACTAGTAGTCTTCTTCATTCATCTTCTGACACGCCTCAAGAAGGAGTATGCCTGCTTCTTCTATTGAATGAGAAATCGTACCGACCACTCAAGTATCTAAGAGGGTGGTTGCTTCCGAGAAGACTTCTTCTTCTTAGGAAATTCCTATGAAATCAATCGCCACCACAATAATTTCGTCGACAACTCAAGGCATTTTGTCTGATGTTGGCCCTTCATCCATTCCCCGGGGTGAATAACTCTACATAAATGTCACCCTTTCGGGAGGTATCAATTTGATGGAACATCCTTCCCATGCGGTAGCTATGATCAATTCTTTTATCACCACTCCCTTCTCCCAAAACTAAGTGGTTTAAGAAGCGGTGAATAGATGAGCTAATGAATTTTCTTGCTGCTCTTCCTTCCAGGTAAATACTTTTTCCTCGCTCTAACTTTTAAATTCTCACTGCTAATTCTTTCTCAATTCCTTAAAGAAAAACATGCTTATGCTCGAGCTATGAAGAGGCTGACAGACAGTAGTGACTTTCTTTCTCAACTCTCTTGGCCCATAGCGAACAGTCAAAAGAGATCGACCAGCTCAAAATGGAGAGAGAAGTTATAAACTAAAGGACCCGTAATGTATTTGAGGATTATGAGCACAAAGAGGCCTTTTTCGTTGTTGAACGAGCAAAATTTGAGGAGGAAATCTGAAGCCTCAAAAGTTTAATCTCTCAGGCTAATGATGCTGAGACTTTGGCTGTCCAAGAATGTTCTTTGCTAGAAACTAAGGTGCGCGAACTTGAGCTGCAGTTAAAGGATGCTTTGTTAGGGTTTTTGCCCTGAATTTCTATTCTGTTAGGACTCCTCTTTCTTCACGGAAGGGAAAAAGACTCCTAACAAAAATATATCTCATTCATATGACTTATCTTTTACTTAAGAAAGAAGTCTTGACAACTATAAATAGATGAACTCTTCTTCTCAATACAACACAAAAAAACTCCACAATGTAGTCTTTAGGAGAATTTTGTTTAGGGGAGACTTTTCCCCCAAATATGTAGGCTTGTTGGCCAAACTACTTTAAATAAATGTTTTTTCATATATGTCTTCTTTTATACCTGATTTATTGTCAACCAATGTTTAATGTGTTAGCTTCCGCATGCCATGTTATTTCGATCCCAACAAGTGGTATCAGAGCCATGTTCAGCCAATGGTTCGATGAGCTAGGTTAACGAGATTGAAGACAGGTTCAAGGCGGGTTCAGTTCTAGCCGCAACCAGTATGATGATAATGAAGATTTACCCAAAAAAAAAAAATATGAATGTGATGCTACATGTGGAGACAAAAAAAAAATCCAACCATATTTTCAACAATAATGCTGCTGCTGCATCTTTAAAACAAAACACTTTTTAACCCATGTTCGGGCTACTTTTAACCGATGTCAGTTTTAACTCATGCTTACTTTTAACGCATGAGCTACTTTTAACCCATTTTTGGGCTTCTTTTAACCCATTCTTGGGCTACTTTTAATCAATACGATTTTTAACCCAGACACTTTTAAACATTGCAAGCAGCAGTCATACATTGAAATATGTGAAGAAGATCAAGATTT
Organism: Petunia x hybrida; assembly: GCA_037355625.1. Lineage (NCBI taxonomy): Eukaryota > Viridiplantae > Streptophyta > Magnoliopsida > Solanales > Solanaceae > Petunia > Petunia x hybrida. The sequence continues at coordinate 5,807,087 of JBBBVM010000059.1, read as the reverse complement.
TATTGTCAGAAAATTCAGGCCAAGGGGAGAATTGTTAGGGTTTTTGCCCTGAATTTCTATTCTGTTAGGACTCCTCTTTAGGACTCCTCTTTCTTGAAGGAAGGGAAAAATACTCCTAACAAAAATATATCTCATTCATATGACTTATCTTTTACTTAAGGAAGAAGTCTTGACAACTATAAATAGATGAACTATTCTTCTCAATACAACACAAAAAAACTCCACAATGTAGTCTTTAGGAGAATTTTGTTTAGGGGAGACTTTTCCCCCAAATATGTAGGCTTGTTGGCCAAACTACTTTAAATAAATGTTTTTTCATATATGTCTTCTTTTATACCTGATTTATTGTCAACCAATGTTTAATGTGTTAGCTTCCGCATGCCATGTTATTTCGATCCCAACATGCTTTAGAGCTAGCCAACGTTAATGAAAGTGAAAGGCTCCTTTCGTAAGAGTGGGATAAAGATGTTGAATAGAAGCCCAAGGAGCTTAAAGTTCAACGCGAGGTTGATTTTAGTTGGCCTGTCATGAAGACTTGCTACGATACCCTTATAATGGTTAAGTATAAAGGCTTTGACTTTGATCGAGAATTTAGAAGGCGAAAAGGATGTTGCACACTTACCAAGATTTGGGATTTGGCCTTTCTTTAGATCATCATCATAAAGAAGATGTCAGATCTTCAAATGACCTAGACAAGGTCGGAGATAAGGTTCAAGGAAAGATTTTTTCACCTCTTCCTTCTAAGCCGTTACTTTGTCATTCAGTACCAGATATGTCTGCCCCTCATTTAATTCATGTTCACGAACCAAATGCCAACCTTTCTTCTAAGGATGCAATCGAAAATAATTATTTTCTCTTTTTCTTTTGAGCCTTCGAGCTATTTGAATGAAGTTTCATTTTGAAAAATGTGTCTGTATGCCATTTTATTTCCTACACTTATGGGTCGTTTGGTACGGAAAAAAGTTACGCAAGTATTAGCTATGCAGGTATTAGTTATGTAGGTATTAACAATGCAGATATTAATTATGCAACTATTAGCAATGCAGGTATTAGCAATGCATGTATTATAATGTAGGGACTATTTTTTAATCATTAATATATTACAAATTAATATACAATGTTATAATTTAAAATATTTAATTACTCTTTAAATAATTTTAAAATATTTTAATCATTATGAGGGTTAATTTTGGCATTTTAAATTTTAATACATGAATTGCTAATAGCCACATTACTTATTCCACCTTCTACCTCACATAAAATAATACATAGATTCCCGCATAACTTATGCAAATATTAGCTATGCGGAAAAGCAAATTGTGAACCAAACATTGTATAAGTAATGCTATGTTTTATGTGGAAAAGGAAAAGACCAACCAAACATAGTATTGTAATGTTGGATTTTGTGCAACTATCAAAGGGGAAACCAAACAATATATTAGTAATACCAAGACTTTATGAGGATATTAAATTAGTCCTAGTGCATACCAAACGATCCCTTAGGACTTAAGCATATTTGGAGCTTGTTACTGTAAACTGAGATATCTTAAGTCTAGTGATTAGTTGTCGAAAATAAAACACGAGTCCTATGATAGTGTGAATGAAGTATGGCGTCCCATTTTCATGAAAGAACGAAGAAAATCTTAGTTTCATTATATAACAGAGTAAATGAAAAACTTTCAAAATTGCATTCAAATACTTGTGAACAAATAGCCATTACCGGGCAAGATATACAACTTGTTGTAACTGTAATCACTTAATTTTAGTTGAAGTCAACTTAATTATTGTAAATTTTGTGTGATTGATTAGTTGATATAATTATGTGGCTTAAAAGTTTTTAAATATTGTGTTAATGTGCAAATAGCATATGGGCTGATATCTATATTAGGAAAAGAAATGAAAGAAGCTGAAGACCAATAGCTGACCCGCCGACCCGGCCCCTAACCCGAGCCCAGTCCCTCACTATATAATCTCCAAACTCCCCATTTCTCCTCACCTTAAACCCTAGCCGCCTAGGATGGGGTGACTCTGTCCAAATAAATCCCCACCTCCAGAAAGATTGAGTCAGCCCGTTCACCACTGCAGCTCCACTGCTGCACCACCGCCGATTGACGCCGCCGGTGGTCCAAAAATAACCAATTTACACCTTTCCAGAACCGTCTCGACGTCATCCTTCTATTTCTACCACCCGTTTTGTCAAAAAATGCTTCAATCAACGTAGAACAGCTTAAAAAAGAGCCAAAACCCCTAACTTTGTTCACCTTTCCGACATCCCCTTCCTGTTTCTGTTTCTGTTTTATTTATTGGTTGTTCGTCTCCCCTTCTTCCTTTTTCTAATAGAAACGACCCTACTAAGGTCATTTCCATTAGAAAATAGAAAGGAGGTTAATTTGGGAATTTTGAAGCTCAATAGCAGTAAGCCACGGTGGAGCTGAGTCGGAAATAGTAGCTGCAATGCTGTTGCATTTGTATGCGGCTCAATAACGGGTTAGCGTAGAAATTATCACCTTTGTTCTTTTCTTGTTGATGTTATTCAATTCATGTTTTTGAGTTTGCTAAAAAATTGTTGTTAGCACCATGTTGGAATCTGAGCAGCGACGTTGTTGTCTATGGATCAGACGTGGGTAATGATGATGGTGACTCCGCTGTTTAACGGTCGATGCGGTGATGCTGGACCATCGTTTGGACTGTGGTGATGACTGGTTAGCGTGGAAATCTCCCGCTTCCATTTCCTTTCTTGATGGTTTTATTCATTCTCTTGTGGTTAGTTTAAAAAAGATCATGCTTAGTTTTAGTGGTTAGTGATAAAATCAATTCCACGTTGTATGTTTGCTACTTTGTTGAATTGGTTTAATCACCTAACATTATTGTTAAAGTAGGAACTAGCTTTTGATTTGCGTTATGTTTCTTGGGTTTTTCTTTGCTCAATCCTTCTGTTTTGTGCATCTTTGCTATGTTTCAAGCATTTTTACAATCCCTGTGTTATCCAAGAAAATACAAATCTCTGTTTGTATTGGTTGAATTCAACTCTTGTTTAGCTTTAATTTTGGATGTGAGAATTCTGTTCATATGTTTGGATGTGAATTTTGAAAGAAAATGGAAGGCATTAGCTTCATTTGTTTGAGCATGTTCTGTTGAATTTTAGTGAATTTAGGGGATGGATCCATTTTGTGTTTTAGGGGCTTAAATCAACTGGAAATTTGATTCGGCCGATTAGTTTGTTTAAGCTTTGTGTTTGGGCTGACTTAAGTATATTCAGATATGTATTTTTTGTGTTTAAAGTGATATTGAGTTATAGTGTTAGTCCAATAGGCTCAATAGTCAATTAGCTCAGCCCATGGGGCTGTCCCTTCAATAAGACAGCTTATTTCGGCTTTTTTGACAGTTTTAGGTGGTTATAGCAGGGTTAGTTGACATGTACTCAAGTATAGGGGTGTGGATTTTCTACAAGTGGATACCCTACCCCCTTGCTTTGATTTTTCAGTTATAAATAGAGCCTTCACTCCTCACTTAAGACTACAAAAAAAATACATCAATATTTTAATCAATCGAGACACCATCAACTACCTTGCAATACATTAATATTGAGCATAGAATGCTAAGAAAAGAAGAGAGAAAATAGTACGGAAGTTTAGTGAGTTAAAGTGCAGAGGTTTAGAACCAAAAGTACTCTATCTTAAGAGTCTTTTGAGGTATAAAACTCAAAATTTGAGTCAAGTTTAAAGGTATTTTAAGGGTTGTTTAGTTGCTGATTTTGGTTGGAAATTTTGATGCGTAGTCATTTTTGGACGCACTCAAAGAGTTTTATCCACCGTTTCAAAATTAATTGAGAAATAGCCAAAAATTCGCGCACATACTTACGCTCCATTAGCGTTGGAAAAACACCCCAGATTAGTCCCATAACAAAATACTGGGGCTCTGAAGACCTTGAACTAACATGTTCAAAGGTCCCATTATTTTGTTATGGGACTTTATGCCATAACAAAATAATGGGATTTATCTCATAACAAAGGTCCCATCGAAGGGATAAATCCCATTATTTTGTTATGGAACTTTATATATAAAGCTTCAGTCCCATAACAAAATACTGGGGCTTTGAACAACCAGTATTTTGTTATGGGACTGAAGCTTTATACAAAGTCCCATAACAAAATAATGAACTTGTTCAAAGCCCCAGTATTTTATACTGGAGTTAGTTTACTTAAGCTTTACATTAAGTCCCAGTATAAATACTGGGGCTTTGAACAAATCCAGTATTTGTACTGGGACTTGTCCGGAGGTGGCTATTTCTCCGCGAATTTATTTTTGACTGCTACAAATCAATTAGCACGCGCCAAACAGGCCCCTACTCAAAACTTTTACGATTTTGGTGGCCTTGATGTATTCGTTTGCTTGGTTTAGCTAGTGGATCGACTTAGTTTTGCTTTAAGGTCTCGTTAACTAGGTAAACACAACTCACCTTGTATTTATTTTAAGTATTTTTTTCATGAAATGATACAAAAATCAGCATGTTTTTAAGACCGAATGAATGTGAGTTTAGTTATATGAATGTTTATTTTTTACTACAATATTTGATAAAATGGATGTTAGTTAAAAGTATGAAATACACTTTGTTTAACATGTCTATATTTGAGGTACGTATTATTTAAGGCCATGAATGAAAGAGATACGTAAATGAGATCATGACAGAAAGCATAAAGTTCTCAAAGTTGAAAAATTGAACTTGTTTCGTAATTACTTGTAAAATTTGGACCATATCTAAAGAAAACAGCCACGTAGTGCTATTTTTGCAAGTTAGGACAGATTCAAAAGTAAAAATTGAGGACATTTTGTAAAACTTAAATTGAAAATAATTAAATTACAATTTAGAACCCAAACACTTTGGATTTTGCAAAAAGGACAAATATGGAAGGTGACAAGACCAAGAGCGAATTCTGCAAATGTTTTTTTAAGCAATGACCGACCCATTTTATTTATTGTTGACAAACAGCCCACTTTTTTATAATAGTCTAACTTTTGATGAAATAGTCACTTTTCATGACAAACGGTCCCCTTTCGCAAACAACCATATTTTTGCTTTAATATGATCCATATTTTAATTAAATTGGTTTAACTTTATTTTCTTTTAATCAATGTAAATATGCATTTTTGGTTGTAAGATAATTCAACAAATTCGATGAAGCATTTTTATAATCAATGTATGATTTCAACTTAACGATAAAATATAACAACCATATATTTCTTAAATTAAATTTGCGACAATAAAGAAACTGTGCTCAGCACAGCACTCGAGGGTGCCTAGTACGTTCCTGAAAATCAACTGAGAACCTTACCCAAATCTCTAATGCAGACCATTAGACGAGTCAAAGGTGTTTCAAGGTACCTTTTGGTGACTTGGCACACCTTTAACTTTTCAAGTAGTGACTCTGAGTTCTCTAAATAATTTTGTACCTTTGAAATACCAATCATTACATTTTTAAATACTTTTCATTTAATTATGTTTGTGAAAAAAGAGGGTGTGACAGCTTGACAACTCCGGTGGGGATAATTAGTAAAAACTAGAATCTCCGGTTTTGATATAATTGTAGCATGTTTTAATATAATAATATCTAGTGGTTATTTACTTGTCATTATCACATCAAAAGTTGAATGTTTCCACTTTGATTTTTTTTTTAACTCTATATACATAATTATCTTCGCTCGTGCACCTCTGAGTCACTGAAACACTTGCATACGTGTACTTACCAGTATTGCTTTTAGCATCTGGAAAACTTTCTTACATAAATCACCCATTATTTAGGAGGTCGGTGTGTGGGGGTTAAGCCGGAGACACTGTTGCCGGACTACCTCGATGCGCTTTTGGCCCAGTTTGATTGTCCACCAGATTCTGAGCTAGTCTAGGCACCGAGTCAGTTTGCGTCACCTAGAGTTAAACCTTTAGGCCCAATTATATGCATTTAATGTTTGACTTTGTGAGGTACAGTACACCGGTACTGCACTTGCCTAGGCAGACTCCCTGTCTCTGAGTAGGGCCTTCATGGCCCAAGCATGTTATATGTTGCATTTAAGATCATTATGTTGACCGTTTGTCAAAGAAAGTGAACTTGTTTGGAAAAAAAAAATGAAAATGAAAAGAAGGGTTGTGGTCTTGTAAAAAGAGATTAGCCATAATTTAATGCCATTGTGGTGGCAAATTTTTGGAACCGCTTTGTGTCTTTGTCTAGGATTTGTCCCAAGTTTTTGAAGTTCATTTTGGTCATTTTTACGTCGTTATAATGACGAAATTTTTGGTAAACTTTTCATTTATTGAGACTGTGTCCGGATTTGGTCCCAAGTACTAAAAAATATTATTTGTCATCATTTCGAGCCGTTATAATGGCAACAAAATTTTGTGCCTAAAGTCTGTGTCAAATAGCCTTGAGTCATGAAAAAATATTTTGCACATTTTGCATCATAAAAATGGCAAATTTTTTTCCCAGTAAAAAATTAGTGTCTGGGATTTGTCCCAAGTTGCCAGGTAGCTCAATCCTCATTGTCACGCTATTAAAATGATGAAATTTTGGAGCACGCTTCGTCTAATTTTGTACTTTTTTTACCAAGCTAAAAAAGGAAAAAAATGTGTCCTTATTTTGTTATTATGCCGTACAATGGCAGAATTTTTATGAACCAGTCTTGTATTTAAAGATAGTGTCGATTAATTTTTGATCGTGTCATTCCTTTTAGTAAACTGTAGTGTCGTAATTAAGAGGATCTGCTTCCGTGAGCTATGTTCGACATTCTGTTTGAGCGTCATGAAGTGCATCTGGTCTTCTACATGTTGAGTCTTCCTTTGTTTGGGTGGTCCTACCCAATTTTATTATTTTGTTTTAGACGTCCGATTGTGTATTAATCCTAACCCATGTTTCACTAGGTACTTTGGTTGCATCATCTTCAAGGTCCAGAAGGAGAAAATATTCTGTAGATGCTAGACCCCCTAATTTTATGATGATCGATGGCCCACCTAATTTGTTGAAAACATGGTGGGTCGCTATGCCCGAAATGCAGAAAAAACTAGTCACTGGGAAAATTGGTCACCTGACTGATCTCTTGGAGATTGATTTGGTCGCCGTACGGATTTGAGTACCAAATGCCTACCCCAAAGAGCGAATAGTGCTGATTTAGTCTGTGCACTCATTTCACGTTGGGACTCTGCTCAGAACACCTTCCATTTCAATGGATTTGATATAACTCCGACGCTAGAGGAATTAGCTGGGTTGGTCAAACTGGCTCTCAAAGATAAGAGCATGTTAGCTCCTCAGTCTGTTAGTGAGAAAGAGTTCTTCGATAATTTGATGATGCCAATAGACACCAGTGTCTTTATGAACATTTTGGGAGGCCAGATGGTTATCAGCTTCGTCATGGCTAGTTTTATCAAACCTTGACTTATGATGAGTGGTCCATACTTAGGGCGAAGGTTTTCGTGTTAGCTTTCTTGGGCTCGATAGCTTTTCCAATGAAGCATAGAAGGATATCTGTTTTGGTGAGCTGGGTCATGAGAGCTTTGTTTGGTGAAACTAGAGACTTTTCTATCATCCCAATGATCCTGGGTAGCATTTATCGTGCTCAGGGTCGGTGCAAGAATGGAGAAGATAATTTTTTCCATGGGTGCAACTTTTTCCTGCAAGTGTAGTTTATGGAACATGTATGTGATTGCCGACCTTGTAAGACAGATGAGTGTTCAAGTACGAGCTACCTGAGCTACCACCCAAAACATGTCAAGAACACATCTTTCCCGAATAGTGAAGGTGATTGGAAGGCGTACCTGCATGATCTCTCTCCTGGTGATATCTTATGGCACTTCAGCTGGTTTATGACGGGTGAGATTGTGATTAGGTGCCGATATCGCCCTTTCTTAGTATTGATAGGATTGATAAGGACCCAGCCTTATGCCCTTGTTCGGGTACTCAGGTAGTTTGGTCATATTCAGTAGATACCCTGAGTTGAGGACATGAGAGCTTATGTTTTCATGTTTGAGTTAGATCATTTTCTAGAAAGAGCAAATATTTAAAGATTATAAGATAACATGTTGTTCTTAGAGGACCACACTTTAGCACGAGATATGCTCAGGAAAGAGATCGCTCCCGAGTACGAGGCATGGTATAATCGCCACCCCCCTCCCGCTCATAGTTATGCCTGAGAGATCTGGGACAGGCACTGTTGATATTGAGGAAAGAAGGGTGCTGAGGGTAGCTGATATGACACGCCGCCCTGAGGAGAAGCACCATTTGGATATGGAGTGTGTAATCGCTGAGAGGGATGTTGCCAGGACAGCTTTGATTGAGAGCCGGAGAAGAGAAGATCATCACCGTCACGATGCCACACATGCTCGAGCTCGACTTGACAGGGCATTGGAGCATGGAGTGCAGCTTAGAGAGCTAGCACTGGACTGACTTCGAGGCTTGCAGGCAGCAGATTAGATCATTAGGACAGCTCATGGGCACGTTTATGACTTTGTCATGTATGTTGCACAGACGTTCATTGACTTTAGGAGGCGGCCCGCAGAGGACATTCTCGCACAGGCACTTCCATTTGTCACCAGATTTGCAACATATTTGGGTGGATCACATCGTACCTTTATAGAAGACCCACCAACAGATCAGCAGGAGCTTCAAGATGACGTGTAGCTATGCTAAACTTGGGATTAGAATCTGGCCTTTATGCACTTTGGAGATGTTGTGTTTTATTTATATTTTGGAACTTCCCTATTATTTGTATTTTAATTTCTAGTCTAGGTCGAGGTGTCTCCCCAATTTATATCATAGGTCTTTTGTTTTATGGGATCAGTCATTGTACCATGGATGTATTTTTGAAAGCTTTAAATGGAATAAGAACTTGACTTTGTCACAAATCGTGTTGCCACTTTGCCTCACGTTTATTTTACCCTTATTTTACATAAAAAAAGAGGGGTTTCATTTCGCCTTAGCCCGGGATGACGCATAACGATCTTTAGGCATTAGCTAGGCCGACGAGCCATACATGTTATATATTATCTTGTTGCACTAAAGCTTTCGATTATCAGTGATTTGGTGTAGCACTTTGGCATCATTAATCCACCGGTACACAAGTAGAACAAAAGGGGCCTTTAACTACTTCTCACCATATTGTCTGACGGAGAGAAGTTTGATACCAGTGCCGAAGAACTCTCTACACAAGAAAGTGAAAAGTTGAATGGGGTGGTCTAAAGTTTGAAACAGTTTTTGGTCGACATGCATCACGCAGTAACCATGGGACAAACACCTCGTCCCAAGCCAACCATCTTAGATAGGGTCGTACCAGCAGAAGTTTCGTATGCACCAGGCACATCTACGGTAATCGAAGGTGTTCATTACCCTCTGCGTGTGGGTCCATATCCAGCCAACAACAATGCAGCCGGACCCTCTAATATACAATGTAGGGCACAATTCCAACATAATGGACAACAAGCTCCTGCCCAAGCATTCCAAGTTCTTGGGGACAAATTTGCAACGGTCGAATAACGACCCACAGTTAAGGAACCAAGATCCACAGTTTGACCAAGCTTAAGGTAATGTTCTCCGCCCAATCGAGTCGTATGATCAAAGATGCCACCCGGAATTAACATGTTGATATCGAGAGGTTAAGGATGATAGGAGAGATTGATTTTGGTCAAAAATTAAAAAGGTTGGAGCAAACGTTGAAAAACATACGGGGCAAAGGGTAAAATTAAGATTTCATACAAAGACATGTTTTTGTTCCCTCATGTGCCTTTGCCTGAAGGTTTTATTGTTCCCAAATTTGACCTGTACATTGGGAAAAACGACCCACGGATCCATATAAATATCTACCTTAACAAAATGAGGGGGACTAAAAGAGATGAGTTGCTGATGGCATACTTTGTTTATAGTTTTGAAGGACTGGCAACAGAATGGTTCATCCAACAAGATGTTTCGAAGTGGATCACTTTTGATGACATGGCCAGCGCCTTCTTGGATCATTTTGGTTTAAAGATAGAGGTTGCTCCTGATCGTTCTTCCATGAAAACTCTCACAAAGAAACCCAGTGAAAGTTTTAGAGAGTATGCCTATAGATGGCGTGAACAGGCGGCTCGTGTGAGCCCTTTGATACTAGATGACAAGATGGCTGAAGAGTTTGTTGAAGTGCTCAATGAGACATACTACCAAGAAATGGCCTCTACCATTGGAAAACACTTCAGCGAAGCAGTGCAAATTGGTGAAATAATTGAAAGAGGAATTAAGACTGGAAAGATTGTTAGTGAGACAGCTTTGAGAGCCACTATCTAGTCGCTGCAATCAGGATCAAATAGTTTTGAGAAGAAGAAAGAAATGAAAGAAGAAGTGGTGATGGTTGGCCCTGGACCGAGAAAAAATGACAAGTGATACAATGACCGTCAAGGGCACAATCAAACAAGTCCCCCACAGCACTTCTATCCGTAGCATGGCCCTCAATATGCTATGCTATAGTTCTCATTTCCAATAAATGCCGCATCCTATGCTCAAACTCTGTCAGGTCCACAATGGCACCCACCCCTGCTCCAGTACAGTATAACAATCAACAGGCACATGCTCAATTCTCAGCTCAACAGGAGATGCGTTATCGACCACGGGGTCCACCGAGTTTACTTCCAAACTTGAAGCGAAGGAACACGTATCAAGAACAGAAGTAGTACACCCCATTAGGGGAAACTTACACTAATTTATTTGAAAAGCTGCAATAGGCTAACTTGCTAAAACCCATCCTGGGAAACACGAATCTGACTGGGAAAGTGGATCATTCTCTCCATTGTGCATTCCATTTTAGGGCACCAGGACATGACACAAAGCAATGTTGGGATCTGAAAAAAGTAAGCCAAGCAATGATAGATAACAATCAGATAAAGGTTATAGGGGATGAGACTCAAAATGTTAACCAGACCCCTTTGCCAGCTCATAATGTTTAGAATGATACACATATAGTAGGGATGGTATGCACAGAAGAGGATTTGAAAGGGAAAGGTGCCAGGCAGATTGTGGTAGTTAGTACTTCCCCATATATCAGAAGCCATGAGCCGTTTATGGTTATATCGGCTGCAAATCCAAGTGCATCTGCTGTCAACAAAGCAAAGCAGGGTGTGGTTGTTGAGCGAAGTTTCACAATCCCATCCCCAAAGCCTGAAAAATGTTTAGCCTGATGGGCCAGTATTTATTGTGCAAGGGGCATCATGCATGAAAACTCCGATCTTTAAGGTTAAGGCAAAAAAGTGTGACAAGTCATTATCACACATGCAACACAACTTCCCATCAAAAGAACAAAGGTTGTTCCCTACAAGTACAACAAGACGATCGTGTCTTACAAAGGAGGGAGATTATGGAGGTCGTTGCAGATGTAAATAGTTTGACTCGGTCCGGGAGATGTTTTACCCTAGAAGAATTGAGAAAGGCAAAGCCAGATCTAAAAGACCAAGTACCCATCAAAGAGTAAGTGTCCGAGAAAGAAGCTGAAGAATATTTGAAGCAAATAAGATCGCTAGATTATTCTATCGTCGATCAATTGAGAAAGACTCCAGGTTAGATATTACTCTTGTCTCTACTTATGAACTTTGAAGCACACCGCAATGCACTGTTGAAAATACTAAATGAGGCCTACATTCTTAAAAAAATATTATGGTCAATCTGGAAGCACTTGTTGGCGAAGTATTTGAGACTAATCGTGTGACGTTCACCGATGAGGAGCTGCAATCAGAAGGAACGGGTCATAATCGGGCGCTTCATGTTTTAGTCAAGTATGAAAACTCCTATGTAACACATGTTCTGATAGATAGTGCTGCAGGATTGAACATTTGTCCTTTGCCTACACTGAAGAGGCTAAAGGTCGATATCAGAAAAATCAAACCTAGTACCTCTGTCGTCCGTGCTTTTGATGGAGGGGTTCGAGAATCTTTGGGCATCATTAATCTGGAGTTAACCATTGGCCCTGAAACCTTCAGCATTGAGTTTCAAGTCATGGAAACAGATGCATCTTACAGTCCATTATTAAGCCGATCATGGATTCATATGGCTTGTGATGTACCTTCCACGGTCCATCAGACGGCCAAGTTTACTTGACACAATCAAGCTGTCGTAGTTTTGGAGAGGGTGACTTTCAGTTTGACAACAATTTGGATGTACCCGCTCTTGAAGTTGTCACATCTCGTCCGACCATCATGTATCAAACCTCTAACGTGGTGTATGTGGAAAAAGTGAGAGAAGGAGAATATATACCAGTCCCAAGAGTGTTAGAGGCATCAATTATGATGACTTCTAAAATGCTGAAACATGGTTTCCGACCCGGCAAGGGTTTGGGAGCATCACTACAAGGCAGAGTGAATCCGGTGGATCCGATTGGTATGCAAAGCACGTGGAGACTTGGGTTCAAGCCAAAAACAAATGATCGCAAGCAAAGAAGAAGAAGTAGAAAGTTTGGTCTCTCCCAAAGCCAATTTCGTATCTCGCACAGTCTTTTGTGGGCTATGTCAAGAATCCAAAGGCAGTAGCTACAAATGTCAATACAGTGGAAGACAATCAGGATGCACCATTTGATTTGGGTGGTATCTTTGAAATCTTCATAGCCCAGTCGGGCAAAGGCTCTAGCAATGCTTCAATACAATACATTGGCCCGGATGTGCACCTTACTAACTGGAATGCAAATCCCTTCCCCATCAGGAAGGGGTCTTGTTAGACTGTTGTGTTTGCAATTTTCTTTTGAATACACTTGGAAATTCTAAGGGTTGTATGCCAAGTGTATTATTTTGCTCATGTTTCTTTCTTGTAATTCAAACCCTTCTTCATTAATGAAAGGCCTAAGAGCCAAATTTTCCTTCAATCTCTGTACATATCCCTACGTTTATTCTACTTTTTGTTTTATCCGTAGTGATATATCTGCCGGTCCCGATATCATGACATGTGCAAAGATCCTATCGCCTATTCAGGAATCAAAAAGTTGAGGTTGAAAGTGATGAAGAGCATAGTGAGGAATTTGTTAATGAAATCGAATATGATGAGGAAGAGGCGGATTTTGAAATAGGTCTGGAAGTGGATCACCACGAGGGCAAACCTAAACCCAATTTGTCGATACAGAAGATGTTAATCTTGGGAGCCCTGATGATGTGAGGGAAAATAAGATAAGCATGCATGCCCACCCTAAAGTGTAGGACTATATTTTGCAAGTATTTTTTGAATATCATGATGGTTTCGCTTTTTCATATGATGAGATGCCGGGTTTAAGCTTTAATTTGATTGTCCACAAACTCCCAATCCAACCTGGTTCCCCTCTAGTGAGATAGATCAGTGGAATTTCAAAATGACATGACCCAAATTTTCGGCTAGACTGTGCGGGCGCCTGACATCCTCTCCTAGACCCGTCGGGCAACCCTTCCAACTAAATTAGAAAAATAAATATAAATCCAACTCATAAATAAGAACAAAACAAAAAAATAAAGACATATTGATACCACTAAGCTGTACAAAAGAAATTACAGCTAACTACCCAACATATTAGGTTTAAGGCTACCAAGACTAGACATCTAACATTATAAAAGAATACATATGCCTCCTGAAGGGAGCAAAACTCAACTGAAATAATAAATATAAAATTGGTGGCCATCCTGAATAAAGGTTGGCTCACCCTGACAGCTGAAGTCGTCTTCGCTCCTTAACAACATAGTGAACTAAATCCTGGAGCGAACCTGCAGAAACGAAATAAGTAGACAAGAAACAAACAATAAACAAGGGTGAATCAAAAGGACTCAATAAGTGGGGGCAGACTAGCCACCTCAAAGAATAGGCTAGCTAGCCAGGGAGAAGAGCTAAGCAAATACAGACCAGAAATGCATCAACTAAAGCATATAAACCAATTAGGGACACAAAATAGACAAAAATATATAGGTAAATTGAAATATGTCCACAACATAGTATACATACTGCATACACAAAACACAGCACAATAATCACACAATAGTCAGCATGTTGTGCAATGAAATGGGATGAATGAGGTATGATGCAATGCAGTCACATGTGCTTGATACCTATCTCCGGCGCGAGACTCTCATATATATATCCCCTACAGGCGTGTAGGCAGAGCCAACCACAGAGAACTCGCATAGGCACGCATGTCGAGCCAACCTCATGTGATGTATACCTCATATGGCATCTGCGTAAACAGTATCAAACTGGATCATAGATCCCTTGCACACATGCAGACTAAACCAACCAACATAAAATACTACAAATATTAACCCATACAATGTAATCATGCTTTTTAAAAAAATCCGCATAGTAAGTATGCATTTATCGGCAGCTGTGCATGAATAGAGACATACATAGATAAATCCACAGGCATAAGGCCACAAGGATATGGATAGAAACCACTCACCGTCTACCAGGAGATATATGCAATAATATCCCTTCACCGGTGTGGGACTCTCATCGACTACCGGGAAGTATATGCAATAATGACCTTTCACCGGCTCGGGACCCTCATCGATTACCAAGAAGTATATGCAATAATGATCCATCACCGGCTCGGGACTCTCATCGATTACCGGGAATTATATGTCAAGCTCAAAACCAAAGTACAGTGCTCATATGCTTAATGCAATACCAACAACAGGGGATAACATATAATATACAATGTAAATCTAAAGCTAAAGCGTAATGAGTACGCCTATCGGCGTCTACACACGTAAGGAACACGTGGCAGAAAATCCACAAGGCCAAATGCCTCAAAAGAAATGGATATAATCACTTACCCTGTTCCAAAGTTAGCACTGCTACTTAATAACCGCTTTGTCCTTTAGATTCACTGGAAAACGATCCCACTCTATTCAATAAGCAAAAAAATAAATCAAATAAGGCTAAAGGCTTCATTTCTTATATCTTAGAACAATCTGGTTAGGAACCCGACACCTGGCTCGCATACGCAATATGCAGTCCAGGCCTATGTACATGGTTCAAAATCACATAACCAAACCCTAAATAAATTATATTTACGGGTTATTC
The DNA here is from genome assembly GCA_037355625.1 of Petunia x hybrida. NCBI lineage: Eukaryota > Viridiplantae > Streptophyta > Magnoliopsida > Solanales > Solanaceae > Petunia > Petunia x hybrida. The sequence goes on along the minus strand of JBBBVM010000059.1, from coordinate 5,792,058 downwards.
ATAACTCTCTGAGTACGAATAGATAATTAATTTTATTATCGGGGTCTAATTAACCCTTTAAACTGTCAATTTAACTTGTTAGAAAAATTTCTAATATACCGATTTCTACCATTAAAATATATTCAATCACATGTAATAAAATGAAATAATGAATTTACATTATTATCTTGATGTTTCGGGATGAAAATTCTATTTTTTTTTTTCATCTCCTTTTCCTTTCCTTTCTCTATTTTCTGGAGTTTTCCCCTTCTGTGTTCCCTTTTGATTCTCGTTGCTGCTTCTGTTTCGTTCTCCTGATTCTCTTTCCTTTCTATTTCCTTATTTTTCTTTCAAATTATATTAAATGAAGTTAAGAGATAAGAATCCCTTTTGCCACCGCCTCCCCTTTATTTTATGTTTTCCTTTTTTTCTTTTTTTTTGAAAACTTGCTGCTGCGACTAAAATTAAAACGGAATCTCACGAAATTCGAATTGATCCCAAATTTATTGAGCAAGTTATACAAAATATATGTAACATACTCGCTAAGGAGTATCTCAAATCGAATTCCCGAAACTCAAGATACGAATTAAATGAAAAAAGATCAAATTATTAATTTTCGGCATTTTAGCGGAAACTATCCGAACGACCTCTAAATTCACTTCCCAAAGTTTACACAAGTCATAAATAATCATACAAACCAAACGACGCTTTTGGATTTTGAATCGGAGCTCACTCACCAAAATCGAGCTCGAAAACTTCTTTTTAAAATTTAGCGACAACAGAAACTGATACTTTTTTCCAATACCTACCACACGAAGTCCGATTTAGCTCAAATTTTATAGACAAGTTGTAATAGACGTTACAAAGCTTTTAAAATTATCGGCACACCAGTCGGAATCCTAACTCCCGAAACGACTACCTAAGGTCGTTTCATTCTCCTACACTTAGACTCTCGTTTGTCCTCGAACGAGCTAGAGTCTAAAGATAAATTCAAATAGATAACAAGAGAACTTTCATGACCTTCATAAACTATTCCAAGGACATTGTCGCATGATTATAGAATCAGAATTATAACACACCCACCAAGCTCTTGGATTAAAACACATCTGGATAATATCATAACACCATTGCCCGGCTAATTCTTACTAAGCTGCCGCTTCCTCGATCATGAGAGGAAAGTTTTAAATTTTTGGAATTAAGATACACCAAACTCTGGATGGATTAACATGATTCTGCCTACGAATCACCTTGTCAATATACTTTGTAATACAGAACAGGTCGATGAAAATAAGAAATAGCTTACGCTTCAGCAACGCCTTAGAAATTTAATATTAGCATTCAGTAGTGGAGGAAGACTCCTCCACTTAGAGCATAAACTTAAATAGCTAACTTGAGTAGGAATAGCCATCCTCGCAAAACCTGCTGGACTAAGGAAGATTTAGCTAAAAACAGAATGCGGCTCAGACTTGAGCTACCAAATTACCTACTCGAGTTGCCAAACAGCTGCAACTCTCGAGTTCAAAATTCTATACCTTTGTCATAAGCACCACCACCTGATGGATCAACTCAGGGGTCGAATGACACCTCTCGTTACCCTTAGTAGCCTTAAAACACAACAATGTGCTTACCGAGCTACGTTGACACGCACTCTAGCTCAACACAGAGAACATCACAAGCGGCTACAAACCGTCCAAGCTCAGTAGTGCCGAACGAAGAAGAGATGGCAATGGACTGAGGATAGGAATAATTAGAGCTTCAGGAAGCTCATCTTCTTATTTGCTTGGCTACCAGAGCTAGACTGCTTCCGAGTCAGGCTAGCCAAAGCAACACAATTGAAGAAATAGATATTAAATGAGCTTATGGAACAACATCCATGTCAATTTAACCTTCCTATTAAAAGGAAACTCCAACAATTTACCAGAAAACCCTTTTATAACCGAGACAAACTTATAGAATAACATGACTCTACTAGTATCTCGAACCAAGAGGAGACACGTAGATCGAATATTACGTACTAATCACTTTACACCGAAAGAAATAATGACACTTTCTAATGGTGACGAATAAGAATCCCATCAACCTACTAATACTAATTTTCAAAGAGAGAGGTAGGCTGACTTAACATAACAACAGAAGGCAGCACAAAAAGATGCCAAGCAGATGATACCGACACTCACTCCCAAATCTCTCACATTTAAACAAGATAAACTAGTAGGGTCTCACAAATGCCAGGAATAAATCATACCAGAGGCTCACCACTCTACCGCAACTGATTCATAGTGGAATTGACATCTAAGGAAACCATGAAAACATGATGAGAAAAACCATTTCCACATCGATCGGAAGAATCAAATCTTACTCACATATAAGGGAATAAGAAATACATGGGCTTACCACATCGGATGCCTCAGCATCCTACTATACTGGCAGTTCATAGAACTGCCTCTGCGGCTAAGCTGAGCCGCTACCATGATAATTACTTCCAGAAGAACCAGAACCACCACGCTCTCAGTCCCTGCCGGATGGTGGCATATCTCTGGATGGCTGATCCCTGAATGGATCCCCTGAGATTGGGCAGGTGTCTGATGGTGGTCTGATGGTGAGAGAAAGGACGACTGCCTACTTGTCGGAGTAAGGGAAAACTCCTCCAAAGATGACAGGCTCACGAGAATAATAACACCTTTTCAGTGAAAATGGAAGCTGGACTGATTGTTGATAGCGATAAAGAGAAGACTGAGTTTGATCTTAACAGACTACTGGCGCACTCTGAGAATCACGCACCACAAGCTGAGATAACATGGCAGGTGACCTCCCATGATAATTTGAACCCTTACCTCAAGAGGTACAATAGTGCCTACCAGGGCCATGGAATCTCTTGCTCTCTCGCTTCGACTCTTCTTGCTCTAACTTATGGTATGTCTCATACCTCCGAGCAATATCAACAACAATATTAAATGAAGTCCCAACCTCAATCTCTTGAGCCATATGGGACCTTAAGGAAGAAGAAAGGTCATCAATAAAACTTCGAACCTTCTCGGGAGGTTCATGGATTAGTTCTAGTGCATATCCAGCCATCCTAAAGAATTCAATCTCATATTCTGAAACCGACAGGTTACCCTGTCCAATCCACTCAAACTGGCGATGCTTATTATCTCGCTCACTGCGGAAAAGGAACTTTTCCATGAATCTACGAGAAAAATGGCACCAAGTCAGCATAGGCAAGCCATGCCTAGCTGATAAAACATTGCTCTACAAATCCAAGGCTGGACTCTGAAACCGGAAAGCAGTATAATCAACACCATACTGCTCGAGATAACCAAGAGCCTGAAAGATATGCTGACATCATTTTTTTTGAAAATTCACGGGGCTTATTTGATGCATGGCCTGAGAATATCGGAAGGTTCAACCGGATAAAATAATGCAACATCTTCGGGCATTCGAACAGAACTATTACCTGGGCTAGCTAACCAGCCAGAATAACTAAAGGCACAACACATGTTGCCTTTGGAATATAGTTTACTTGGGCAATATTAGGAACTAGAACATGAGCTCCCTAAGACTGAATGTCTAAATCTGCGGCAATCTGATAGGAGGTTCTGCGGTATCTGCGCCGCCAACATTTTCATAAAAGCACCATAGAGAGCCAGGGAAACCGCAAGGCCCTGCCCCCTTGCCCATCGTGACCTCGTACAACTGGGGTCTCCACAACTTGATCTTCAGCATGATCCACAGCTCTCGGGGCTTGAGTAGCGCTAGCCCCAGAGTAGACTGCTTCGTCCTGCACTTCTACCCTTTGCTGATTTGTCACACGAGGGTTAACAATTACTACGAAAGAATTAACGAAAATATTTTTGCATCCCAGACCGACGCACGATCAGAAAAGAAGGAAGAGAAACTTTCTAAATACCATCATAGCCTCTCGTAGATAAGTACGGACATCTGCATACCAATCAGCGAGACTCTACTAGACACTGTCTTAGTCTGGATAGACTCTAAACCGGGCTCTGATACGACTCAAATTTTTGGCTAGGCCGTGCGGGCACCTAACATCCTCCCCTAGACCCGTCGGGCGAACCCTTACCAACTGAATTAGGAAAATAAATATAAATCCAACTCATAAATAAGAACAAAACAAAAAAACAAAGACATACTGATACCTCTAAGTTGTATAAAAGAAATTACAGCTAACTATCCAATATAATAGGTTTAGGGTTATCCAGCCTAGACATATAAGAGTACAAAAGTATAAATACGCCTCCTGAAGGGAGCAAACCTCAACTGAAATAATAAACATAAAATTGGTGGCCATCCTGAAAAAAATTTGGCTCACCCTGACAGCTGAAGTCGTCTTCGCTTCTTAACAACGTAGCGAACTCAATCCTGGAGCGAACCTCCCGAAACGAAATAAATAGACAAGAAATAAACAACAAACAAGGGTGAGTCAAAAGGACTCAATAAGTGGGGGTAAACTAGCTACCTCAAAGAATAGGATAGCTAGCCAGGGAGAAGAGCTAAGCAAATACAGACCAGAAACGCATCAACTAAAGCATATAAACCAACTAGGGACACGAAATAGCCAAAAACATATAGGTAGACTAAAATATGTCCACAACATGGTATACATACCGCATACACAAAACACTGCACAATGGTCACATAATAGTCAGCATGCAGTGCAATGAAATGGGATGAATGCGGTATGATGTAATATAGTCACATGTGTGGTATATATATATATATATATATATATATATCCCTTACAGGCGTGTAAGCCGAGCCAACCATATAGAATCCGCATAGGCACGTATGTCGAGCCAACCTCATGTGATATATACCCCCTGCGGCGTGCAGGCCAAGCCAACCATATAGGCATACATCCTCGTACAAGCGTGTAGGACGTGCCAACCATATAGAACCCGCATAGGCACGCAAGTCGACCCAACCACATGTGATGTATACCCCCTACGACGTGCAGGTCGAGCCAACCATATAGGCATACATCCTCCTACAAGCGTGTAGGACGAGCCAACCATATAGAACCCGCATAGGCACGTATGTCGAGCCAACCTCATGTGATGTATACCCCATGTGGCATGCAGGTCGAGCCAATCATATAGGCATACATCCTCCTACAAGCGTGTAGGACGAGCCAACCATATAGAACCCGCATAGGCACGCATGTCGAGCCAACCTCATGTAATGTATACCCCCTGCGGCGTGCAGGTCGAGCCAACCATATAGGCATATATCCTCCTACAAACGTATAGGGCGATTTATCCGCGTAAACAGAATCAAACCAGATCATAGATCCAATGAACACATGCAGACTAAACCAAACAACATAAAATACAACAAATATTAACCCGTACAGTGTAAATCATGCTTTTCAAAAAAATCTGCAAAGTAAATATGCATTTATCGGCATCTGTGCATGAATAGAGTCATACATAGACAAATCCACAGGCATAAGGCCACAAGGAAATGGATAAAAACCACTCACCGTCTACTAGAAAATATATGCAATAATAACCCTTCACCAGCGCGGGACTCTCATTGACTACCGGGAAGTATATGCAATAATGACCCTTCACCGGCTTGGGACCCTCATCGATTACTGGGAAGTATATGCAATAATGACCCTTCACCGGCTCGGGACTCTAATCGATTACCGGGAAGTATATGTCAAACTCAAAACCAAAGTACAATGCTCATATTCTCAATGCAATACCAACAACAGGGAATAACACATAATATACAATGTAAATCCAAAGCTAAGGCGTAATGAGTACGCCTATCAGCGGCTACACACGTAAGGAACACGTGGCAGAAAATCCACAAGGCCAAATGCCTCCAAAGAAATGGATATCATCACTTACCTTGTCCAAAGTTAGCACTGCTACTCAATAACCGCTTTATCCTTTAGATTCACTGGAAAACTATCCCACTCTATTCAATAAGCAAAAAAATAAATCAAATAAGGCTAAAGGCTTCATTTCTTATATCTTAGAACAATCTGGTTAGGAACCCGACACCTGGCTCGCATACGCAATATGCAGTCCAGGCCTATGTACATAGTTCAAAATCACATAACCAAACCCTAAATAAATTATATTTACGGGTTATCCATAACTCTCTGAGTACGAATAGATAATTAATTTTATTATCGGGGTCTAATTAACCCTTTAAACTGTCAATTTAACTTGTTAGAAAAATTTCTAATATACCGATTTCTACCATTAAAATATATTCAATCACATGTAATAAAATGAAATAATGAATTTACATTATTATCTTGATGTTTCGGGATGAAAATTCTATTTTTTTTTCCATCTCCTATTCCTTTCCTTTCTCTATTTTCTGGAGTTTCCCCTTCTGTGTTCCCTTTTGATTCTCGTTGCTGCTTCTGTTTCGTTCTCCTGATTCTCTTTCCTTTCTATTTCCTTATTTTTCATTCAAATTATATTAAATGAAGTTAAGAGATAAGAATCCCTTTTGCCACCGCCTCCCCTTTATTTTATGTTTTCCTTTTTTTCTTTTTTTTTTCGAAAACTTGCTGCTGCGACTAAAATTAAAACGGAATCTCACGAAATTCGAAATGATCCCAAATTTTTCGAGCAAGTTATACAAAATATATGTAACATATTCCCTAAGACGGATCTCAAATCGGATCCCCGAAACTCAATATGCGAATTAAATAGAAAAAGATCAAATTATTAATTTTCGGCATTTTAGCGGAAACTATCCGAACGACCTCGAAATTCACTTCCCAAAGTTCATACAAGTCATCAATAATCATACAAACCTAACGCTTTCGGATTTTGAATCAGAGCTCACGCGCCAAAATTGAATACCTCAAACAAAGTCTAATTTAGCTCAAATTTTATAGAAAAGTTTTAATGGACGTTACAAAGATTTTAAATTTATCGACATGCCAATCGGAGTCCTAACTCCCGAAACAACTACCTAAGGTCTTTTCACAAAACTGATATGATCAACAAAATCTATGAGGAAATCATGAAACGGCTGGAGGCAGAAGTCATTCAATCGGTCTAGTACACTACTTGTGTCTCAAATGTTGTCCCAATTCCTAAAAAAGATGGAAAAAAAGGATATGTGTTGACTATCGAGACTTGAACAAGGCGAGTCCCAAAGATAATTTTCCATTGCCTAATATTCACACTCTCGTAGACAATTGTGCCAAACATGAGATACAATCCTTTGTTGATTGCTATGTCAGATATCATCAGATCCAGATGGATGAAGATGATTCATACAAAATGGCATTCATTATGCATTGGGGAACGTATTGTTACATGGTGATGTCGTTCGGTCTAAAAATGCTGGGCCAACCTATGTGAGAGCCATGACTGCCATTTTCCATGACATGATGCATAAAAAAATTGAGGTGTACTTGGATGGCGTAATCATCAAGTCTAGAATTGTCGAAGATCATGTGAGAGATCTTAGAAAGTTCTTTGAAAGGCTTCGTAGGTACAATTTGAGGTTGAATCCAGCCAAGTATGCGTTTGGTGTGCCCGCTGGAAAATTGTTGGGTTTCATTGTTAGTAGGAGAGGTATTGAATTGGATCCTTCAATGATCAAAGCAATACAGGAATTACCTTCGCCTCGAACCAAGAAGGATGTTAAAAGCTTTCTAGGCAGTTGAATTACATCAGTAAGTTTGTCGCTCAACTCACCATAATATGTGAGCCAATCCTCAAGTTGTAGAAGAAGAATGCATCAATTGCATGGACCGAAGAGTGCCAAGAGGCCTTTGACAAAATAAAGCAATACTTGTCAAACCCTCCTGTTTTGGTTCCACCCGAGCCTGGTCGGCCATTGTTTTTGGAAAATAATTCCAAGGGTCGGGTCATCCGTTGGAAGCATCTTAAGGGACGTTTTCTCCTATTGAAAGGAAACCCAAAGCGCTCCAGTTTATTCTAAACTAGGGTAGAATTTTTTGTTTTAATTTTTTAAGAAAATGTGTCCAAAGGTTGTGAATTTTACGCAGTCACCTCATGGTGTATTTTGGACATTTATATCAAACCTTCCTTTATGGAAAATCGATGATACCATCGAATGAGGAGTTTTTGTGTCGTAAAGTGATATTCAATTTTTTATTTAAAAAAAGAAAAGAAAAGATGTTTTGCTAATGAAAACCTGAAAAGGCACTGCAAGACAACAGTGAGGCAAAAAACTAAAGAGAGAGAGAGACTAGTTGGCGAAATCCAAAAAGGGCGCTAGTAGTCGACCTGAGAGTCATTTCAACTGTGTTGGGTTATGATTTCAAACGGCTTTCGCCCTTAAGCTTTTCATTCCACTTTGTATATCTAGCCTTACCATTATTCCTTCGCCCTTTTGGCGCTAACATCACTTAAGCAACAATAGAAAATTGCAAAACTCTATCTTTCAGGATTCATGGTAATTTTTTAACAAGCAGGGCACACCCTCGATAATGGAAAGAGTTAAGCAAGTCAGGATCAACCTTGACAGATGGAGGCTAGCATCACACATCAGGAGAAAGGATGACACACCAAGATTGTGCCATGAAAAGTCATCATGGAACCGCATGTTTGACTGTAGATTGGGATAAACTTTTGGTATTGATGAACCTTTAGTTAGGAGATCAAAAATAGATCGACAAAGTCAAGACATTGTTCGTCCAAAATTACAGTGAAGAGCAAGAACCACCCAAATAATGAAGGAGATTTAGTTTTCGTGGGGCACGCACAAATAATGGAGGAGTTTTAGTTTAAGTAAGGCACACTCGAATATTGAAGACTAATTCAGGGCACACCCATATAATGGAGGAGGAGTTTTAATTTAAGTAGGGCACACCCTTATAATGGAGAAGGAGTTTTAGTTTAAGTAAGGAACACCCAAATAATAGAGGAGTTTCAGGGCATACCCAAATAATAAAGGAGTTTAGTTAAGTAGGGCACACCCCAATAATAGAGGAATTTTAGAATAAGCAAGGACTACCCATGATAATGGAAGGTTTCTACAATGAAAGATTTGAAGTTCAACAACATGGGCACACCCCCTCACAACAAAGCAGTATACTTTCAACAACAAGGGCACACCCCTCACAACGGAGCAGTTTTCTTTCAGCAGCAGGCGCACACCCCTCACAACGGAGCAGTTTACTTTCAGCAACAGGGGCACTCCCCTCGCAACGGAGCAGTTTACTTTCCGCAGATGGGTGCACCCACGACAATACATCAGGTCAATCCCAGATGAAGAAGTCAACAATCAAGTTCAACTAGCCCACCCCTGGATAGGACGATGATTTTCATATTGTAAGTTTAATTTTTCTCTTGTAAAAGTCATAGAAAAGCAAGCAGTAAGCTGCAATGAACCATTGGTAATCAGCAATGACAACCCTTTGTGTGTCTATGAGTGTCTAGTGTCAGCCCCATTATGTTAGAAGTGTCTAGCGTCAGTCCAGTTGTGTATGTAAGTGTCTAGTGCTAGTCCCCGTGAGTATAGAAGTGTCTAGTGTTTGTTTGAATGCGGTAGTCCCAGTTATCTCATGTGAAGAACTACATGTAATCACCTAATTTTGGCACCAGATTGTTAAAATTACTTGTTATGTGTTTAGTTTTGATTCTACGTTTTAATTTTGATAGTATCATGAATTTATGTAGTTTTAAATTATGATTAATAGTGTATATTTTGATTAGTATAGACATTTTTAATGACTATCCGCAGCAAATAGGCAGCCCAACACTTTAGCTCATTAGCCCACTCTCCTGACCCGGCCCCCCTCACTAACTATATAAGCCAAAGTTCCTATTTTTTGCTCATTTTACACAAAAAACTCAGAAATAGGGAAACCCTTGTCAAAATTTCCGCCGACCACCGGAAATCGCCAAGCCACCATCTTCTGCCACTGAACCACCGGCAGTCCGCCGCCGACAACCGTCCTCCGCCGCCGAAAAAATTCTAACTTACATATTCCGACTCGCCTCAACCCCCTCTGTCCCGATCTGGCCTCGGATTGCCAAAATTTTCCACCACTCGTCGTAGATCGGGTTAGAAAGTCGTGGTCAAAGACTTTTCCGGCGAGTTTCGTCATCTTTCCGGTGAACTTTTACGGGTAGGCCTTGCTTTTTTCTCCTTTTTCCATTCCTTACTTGTTCTAGCTGAAACGACCCTGAATGGGATCGTTTCTTTTAAGAAGAAGAAAGTGACGGATTTTTTTGGGCTGTTTCAATTTGGGATAACAAAGGAACCGAGGCTGTTTGCCGTGGAGAGGCTGTTGTGACTGTTTTCGTGATTTTGTCTGTGGGGTGGTGATATTTTGATTTGTTGTGATGTTTTGCATTGGCGTGGGGGTGATGCTGATTAGTGAGGCGCAGGGGTGAGGGCTAGTGGTTAGATGGCGAGGCTGCGATGATGGCGAGGCTATGGGCCTACGACTTTGAAGCTGGCAGTGATTCATGATGAAAATTGGTGGTGAGGCTGCAAGTGCTACATGGTAAAACAGCTGATATTGGTGCCAAGAGCGAGACAGTGAGCGATCACGCATCAACTTCGCCCTCGTAAGGTCTGATCTGAACAGAGTGGTGGCGAGGTTGTTTCTTCTGTGGCGCTGGCGGGGAAGAGACAATGGTGGCTTAGGCAATTTTGCGTTGACACGGGTTAGACATGAACTTGCATCTCTTTGTCTTCTTTTATTTTTTCTTGCTAGATAGATGATTTAGTTAGGAAAATCATGTTGAATGGTATTAGATATGAGCATGTATGTTCATGGGAGATGTCGGCTTTTGTCGCTTCCCAATCATGTGTATAGACTATTGGAAATGTATGGTCCTTTTGGTTCACAAATGCAAAGGAATCAAATATTGGTTTAACATGTTTGAATTAGCCATTCATAGGTGTAAAACGTATCCAAGGGAAGATGGCAGTGTCTGCCTATGACATCAGCAGTTTGTGTGCGTGTGTATCTAAGTTTGATTAGCCTGTACGAGTCCCTTGAGTTCGAAACTGTTTTGGCTTCCCTGCCTCGAGAACGAATAGTCATGTATCTTTAGTTGTTCATTGCTTTTTAAAAAAAAAATCAGTGCGTATGTATAGTTTCAAGCATATAGGTTCATTTGTGATTTGTCTTTGTTTAAGCATTAATACGTCAAAGTTGATGTTTAGTAATATGTGTTAGCTTGTGTGTACTAGTTCAAGTAAACATGTCTATCATTGTTTGGTCGTTGTTAAGGAAATCATAGGTGTATATGAGTTTGTTTCATTATCAAGAGGGAAGTCACACGTACATCATTTGATGTCCATATAATTCAATGTATGAAATGTATTGTCTTGTATGATTAGTGAATGTCTTAGTTATACGCGTGGTCCATTTAGTTTTGTTTTGATTCAAGCATGTAAAGTTTATTCATTTTCCTGTGAGTTGTTGGAGTTTGAAACCTGTTTTGCAGTTTGTTTTGAATTGAATATCTCCTTAGTTCAAGTTTATTGTTGAAAGCCTGGGATTGCTTTGAATGCTCTATTAGTTTGAATAAGGTAATTAGGAGTTTACTAGTTAGGATTGAGTATCAGTTGTATAATTTATTTTGGATTTTAGCATGTATTAATTTTGAGTCCAATAGGCCAAGTAGCCTAGTCCATAGGGATGTCATCTCAATAGAAAGGTTAATATTTTCAGCTTTTAAAACATATAGGGTGGCTGAAAGCAGTCCTAAAGCTGGGGTACCATATTGTACTATACTGAAAAAGTGGGTAAAATACTCAAGTGTGTAGGAGTGTGAGCTTGTACCTTTGGTTCAAGTCCACACTCCACCTTTTGCTTCACTTTTTAGCATAAATAAGGAGTCTTTCACTTCATTTGAAGGCAGGGACAACCAGATCTAAAAAAGTAAGAGAAGAGAGCAAAGAATATTTGAGAAAGCAAGTGAGAAAAAAAAAGAAAAAGAGAGTGAAAATGCAAGTCCTTTACGACATAAGCTCAAGTGTTAAAATAGTAAAGCCTGCACATTTTTTCGGCTATTTTTGGAGTCATTTCTGGGACTGTTTTAGACTGTGTTGTTGCTGTCGGGTTATCGTTGTTGCTGTAATTACTTGCTGCACGGCTCGGCTACACTCATATAATTTGGATTTGCTGATCTTTTACCACACTAGGTAAATGGTCTCTTACTTTGTATTTCCTTTGGACATGAAGCTTGCAATATGTATATATGAAATGGCTTAACTTTAGGCCTAAGAGATTTTTGGAGTTCATGCACGTTTGTTTATATAGTTTCCATAAATCTGCTAAGAACTATATTTTATAGTATCATAAATGTACTAAGCGCTATGTTGTAAAAGGGACAATGATATATAGTTAATACTTCATGTTTCACGTTGTGCCCTTTTTCCTCTTAAGTTCACATTCATTTATTATGAATAAATATGTATGAAAGTAAAAGTTTGTTTTAGAAAGATTGCTAATCAGCCAGCCCTTGATTAAACAAGAAAAGTAGCTTTCTTTGCAAAAATCAAAAAGAAATAACAGTATTTGTAATATTACAATTTAGACTTGAAAACAGAAGGCAAAATAGGACATATAGTGCAATTCTTCACGAAATAAAGACTGGTTGTAAACTTTTCCGAAATGCCTAGGAAGGGAGAATATAAACTAAATTTGCAACTTTAGTCCGTTTAAACTCAGCCTTTAATCCTATAGCCACAAGTGTTAATAAAGGGTTATCCTTAAAAGAAATAAAAGAAGAGGGGATTTTTGTATTTCAAATAATACGATTAGGCAAATTGATAAGTACGACCAGTGATTTGCTTATTAGGCTAAAGGAAATTAATTTTATTCGTGTTAAAGTATATCCAACAATAAAAAATAGCATAATATGATTATTTTAAGCAAATGCCCTTTAACGCAGCTTATTAATGAAAAATGGGCAAACTCACTATCAAAATGAATTAAAATTGAACATGTGCTGTTTTCTTTGCAAATAAGATAACCTACCTGCCCATTAATGCAAATATATTAGCCCAATAACAATAGAAGGGACAAGTTACATGCTTTTCTTCTTTGCAAAGATAGTCAATAAAGCTAGTTTTAATTTAACAAATAATCACTTCTTTTAACTTGTTTCGAGAAATAGTCCTTGAGAATTCAAAATTAATTTCATCATCCATTTTTCTTTATCAATAAAAGGCAAATTTGGGAGTCCCAATTTGTCACTTAATAAAGTTAGCGGTTCTATTTAATTAAATCGATTAGGCAAATTAAATAGGAGCGAGAAGACTCCCACGATTGAGCTTAAGAATAAGTATGACACGCGGTCTGCTTATTAGGCTAAAGGAAATCAATATTTAAAAGACATTTTGTGTTAAGGTATACCCAGTAATAAAAAAATAAAAATATGATAATTTTACAAATGGTCTTTACGGCAGCTTATTAATGCAAGCGGGTTAACCCATTATGATTTTTGCAAACAACTCACCTTTTTTAATAGTCTCAATGAAGTTAATCAAATTCTTTTAAAATAGATCAGTCCTTCGTGAGGTTGAAAATGCGTAATATATTTTATCTATTTATTATGAATTAAAGTGTAAATTCGTCCGATCCTCTGTGAGGTTGGATAAGAATAACACTTTTAAATTTTTCTGAATCAAAGTTTAAATTCAATTCAATGGCAAAAGATAACAACCATATTTTAATAAATTTAAAATGCAACAATAAAGCAATTGTGCTCGGTACAGGACTCGAGGGTGCCTAATACCTTCCTGAGAGTCAGCTGAGAACCTTACCCGAACTTCTAACGCAGACCATTAGACGAGTCAGAGGTGTTCCAAGATACCTTTTGATGACTTGGCACACCTTAAACTTGCCAAGTGGCAACTCCGAGTTCTCTAAATAATTTTGTACCTTTTTGAACACCAGTCACGAGCCATTAAATAACACCACACTTGCAGTTAATTTTTTTTAGGGCGTGACAGCTTGGCGACTCCGCTGGGGACATTAGTGAAAACTAGAATCTCCGGCTTTTTGATAAAATTGTCGCATGTTTTAATTTATTAAATATTTGATTGTTATATTCTTGCCATTATCACATGAAAAGTTGAATGTTACTGCTTTGATATTGTTGAACTGTATATAAACTGTCTCCCTCCGCAACCCTCTGAGTCTCTGAAACACACGCACACGTGCACTTACCAGATTGTTTGTGGCATCTGGGACTTTCTTACTAAATTGCCCATGATTTAGGAGGAAGGCGTGACGGGGTTTTAGGCCGGACACACTGTCTCCGGATGGCCCTGATGCGCTTTCCGCCCGATTTGTCCACAGGATTTTTCAGCCTGTCTAGACACTGAGTCAGTTGTGTCACCTAGAGTTAAACCTTTAGGCCCAATTATCTGCATCATATTTGACTTAATGAAGTGCGGTACACCGGTATTGCACTTATCTAGGCTGACCCCTTTGTATCAAGATGGGCTCGTGTCCCGAAAAGACATATTATTGGCATCTTATGTAATGCATTTATTGTAGAAAGAGGGTTGTTATGCTGACCAATCACTGAGGGTGGGTGTTAAATTTTGAAAAAAAAAAAAGAGAGAGAAAAATGAAAAATGGGATTAGTCCCGTGTCTAAAAATATCTTTAGTTGTCATTTTACGCCGTTATGCTGGCAAATTTTTTTCAAGAACTTTTAGAGTCTAATTTTGTGTCCGGGTTTGGTCTCAAGTATTAGAAAATGATTTGTCATAGTTTTACACCGTTATAGTTTTGTGCCGGTATAATGGAAAAATTTTGGGACCCTTTTGTCTTTGAGTCTGTGTCCAAGTCAAGTCCATATTTTTGGAAAGTAATTTATCAGGGTTTTACGCCGTCATAATGACCAATTTTGGTAAACCAATTTGGCATCTAATTCGTGTAACATTTTGTGTCTTTGAGTCATCATAATGGCCAAATTTTGTAAATACTCTAAGATTCTTTTTTTGAATTAGATCAAAGAGTTTGTTTCAAAAATTGTGTCCATCTTTGTGTTGTCATAGTGTCCGATTTTGAAATCATCTTTCGGATAAAAAAATAGATAAATGAATAAATAGTTTGTCTCATAATCTGTTCTTAAGTTCCGTTAGAACCTCCCTCGGGTTCAGTCTTAAATTTTCAAAAAAAAAATATTATTTTAGGGTCCCACTTTACTTTGTATTGTATTTTTTCAAGGTCAAGACAGGGTACAGACGATAAATTACAATTAGCTAAGTTTTATTTTGCGTCGATCCTCGTAAAATAATCTGACTCCGCTAAAATGACGAGTCTCATTATTTTCACCGTCCGGGTGTACCCACCCAATATGTCAGTTTGTATATATCTTTTAATTCGTGTATCATGTTAAGCAGTTTATTTTGAGTCTGTCTCGCATCGTTTGTCTAAATTATGTTTTTGTGTTAGAAAAAGAGGTAAAAAATCAATCAAAAATTAAAAAAAAATCATCCAAGTTTGTCCTTGTTCTAATTACGTGCCAGTTACAATTTTGTTCTAATTTTTCTCAAGGCACGTAAGCAATCTTTGGG
This sequence comes from Petunia x hybrida, assembly GCA_037355625.1. Lineage (NCBI taxonomy): Eukaryota > Viridiplantae > Streptophyta > Magnoliopsida > Solanales > Solanaceae > Petunia > Petunia x hybrida. The sequence goes on along the minus strand of JBBBVM010000059.1, from coordinate 5,776,555 downwards.
GGCTACGGTCGGTACACTCGGCTTACGTCGTTAACCAATTCAGGGTGACGCATAACGACCTTAGGCATTGGTTAAGCCGACGAGCAAATTCATGTTCCATGCTATCTTGTTGCACTATAGTGTTTTGATTTGATTAGCGCTTGAAAAACTTCCGTGCTGGCCCCACATTCCTATTCCACCAGAATCAAGGGACCTTTGCCTGTTCCGGAAGTGGTTGAAGTGCCTCTTCAGGAAAACACTCCAACAACGATGGCCGAGGAAACTGAGAACACTGAGCTGGTTCGTTTGGCTGAGCAACAGGCTAAAATGGCCGAGGACTTCACGCCTATGAAAGAAATGATTATGCAGCCGGTTCATAACTTGGCAGCAGTTCAGGCACCTCCTGTTCCGCCAGGTGCTGCTGGTTTCATGACAAATACTCAGCCACCAAGGCAAGGACAATCCACAGTGGTAGAAGACCCCCGTTACCCTTCGGGATTTGCTCAACATCCGGAAACTGACAACGCAGCCGGACCTTCTACTGTACAACCTGGGGCACAATTCCCACAGCATGGACAACATGGCCAACCCCAAGTTCCTGCCACAGTATTCACCGTGCATGCAGGACACACTTTGCAAAGATCGAACAGTGACCCACAGTTAAGGGCCCGTGATCAACAATTTGACCAAGCTCAGGGTAACGTGTGTGGCCAAATCGAGTCGTATGATCAGGGACACCACCCAGAATCACATGCTGATATCGAGAGGTTGGGAAAAACAGAAGAGAATGATTTTGCTCGAAATTAGAAAAGTTTGGAGCAAACTGTGAAAAACATACAAGGGCAAGGGGGTAAAACCAATATTTCATACAAAGACATATGTTTGTTCCCTCATGTGTCATTGCCTGAAGGTTTTGTTGTGCCCAAATTCGATCCGTACACTGGACAAAGTGATCTAAGGATCCACATGAAGATCTACCTTAACAAAATGAGGAGCATTGAGAAGGATGAATTGTTGATGGCATACTTTGCTGACAGTTTGGGAGGACCGGCAATAGAATGGTTTGTACAACAAGATGTTTCGAAGTGGGTCGCCTTTGATGACATGGCCAGTGCTTTCCTAAATCATTATGGTTAGAAAATGGAGGCTGCTCCTGATCGTTCTTCTTTGAAGACGATCACAAAAAAACCAAGTGAAAGTTTCAGAGAGTATGCCTACAGGTGGCACGAACAGGCGGCGCGTGTGAGCCTTTTGATCCTAGATGATAAGATGGTTGAAGAATTCGTCGAAGTGCTCGCTGAGACGTATTACCAAGCGATGGCCGCTGCCATTGGGAAGCACTTCAGTGAAGCAGTAAGAATTGGGGAGATGATTGAGAGAGGAATCAAGGCGGGCAAGATTGCTAGCCAAACAGCTTTGAGAGCCACAACCCAAGAGTTGCAATCAGGGTCAAGTGCTTTTGGGAAGAAGAAAGAAAAGAAAGATGAAGTGGCAATGGTTGGTCCTGGACCGAGAAGAAATGACGGAAGATATAATGACCGTCAAGGGTACATTCAGACACCCCCGCCACAACAATTCTAACCACCTCATGGCCAACAATTTGCCATGCCGCAGTTCTCATTCCCTGTCAATGCAGCATCTTATGTTCAGCCGCTATCTGGTCCACAATGGCGTGCACCCCCTGCTCCAGTCCAGTATAACAATTAACAGCCACATGCTCAATTCTCGGCTCAGCAGGAGATGCCTTATCGACCATGGGATCCACCAGGTTTTCGTCCAAACATGCAACAGAGAAACATGCAACAAGAGAAAAGGCAGTTCACCCCGTTGGGGAAAACTTACACTAATTTGTTTGAAAAGTTGCAACAAGTCAATCTGTTGAAACCAATCCCGGGAAAAGTGAACCCTAATAGAAGAGTTGATCATTCACGCCATTGTGCGTTTCATTCTAGAGTACCTGGACATGACACAGAATCTTGCTGGGAACTCAAAAGGGCAATCAAGGCAATGATAAAAAATAATCAGATAAAAGTCGTGAGGGATGAAATACAAAATGTGAATCAAAATCCGTTACCAGCTCATGATGTTTAAAACAACGTACACATGGTACGGATGGTATGCATCGAAGAAGACATGAAAGGGAAAGACGCCAAGAAGATTCTGCCAGTTGTTCCCTCCCCAGACATCAAAATCCATGAGCCATTTATTGTTGTAATAGGGGGAAAGTCAAGTGCGTCTGTTGTCAACAAAGCAAAGCAAGATGAGGCTATTGAGCCAAGTTTTACAATTCCGGCTGCAAAGTAGGAAAAAGTTCATGACAGTATACCAGCATTTATTGTATAAGGGGCATCATACCAGAAAACTCCAGTCTTCGAGGTTAAGGCAAAGAAGTTTGAACCGGTTATCATCACTCCCTGTCAAAAGTACAAAGGTTGTTCCCTGGAATTACAATAAGACAATTGTGTCTTACAACGGGAAGGAAATCATGGAGGTCGTTGCAGATATAAATGGTCTAACTCGGTCCGGGAGATGTTTTACCCCAGAGGAATTGAGAAAGGCAAAGCCAGGTCGAGAAGACCAAGGACCCATCAAAGAGCCGGTGTCCGAGAAAGAAGCTGAAGAATTTTTGAAGAAAATGAGATCAACAGATTATTCTATCGTCGAGCAATTGAGCAAGACTCCAGCTAAGATATCACTCTTGTCTCTACTTATGAACTCTAAAGCACATCGCAACGCACTGTTGAAAATACTAAATGAGGCCTACATCCCTGAACAAACTACTGTGGCTAATCTGGAAGCACTTGCTGGTAAAGTATTTGAGACTCATCAGGTGATGTTCACCGATGAGGAGCTGCCAGCAGAAGGAACCGGCCATAATCGAGCGCTTCATGTCTCAGTTAAGTGCGAAGACTCCTATGTCACACGTGTTCTAATAGATGGCGGTACAGGGTTGAAAATTTGCCCTCTGTCTACATTGAAGAGTCTAAAGGTGGATATGAGCAAAATCAGGGCAAGTTCCTCTGGTGTTCGTGCTTTTGATGGGGGAGTTCGAGAATCTTTGGGCATCATTAATCTTGAGCTGACCATTGGTCCTGCTATTTTCAGCATTGAGTTTCAAGTCATGGAAACGGATGCATCTTACAATCTATTATTGGGCAGACCATGGATCCACATGGCTTGTGTTGTACCTTCTACAGTCCACCAGGCAGTCAAATTCACTTGGGACAATCAAGCTGTCGTAGTTTTTAGAGAGGATGACTTACAGTTTAACAACAGTCTGGACGTACCAGCCCTTGAAGTTGTCACCACACTGCCGACCATCATGTATCAAACCTCCGATGTGGTGTATGTAGAAAAAGTGACAGAAGGGAAACCTATACCCGTCCCAAGAGTGTCAGAGACATCTATTATGATGGCGTCTGAAATGTTAAAGCATGGTTTCCAATTTGGAAAAGGTTTGGGAGCATCACTACAAGGAAGGGTAAATCCAGTTTATCCAAATGGTGTTCAAGGCATGTGGGGACTAGGGTTCAAGCCAAAAGCAGCTGATCGCAAGCAATCAAAGAAAAGGAAGTCAGAAGTTTGGTCCCTTCCAAAGCCAATTTCGTGTCTCGCTCAGTCTTTTGTGGGTTATGTCATGAAACCAAAGATTGTCGCTACAAATGTCAACACAGTGGAAGACAATAAGGATGCACCATTTGATCTAGGTGGAATTTTTGAAATCTGCATGGTACAGCCGGGTGAAGGCTCCAGCAATGCTTCAATACAGTACATTGGCCAGGACGTGCACCTGACTAACTGGAATGCAACTCCCTTCCCCATCAGGAAGGGGTCTTGGTAGACTGTTTGTTTTACAGTTTTCTTTTGAATATACTTGGATATTCTAAGGGTTGTATGCCAAGTGTATTATTTTGCTCATGTTTCCTTTTGTAATTCAAACCCTTTTTTATTAATGAAAGGCCTAAGAGCCAAGCTTTCCTTCAATCTCTGTTCATATTCCTAATTTTATTCTACTTTGTTTATCTGTAGTGATATATCTACTGCTCCTGATATCATGATATGTTCAAGGAACTCATCGTCCATCCAAGGACCACAATCTGATTTTGGCTCCATAGCCATAGTTGAGGTTGAAAGTGATGAAGAAAACATTGGGGAATTTGTTAAAGAGATTGAATATGATGGGGAACAGGCTGATTTTGAAATAGGCCTGGAAGTTGAACGCCATGAGGGCAAGCCTAAACACAATTTGGCTGATACAGAGGATGTTAATCTTGGGAGCCCTAATGATGTGAGGGAAACCAAGATAAGTATGTATGCCCGACCTGAAGTGAAGAACGATATTCGAAAAGTGCTTTTTGAATATCGGGATGTTTTTGCATGGTCATATGATAAGATGCCAGGTTTGAGCTCTGAACTAATAGTCCACGAATTGCCAATTCAACTGGGTTTCCCTCCAGTGAGACAAATACAATGGAAGTTCAAAACTGATATGATCAAGAAAATCCATGATGAAATAATGAAACAGTTGGATGCGAAAGTAACTCAATCGGTTCAATACACTACTTGGGTTGCAAATGTTGTCCTGGTTCCTAGAAAGAGGAAAAACAAGGATATGTGTCGACTATCGAGATTTGAACAAGGCAAGTCCCAAAGACAATTTCCCGTTGCTTAATATTCACACTCTCGTAGATAATTGTGCCAAACATGAGATACAATCCTTCGTCGACTGCTATGCTGGATATCACCAAATCCATATGGATGAAGATGATGCATAGAAAACGGCATTCACTACGCCTTGGGGAACATACTGCTATCGAGTGATGCCGTTTGGTTTGAAAAATGTTGGGGCAACCTACGTGAGGGCTATGACTACCATTTTCCATGATATGATGCATAAAGAAATAGAAGTGTACGTAGATGATGTGATTATCAAGTCTAGAACTGCTGAAGAACACGTGAGATATCTCAGAAAGTTCTTTGAAAGGCTCCGTAGGTACAATCTGAGGCTGAATCTAGCCAAGTGTGCATTTGGTGTGCCTGCTGAAAAATTGTTAGGTTTCATTGTTAGCAGGCGAGGTATTGAATTGGATCCCACAAAGATCAAAGCAATACAAGAACTACCTCCGCCTCGAACCAAGAAGGATGTTAAAAGCTTTATAGGCAGGCTAAATTACATCAGTAGGTTCGTTGCTCAACTTACCACAATATGTGAGCCGATCCTCAAGTTGTTGAAAAAAAAAATGCATCAATTGTATGGACCGAAGAGTGCAAAGAAGCTTTAACAAGATCAAGCAATACTTGTTAAATCCTCCTATTTTGGTTCCGCCCGAGCCTGGCCGACCATTGTTTTTGTACTTGTCAGTCAACGAAAACTCATTTGGTTGTGTACTGAGGCAACATGACGCTTCGGGAAAGAAAGAGCAGGCAATTTATTATCTGAGCAAGAAGTTCACAGATTGTGAGGCCAGATACACTCTGTTGGAAAGGACGTGTTGTGCCCTAACTTGGGTTGCACAAAAGCTGAAATATTATATTTTGTCCTATACCACTTATCCGATTTCCCTGATGGACCCATTGAAGTACATATTTCAAAAGCCAATGCCAACTAGAAAACTTGCGAAATGGCAGATCCTGCTCACAGAATTTGACATAGTTTATGTCACCAGAACTGCAATGAAAGCTCAAACCTTAGCTGATCATTTGGCTGAAAATCTGGTTGATGATGATTATGAGCCATTGAAGACTTACTTCCCTGATGAGGAGGTAGATGTGCTTGATGAACCGATTAATGAAGAAGAGCACGTGTGGAAATTGTACTTTGACGGTGCTTCTAACTCAAAAGGCCATGGTATTGGAACAGTCCTCATCTCTCACACGGGACATTATTACCCGGCATCCGCCCAACTCCGCTTCAGTTGCACTAATAACATATCTGAGTATGAAGCATGCATAATAGGTTTGCGTATGGCGCTAGACATGGACATCAAAGAATTGCTGGTGATCGGAGATTCAGATCTTTTGATACGCCAAATGAAAGGTGAATGGGAAACTTGAGACCTTAAGCTGATCATGTACAAGTATTGTATGGACGATCTTCGCCAAAAGTTCGATGTTCTAAAGTTTAGACATGTTCTCAGAATACATAATGAGCTGGCTGACGCATTGGCTACATTAGCCTCAATGCTTGTCCATCCTGATAAAGCCCATATTGATCCTTTAGAGATTCAGGTCCAAAGTCAACATGCATACTGCAATGTAGTTGAAGAGGAAATTGACGGTCAACCGTGGTACTTTGATGTCAAGAATTTCCTTCAAGATGGGACATATCCTTCAATGGCGGAAAACAATCAAAAGAGAACCCTTCGACGACTGGCAAGTTGTTTCTTTCTTAGTGGAGGGGTGGTGTAAAAAAGGACACCTGATCTGGGACTGTTAAGATGCGTGGATGTAACTGAAGCCACGAAAATTCTCAATGACATGCATTCAGGGATCTACGGACCCTACATGAGCGGGCACGTGCTAGCTAAGAAAGTACTCAGAGCCGGATACTTCTGGCTTACCATGGAACATGATTGCATTACTTTTGTGCGAAAGTGTCATCAATGCCAAGTACACGGTGATTTGATACATTCACCTCCTTTAGAGTTGCACACAATGTCAGTCCCTTGGCCTTTTACAGCGTGGGGGATGGATGTTATCAGGCCTATTGAACCAAGAGCATCAAATGGATGTTGAGGCCGTCACTCTCAAGTCCGTGACCAAGAAAGCCGTGGTGGATTTTGTTCATTCTAATATTATTTATCCATTTGGTATCCCAAGTACCATCATCACCGATAATGCGGAAAATCTGAACAGTCATTTGATGAATGAAGTATGTGAAAGATTCAAGATAATGCATCGGAATTCTACACCTTACCAACCAAAGGCAAATGGCGCGATTGAAGCAGCCAATAAGAATATCAAGAAGATCCTTAGGAAAATGATACAAGGATCTCATGATTGGCATGAGAAGTTGTCTTTCGCTTTGCTTGGTTACCGCACAACTGTGCGCACTTCCATAGGTGCAACCCTGTATTCATTGGTATACGGAACTGAAGCAGTCATACCCGCTGAAGTTGAAATATCCTCTCTCAGGATCATTGTGGAAGCGGAGATTGACGACATAGAGTGGGTCAAAACCCGATAGGAACAGTTGTCATTCATTGACGAAAAGAGGCTCAATGCAGTTTGTCACGGTCAATTGTATCAGCAAGGAATGGCCCGAGCCTACACTAAGAAAGTGAGCCTCCGCGACTTGAAAGAAGGGCAATTAGTCTTGAAAAGAATCTTTCCTCATCAGGAAGAAGCTAAAGGGAAATTTGCTCCAAATTGAAAAGGGCCATATCTGGTAAAGAAAGTATTGCCAAATGGCGCCTTGTACCTTACAGATCCGGAAGGCAGGACAACCGAAATACCCGTCAATGCATACGTGGTCAAGAGGTACTATATTTGACTCTAAGATGGCTTTCAAATCGGGATGAATGCAAGGCTTTTGTTCTCTTTTGCTATCCCAAATTGTATCCCTTATTAGCATTTTAAACATTGTACTTTCGAGATATGTTCTCAATGGGAATCAATGTAATTGTACCAAAATGAAATGAAACTGAAAAGCATCAAAAGAAACCTGGGCATTTGCCTAGAGCTACGTCTGACCTGATTCCTCTCAAAAGGATACGTAAGCAACCATTTTGGTGCGGTCGCAACAAGAGAAAATTCCTCTTTCCCTATTTTCTTTTATTCACGCAAAGCTTGCCTCCAGGTTTGCGGCACATGTCAAGAAAATCAAAGACCCCAGTTTATCCTAAACTAGGACAGAAGTTGTTTTTATTTTTTAAGAAAATGGAGGAAATTAAATATTCATCCCCATTTTCTTTGTGTTCGTAACAATGAAAAGTTCATTCTTTCATGTTTCATATTGATGCAAAATTTGCCTCCAAGTTTGCGGCCAACATCAAAAGAAATTTAGATCCCCCTTTTATGCTAAACTGGGGCAGAAGTATATTTTTATTTTATTTCATAAATAAAATAAATAAAAACAAGCTTCTATTATTTTTGTATCATCTATTCACATGTTTGATGAGATGTTTGGCATGCCAGTCTCGAAGTCAAGGAATAAAAATAAAGCGCCCCAGTTTATTCTAAACAGTGGGGCAAAAGTTTTTAATTTTAAAGAAAATATGTCCAAAGGGGAGTGAATTGTACGCAGTCAACTCATGGTGCGTTTTGGAGAGCTTATGTCAAATTTTCCTTTATGACAAGTCAATGATGCCATCAAAAGAGATGTTTGTGTTGTAAATTGAATTGAAAAAAAAAAAAGAACAGGGAAAAAAAAGAAAAAAAAAGAAGTATTGCCGGTGAAAACCTGAGGAGGCGCCGCAAGACAAACAGTGAGGCAAAAGATTAAAGAGATAGGCTAGTTGGCGAAAACCCGAAAGGGCGCTGCTAGTCGACTTGAGAGTCACCTCAACTTGGTTATGGTTTGATATCTTCCATGGAGCAACTCTAAAAAAATAAGTGGCACTGGTCAGACGAGGTCACCCAAGATACATATCATGATCATCAAGGCTGCCAGTATATTGCCAGATAAGTTTCCCTTTTTCAGAAAGACGTTCCCTGTCCAAACGACTTTCGCCCTCAAGCTTTTTTTTAATCCACTTTGTATATTTTTACTTACCATTAATTCCTCGCCCTTTCGGTGCTAATCTCACATGAGCAACAAAAGAAAATTGCAAAACTCTGTCTTTCAGGATTCATGGTTAATTCCAACAAGCAGGGCACACCCTCGACAATGGAAAGGTTTCAGCGAGTCATGACAAACCTTGATAATGGAGCACCGCACATCAGGCCGGAGGAACGGCATACCAAATTGTATCATGAAGAGTGGACATGTTTGGGAGAAGCTTTAGGCGTTTGTTCATCCCATATTATTGTGAAGAATAGAACAAGAATCACCAAGCTTACTTGCAAGATCAGAAACAGGGTGTATCCACGATGCAGAGAGTCAGTGTGACATTTGCTATGTTGCCAAGAAAAAGCTAGGACCACTTGAATTGGGGTAGCTGCGATAGATATCAGACGGAACTCCATCTCATTTTCAAGTCAGTCCCGCTAAAAGCTAGCGTTCATTTCTTTTCCATGTTTAGATCTACTAAAAGATAGCGATCATTTCCTTTTAGAGTCAGTTTCGCTCAAAGACATCGTCATTTCCTTTCCACGTCAAGATCTGCTAAAAGATAGTGATCATTTCTTTTTCGAGTCAGTTTCGCTCAAAGATAGCATCATTTCCTTTCCATGTCAAGATCCGTTAAAAGATAGCGATCATTTCCTTTTCGAGTCAGTTTCGCTCAAAAATAGCGTCATTTCCTTTCCATGTCAAGATCTGCTAAAAGATAGCGATCATTTCCTTTTAGATTCAGTTTCGCTCAAAGATAGCATCATTTTCTTCCCATGTCAAGATCTGCTAAAAGATAGCGATCATTTCCTTTAGAGTCAGTCTCGCTCAAAGATAGCATCATTTCCTTTCCATGTCAAGATCTGCTAAAAGTTAGCGATCATTTCCTTTTCGAGTCAGTTTCGCTCAAAGATAGTGTCATTTTCTTTCCATGTCAAGATCTGCTAAAAGATAGTGATCATTTCCTTTTCGACTCAGTTTCGCTCAAAGATAGCATCATTTCCTTTCCATGTCAAGATCTGCTAAAAGATAGCGATCATTTCCTTTTTGAATCAGTTTCGCTCAAAGATAGCGATCATTTTCTTTTCAAGTCAGTTCGCTCAAAGATAGCGTCATTTCCTTTCCATGTCAAGATCTGCTAAAAGATAGCGATCATTTCCTTTTCGAGTCAGTTTCGCTCCAAGATAGCGTCATTTCCTTTCCATGCCAAGATCTGGTAAAAGATAGCGATCATTTCCTTTTAGGGTCAGTTTCGCTCAAAGATAGCATCATTTTCTTCCCATGTCAAGATCTGCTAAAAGATAGCAATCATTTCTTTTTAGAGTCAGTCTCGCTCAAAGATAGCATCGTTTCCTTTCCATGTCAAGATCTGCTAAAAGATAGCGATCATTTCCTTTTCAAGTCAGTTGCGCTCAAAGATAGCGTCATTTCCTTTCCATTTCAAGATCTACTAAAAGATAGCGATCATTTTTATTTTCAAGACAGTTTTGCTAGAAGATAGCACTCACCTTCAGTTCAAGTCATTTTCGCTAGAAAATAGCAACCACTTCCTTTTCAAGATAGTCCCGCTCAAAGATAGCAACCATCCCCAGCTTCAAGTCAAGACCCGCTTCAAACAGATACAACTATTTCAAGTTTCAGATTGTTCTTGCCCATACAACGGGCAATAAAGTTGTCTTTCAAGCCAAGATTTACCTCAAGAAAGCATGAGGATGTAGGCTAGGGATTGTAATTTTACATTTTTCCTTGTATTTCCATTTCTTGTAAAGCAATGACCACCAGCAAGCGACCAGTAATCAGCAACGACAACCTTTCTGTGCCTAAGAGTGTCTAGTATCAGCCCCAAGTGTGTCTAGAAGAGTCTCTAGTTTGTCTTAATAGTCTAGAGTTTCTAGTGTTGTCTTAGTGAGTCTAGAAGAGTCTAGTGTCTGTTTGAATGCAGTAGTCCCATCTACCGCACGTAAGGAACTACACTGACCTGATTCCTTAGTCCGGGGATATGTAGGTAGCCTTGTTCTCGGTTAGAACCAAAATTCAAGGTACGGTCACTATTTTGAAAAGCATGCTCTTGGCTAGAACCAGAAAAGCCAAAATTAGCTGTTGATTACTTCTATGTCCGAAAATCCTTCATGTTCTCGAACAAAGAGGGGCAACTGTAATCACCTAATTTTGGCACCAGATTTTTAAAATTACTTGTTATATGTTTAATTTTGATTCTACCTTTTAATTTTGATAGTATCATGAATTTATGTAGTTTTAAATTATGATTAATTGTGTATATTTTGATTAGTATAGACCATTTTAATGGCTATCCGTAGCAAATAGGCAGCCCAACACTTTAGCCCATTAGTCCACTCTCCTGACCCGGCCAACCTCACTAACTATATAAGCCAAAATTCCAATTTTTTGCTCATTTTACACAAAAAACTCAGAAATAGGGAAACCCTTGTCAAAATTTCCGCCCACCACCGGAAATCGCCAAGCCACCGTCTTCTGCCACTGAACCACTGGCAGTCCGCCGCCAAAAAAATTCTAAATTACATATTCCGACTCGCCTCAACCCCCTCTGTCCCGATCTGGCCTCGGATTGCCAAAATTCTCCACCACTCGTCGTAGATCGGGTTTGAAAGTCGCGGGCAAAGCCTTTTTCAGTGAGTTTCATCATCTTTCCGGTGAAATTTTACGTGTAGGCCTTGCTTTTTTCTCCTCTTTCCATTCCTTTCTTGTTCTAGCTGAAACGACCCCGAATGGGATCGTTTCAGTTAGAAGAAGAAGGTGACGGATTTTCTTGGACTGTTTCAATTTGGGATAACAAAGGAACCGAGGCTGTTTGCCGTGGAGAGGCTGTTGTGACGGTTTTCGTGATTTGGTCTGTGGGGTGGTGATATTTTGATTTGTTGTGATGTTTGGCATTGGCGTGGGGGTGATGCTGATTAGTGAAACGCAAGCGTGAGGGCTAGTGGTTCGATGGCGAGGCTATGATGATGGCGAGGCTATGGGGCTACGACGTTGAAGCTGGCAGCGATTCGTGATGAAAATTGGTGGCAAGGGTGCAAGTGCTACATGGTAAAACAGCTGATATTGGTGCAAAGGGCGAGACAGTGAGCGATGACGCATCACCGTCGCCCTCGTAAGGTCTAATCTGAACAGAGTGATGGCGAGGTTTTTTCTTCTGTGGCACTGGCGGGGAAGAGACAATGGTGGCTTAGGCAATTTTGCGTTGACACGGGTTAGAATGAACTTGCATCTCTTTGTCTTCTTTTATTTTTTCTTGTTAGATAGATGATTTAGTTAGGAAAATCATGTTGAATGGTATTAGCTATGAGTATGTATGTTCATGGGAGATGTCGGCTTTTGTCGCTTCCCAATCATGTGTATAGACTATTAGAAATGTATGGTCCTTTTGGTTCACAAATGCAAAGGAATCAAATATTGGTTTAACATGTTTGAATTAGCCATTCATAGGTGTAAAACGTATCCAAGGGAAGATGGCAGTGTCTGCCTATGACATAAACAGTTTGTGTGCGTGTGTATCTAAGTTTGTTTAGCCTGTACGAGTCCCTTGAGTTCGAAACTGTTTTGGCTTCCCTGCCTCGAGAATGAATAGGCATGTATCTTTAGTTGTTCATTGCTTTTTTAAAAAAATCAGTGCGTATGTATAGTTTCAAGCATATAGGTTCATTTGCGATCTGTCTTTGTTTAAGCATTAATACGTCAAAGTTGATGTTTAGTAATATGTGTTAGCTTGTGTGTACTAGTTCAAGTAAACATGTCTTTCATTGTTTCGTCGTTGTTAAGGAAATCATAGGTGTATATGAGTTTGTTTCATTGTCAAGAGGGAAGTCGCACGTACATCATTTGGTGTCCATTTACTTCAATGTATGAAATGTATTGTCTTGTATGATTAGTGAATGTCTTAGTTATACGCGTGGTCCATTTAGTTTTGTTTTGATTCAAGCATGTAAAGTTTATTCATTTTGCTGTGAGTTGTTGGAGTTTGAAACCTGTTTTGCAGTTTGTTTTGAATTGAATATCTCCTTAGTTCAAGTTTATTGTTGAAAGCCAGGGATTGCTTTGAATGCTCTATGAGTTTGAATAAGGTAATTAGGAGTTTACTAGTTAGGATTGAGTATCAGTTGTATAATTTATTTTGGGTTTTAGCTTGTATTAATTTTGAGTCCAATAGGCCAAGTAGCCTAGTCCATAGGGATGTCATCTCAATAGAAAGGTTAATATTTTTAGCTTTTAAGACATATAGGGTGGCTGAAAGCAGTCCTAGAGCTGGTGTACCATGTTGTACTATGCTGAAAAAGTGGGTAAAATACTCAAGTGTGTAGGGGTGTGGGCTTGTACCTTTGGTTCAAGTCCACACTGTACCTTTTGCTTCACGTTTTGGCATAAATAAGGAGTCTTTCACTTCATTTGAAGGCAGGGACAAACAGATCTAAAAAAGTAAGAGAAGAGAGCAAAGAATATTTGAGAAAGCAAGTGAGAAAGAAAAGAAAAAGAGAGTGAAAAATGCAAGTCCTTTAGGACATAAGCTCAAGTGTTAAAATAGTAAAGCCTGCACATTGTTTCGGCTATTTTTGGAGTCGTTTCTGGGACTGTTTTAGACTGTGTTGTTGCTGTCTGGTTATCGTTGTTGCTGTAATTACTTGCAGCTGGGCTCGGCTACACTCATATAATTTGGATTTGCTGATCTTTTACCACACTAGGTAAATGGTCTCTTACTTTGTATTTCCTTTGGACATGAAGCTTGCAGTATGTATGTATGAATTGGCTTAACTTTAGGCCTAAGAGATTTATGGAGTTCATACACGTTTGTTTATATAGTTTTCATAAATCTGCTAAGAACTATGTTTTATAGTATCATAAATCTACTAAATGCTATGTTTTAAAAGGGACAATGATATATAGTTAATACTTCATGTTTCACGTTGTGCCCTTTTTCCTCTTAAGTTCACATTCATTTATTATGAATAAATATGTATGAAAGTAAAAGTTTGTTTTAGAAAGACTGCTAATCAGCCAGCCCTTGATTAAACAAGAAAAGTAGCTTTCTTTACAAAAATTAGAAAGAAATAACACCATTTGTAATATTACAATTTAGACTTGAAAACAGAAGGCAAAATAGGACATTTAGTGCAATTCTTCACAAAATAAAGACTGGTTGTAAACTTCTCTGAAACGCCTAGGAAGGCAGAATATAAACTAAATTTGCAACTTTAGCCCGTTTAAACTCAGCCTTTAATCCTATAGCCACAAGTGTTAATAAAGGGTTATCCTTAAAAGAAATAAAAGAAAAGAGGATTTTTGTATTTCAAATAATACGATTAGGCAAATTGATAAGTATGACCAGTGGTTTGTTTATTAGGCTAAAGGAAATTAATTTTATTCGTGTTAAAGTATATCCAACAATAAAAAATAACAGATTATGATTATTTTTCACAAATGCCCTTTAACGCAGCTTATTAATGAAAAATGGGCAAACCCACTATCAAAATGAATTAAAATTGAACATGTGCTGTTTTCTTTGCAAATAAGATAACCAACCTGCCGATTAATGCAAATATATTAGCCCAATAACAATAGAAGGGACAAGCTACATGCTTTTCTTCTTTGCAAAGATAGTCAATAAAGCTAGTTTTAATTTAACAAATAATCACTTCTTTTAACTAGTTTTGAGAAATAGTCCTTGACAATTCAAAATTAATTTCGTCATCCATTTTTCTTTATCAATAAAAGGCAAATTTGAGAGTCCCAATTTGTCACTTAATAAAGTTAGTGGTTCTATTTAATTAAATTGATTAGGCAAATTAAATAGGAGCGAGAAGACTCCCACGATTGCGCTTAATAATAAGTATGACTCGGGGTCTGCTTATTAGGCTAAAGGAAATCAATATTTATAAGACATTTTGTGTTAAAGTATACCCAGTAATAAAAAAATAAAAATATGATAATTTTGCAAATGGTCTTTACGGCAGCTTATTAATGCAAGCGGGTTAACCCATTATGATTTTTGCAAACAACTCACCTTTTTTAATAGTCTCAATGAAGTTAATCAAATTCTTTTAAAATAGATCAGTCCTTCGTGAGGTTGGAAATGCGTAATATATTTTATCTATTTATTATGAATTAAAGTGTAAATACGTCCGATCCTCTGTGAGGTTGGATAAGAATAACACTTTTAAATTTTTCTGAATCAAAGTTTAATTTCAAATCAACGGTAAAAGATAACAACCATATTTTAACAAATTTAAAAAGCAACAATAAAGCAACTGTGCTCGGCACAGGACTCGAGGGTGCCTAATACCTTCCCGAGAGTCAACTGAGAACCTTACTCGTATCTCTAACGCAGACCATTAGACGAGTCAGAGGTGTTCCAAGGTACCTTTTGGTGACTTGGCACACCTTAAACTTGTCAATTGGCGACTCCGAGTTCTCTAAATAATTTCTTACCTTTTTGAACACCAGTCACGAGTCTTTAAATAACACCATACTCGCAGTTAATTTTTTTTAAGGGCATGACACTACACTGACCTAATTTCCTTAGTCCGAAGATATTTAGGTAACCCTGGAGTCAGGATATGGGACACGTTCTGGCTAAGGATAGGGATCACAATTACCCTAGTCGATTGTAGGGATCGAACACACGGACTTACACGTGACCATAAGTAGTTGAATTTAGTTTAGTTCAATGCAATTAGCAAGTTAATCCTAAATTTGAAGTGTAATTTAAACTATGGTAAAGTAAGGACAATTTCAAGGTAAATTTAACAATAATAGAAAACACTAGGTTACTAACTTCTCCCTAGTCCGTTAATCAAGTGGATATACTTATATACTTCTTTACACCTAGGTCACCCAATGGACCTCACTCGCATTTACCTAACTCACTCCTTTCGGGTGAGAATCGAGACTACCAACTCTTGCCCTCTCGGTGCTAAGAGTTGATGCATTAGGCGCTAGCGACTAGTCCCAAGTAAGGCATACCCCTCTCGGTGTTCAACCCATTAACCCGGGGTAAATGACTCGCACTACCCCTGGTACCCCGTCACTACACTTCTCATTCTAAGATTTACCCTCTCGGTATAAATCTAGTACTTGTTGGGTTCAACTTGAGTTGTACACCTCAAGTTGTTGTAATATAATCAAAAGTAGTGAAATGGGGTATTCCTAGGTATTTAAAAGCTTATTATGCTATACTCATTTGATTATTGGACTAGGGTTTCATTAGCATCCTAGTTGGTGATTTAGCTACTCCTACTAAGTAATGATTCAAGACATGTAAATAATGAAATATGCATTAACATAGTAAAGTAGTAATGATTCTTACAAATAATGTTGTTTTTTTTCACAATGCAAGGAAACTTGACCAAAGGTTTTTGTATTTTGTCCTTATCTTGCCTCTCAAGTAAAGTGAAATGTAAGATACTCTCAAAAACCTAATTCTAGCTATATATAATATTTGCTAAAATTAATTACAAAAATGCCATTTTTAGGTTGGGCTAAGGCCCTTTTGCCAAAGGACTGAGTTCTGGTGCTGAATCGACAGAAGGACTGGCACCTCTTTAGACATGGGCTGGCACCCTTTTCTAGGTTAGTATCAGAGGGCGACCGCACTTTATTGGGCGACCACCTTTTGTTCTTCTCCATGAGAGGGATGCACGGCATATCATCATGTGGCCGCATCTTCTTCATATCAGCCTCTTCTTACATAGAGTAATGGGCGACCGCCCTTAGCATAGGCGGTCGCATCTTCTTCTTATCAGCTTCTTCTCTACAAAGTGACATGGGTGCGTGCCCTTGACATGGTTGGTCACATCATCACAGGACTTCCAGATTCTCAACTTCCTTTCAAAGGACTGAGGCCTCTTCAGTGCCTAGTGTGATACTCAGTAGGTATGTACCTCCAGAGAAGGGGCGGTTGCCCCTGGCATGGGTGGCCGCCTCTTCAGCATTTGTGCAACTTCCTAAATTTTGATCACATTTCTTAGGTATTCATGCTCTTAGGTATCTTCCTTTCCTTGCAGTGTTTAACACCTGAAACCAAGCAAAATGCATCAAACTTTCCTATAGATTGGTCACTTTTGGATTCAAAGACAAGAGTTTAAGTAATCAAAATGCTCACGCATCATATGGTCACCATTTTAAAAAGCATGCTTTGAGCTATAATTGAGAAGCAAAAATTAGCTGTTGATTACGTCTTTGTCCGGAAACTCTTCGTGTTCCCGAATAAAGAGGGGCAGCTATAATCACCTAATTTTGGTCGAAGTCAAGTTAATTAAAGTAAAATTTGTGTGATGGATTAGTTGATATAATTATATGGTTCAAGTGTTTTGTAATATTTTTTTAATGTGCAAATAGCATATGGGCTGAGATCTATACTAGCAAAAGAAATGAAAGAAGCTGAAGTCAACCTGCTGACCCGCCAGCCCGGCCTATAATTCCAGCCCATTCCCTCACTATATAATCCCCAAACTCCCCATTTCTCCTTACTTTAAACCCTAGCCGCCTAGGCTAGGGTGACTGATGCAGCCCAACTCTGTGCTGATCAGACATTCATTCCACCGAGGCCGATGACACGAAGCCAAGCCAAGCTAATACATGACGTCCATATTCAATTGGCTTAGTTGGGACAAGACAGCTGCTCCAAATTTGATTGGCCGAGCTCAAGATCCGAAGGCATCATCTACAAGCTCGAGTTCGAAGAAGGGAGCAACCGAACACTTAACATCAGTGTTGAACAATAAACAGCCAACGGAAAGAATAGTATCCGAAGTTCAAGTGTTCGAGCTCATGTGTTCGAATCAAAAGGAGCGACCAAACACTTAACTTCGACGCCAAGCATTGAAGCAACCGAATGGAGTGCGATCGAATTGAGAGTGTTCGAATTCCAGAAAACTGAATACTTAGCTAGTCAGCCACTGCGTGGCTTCTTATTATTGGTTTCATGTGACCATTTTACTATTTCGTCCTTAGAGTAGCCTATATAAACCCCTTTACATTTCATTGTAAGGAACTAGTTTTTGTTGAATGATCAAACATAGTTGTAGCTATTGTGAGTCTCCGATGGAGCCGAACCCCGTTGTGGGCTTTTAAAGAACTTGTGTCAATCGGTGTGAGTTGTTTGAACATTTTCTTCTTGGTTTCAGTTTGCATGAAGCATGACTTCTTGAGGATTGAACATTTTCTTCTTGGTTTTAATTTACAAGAAGCATGATTTCTTGAGGATTTTTGGTTAGTATAGGTGATTCTTTGCCTCCGATTCGATCGAACCCGAGACTAATTCCTCGATGTTCTTTTGAATCGAAGCAAGATTTGTCTTGCTTCTATCTTGTTCTTGTTATTTTCTGCATTTTCATCGTGTTTAGCTTAACCCTCGGTTTGGTCTGCACCATCTTGGTATCAGAGCACGGTTTGAGTTTTATCTTACAACCTCAAATCCTGTTCGATTTATCTCGTGCTTGTTGTCTTTTAGTTCCAGCTTCTTCCTTGTTGTTGATTGTTGTTACTGTTGTGTTGATATTACAAAAAAAAAAAAAAAAAAAAGTAGAAAAGAAATATTCAAAAAATTTGGTTGATTTGTTGGTTGTTTAGATTAAACAACCATTGATTCTTATTCACCATCGTCTAACGAATCCAACAAGCACTTGTCGTACACGATTGCCGACTAGAGATTCTCGAAGGTTTTTGGAATGCTTTAGACGTGATGTTGGTTGTTAACGACCCCAGTTATGTTTCTGCTTGTTATCGATGAAAACTGGTGGTTGTTACTGATTTTGGGTTTGTTTTGAGCCTAAAAATTTAAAGTTCCGTCGATTTGCCATCGTCCGTATGCCAGAAAATTGTTACATTTGTAATAGTGTATGGACAAGAGCAGCTGAGTTCTCAGCTCGACTGGAAACTTGCAATTTCCTCCGATGTTGAAAGTCACCGGAGAGAAACAACCCAAAGTCTGTTAAAATCGTGGTCAGTGAATGAGGTTAAATTTTGTCCGTACGCCGGAGTAAAAGATTCACTGTTCCATTGAAGAAGAAAGGGGTAACTTGTAAAGATCAAAACCCCAGGTGAAAATTTTATCGGCTTGAAAAGGAAAATTGGATAAGCTAAAACCCTATCCGTACCAAGGAGGGACCACTTTTGTCCGTACAAGAGTTGGTGTGTTCGAAAGATTCCGAAGGAGGAATCGAAGGGTAAAATCTCCTAGGTTTTCACTTTCTTGTGTTCGATAATTTACGATAGTGGATCTCTGGAGTACTCTCTTCTACTCGAGGTTGTACTATCGAATTTGAGCTTTTAGGAACTCGTGCGGAGGGTGGCCAAAGTCCAACTTTCGTAGAAAATTCTTTGACTCCCCGTGCGCAGAGTAAATAGCGTCCATTCCATAGAGTCATATCAATTCACTCTTCCCGAAGGAGACAGTGTGACATGTCAAATTCGAAGGAACTGAGAGAAGTTGATCAACCGAGGAAGCCATTGGCTACTAGTTCTTGAGTGACCAATACCGAACCCATAAATTGAGTGGACCCGAGCGCCACCCATAAAGAGGTGAGGGAGTGTGTGAGGTGATTTCTAACCTTAACATTTTCATTGGTCTTTGATTTGTGCAGGTATCATGGCTGGGAATGAAGGCAAAGGAAAGGGCATTGAGAAGCCCGAAGTGTCGTTAGTCGATCTCATGGCTACGATACAAGGCATCAGTGCCGAAGTAAGAGGAGTGAGTGCTCGAGTAGCTAACCTCGAGCAAGGGAGTGTGTCCGTGGCCTTGCCTGGGTCCGGCGCTGCAACTAGCAACTCCACTGATACGACCCGAAATCCGGTTAGGCCGTGCGGGCACCCGACAGCCTCCCCTAGACCCGTCGGGTGAACCCTTACCAATTAAATTAGGAAAATAAATATAACAATTCATAAATAAGGACAAGACTTTAAAAAAACACAGACATACTGATACCTCTAAGATGTACAAAATAAATTACAGCTGACTACTCAACGTACTAGGTTTAGAGCTATCCAGACTAGACATCTAAGAGTACAAAAGAAGACAGATACCTCCTGAAGGGAGCAAACTGCAACTGAAATAATAAACAATAAACTGGTGGCCATCCGGAATAAAAGCTGGCTCACCCTGACAGCTGAAGTCGACTTCGCTCCTTCACAACGTGGCGAACTCAATCCTGGAGCGAACCTGCCGAAACGAAATAGATAGACAAGAAACAAACAACAACCAAGGGTGAGTCAAGAGGACTCAATAAGTGGGGCAAACTAGCCACCTCAAAGAATAGGATAGCTAGCCAGGTAGAAAAGAAATAAATAGACCAAATTCCTCTTATTTAGATTATGAAAAGGCAGAGCCAGATAATAACTAGAAACACGTATGGAATAACAAACTCATCAATAACCAGGAACGTAAGATAGCCAGAACATATAGGTATCCCGAACACATAAACTATCAGAAATACATCCTGTTGCGGCGCGCAACCCGATCCATATATTCATACTGTCGCGGGGTGCACCCCGATCCATATATTTATACCGTTGTGGCGTGCAACCCGATCCATATATTTATTCTGTTGCGGCGTGCAACCCGATCCCCACAACCATGAATATGAGCCAGAAATATATAAGCAAACTGAGATATGTCCACGACATAATATACATATCGCATACATAAAACACAACACAATACACACAATAGTCAGTATGCGGTGCAATGAGATGGGATGAATGCGGTACGATGCAATGCAGTCACATATGCATGATACCTATCTCCGGCGCGAGACTCTCATCGTCTACCAGGAGATATATGCAATAATGATCCATCACCGGCTCGGGACTCTCATCGATTATCGGGAAGTATATGCAATGATGACCCTTCACCGGCTCGGGACTCTCATCGATTACCAGAAGTATATGCAATAACGACCCTTCACCGGCTCGGGACTCTCATCGATTACCGAGAAGTATATGCAATAATGAACCTTCACCAGTGCGGGACTCTCATAGCCAACCGGAAAGTATATGCAATAATGACCCTTCACCGGTGCGGGACTCTCATCGCCAACCGGGAAGTATATGCAATACTCAAAACCAGAGTGCAATGCTCATATGCAAAATGCAATACCAACAATAGGACATAACATATAATATACAATGTAAATTCAAAGCTAAGGCTTAATGTGTACGCCTATCGGCAGCTACACACGTAAGGAACACGTGGTAGAAAATCCATGAGGCCAAGTGCCTCCAAAGAAATGGATATAAATACTTACCTTGTTACAAAGTTAGTACAACCACTCAATAACTGCTTTTTCCTTTGAATTCATTGCCAAACAATCCCACTGTGTTCAATAAGCAGAAAAATATATCCCATAAGGCTAAAGGCTTCATTCCTTACATCTTAGAACAATCCAGGTAGGAACCTGACACCCTATTCGCATACGCAATACGTAGGCCAGGCCTATGTACAGGGTTTAAGGTCACATGACCAAAACCCTAAATAAATTACATTTATATGTTGCCCATAACTCATTGAGTACGAATATACAATCATTTCCATTATCGGGGTCCAATTGACCCTTTAAACTATTAATTGAACTTATTAAAACGATGGCTAATATCCCAATTTTTACCGTAAAAATATATTCAAATACACGTAATAAACTCAAATAATATATTAGGATCATTACCTGAATATTTCAGGGTGAAAATTCTACTTTTTTCCGGCTCCTTTTCTCATTTTCTGGCATTTTTTTCGATATCTCTGTCTTGGTCTCGTTCTGTTCTGCTCCTGTTTCATTTTGCTCATTTCAGATGAGGCATGTGGGCTTAAGGGATTTAATCTCCCTGCCCACCGCCTTTATCTTCATTGGTTTTCCCTTTTTTTTTTCTTTTTTTTATTTGACTTTCTTTTCGCTTCAAAAATTAAAACGGTACCCTACGATATTCGAAATAATTCCAACTTTTGCATACAAGTTATACAAAATATATGTAACATACTCGCAAAGGCGGATCTCAAATCGGACTTCCGAAACTCAAGATGCGAATTTAAATGGAAAAGGTCAAATATTTAACTTTCGGCATTTTAGCGGAAACTGACCGAACAATATCGAAATTCACTTTCGAAAGTTCACAAAAGTCAAAAATAATCATATGAACCTAACGGTACTTTCGGATTTCGAATCGGAGCTCATTCGCCAAAACCGAGCTCGAAAATCTCATTTTAATATTTATCAACAATAAAAACTGAAACCTTCTTCCGATGACTACCAAACGAGGTCTGATTTGGCTCAAATTTTACAGATTAGTCTCAATGGACCTTATGAATATTTTAAAATTATCAGCACGCCAATCGGAGTCCTAACTTCCGAAACGACTAACCGAGGTCGTTTCATTTTCCTCCACTTAAACTCTCGTTCGTCCTCGAACGAGCCTAAGTCTAAAGAAAAATTCGCATAGATAACAAAAGAACTTGCACGACCTTCATAAGCTACTCCACAGACATTATCTCATGATTACAGAATCAGTATTATAACACGAACATCGAACTCTTGGAATAAAACATATCTTGATAATATGATAACATCATTGCCAGAATTATTCTGTCTAAGATGATCCTTCCTCGATCACGAGAGGAGAGTTCTACATTTTCGAAATAAAGATACATGGAACTTTGGATGGATTAACATGATTCAGCTGATAATCACCTCTTCGATATACCTTTCGATATAGAACATGTCGATGGAACTAAGAATTAGCTCACGCTTGATACAATAGGGGAAGCTTTTGAAGTACCTTGTCACTACACATTATAGAAGATTTGATGCAAACCAGGAATGATCTTTAGACTGAACATCTACTTCAGGGTATTGTCTTTGAATTGGAAATATTATGACTTGAAACAGTAAAAATAAAAGAGACATGTAGTTGGACCATGAGCTGAGGCAGAATACCAGGAACAAAGTTGATTACATGTGCACTTATAATGCTAAAGTAACTTCTTAAAGATTTGAGGTGTGAAAGAGATATACATACCAATGATAGATTGTCGACAAGCTGCACTAGACCTTTAACTCTAAATTTCCATGAAGTAAAACAGCGTCAGTATGAGGATCCAGTTCTAGTTGAATACAGACAGATAGCCAGAAGAAAACCAGAGTCACAATACAGGGTTACTCCTGACGGTGTTCTCATGTATAAAGATGGACTTTGTGTTCCTGAAGTTGCAGAGTTACGTGGACAGATTATGATAGAGGCACATTATTCCAGATACACTGTTCATCCAGGTTAGACTAAGATGTACTATTTTGGGACGGAATGAAGTGAGACATAACAGAATTTGTGGCTCAGTGTTCTAATTGCCAGCAAGTTAAAGTCGTGTCATCGTTCCAGATTTTATACTTTCAGCAGATAGGTATGTATATATGATCAGGTTGCCAGCTTATCTCTATCCTTAATAGATTATGAGTGGGTTTAGCAATGATTGACACTCATTGTAGGTTCCTGTCGTGGCCCTAGGTTGAGTCATGACAAAAGTGGTACCAACGCCTTAGGGTTTTAGTATTACCATTCAGTATTTGGAGGAAGACTCCTCCACTTAAAGCACAAACTCATACAGCTATTTGAATAGGAATACTCATCCCCGCACAGTCTGCTGGACGAAAGAAGATTTAGCTAAAAGCTGAACGTAGGCAGACCTAAGCTACCAGCTATCCTTTCGATTTGCCAAACAGCTGCAACTCTCGAGTCACAACTCCATACATTTTCTATAAGCACCACCGCCTAATGGATCAAATCAAAGGTCAAATGAGGCCTCTCATTACCCTTAGTAGCCTTGAAAAACAACAATGTGCATACCCGGCTACCTTGACACGCACTCTGGCTCCACACAGAGAACATCATAAGAGGCTACTGACCGCCTAAGCTCACCAGTGCCGAACAAAGAAGAAATGGCAATGGACTGAGGATAGAAATAATTAGAGCTTCAGGAAGCTCATCCTTTTATTTGCTTGGCTCCCAGAGCTACACTACTTCCGGATCAGGCTAACCAAAGATCACAATTGAAGAGATAGACATTAAATAAGCTTTATGGAATGACATCTATGCCAATTTAACCCCCCAATAAGAAGGAAACTCTGACAATTTACCAGAAACCCTTTTATAACCCAGATAAGCTCATGGGATAATATGACTATACTAGCATTTTGAACCAAGAGGAAATACGTAGATTGAATATTTCTTACTAATCACTTTACACCGGAAGAAACAATGACACTCTGTGATGGTGATGAACTAGAATTCCATCATCCAACCAACACGGAATTCCGAGAAGAGAGGTAAACTAATTTGACATAATAATAGAAAGTGGCACAACAAGATGCCAAGCAGACAATACTGACATTCACTCCCAGATCCATCACATTTAGACCAAATAAATTAGTAGGGTCTCATAAATGCCAGGAATAAATCATACCAGAAGCTCGCCCCTCTACCCAACTGATTCTTAATAGAAACAATATCCAAGGAAACCATGGAACATGATATGACACACCATCTCCAGATCAATCGGAAAAATCAAATCTTACTCACATATAAAGGAAGTAGAAATACATGGGTCTACTACATCGGAAGCCTCAGCATCCTGCCAGACTGGCAGTTCATAAAACTGCCTCTGCGGCTGAACTAAGCCGCTACACTGATAATTACCTTCCGAAGAATAACTGTCACCACGCTCTCAACTTTACTGGATCGTGGCATTTCTCTGGCTGATTGAGATCTAAATGAAATCCCTGCGACTGGGCAGATGCCTGAGGGCAAGAAGAATGACAACTGTCTACTTGCTGGAGTAAGGGAAAACTCCCCAAAGGATAACCAAACTCACGACAATGATAACACCTTTTTCGCTAAAGGGAATCTGCCGAACGGTTCGGGCCAAATCGTTGATTGCACGAGCTAGCCAGTCAATCCAGCCGCGATCATCCAATTCGCTCCAACAGACAGGCATGGTTCGGATGGGCGTGATAGCTTGAAGAAGGAGTACCGGGCTCAAGGCCCTTCTTATTTGACTTTGACTCTGCTGGAACTGGCAAATGGAAAGTGGAAAGATTATTGATAGCTACAAAGAGAAAACTAACTCTGATCTTGACGAACTAATTGCGCACTCTGAGAATCACGCGCCACAAGCTAAGATAACCTAGGAAGGCGACCTCCCAAAATAACCAGAACTCTTACCTCCAGATGAGGTACCATGGTTTCCCACCAGGGCCATGGGATCTCTTGCTTTCCCGCTCTAACTTATGGTATGCCTCGAACCTTCGGGCAATATCAACAACAACATCAAATAAAATCCCGACCTCAATCTTTCGAGCCATCTGGGATCTCAAGGAAAAAGAAAGATCATCAATAAATCTTTGAATCTCTCGAAAGGCTCATGAACTAGTTCTAATGCATATCCAGCCATTCTATAGAATTGAATCTCATATTCTGAAACACTAACAGGCTAGCCGACAGGCTATCCTGTCCAATCCACTCAAACTGGAAACACTTTTCATCTCGCTCGCTACTCGAAAGGAACTTTTCCACGAATCTAAAAGAAAAACCGAACCAAGTTAGCTAATAAAAGAGCGGCCCACCAATTCAAGGCTGGACCCTGAAACTGAAAAGAAGAATAATCAACACCATACCGCTCGATATAATCAAGAGCCTGAAGGATACACTGACATCATTCTACTTTTAAAAAAAAACTTACGCAGGGGTTATATAATGCTTTGCTTGGGAATATCGGGATGTTCAACCGCGTAAAATAATGCAACCTCTTCGGACACTCGGACCGAGTCATTACTCAGGCTAACTAACCCTCTAGAATAACTAGAGGCACAACACATGCTGTCTCCGGAACATAATTTACTGCAGCAATATTAAGAACCAGAATAGGAGCTCCCTGAGACCGAACGTCTGCACATGTGGCAACCTGATAGGCTGCCCAGAAAATAATAGGTTCTTACGATATCTGCGTCGCCAAGATTCTCGTAAAAACATCAAAGAGAGCCAAGGGAACCAAAAGGTCCTGCTCCCTTGCCCATCGCGAGCTCGTACAGCTGGGACCTCCGTAACTAGATCGTCAGCACGAAAAAAAAACTCTTGGGGCTTCGTCAGTGCTAACCCGAGGCCAGACTGCTTCGTCTTGAACTCATACTGTTCACTGATTTGTCGCACGAGGGTTTCACAATTACCACGAAGGAATTAATGAAAATACTTTTACATCCTAGACCGACGCACGATCAGAAAAGAAGGAAGTGAAACTTCCTAAATGCCATAATAGCCTCTCGTAGATAAGTACGGACGTTTACGTACCTATCAGCGAGACTCTACTAGACACTATCTTCGTCTGGATAGACTCTAAACCAGGCTCTGATACCAACTGACACGACCCAAAATCCGGTTAGGCCGTGCGGGCACCCGACAGCCTCCCCTAGACCCGTCGGGCGAACTCTTACCAATTAAATTAGGAAAATAAATATAACAATTCATAAGTAGGGACAAGACTTTAAAAAAAACACAGACATACTGATACCTCTAAGATGTACAAAAGAAATTACAGCTGGCTACTCAACATACTAGGTTTAGGGCTATCCAGACTAGACATCTAAGAGTACAAAAGAAGACAGATACCTCCTGAAGGGAGCAAACTGCAACTGAAATAATAAACAATAAATTGGTGGCCATCCAGAATAAAAGCTGGCTCACCCTGACAGCTGAAGTCGACTTTGCTCCTTCACAACGTGGCGAACTCAATCCTGGAGCGAACCTGCCGAAACGAAATAGATAGACAAGAAACAAACAACAACCAAGGGTGAGTCAAGAGGACTCAATAAGTGGGGCAAACTAGCCACCTCAAAGAATAGGATAGCTAGCAAGGTAGAAAAGAAATAAATAGACCAAATTCCTCTTATTTAGATTATGAAAAGGCAGAGCCAGATAATAACTAGAAACACGTATGGAATCACAAACTCATCAACAACCAGGAACGTAAGATAGCCAGAACATATAGGTATCCCGAACACATCAACAATCAGAAATACATCCTGTTGCGGCGTGCAACCCGATCCATATATTGATACTGTCGCGGCGTGCAACCCGATCCATATATTTATACCGTTGCGGCGTGCAACCCGATCCATATATTTATTCCGTTGCGGCGTGCAACCCGATCCCCGCAACCCAGAATACGAGTCAGGAATATATAAGCAAACTGAGATATGTCCAAGACATAGTATACATACCTCATACATAAAATACAACACAATACACACAATAGTCAGTTTGCGGTGCAATGAGATGGGATGAATGCGGTACGATGCAATGCAGTCACATATGCCTGATACCTATCTCCTTCGCGGGACTCTCATCGTCTACCAGGAGATATATGCAATAATGATCCATCACCGGCTCGGGACTCTCATCGATTACCGGGAAGTATATGCAATGATGACCCTTCACCGGCTCGGAGCTCTCATCGATTACCCAAAAATATATGCAATAATGACCCTTCACCAGCTCGAGACTCTCATCGATTACCAGGAAGTATATACAATAATGACCCTTCACCGGCTCGGGACTCTCATCGATTGCCGGGAAGTATATGCAATAATGACCTTTCACCGGCTCGAGACTCTCATCGATTATCGGGAAGTATATGCAATAATGAACCTTCACCGGTGCGGGACTCTCATCGCCAACCGGGAAGTATATGCAATACTCAAAACCAGAGTGCAATGCTCATATGCAAAATGCAATACCAATAATAGGACATAACATATAATATACAATGTAAATTCAAAGCTAAGGCGTAATGTGTACGCCTATCGGCAGCTACACACGTAAGGAAAACGTGGTAGAAAATCCATGAGTCCAAGTGCCTCCAAAGAAATGGATATAAATACTTACCTTGTTACAAAGTTAGTACAACCACTCAATAACTGCTTTGTCCTTTGAATTCATTGCCAAACAATCCCACTGTGTTCAATAAGCAGAAAATATATCCCATAAGGCTAAAGGCTTCATTCCTTACATCTTAGAACAATCCAGGTAGGAACCTGACACCCTATTCGCATACGCAATACGTAGTCCAGGCCTATGTACAGGGTTTAAGGTCACATGACCAAAACCCTAAATAAATTACATTTATATGTTGCCCATAACTCATTGAGTACGAATATATAATCATTTCCATTATCGGGGTCCAATTGACCCTTTAAACTATTAATTGAACTTATTAAAATGATGGCTAATATCCCAATTTTACCGTAAAAATATATTCAAACACACGTAATAAACTCAAATAATATATTAGGATCATTACCTGAATGTTTCAGGGTGAAAATTCTACTTTTTTCCGGCCCCTTTTCTCATTTTCTGGCATTTTTTTCGATATCTCTGTCTTGGTCTCGTTATGTTCTGCTCCAGTTTCATTTTGCTCATTTCAGATGAGGCATGTGGGCTTAAGGGATTTAATCTCCCTGCCCACCGCCTTTATCTTCATTGATTTTCCTTTTTTTTCTTTTTTTATTTGATTTTCTTTTCGCGACAAAAATTAAAAAGGTACTCTACGATATTCGAAATAATTCCAACTTTTGCATAAAAGTTATACAAAATATATGTAACATACTCGCGAAGGCGGATCTCAAATCGGACTCCCGAAACTGAAGATGCGAATTTAAATGGAAAAGGTCAAATTATTTAACTTTCGGCATTTTAGCGGAAACTGACTGAACAACATCGAAATTACTTTCGAAAGTTCACAAAAGTCACAAATAATCATACGAACCTAACGGTACTTTTGAATTTCGAATCGGAGCTCATTCGCCAAAACCGAGCTCGAAAATCTCTTTTTAATATTTATCGACAATAAAAACTGAAACCTTCTTCCGATGCCTACCAAACGAGGTCTGATTTGGCTCAAATTTTACAGATAAGTCTCAATGGACCTTACGAATATTTTAAAATTATCAGCACGCCAATCAGAGTCCTAACTTCTGAAACGACTAACCGAGGTCGTTTCATCCACTCCCAATTTGCTATACTCGTTTGACAACAACGATTGAAGCATGAGGCTGTTCGAAATGAAGCTATGGGCAATCCCCAAGCACAAAAACAAAACTTGGGCAATCTCCAAACTAGTTATCAACACTTAGGTATTCTCCGAGGTGATAGAATGCCACTTCCAATGGCCCGAAGACAAGTTGTGGTCGTTGATGAAGGGGTCGATGATGGAGAATTTCTCAAAGACGAACATGAGTATGAGCCACCATTCGTTCAACGAAGGAAGGTTCAATGAGGTCGTGGAAATTTCTGAGGTCGAGGCCGAGGCGCAAATGTTGATCAAAATATTGAGCGTGAGGCTGATGACTATTATGATGAGTATCCGGAGCTGATCCGAGGTCCTCGAGATTCAAACTTGAACAGTGTTAAGATCACTATTCCACAATTCAGAGGAACTAGTGATCCAGATCAATATCTTGATTGGATGCTTAAATTGGAGCGAATCTTTGAAACCAACGAGATGACCGAAAAGAGAAAAGCTGCTCATGCTATTGCTTCATTCGAGGTATATGCATCGACATGGTAGGAGGCTGACAAAAGGTTGAGACGAAGGAATGCTTATCCCGAGGTCACCACATGGATGCAGTTGAAGAAAGCTATGGATGCTAAGGGTCCAAATCAGTTGAAGAATACCAAAATGAGTTCGAAAGAATTCGATTGGCCCTTGATATGGAAGAAGAAGAGAGCAAGCCATCATCCGATTCAAAAATGGCTTAGCTCGGGATGTGTCATCCTAATTGAGGCTGCATGTGTATCAAACTTTGGAAAATGTGTTTCATGCTGCCATCGAAGCTGAGAAATGGGTAAAGAACGATAAAGCAAACCGGTATCGAGGAGTCCCTACTTCAACTCCTTTGAACTGAAGTAAAGAATGGAAGACTCTGAATCCAACAAGTGCTAACACTATTCGAGATCCGAAGAAACCCTTCGAGAGGGGAGTGACCATTAACCAACCAAGAGAAACTGGAGGAAAAGTTCAACTCAATTCTCCAAGTGCTTCAAGTATTCAGTGTCACAAATGTAGAGGTTATGGTCACACTGCGAAAGAATGTCCAACTCGCAGAGTTATGTTAATGCTCGATGATGGAACCATCCAAGAGCAACCTAGTGACACCGAGGAGGAAAATTTCGAGGAGACTGACCGAGCTGAAGATGAAGGTCGTGAAGCTGCCGAAGCTGATCATCCGGAAATGTTTCTTGTGGTTCGAATGACTTTGAGCTGCATGACTCTCAAACAAGAGGACAACCTAAGAGAGAATCTCTTCCATGCAAGATGTCGAGTAAGGGGAAAGGTTTGTTCGATGATAATTGATTCGGGTAGTTGTGCGAATGTGATGAGCCAAACCTTTGTTTCACAATTGGGACTACCTACCTCAAAGCATCCTCATCCTTACAGATTGCAATGTTTAAATGAGTGTGGAGAATTGAGGGTTGTCAAGCAAGTGTGGACCAAGTTCAAGGTTGGAGAATATCAAGATGAGATGATGTTCGATGTGATACTGATGTAAGCTTTTCATTTGCTATGGGGTCGACCATGGCAGTATGATAAATCGGTTATTCATAACGGACGATCCAACACTTACACTGCTAAGCTCGAAGGGGAAAGTTTCATACTTAAACACTAGTCTCCGAAACAAGTCAGCGAGGACTATAAAAGAATGAAAGAATTGAAAGAAGCGGCCAAAGCTAAGTCTCCGGTTGGGACAAAAATTATGGCCGAAGACAAAAACTCACCGCTCGAGGTAAGAAATATCTGTGCAATCATGCAACCAGGTGAGTATCTACGAGGCAACGACAACGATCAACTGATGATTTGCCTCGTGCACAATGGTATCTTGCAAAACTCTAATGATGATTTTTCTAACGATAACCCTTTGCCTAGTACTGTACAAAGTGTTTTGCAGGACTTCGGAGACATGTTTCCCAAAGAAATGCCAGATGGATTGCCTCCGTTAAAAGGAATTGAACACTAGAATGACATCGTACTAGGGTCTCAAATCCCCAACAAGCCTGCATATCGGTGTAATCCCGAAGACACCAAAGAGCTCCAAAGGCAGGTTGATGAATTGCTTAACAAGGGCCTTGTTCGAGAGAGCTTGAGTCCTTGCGCCGTTCTTGTTATCCTTGTCCCGAAGAAAGATGCAACTTAGCGAATATGCATTGATTGCCGGGCAGTCAACAAAATCAAGGTAAAGTATCATCATCATATCCCTCGATTAGATGACATGCTTGATGAGTTAAGTGGTTCTTCATGCTTTTCGAAGATAGACCTCAGGTCCGGTTACCACCAAATCCGAATGAAACCCGGAGACTAGTGGAAAACTGCATTCAAGACCAAATTCGGTCTCTATGAATGGTTAGTGATGTAGTTTGGCCTCTTTAACGCACCAAGCATATTCATGCGACTGATGAACCATGTGCTCAAACTGTTCATAAATAAGTTTGTTGTCGTTTACTTCGATGGCATCCTTATTTATAGCAAATCTGTGGATGAACATGTCGAACACCTAAGGCTAGTGCTTGATAATCTTAGAGAAGAGAAGTTATATGCTAACTTCAAGAAATGTGCCTTCTGTGTCGAGCGTGTAGTCTTTCTAAGATTCGTTGTGATTGCTAATAGTGTTGAAGTCAATGAGTCAAAGGTCGAAGCCATCAAAGAATGGCCAACTCCAACCTCGGTATCTCAAGTACGTAGCTTCCATGGTTTAGCTAGCTTTTACCGAAGGTTTGTTCGTGACTTTAGCACTGTGGCAACTCCTTTGACAGAGCTGGTAAAGAAAGACCATTCGTTTGTGTGGGGAGAGTCCCTAGAGAGGGCTTTCCAAGAGTTGAAACGGAGGCTTTGCTCTGCCCCGTTGTTGCAACTCCCTGACTTAGGCAAGGCATTCGAGGTCGAGTGTGATGCGTCCGGAGTTGGGATCGGAGGAGTGCTTATGCAAGAATCGAAGCCGATCGCTTACTTTAGCGAAAAGCTTAATGGTGCAACCTTGAATTACTCGACGTATGACAAGGAATTGTATGCCCTCGTTCGAGCACTCGCCCATTGGAAGCGTTATTTGTGGTCGAGAGAGTTTGTGATTAAAAGTGATCAAAAGTTGTTGAAACATCTCCGGGGCCAGAAGAAATTAAATCGAAGGCATGGCAAGTGGGTTGAATTTATTGAGATCTTTTCCTATGTAATTCATTACAAAAAGGGAAAAGACAATGTTGTGGCCGATGCGCTATCCAGGAAATTTTCCTTAGCGACCACTCTCGCCTAGAGGCTCATGGGATTCGAAAGCATCAAATCGATGTACGAAGACGATCCCAAGCTGAAAATCGCCCGTGACGCAATCTTGAGTGGACGAAGGGTTGAGAAGTATCAGTGGCACGATGGCTACCTCTTCAAGAATGGGAGGGTTTGTGTGTCAGTGTCATCGTGGAGAGAGCTTTTGGTTCGAGAAGCTCACTCTGGAGGCTTGATGGGACACTTCGGTGTCGACAAAACTCTTGGTATCTTAACCGAGCAGTTCCATTGGCCAAAAATGTGAAGAGATGTGGAAAAGCTTTGCAATGCTTGTATAGATTGCAAGAAAGCTAAATCGAGGTCCAACCTTCATGGATTGTATACTTCGTTGCCTGTTCCTAATAGACCGTGGATTGATATATCCATGGATTTTGTTATGGGGTTACCGAGGCCGAGAGGTGGAGCATCTTCGTCGTAGTCGACTATTTTTCCAAAATGGCTCATTTTATTCCTTACAAGAAGTGTGAATGCACAACATGCAACTACTTTGCTACTTTGTTTATTTCTAATGTGTTGAAATTGCATGGTGTACCTCGTACTATTGTGAGTGATCGAGACTCGAAATTCTTGAGTCATTTTTAGAAATGTCTTTGGGGTGCCCTCGACACCAAACTACTATTCTCGATGTCTCACCATCCTCAGACTGATGGACAGACCGAGGTAGTTAACCGAACCTTGGGAGCTATGCTTCGAGCTATGACCAAAGGTAAGGTCGGAAACTGGGCTGATCGTTTGCCCGTGATGGAATTTGCATACAATCGAATTGTGCATCAAATGATTGGAATGACTCTGTTCGAATGTGTGTATGGTTTTAACCCTTTGATTCCACTTGATTTAACCTTATTGCCTCGAGATTCTATCATTGATTTTGAAGGTACTCGACGAGCCACTGCTTTGATCGAGTTACATGCAAAGATGAAGAAGAACCTCGAGTAAGCTTATACCAAAGTTGCGTCGAAGAAAAATAAGGGGCGCAAAAAGTTGGAATTAAAGAAGGGAGATTGGGTTTGGGTTCACGTCTGAAAGGAACGCTTCCCGAACAAAAGGAAAGGAAAGTTGGCTCCTCGAGGGGATGGTCCGTTTGAAGTGCTGAGCAAGATCGACAGCAATGCTTATGTGATCGACCTCCCTGGTGAGTATAATGTTTCCAACACCTTTAATATTGCTGACCTAACTCCTTGTGTTGTAGGCCAAGTATCGGAGACGGAAGAAGGCTCGATTTCGAGGACGAAATCCTCTCAAGAAGGGGAGGATGATACAGCCCAACTCTGTGCTGATCAGACATTCATTCCATCGAGGCCGATGACACGAAGCCAAGCCAAGCTAATGCATGACCTCCATATTCAATTGGCTTGTTCGGGAGAAGACAGCTGCTCCAAAGTTGATTGGTCGAGCTCAAGATCCGAAGGCATCATCTACAAGCTCGAGTCCGAAGAAGGGAGCAACTGAACATTTAACATCGGTGCTAAACAATAAACAGCCAACCAAAGGAATAGTATCTGAAGTTCAAGTGTTCGAGCTCATGTGTTCGAATCAAAAGGAGCGACCGAACACTTCACTTTGACACCAAGCATTGAAGCAACCGAAGGGAGTGCGATCGAATTGAGAGTGTTCAAATTCCAGAAAACCGAATACTTAGCTAGTTAGCCACTGCGTGGCTTCTTATTATTGGTCGCATGTGACCATTTTACTATTTCGTCCTTAGAGTAGCCTATATAAACCCCTTTACATTTCATTGTAAGGAACTAGTTTTTGTTGAATGATCAAACATAGCTGTAGCTATTGTGAGTCTCCGATGGAGCCGAACCCCGTTGTGGGCTTTTAAAGAACTTGTGTCAATCGGTGTGAGTCGTTTGAACATTTTCTTCTTGATCATTCAGTTTGCAAGAAGCATGACTTCTTGAAGATTGTTGCTTAGTATAGGTGATTCTTCGCCTCCGATTCGATCGAACCTGAGACTAGTTCCTCGACGTTCTTTTGAATCAAAGCAAGATTTGTCTTGCTTCTATCTTGTTCTTGTTATTTTCTGTGTTTTCATCGTGTTTAGCTTAACCCTCGGTTTGGCTTGCACTAGTGACTCTGTCTAAATAAATACCCATCGTGTTTAGCTTAACCCTCAGTTTGGCTTGCACTAGTGACTCTGTCCAAATAAATACGCACCACCAGAAAGATTGAGTCAACCCGTTCACCACAGCAACTCCGCCCCTGCACTGCTGCCAACCACCATAGTTGTTTCACCGCCGACCGTCGCCGCTGGTGGTCAGAAAATAATCAATATACACCTTTATGGAACCGTCTTGACGTCCTCTTTCCATTTCTACCATCCGTTTTGTCAAAAAATTCTTCAATCGGCGTAGATCGGCTTAAAACAGTGGAGAAAACCCTAACTCCATTCACCTATCCCAACATCCCCTTCCCGTTTCTATTTCTTTTATTGGCTGTTCGTTTCCCCTTCTTCCTTTTTATAAAAGAAACGACCCTACTATGGTAATTTTCATTAGAAAATGGAAAGGAGGTGATGGGATTTCGGCCACACGATGTTAGTTCGGGAATTTTAAAGCTCAAAAGCAGTAAGCCACGGTGGAGATGAGTCAGAAAATAGTGGTTGAAGTGGTTTTGTGTTCGTATGAGGCTCGGCGGCGGGTTAGCGTAGAAATTATCACCTTTTTGTTCTTTTCTTGTTGATGTTATTCAATTCATGTTTTTCAGTTTGCTAAGAAATTGTTGTTAGTGCCATGTTGGAATCTGAGCAGCGGCATTGTTGTCCATGGATGAGACGTTGGTGATGATGATGGTGACGCTACTGTTTAAGGGCCAATGCAGTGATAGTCGACCATTTTTTGGATAGTGGTGATGACTGGTTAGCATGGAAATCTCTTGCTTCCGTTTCTTTTCTTGCTGGTTTTATTCATTCTCTTGTGGTTAGCCTAAAAAAGATCATGCTTAGTTTTATAATGACTAGCGATAAAATCAATTCCATGTTGTATGTTTGCTACTCTGTTGAAATGGTTTAATCACCTAACATTATTGCTAAAGTAGTAACTGGCTTTTGATATGTATTATGTTTCTTGGGATTTTTTTTTTTTTTGCTCAATCCATCTATTTGTTGTGCATCTTTGCTATGTTTCAAGTATGTTTACAACCCCCGTGTTGTCCAAGAAAATACAAATCTCTGTTTATATTGGTTGAATTCGTCTCTTCCGTAGCTTTAATTTTGGATGCGAGAATTCTGTTCATATGTTTGGATGTGAATTTTGAAAGAAAATGGAAGGCATTAGCTTCAGTTGTTTAAGTATGTTCTATTGAATTTTAGTGAATTTAGGGCTTAGATCCATCTTGTGTTTTGGGGGCTTAAGGCAACTGGGAATTTGATTTGGCCCATTAGTTTTGGCTGACTTAAGTATATTTTAGATATGTATTTTTTGTGTTTAAAGTGATTTTAGGTTATAGTATTAGTCCAATAGGCCCAATAGTCAATTAGCTCAGCCCATGTGGTTGTCCCTTTAATAGGACATCTTATTTTGGCTTTTTTGACAGTTTTAGGTGGTTGTAGTAGCGCTAAAAAAGGCTTGAATTGACTTGTACTCAAGTATAGGGGTGTGGATTTTATACAAGTGGACACCTTACCCCTTGCTTTGATTTTCCAGCCATAAATAGAGCTTTCACTCCTCATTTAAGACTACAAAAAAATACACCAACATTTTTACCAATAGAGGCACCATCAACTACCTTGCAACACATTAATATTGAGCATGGGATGCTAAGAAAAGAAGAGAGAAAATAGTAAGGAAGTTTAGTGAGTTAAAGTGTAGAGGTTTAGAACCAAAAGTACTCTAACTTAAGAGTCTTTTGGGGTATAAAACCCAAAGTTTGAGTCAAATTTAAAGGTGTTTCAAGGGTTGTTTAGTTGCTGATTTTGGTGGCCTTGTTGTAATCGTTTGCTTGGTTTAGCTAGTGGATCGACTTAGTCGTGCTCTAAGGCTTCGTTATCTAGGTAAACACAACTCACCTTGTATCTATTTTAAGTATTTTTGCCATGAAATGATACAAAAATCAGAATGGTTTAAAGGCCTAATGAATGTGTTTAGTTATATGAATATTTATTTTTTGGCTAAGATGTTTGATAAAATGGTTGTTAGTTAAAAGTATGAAATACACGTTGGCTTAACATGTCTATCTTTTAGCTACGTATTATTTTGGGCCATGAATGAAAGAGATACGTGAATGAAATCATGACAGAAAGCATAAAGTTCTCAAAGTTGGGAAATTAAACCTGTTTCGTACTAACTTGTAAAATCTAGACCATATCTAAAGAAAACAGCCACACAGTGCTATTCTTGCAAGTTAGGAAAGATTCGAAATGAAAATTGAGGACATTTTGTAAAATTTAAATCTGGAAACAATAGGATTAAAATTTAGAACCCAAAAACTTTGGATTTTGCAAAAGGGACAAAAATGAAATGTGCCAAGAACAGAGACAAATTCTGCAAATTTTTGCCGAGCAATTAACTACCCATTTTATATTCTATTGACAAACAACCCAATTTTTTATTAATAGTTAACTTTTGATGAAATAGTAAATTATTATGACAAACAGTCACCTCACAAACAACCACATTTTTGCTTTAAAATGATCCATGTTTTAATTAAATTGGTTTAAGTTTATTTTCTTTTGATCAATGTAAATATTCATTTTTGAGTGCAAGATAAGTCAACAAATTCGATGAAGCATTTTTAAAATCAAAGTGTGATTTCAAATTAACGGTAAAATATAACAACCATATATTTTTAAGTTAAATTTGCGACAATAAAGCAATTGTGCTCGGCACAGGACTCGAGGGTGCCTAATACCTTCATGAGAGTCAATTGAGAACCTTACTCGAATCTCTAATGTAGACCATTAGATGAGTCAAAGGTGTTTCAAGCTACCTTTTGGTGAGTTGGCACCCCTTTAACTTGTCAAGTGGCGACTCAGAGTTCTCTAAATAATATTGTACCTTTGAAATACATGTCATTACCTTTTTAGATAGATTTCATTTAATTATGTTTGTGAAAAAGAGGGCGTGGCAGTAACGAAGTGATCGTTGTAACAAAATATAAAAATTCCATGAATAAAACTAAGTGAAGTTTTATTTCTTGATCCTAAGTCGTTATTCGATTGTTGATACAATTTCAAAGGTAGTAAACATGACTACGTATATGCGGAATACCTTTATTTCATGTAATTAGCCTGGCGCTCTTCCTTCCTCGTATCTCATATAGTGTAGTCCCCAAATACTGAAGCTTGAGGTACAATAGGCTAAATCTTTAAAGAAAGGGTAGAGTCCGCGAGAGCTCATAGATACATAACCTCTGAAATATTCGGTTGTCCGTTCCCCGAAAAGGAAGTAAGTAGGGCAGGAATAGGGGATCGAGGTTTAGATGAAGACAACGCTAGAAGATTTAGACTTTTGAACTCAGGTTTAGAACAATTGAAGTTTTGCTAGATTGACGTGGGTGAAGGTTGTCATCATGTATATTACCTAGGCGTTGCATCAAAATTGTTAGTACAAACGAATATAAGAAAAAACTAAAGAAAAAGTAAGATTAGGAAAAACTTAATCGTTTAGAAGATTATTTAGATAGAATCTCGTTGGCTCGCCTAATCTAGCCTCTACTCAATAGGCTCGATTCATCCACCGTAAATAAATAACTGTGAGTTGTTCATTTCTCCCCTTGTATCTCTCTAACTCCCTTGAAAAGTTGTTTCTTTCACTCATTGGGCATAGAACGGTGACACAATTTGTACGAGTGTTGTTTCACTCGAATAGTTGAATCTGAAGAGCATTGAAGTTCTGAATAATCCTTTTCGACAGATATATCTTTTCAACAACTCTGACTCCAATTATGTTAACTGAGATACATGCATCCACTAGAACTCAATTGACATCTGAATCAGGTATTCAAAGAGTTATTACCAGGGTGTTATGATATGGAAATAGCAATCCGTCTACATTAGAGTCATCGAACACAATGATATCCCCGGACTGAGCTCCTCGGTTGCATTTTCGCTTCTCGTCATGCATCACTGAGATATATGCAAATCTTTTATATGTGATATTACTGACTTCAGATCTACTCGCGATTATGTTGACTATCCATTTTGGAGCTAGGGCCCATGGGGCTGATCTGTGCTTCGCTGATTTGCACCCCTATTTCTCGAATATGTCTAACTTTCCTTTATCAGGGAGCAAATCTTTCAAAAGCCCTTCTTTAAGAAGATAAGCTACTTCCCATCTCAAAACTTTGCAATCTTTGGTCGTAGGCCCGTGATCATTATGAAATTCACACCAAAATTATTGACTTATGTTATCGAAATTTATTTTCAAATCCCGAGTCCACGTTACCTTCTCCCCGAAGCTTTGAGATATAACGACAATATGCAGCGTCCCAATTTCTGGTTGGGAGCTCCTCGAGGCTTTCCCATAACTTTCTTGTGGCCTTGAAGCTCTTTGGATTTAACCCCTCAGTGAAAGTTATGGCTGCCAAATATCGAGTACCTTTGGTAGCAACATGCTTTCTTGTTGTAACCGATAATGACCTTCCCATAGCAGCTCACCATCACACTACTGAATCTTAAAATATCCTTTATGTGCATTTCCACCTTCTGAGCTCCCGAATGAGCCTCAATGAAAGCATCCGCTGGTTTTACAAAAGAGCAAATGAAATTTCCGGGGAGAAGATAATACCATGTAAATACACCTTTTGTTAATGTTTCACCAAACTTTTTGACCAAGACAGACTCGATCTCCTCTTTAGTCAAATCATGGCCTCTGACACCAATTGTAAAGGATGCAACATGGTCATGTGGATCAATTGTCCTGTCATACTTGGTTAGATTGGGCATGTAGAATTTCTTAGGGCTAGACAAAGGTGCATAGCTGGGCTGCCACGACTGTTTGGAATATTTTGCATAATGAATCCCTTTGATGACAGGTGGAGCTTCGGGGATTTGATTGATATGATATGTCTTCTCCTTGAATTCCTTTCAAAGTAATTCCTAGAACTCTTTAAGCGCAACCACAGTGACTACAAAGTCTGAGCCTCTAGAGCCACCTAAGCCTCCAGTGCATGGGGTCCCGAAGCCCCATGTACCTCAAACTCCGACATATGTCATATGTCGAATGCCTACCAGTTTCCTAATTGGTGGGATCCTCTCTTTCTGCATCTGTCCACTCTAGCTGGAGCCCTTGAAGTTCCGTTATGAAGGCATTCATCGCTGCCTCCTAGGGTTGAGCTTGTCGTTGGCTAGACTTAGGGAGATCCGCTCTAATAGCGTCGTCGCCAAGCAGTGGAGTTGTACCATCACCCAGTTGGTGGGAGGAATTACTCCTAGTGTTGCATGGAGAGTTGATTGGAGTTCAACTTTTTTTTTTGACATGATAAACGATTTGGACAAAGAACTAGTGAAGAATTAACGAGGTCTTGAAACAATTAGCAATGTCTGGGTCCTGGCTTCAAACTGTTTAACCTAAAAATTGACTTACTCCCTTCGATTCACTTTAACTATCACCTTTAGCTTTTCAAAATAGTCCATAATAAGTGTCACTTTATGAAACCTAGAAAGCAATAATTACTTTTTTCTAATTTACTCTTGCTCATCCCAATAGGATTTTCAATTTACAAAAAACGAAGAGAGATAACGGACAATGTAGTCAAATGGCCTATTTATTAAATGTAATTACCTAAATTTACTATCTTTCTTAAGGGGTGTGTACCAGCTAAAGGTGACATTTAAAGTGGACCGGAGGGAGTAATAAATTAATTAAGTAATTTTATATTTAGTCATATTTGTATCAAGATTTTTAGATGTTAACATAAGTAAAACGATGTAATTTAAAACGATAGAATAAAGAAACGGATAAGGACTTCATATCTGCATGCTCGGATGTTTATAACAACTGAACTTAGAAAGAATAGCAAAACCGTAGTAAAATAACAGAGAGAGCGAGAGAGAGAATGTTATTGCTTATGTAGAAAATTAATTGGATCACAAATAAAGCAAAAATGAGTTTATATAGTGATTACAAGGTCTAATAATGTGTTTGTTAATGAGAATCCACGATTACTCTGCAAGGAGTAACAGCCAAAACCATAATCGTGCGAATAAATTTTCACGACCAACCCCTATGATCTCTCTCTCTCTCTCTCTCTCTCTCTCTCTCTCTCTCTCTCTCTCTCTCTCTCTCATAAACCTAACCGTAATTTTGATCATTCCCTTGTCACCCTCTCTAGACACAACCTTCCATCCCATCCCTTTTATTTTGACATTTAACCTCCGCTGAGCAAAGCATGC
This sequence comes from Petunia x hybrida, assembly GCA_037355625.1. Taxonomy (NCBI): domain Eukaryota; kingdom Viridiplantae; phylum Streptophyta; class Magnoliopsida; order Solanales; family Solanaceae; genus Petunia; species Petunia x hybrida. The sequence goes on along the minus strand of JBBBVM010000059.1, from coordinate 5,736,145 downwards.
GAGAGCACTAGATCGTGTGAACAACTGCTTTATATTACCGGAATTGCTCCACGAATAAAAGCATCAACAACAATCAGATGCGTCTTCTTCAGCGTTCTTTTCTGGAATTAGATTTGATTTTGTTTCGTTTCTACAAAAACATCACATTTTTTCTGTTGTTGCTCCAAATCTTGTCTTCTTCGATGTTCTTCTATGTTGCTGCTTCGTTTTCTCTTCTTTCTTTTTTTTTCAAGTGTTTCTAAGTAGTTTCTTTGTGTACTAACTGTATATTAACTATATATCAATTTGTATCACTTGTGTATATGTATCGCTTATATGTACAATGTATTTCAAGTGTATCAAATATGCAACAACCATATATTGATTCTTTCTCTTTTTTGTGTATCTATTGTATATCGGTGGTGTATCTATGTGTATAATGCTTCTTCTCCTCCTCATTTTTTTTCTTTTTATGGATTTCGTTGTGATAATGGTTATGGTATTTTGGTGGTAGTTTTGAAGGTGAAATGATTGTATATCTAGTATATCTACTTTTGTATGTAAAATAAATATCGTATGTATCACTATACATACAATGAAAATACAATAGACATACAAAGTATATACATATAATAGTTATATAAATGTACTTATGGTGTATTTCCATTATATGTACAATATTTCACTGTACATACAGATGAAATATACTTCACATGTATGTCACGATTCATTTTCTGAACGAGCTGTGACCGGCACTCGGTACCTGAACTTGACCGAGCGAACCCTCTATACTTATGCAGTATTTAAAACAAAATTTCAAATAAATTAATCTGGAAATAATATACCTTGTATTGATAAAATACATAAATTTATTTAGTTCTATGCAAAACTATGCAAAATGGACAACCACCACTAATTGCTAGTGTGTCTATGAAGCCTCTAAGAATTAATACCTGACACTACTGCTAATAATAAGAAAGGATGAACAATAAATAATCTCTACGAACAAATGCAAAGCTCTTCGATCGACCGGTTAGTGGGAGGGTATCCTAGCTCTAAGGCTGCTTGCCTGCAAAACTTGCGCCTACATTGACATAGGTCAATGTATGTTCCCATGAAGAGAACGTCAGTACACCACGGCGGTACTCAATGAGTTTCAACGACCTCCCACTAAGGCGGGAACGAGAAATTTAAAAGAAACTTGAAATGCATATAATTCATTAAAACCATGAGAACATAAAACATTTAAAGAAACTGACCTAACTTGAAACAATAAAATTCTGAACTTTAAACATATATATATATATATATATATATATATATATATATATATATACATATATATATATATATATATATATATATATATATATATATATATATATATATATATATATATATATATATATGTATATATATATATATATATATATCGTTTCTTTACTTTTTGGGGAGTACCAGTTAACTCTGAGATAACATGATTTCATAAAGTCACCGTGTGATCGGCACGGGTTCGATCCCCGCCTGATCGAATAGGCCCCTTCACTGTGGCGCCACACAGTTCCAGGTGATAGCATGCTATGCATTTTGTGCCTTGGCCGTGTCAGGCAAATCTTACAATAAACACCTACTCTGGCACGAGTAGTTTTGGGGTCAACATTAACCACTAAAGGTCACGAAACCCTTCTCAGAATCTAAAGGTAACTCCCAAAATATTTTTATAAAACTTTACTTGACCACCTAAAGCTCAAATAAATTTCTTGAACATAATCCGTGAAATATAAATCATAATACTCTTGAGTGAAACATAACATGAATATATGAAAGGATTTTTCAATATAATTCCAAATAATTCTTTAATCCATGAAACTTGATATATATAAGATCACATAAATTAAAAATACCAAAATATGAACATAAATGTGTGCAACTCCATGATAAATTCTTGAACGTTAACTAGAATGAGATTTAGCTAATATGCACTCTCTCGCTCCAATTAAATACATATTAGCTCTCTAAAATATTTTATCGAATTCTTTGTATACATGCTTTAGTGAGTAAAACCTCTTTAGTAAAGGGTAATATCAACTCATCTCGATTATTCCTCGAACGAAGCGTAGCTCCAATGGACGCATTTCACATCACCTAATAACTACAACCACCAATTTACATAATCAATTCCAAAGTTTCAACTTTTTCCCAATTCAAGAACTCTAGGTTCAAATTCTAACCATCCTATGGATACAATATGTAACGATGTTATGTTCTTGGGGTTCCTGGAGAAACTTAAAGTTTCATATGAATTAACTACATTAAGGTGTGAAGTTCTCGTTACGACGCCATTGTATCACAATTTCATTAAAAAAAACTTACCTCACAATGGCTTAGTGATGGTTTTTGGCAGAGTACTATGAAGGACCAAGGATAAGCTTTCTAGGTCCTGTATCTGCTACGTTTTTTTTCGGTAATAGAGAATGAGTTTTCTTCCTTTAAATTCATTTTATCTGATGCGTATCTCCCAGAAAAAAACAGAACTTTAGTTTCAAACGTAAAGGTCTAAGTTAGTTCCCTTTGGTAGCTTGAAAATGTGCCAGGTCTCTTGGAGCCTTTTTTTTTCACAAATGGGCCTTTAAAACATTGCCTATTGGGCTGCCCATGTTTGGAGGTTTAATTAATTATTATTATGTCCTCCAATTGACTTGACTTAAACTACCTAACAACCAATTAATACTTCACTAACTGTGAAGACTCAATCTGCTAGGCGTCTGCTCAAAATTAAACTTTGTGCACCAGCCCAATTTCTGTATTACATACCATACTCTTGTAGGTATATTTTATACTCGAATCTCGCGCACATAAAACATGTCTCATTAAACTATTCTCTATTTTGATAAAGTCCTACAACCTAAAATAATTTGAGGAATGTAACAATATAAGTGTATACAATACACATATAGTTCAATATACATGTCTAATCATTTGTAAAGGTAAGGGAATGATTTCAACTGAAAAAAAAATATCGCTGGTGATGGAGATTGTAGGGGGTAGTAGGGGGATTTAGGGTGTTTTACACCTTTATGTATATTTGCTATGTTTTGAAATTTATTTTAATGTATAGTAGCTTCTAGCGGGTTTTTTGGGTGAGGAAGACTTTCAAATCCCTTAAATAAAAAAAATGGACAAAGTCTTTAAGAATTGGGTAAGGGGGACACTTTTAATATTAATACTATTTTAAAAGCCCTCAAATTTTTTTATTTACACAAAGCCAACACCTTCTCATCTCCCACTCCAGCCCCCCACCCCCCATTCGGATCCCCTACCCCCATCACCTCCACCCACCACTCCACCACCACCCTGCACCACTCTCCACCGCCACCTTCTACCACCCTTCACCACCCACCGCCACCTCCTATCACCTTCCACCACCCACCACCACCTTATACTATCCTCCACCACCAACCACCATCTTCTACCGCCCTCCACCACTACCCCACCGTCCTCCACCACTCTAATAAAAAGAGGTGTACACATCAGTCAACTGTGTATACATATTTATTATATATGTACACATCAATCGAGATGTGCACACATCTTTTTCAGCCGTAAAAATATCTCCAAAATTATATAAAACATATGGAAAATATGTTTGTACATCCGAAAAGAAGTGTAAAACGATTAGAATTAAAAAAATAAGAAAAGGAATGAAACGGGGATGAAGAAGAAGAAGAAGAAGAAAAAGGAGAAGAACAAAGAAAAATAAAATGAATACGAAGAAGAAAAGGAAATGGAAATAGAGAAGAAGAAGAAGAAGACGAAGAAGAAGAAGAAGAAGAAGAAGAAGAAGAAGAAGAAGGAAAGAAAAATAACAAGGATGGTGATTAAATAAAATTTGAAAAGAAATCTAGAAGAAAATAGGAGAAGAAAGAAGAAAAAAGAGGAAGAAATAAGAAAGAGAGAGAAATAAAAGTTTGAAATAATTTGAATAAGTGAGAGAAAAAAGTAGTTGGGAAGGAGTAAAAATAAAATATTTGATTTTTTTTTAATTTGGGGCGTTTTTATAAATTTCAAAAAATTTTCTTCTACCCATAAGTTTTAAATATTACACTTCAGCATTCACTTAAGTTAATTAAGTATTTGTCCCCTTTTCTTATTTAGAAACTTGGGACTTGGGAGGTTCCTTTACCTCTTTTCTCACTAGCTTCTAATATTACATAGTTATATAAATGACCCTATCAAAATTCCATGTTAGCGTAAATTAATAACCAGATTTCTTTTTAACCCATTAACATATTTAAACTTGAAAAGAAACACGAAACTACCCAAACCTATTTCTTTTTAGTAAAAAGAATGATCCCTTCCTAAATTTGAAAATAATTTTAAATTTATAAATGTACCCTTAATGAAATGATTTATAGTCACACAAATACCAATAGTTTATTTTAGACCACAAAAGCTTCAAAAGTATTCCCTATATTATTAAACTTTGTGTTAAATCAAATAAATTCACATAAATTAAAATGGAGTGGGTAGTAATTACAAAAGTTAGTTTAGTAATTTTTGTAGAAAACTATAAATTCGATTACTATTTAATAAGTCAAACAAACGATGAAGTAATTATTAAATCTTGTAAAAAATGCTAGTACGAGTAAAAAAAATGTGGATAGCCATATTATTCGTGACTCAATTTATTTTTTCTCTCTTAATAATAGTAACCAATGAAAAGCTAACACGTAGAATATTAAAGTTAATGTTGGCCAGTGCTGATTTCTACTCTCTCCGACCAAAACCCTCCTAAACTCAAGTCCAAAACCCTACCTCCTTGTTTCGTATCACAAAATCAGCTCCATCAAATTTTCAGGTGCGTTTTTATTACATTTAGTTGCTCTTCCATTATTTATGACCAAAAGCTAAAACCCCCTTTTGTTTATACAATATAGTGAATATGTTTTGGTTTGTCACTAATTTAATTTTTTGAAATCTCCGAGTTAGTGCCGCACGGTTCAAAAGGTGGTGGATAATAAGCCTACTCCTCTACCATCCTCGACTTAACTACTAGGCTTTTGTCTGTTCGAACCTGTGTCGTATGCCTAGACCATACATCACAAGCTAAACTCTTACTACTAACCCAAAGCCATAGGGTGATTTATTCCTAATTCATTGTTCGATAACTGAAAATTTGTGGATAATAGGCCCATCCCTCTACCCTTCTACACCACTTAAGTAGAAGGGTGTACCTAGACATATCACAAGTAGAGCCAAAGCTAGGATTTGAACATTATGGGTTCTGGATTTTAGTATGGAGAATAATTGCTACTAATTTTTGTACTATCTAGTGGATTTCATAACACATACAGGGCCAAACTGATATATCTAAGGCTGCCTCCACCCCCGATCACAAGCTGAGCTCTTACCACTAGACCAAACTATAGGGGTGATTTGTTGCTAATTCATATAATCATATATGCTTGGTATATCATAGATTCTATATTTACCTCGACTATAATAGCTTATCTTGAGTTGGATAAAAGAAGAGGGTTGCAGTGATAGTCATATTGTAATACATAGAATTACTAATATAGTTGATCCCAAGTCCCAACTAGTTTGAGATTAAGGCCTAATTGACTAATGGTAGAGCTGCTGTTTGATTTTCCAATTTGGATTAAATGAATGATGAGCTTTAGCTAACTTGTTTACTTTACGTATCAATGCATATGTGGTTTGTTCTTTCAATGGGTCAAAATAAAAAGGTGTTCTTGAAAAAGATTTTTTTTTTTTTCTGGCAGCAGAATAATGGGCTTTATATGCTGGATTTGTGGATTTCTCATATCTTCTTGCAGCAAAAATTGATTCATTTGAGCTCTACGAGTTTGAGATTACAGCAAAATAGATTAATAGTAGGGATGCTGTTTCTTTTTCCAATTTAGAGTAAATAGATGATGAGTTTTAGCTAAGTGTCCTGGTTTACGTATCAAATGCACTGTGGTCGTTGTTTCTATAATCAAAGAAAAAAGTTACTTTTTTTTGCGCAGAGTAATTGAGTATATATGCTGGATTCATGGGTTTCTCTGTATTACTTGCAGTTGAGTTACAGAAGGTGGAAAAAAAATGATAAAAAGGCGATTTTACAAGCTTGAACATGGTGATAGAGATGCTCCTTCCGAGTCTTCGTCTTCCTCCGACGACTCTGAATTGGAGGCAGAGGAATCATCATCAGAAGAAGAAGAAGAGGAGGAGGAGGACGACGACAAGGATGATAATGACACAAAGGAAGAGGATGATGGTGTTGCTCGTCTAACAGGGGGAAATGAATCTTCTTCTGGTATGTTTATCCTGATGATTTGCAGTTGCTTCTTGGCCCTATTGTATGCTGACATTTATTGCTTAAAGGCTATTTCAAGAAGTGGGAATTCTCTAAAGCTTTTTGTTTGATTCTATGATTTGTGAAACCAATACAAATGGTTTTCTAGACATCCCTTGATTTTAAATCTCATAAGGAGCACATGACTTATGATCCTTATTAAGTTATAGATCCCACAGTCTGTGAAAGGGCTCCCAAGGGGTTTATAAAGATCTTGTGCCGCTCCACCCATTCCTTTAGGTTGCATTATCTGATACTTCTAAAATCAGAGGCAACCTTTGGTAGGCCCATTCTCACAATTGTAAATCTGCATTATGTTTATGGCTGAGCACCAAAATCGGATTACATGTATGAAAGTTTAGTGATCTATAAATTGCCCCACATGTATTGCCGAAGGTCTTTCAGAGGGGTTTATAAAGGTTGTGGGCCACTCCATCTATTTTCTTAAGGTCATGGGTTAGATGCCTGAATTCTTCTATAATATCCGCATGGTATCAGCACTAACAGTTTTTTCTTCTCCCCTGCCCTCTTGTTTTCCTTTGCTGCAGGATATGAGAGTGAGGATAGCTCTGCCAATGAAGTTAATCCTGACACATCAGGTTTGGCTTAGTCTACTATCCCAAAGTTTTGCTAGTTATGAGTCTTATGAACGTTTTCTGCTTGAAACATGTGATTCAATTCATTGCTAGTGCATACATTATAAATATACATGTAGGCGCTGATCCACATATTGAGGAAGTTGTACTAATAAATTGAAAATGGGAAATTGGCAGCAGAATTTGTGGATTAGAAATTCCTTCAAATCAGGGATATCAGTTTCGTTTGATTAGTATTTCTTCACATGGATGATAACATCTTGAAGAAATTGGGCTCTAGTCTCTGGCATAGCCATTATCTTTCTCTGGAGTTGTAAGCCTTTTCGATGACTAATTAGGGGAATGAAAAAATTGATTTTACTGCTACCAGTAGAGGGAAATTTAAGGATCTTTCTGAACTCTGACTTTTCTTTTTGTAATTCATATGGTTGTTTTGTGAAATATGCAGTTTGTTGGCTTATGCCTATTTTGAATTGCATCAACCTGGAAAGAAAACATCGTGTTGTTTGCTAAGAGTTTGTGTTCATCAAAATTATCCTACAATCAAAATTATTGAATGCTTAGGCTTCTTTCTTGGTTTTCGATTCTAATGGTTCTCTAAAATTACTATTGGTAGGTCTTCCAACGAGTGATGAAGATGTTTCAACTCTAAAGGACACCAAGATTGCTGGTGAAACTCATTTTTTTGAAAAGGGCATTGCAGAATCAGATAATACGCAGAATATTTCTTTGCCAGAAGAGGATGAAATTCCATCTGATGCTTTAGACTATGTCTTGAAATTTAAATCAGTTTTTAAGTGCAGGCTATGCCCTAGAATCGTCTGTTTGACAGTGCAGACTCTAAATGCTCATCTGAAATCCAAAGTAAGCATCCATATTATCAGTGTTTTCATTTTCCAATTGTAACTAATTCACTTCTTTAGATCCTATTCCATGTATATTACGCGGTGCTAGAACCTCCTGATTACTACCTGCAATCTTACACTTTCCATGTTAAAGAATATTGAGCTTGCATGTGAACTTACATACATGATTATGACCTGACTGATCTAACGTAAAGCATTCATACTTTTTTACAGAGGCATGCCCGCTCTGTAAAGCTGTTGAAAGAAGGGAGGCTTAAACTTATGCTTTCTGAAGATGGAAGAATCGAGGGAGAAATTCATCCTGAGAAGGATATCTCAGACGAAGAGCAGGTTTGTACATTTGCATTGGTCGTTTGGTTGGGTACGCAAAAGAATTAATACCTGCACTAAATCCCTCACAATGTAGTGCAGTGTTTGGTTTGTTTTGTAATAAGGTATAGAAATTTGCACTAATAATACAATGTTTGGTTTGGATTTAGAAACCTGCACTAATAATACCCGCATTAATTAATGAGTGAATCTATGTATTATTTTGTGTGGGGTAGGAGGTGGACTAATAATGCGGGTATTAATAATGTGGGGATTAATTTATGAGAAGACAAATATGCCCTCACCTCTCTTTATGAAATGTATACTAATTTTTTAACACAACAAACCATTCATTAACCAAGATATAATACCTGCATAACTAATACCTGCATAGCTAATATAACGGCATTGCTAATACATGCATAACTAATACCTGTATAACTTGTCTTCGAACCAAACGACCTCTTAGTGCATCATCAACTTTTTGTAAATTGCTTACCATCAGAAACATATGTATCACAACAGGAACCTCCAGCATCAAAGAAAAGCAAAGGATTAAAGAGGCAGCGGAAGGGGAACAATTTTCAGAAGAGGAAGAAAAACAAGTGAAGAAACATTGTCAGATCTTGCTATGTATGCGAGCAGGAACCCATGCTACAAGAAGTCAAAAGCAAAAACGGCGAGCACAAAGAGCAATGCATGTAGGGCTGGATTTTTCGTGATTGCTCGCCGATGTCAGCCAAATTATAACATTTCTTTTTAAGTTTTGAGCAAAGAGCAATTTTGTACTGGGATGTCAAATCAGAAAGCTTTGTGGTTTTAGTAAATGTATGACACACATGCCAATATGCCATACATTTCAGATCTTTTTGCCAAATTTGATCCGTAAAATGAATTTATCTTTCAAAATCATATTTCTACGAAGATCATATGACTAATTGACAGATGCCCTTGTAACTTTCATAAAAGAGGCTCTCATATCTAGTTATTTCTGCAAAGATGAAGCTAACACCTTTATTCAACTGCTTACCTTTGAAGGTATGCTTGCTGTGTTTTTGTCAGCTTTATTAAGTTCGGGTGTACTTGAGATGTCCTTATGAAATTTAATGAATTGTGCTAGACTATTTTGTTTGTAATTTGTATGAGTATGCACAATGACTAGCATGCAGCAGAGAGAATGCAACGGCATCATAAATGGCGCAATTCTTCATCATAATGACAATCGTCCAAAGTACTGTGATTCACTGATTGCTTGCCAAAAATGTGTTAATGCATACAACTATACAAGAATCCTCACAGATTGTTGAACTATGTCTTGCGTACAAGTGGAAAAACAAAACTAATATCAAGGTTATCAAGACTATATGCTCACAAAGTAAAATCAAGGTCATCAAAACTATATGATTACAAAAGTTCTTGCTTAACTAACACAAGGAGTAAAATGTAAGCTATAAATGGTGACTACTATGAGCAGTGTTTTCGGAAACCCGTTCCTGAGTGCATACAGAATACAACAACCATATCAACTGGCACAAAATGCAATTGAGTTCATACGTACTTTCACCAGAAATCCACTGAGATAGATGAAGATACCAAAAAAAGAGTTTAACAATCAGACATCATTGATGAGGATCTAGGATGAAACAGTGGCCTAATAGAATGATGTCAACCTGAAGTGTTAGGAGTTAGGCACATCTGATCCATTCTTGGGTGAAGGTAGTTGCTCTTCATCTTTTTCGTCCGCTTCAGCCACATGATCAGGTTGAGGGGCTACTAGCTCCCCGCTTTCACTATTATCAGAGTTAAAATTGATAGGGAACTTTGTTACTCTAGGTTTGTCTGATAATATGTTTCTTTGAACCTTGTCAATTAGAACCTTTTGGGGAGGTTCTTCTCTCAGCTTCTCATCATCGTAATCATTGTTCACATAGTAGCCAATTCGTATGAATTCTTGACCCAGATAGGAACAAGTTAACAGGAGCACAGTGACACCAATTATATCTTCTTCACGAATTTTCGCAGGATCTGGAGGGTCCGCCTAGTATTAGTAGTGGAAACAATACACACATCAAATCAGCAGAAAGGCAGTAGATCCAGTAAAAACTATTTTACTAGTCAAGCCAGGAGATGATACCTGCAATACAAAGCGGTAATTTCCAACATTGACGGGGCCAACAAGCACACTTTCTAGTTGTTGGTCATATGTCTCATCCTCAGCAGATCCAACATAGATGAGCTTCCATTCCAAATCTGCATGCAAAGTAAGGCAAACTAAAACTAAATAAAGTTGTCAACTTAACTAAGCAAGACTAAATAATAGTACTTATTTGAAAAGAAAAGACAAAAATGCTAAGTTGCTCTCTACGACAGCAACCAAGAGGACAAACATCAATTTTGCAGGAGCATTTCTATGAGCTTGTCAAAGAACAGACCTAACACTTTGATAAGAATGGATTGGCAGTCAAAAGATGATTCTCTAGTATTTCAGTTCCTAAAGAAATTGAACAAAATACTACTACTATTACTAGTTGAACGGAGGCCATTAACCATCAAGAGGATTACACGATCTCCCAAGGCCTAAGGTCATTGGGTGGTTATTGGACCAAGCTGAGGAAACTTTCCGCCATACCACATGAAGCAATCTAAAGTCCAAAGGTATGCATCTAAAATAAAAGCTCCATAACAGCAGTACGCTCCCTTTCCTCCCCCAAACAAATCTTGAATATGGCATAATAATATACCTCAAAGAGCTAAAAAAAGATAAGAAATACTAGTCAATTACCAATTGGCTGACGAAACCTCAAGGCCCCAAGAACTTACAATCAGGAAGAACTTCAAGTGGAATAGAAGGTTTCCTCCAAAGTCTGCTACCTAAAAGCTGTGAAAAGCTATGATCTTATTTTACTTCTAAAACTTATTACTACAGAGTCCAAACAAGCCCCCAGAAAAAATACAATAAGGAAGGCTCTTTAGCAATTGCTAAACTGTTAAGTACATTGCCGTCCAACGCAGGGGCGGACCTACATGGTGGGGGTGGGTGCACTGGCACCTGCTGGGGTCGGAAAAAATTCTGTGTATATATATGTATGTATGACAGAAAACGTGTATATATATTTAAATGTGCACCCAGAAGAACAAAAGCTAATTGGGTGCACTGGTAAAGCAGATGTTTAAAGTTAGCTCCAAAGCTGGAGATTTGGGTTCGAATCCCAGCTCCTATAATTTCTTTTATACTTTTTTCGTCAATTTTATCTTGTGCCCCCATTGAGTTGAAATCCTGAGTCGGCCGCTGGTCCAACGTCAACATAAAGGTCCTGAAAAGTGAAGACATAACTATGGAGATACTATGGAGACAAGTCCATAAATCCTACCCTACAGGAATGGAAGAGGACTATTGGATGTTATTATAATAACAGAAGTAGCAAAGTATTAGATATCATGGTATGGAATTTCTGCAGTGATTAGAATTGTATGATCTCTCTGTTAACCATGAGAAAGATCGTGATAACAGCTGCATATAATTTAACATTTCCAAATATGAAAGTTTGAACTACTGAATTGGACTTTCTTCAGGCTACTGCCGTAACCAACAACACTGACAACACTTTGCTCACAGTAAACCAACTACAAGGAAAAAGACAAGGACACACCTAAATGCTCCAGCTTTTGGTATGACATGTAAACCAGTCTAAATTGGATCATCAAATTAGCTATAAGGAGTAACTGAAACCGAAATACAATGCAGAGGCACACAGCAAGAAGTACATTCTTTAGAAATCAAAATAAAGACATTATGATAAATTATATCACTTTGCTAATAGAATTGTACCCAAAGAACTGCCAATTAATTGACTTAGCTGCTTTCTGGAAAAGTCACTATAAGAGTATGAAAGGAAAAGTGATCTGCCACTCCTAAGAGAAATGGAAGAGTGAACGTACTGCTGAAATTCTATCAGATACTTTCTCTATATTCTAGAAATAATTTACTTCCAAAGCCTAGTGTGATCTGTGAAATACAGACTCCATGATGTTCAAGACATCCATAGCACGAGGGGATCTTCTACTCAACTAGCTACTTTGATGTAGCCAGTGAGCTGACTAGCACAGTATAAATGTATATCATGGTTGGAGACAATTTGTCAACAAGAGGATCAGATCCCCAAAAGTTGTACTATGTTTCCTTGATGACTCTTAATTTATTATGATCCTAGCATGAATTGTATCATGGATTCCATACGAAGTATCAACACAGTTTATGGGCTCGTAGGGCGGAATCTAACAGTTCCCATCCAATTTCAATCGTATGAGTTCTCTTCACATTTAGTACTAAGAGATTTTCTCGCATGTTTCCACTCAAATACAACACACTAACAGTAATATCAACAAGCATTTGAAGATGCTTATTCTTCAAGTTAATATGTTTTGGAATATAGAAACGTGACATTATTTTTGGGACAGATGGAGTACTAATGTGCAACAAAATCACAGTGTAAACGAATAAACGGAAAACAATTGATTTCTCATCGATTATCAACGACTTCAGAGTCAATTTTCAAATAAAGTAAACCCTAACTAGGTTTTAACAACGATAAAAATAAAGAAATAACAAGAAATTCATAGTACAATATAAATTAGGAACGAAAATAATTACTGTATATAATATTACCGTCTTTGAGAGGAGAAACACATTCGTAAGAGATTTCGAACTGTAAAGGCGTAAGGAACGACGTCGGATTATCTAACACCGCAACGTTTGTTATATTCACTGCACTCATTTTCAAATTTCAAACACCAGTGATAATAAAATCTCTAATTTCTGAAACTTTTTAGTGAAAGATTTTGAAACTTTCATGAAAATAAGTATGAAAGTAATTGGGAGTTTTTGAGAGAATTGCGAGACAAGGAAGAATTTTAGAGGAAGAATTATTAAGCAGCTGATGTTTTGGGAGATAGTGGGAAATATGGTTCTAAACGTTTCATTTTGTGAGCGGGTATTTATATGGATGACCGGCAGTTCAATTGGAATACTGGGTATAGCCGGTTACTTGTTTTGGCGGGAGTTTTTCGTTTATTTTCGTTTGTGGATTAAAGGCCCTCATGAGTCATGACCTCTTTTGAGCCAATGACGCTTAGAGTGTGTTTGGAATGGAGAAAAATGTTTTCTAGAAAATATTTTTCCTAATTTCCTATGTTTGGTTGGTTATATGTTTTGAAAAATATTTTTTTGGAATACTCATTTTCCTCTAAATAAAAAAAAATATATTCCCTAAAAATTGGGGGAAAGTATTTTCCTTACACACAAACCCTAATACCTATCCCCAAATACCCACCCACCTGCTCCAAAAATACCCCCCTCTTCGCCCTAACAACACCACTGCTCCTCTTACCTCTACCGCTCCCCACCCCCAATAACTCTCACACCACCACACCCTGTCATCAGAATCACAACCGTCGTCATATATATCCGCCTGTTCCGCCACCACTGTCATATATCTGCCTGTTCCGCCGCCTCTGTCATCACTCTCCCACGACAAATTCCAATGCTAGCGCAGCCAGAATCGTCTCCGTTTCTTCACCCCTTCCCTCGAACAATTCCGATCTTGTTGCTGCCGTTAAATCGTCGTCGATTACTCCGGCTAATCTAATCCGGCGGCGCAGCGCCTTATCCCATCGACTAGGGTTCGTGGGAAGGAAGGTGTTGGGGGTAAAGAGGAGGGGTTGGGGGTTGTTGTGAGGTTTCTGGGTGTGGAATGAGGGGTGGAAGGGTGGGGGTTGTAGGGGGTTGATGGGAGTTTTGGAGGGGGGTGTTTTTGTATTGGGAGTAAGGATAGGTAGAACACAAAGAAAATTTTATTTTCTTTTTCTATACCAAACACTAGAAAATCAATAAAAATATACTTATTTTTCAAGAAAATATTTTCTTTGTACCAAACACACCCTTAGAGGTGGTTTTGGTTGGTGGGATTGAGATTATAATTGCGGGATAAAAATTAGGATACAATTTATTCTATGTTTGGTTACCGTATAAGATAAAATAGGATAAAGTTATCCCATATTCTTATGGGAGAAGATAACATATTTAGCCAAAATCAAATATGGCCCTACATTCAAATAGACACATGAACTCTTGAACAAAGGCTAGCCAAAATTATCTATATTAATATGTTTACAAATATTATTTTCCTAAAATAGTGGAACTACAGCAAAAGAAGTTTAAATTTGTGCCTATTTTTTGGGATATCAATCATCAGCCACATTCTCTTTCTCCATTAACTGTTATCACATGATTATCACCTAAAAATTACAAAATATATATCTTTTGCATATATTTTATGTATACATTTTGCATACATTTTTCGTATACATAGAATGCATATCTTTATTATACATTTCGTATATATTTTGTGTTTTACATTTTGCATATTTTATTACTAGTATTTATTCTCCGTTAATTTTGGTTATTCATTATGCACACACTTATAATTATGTAAATACCAACTTAATTCTACCACATAAGTAATACATAGGGAATACTCACACTATATCTATTAGGGAATACTCACACCACATAGTTATTATAGATATGCAAAATATATTGCACTTGTATCAACAAAATATTATATGTATAATAATATCAATATACTATATATTGCGATGTATCATAAATATGCAGAATATATTGCAATTATATCAATAAAATATTATATGTAAAAATATTTTTGTATATTAAAAATTTTTATCATAATTATGCAGAATATATTACATTTATATCAACATAATATTTTTTATATAATAATATCATTATATTATATTTTAATACGTAATTAATAAAATATACAAAAGTATACCTTGGGATGAACATTTTATCATGCAATGCTAATTTAGATTTTGACCCAATATTTTCTCACTTAATTGAATGATGTTTTAGTTAGATTTATTTGTCAGCCAAAGAAAAGATTAAATGCTTTAATAAATATCTTTAATTAGTGAGATAAGATCACATCTAAATATAACTGATATTGATTTATTCTATTCCCTCAAAAATAGGCATAAAAGAGGGAAAGTGTTCAGTAAAAAAGAATGTCTATAAAAAGTAAATGACATATTGTTAAATGTCTATAAATCATAATAAAGGAAAAATATGTCTATTTTTTGTAAAGGACTCTTCTAAATGTTCATGCCACGTAATTTTCTCTATTTATTAGGATGGGACTATGGGTGGGATAAGTTATCACATATAGACAAAAATATGATACTTTTTTGCTCACGTCAAGACTTTGACCCTGTAAAGAAAGTCTTACAAATATAACTTTTTTTAGCGATCACTAGATCTTTGTATTAGCAAGAACCTGACAATCGCTAGCATGACAGTCGCCAGGTCTTTGCTAATACAAATATATGACGATCGCTAGAAAAGCCATTTCTATAAAAAAAATTCTAACGAGGTCAAAATTGTAGTAACGGCATTGGAAATGTCCATCTCATGCAAAAACCTCCGAAATTTATGGCCCTTTTTTGGCCGGTGAAACTTATATACAATGGAAAATTTACATGGTATAAACATTTATAAGAGCCATAAACACAAAATGAACACATTCTATAAACACAAAATGAATACAATTCATGTATAATAGGATACAGTCATGTATAAGCATTGTTTATAACCAATGTATAGTGTATGTATACCGGCTAGGGAATGTAATAGTTTATCTGACGACTATTTATGCATCAAGGGTAGGTTTCATACATTAAACCTTTTGGGGTGCGGCCCTTCCCTGACCCTACTAAATACGGGATGCTTTGTACCCCGAACTAACTTTTTTTAATCTATATCTGAAACTTACTGCCAGAATATTCCAACATATGTTTGAAGTTGAAATTGTAAGTCTTCTTTGCGAACTAGTTTTTGAGGTTTTTAAAAGTGGGAAAAAATGATTTTGGAAATGTTTAAACGAACACATTCTTTCTTTCCTTTTAGTTAAAATCAATCAAACAGAGTTGTAAACTCAATATGTGCAAAGTTTCAAACAATTATTGTAAGGTGTGGCCCACATGTATAATTATTTTTTTGGTTTAATTAATTTAATTATTAAATAATACTAAATCCTTTTAGAAGTGGGAGTTGTAACCTATTTAAACTACCCCACTTTTACACGTTGATGGAACGTGTAAATAAAGTTCCTGAAACTCCCTTCTATATAGGGTCCTCTCTCTCTACCTAAATTGAACGCTTTTTTCCATCCATAGTTGTTCTGTAAGTGAGAGGAAAGAGAGAGAAATAGTTTCTCATAACTAAGAAATTGCTTCCGCTCAAGACTATTCAAGAAGACAACAATGGATTCAAGTAAGTCTTCTTGTTTAAAGTATTTATGTTTGTGTATTATGTGAAAATCATTAAGTTCAAGTTCCTGAAATTATTGAAATCTTACATGTGGTATCAGCGCCAGGTTTAAGAACTAATGATTTTCCATTAAAGCTAGTTTTATGTGAACCCTAGTTCCTAATTATGTAATTTATATTAGGAGATTTACAATTACTGAAATTGTCTAAAGTCTTGCGCTGACTTTATCTTTTGAAACACGGTATTGATGAAAGGTTCTGCTATTTATTAAATTTATTTTATTCATGAATGTTAGCAACTCTGTGATCATGAAGAATGACCATGAAATTGTTAGTGATAGTCCATCATTCAATAGAATCTGGACAATCCATAAAAATTCACTTTCGGCCTCTTTCCTTGGATTAATTAATAATTTATTTTTTTTTATGAATTCACATTGCACTAAAAATTATTACTGACTACTTTGAAATATAGAGCTATATTGTTTATTAAAGTGAGATGTCAACTTAATTCAATCTATGTGTATTCAATTTCTCTCTTTGTTTCCATCTCATGGACTATAAAATTGATTATGTTAAGCATAGATATAACTCGTAGTAAGACTAAAAGCAGTTAATAAATCCTAAGTTCAACCCTTCAATGCTATATTATACTGTTGAGCCAAAACCTTGTGAATCGACCAGATTTTTAATTTAATCAAATCTGGAATATTACTACTTACATTGTTTATTTGGAATTATTAAGATAGATTCATTAATCACCAAAGTGGTTGAATCTTTATGATTTATTAATTTCAAAATTAATGATTGAACTTATATTCAATTACCCATTAATCTTGATGCTTACAATGATATATAGTACTTTTGGGTAAATTGAAGTTCATGGTTATGAGACATTTATTGATCGCCCAAAGGTTGATCATTTGTTCTTATAATCGTTGAGCATTAAAGAGATAATTTAGATGTACTGTTAGTATTGTTTAATTATCCAAAAATAGTAAATACTACTAATGGTGTATCAAAATTATCAAATTATGTTAATATTATATTAAGCATCATAATGTCTAAATTTGTATTTTGGCGTTCTGCCCAAAGGTGAACATCAGGATACACTTCAAGTATAATTCTGAATCTAATAGTATATTTAGTTTATAACTCAAAGCGTTAACGAATAGCATATTCTATTTGCAGCACTTGCTCTTCATTCGCACTCTGCTTCTGTCACGGCTTTTAACGGACTGAACTTCTCAGAGTGGTGCGAACAGATCAAATTCCATCTCGGAGTTTTGGATCTTGATGTTGCACTCTACACTGAGAAGCCAGCTGCTATTACTGCAAATAGCACCGCTGAAGAAAAATCCTATTTTAAGCAGTGGGACAGGTCTAACAGATTAAGCCTAATGTTCATGCGAATGAGTATTGCGGGCAACATTAAGTCTGCTCTTCCCAACACTGAAAGTGCCAAAGATCTTCTAAGACTTGTAGAAGAACGCTCTCAAACTGCTGACAAGTCTCTTGCTGGGACATTAATGGGTACTTTGACCACCATGAAGTTTGATGGTTCACGTACCATGCATGAGCATGTCATAGAAATGACAAATATAGCAGCAAGACTTAAGACTCTGGGAATGGAAGTGGATGAAAATTTCCTTGTGCAGTTCATCATCAACTCATTACCGTCTGAGTATGGTCCTTTCCAAATGAACTATAATACCATGAAAGACAAATGGAACGTGCATGAATTGCACGGAATGCTGGTTCAAGAGGAAACAAGGCTAAAGAATCAAGGAACCCACTCCATTAACCTTGTAGGCCATCAAGGAGCTGGAAAGAAAGGAAAGAAGCATGTTAAGGGCAAACAGAGAAACCATAATGTTAGTGAATCCTCTCATCAAGTACGTAAGAAGGAACATAAGAATGACAAGTGTCGTTTCTGTGGAAAACCTGGACACTTTCAGAAAGACTGCCTGAAACGTAAGGCATGGTTCGAGAAGAAAGGTAAGCCTTGTGCTTTTACGTGTCTCGAATCAAATTTAACTGAAGTTCCTTATAATACTTGGTGGATTGACTCTAGTTGTACTGTTCATGTTTCTAATACGATGCAGGGATTCCTTACAACCCAAACCATAAATCAGAATGAAAGATTTGTATACATGGGGAATAGAGTGAAGGCTCCAGTTCAAGCTATCGGGACTTATCGTTTAATCCTAGATACTGGGCGTCACTTAGACTTATTTGAAACTTATTATGTACCTTCTATTTCTAGAAATTTAGTTTCTTTGTCTAAGTTAGACAAGACTGGATACTCTTTTAATTTCGGTAATGGATGTTTTAGTTTGTTTAAGCATAATCATCTCATTGGTTCTGGTATTCTTTGTGATGGTTTATACAAACTGAATCTTGATAATCTGTTTGCTGAAACCCTCTTAACTCTGCATCATAAAGTTGGAACCAAACGTAGTTTGGTGAATGAACACTCTGCTTACTTGTGGCATAGACGTTTAGGTCACATATCTAAAGAAAGTCTGGAAAGATTAGTTAAGAATGAAATCCTTCCAGATTTAGATTTTACAGACCTAAATATTTGTGTGGATTGTATTAAAGGAAAACAAACAAAACATACAAAGAAAGGAGCCACAAGAAGCACACAGCTTCTTGAAATTATACACACTGATATCTGTGGTCCTTTTGATATTCCATCTTTCAGTAAGGAAAAGTACTTTATCACCTTTATTGATGACTTTTCACGTTATGGTTATGTCTATTTGTTGCACGAAAAATCTCAAGCAGTAAATATCTTAGAGGTATTTATTAATGAGGTTGAAAGGCAATTAGACAGAAAGGTGAAAATAATTAGGTCAGATAGAGGTGGTGAGTATTATGGAAGATATGATGAAACTGGACAACACCCTGGTCCATTTGCTAAATTCCTCGAAAAACGTGGCATATGTGCTCAATACACAATGCCTGGCACAGCACAACAAAATGGTGTGGCAGAAGGCGTAATCGTACATTAATTGAAATGGTTAGGAGTATGTTAAGTAATTCATCTTTACCCGCTTCATTGTGGATGTATGCTTTAAAGACTGCCGTGTACTTACTAAATAGGGTTCCTAGTAAGGCAGTTCCAAAGACACCTTTTGAACTTTGGACTGGTAGGAAACCTAGTTTAAGGCACCTGCATGTTTGGGGCTGCCCGGCAGAAGTAAGAATTTATAATCCACAAGAAAAGAAATTGGATCCACGAACAATCAGTGGTTTCTTTATTGGTTATCCAGAAAAATCAAAAGGGTATAGATTTTATTGTCCTAACCATAGTACGAGAATTGTTGAAACTGGAAATGCTAGGTTCATTGAGAATGGTGAAGTTAGTGGGAGTGAAGAACCGCGTAATGTGGAAATTAGGGAAGTTAAGGTGCAAATTCCTTTACCATGTACTTCTCCTAAAATTGTTGTTCCCGAAGTTGTTGTACCGCCTAACAACCAACAAGAACAACAAAATAATGATCCTGCTATTCATAATGAAAACATAATCAATGAACCTGCTGTAGACGTACCGCAAGAAGTAGCATTAAGAAAATCTCAAAGACAAAGGAGAAATGCTATTTCTGATGATTTTTTGGTATATCTACACGAGCCAGAAATTGATCCGGAAATTGATTTGGATGATTTGGAAATCAATGATGATCCAGTTTCATTTTCACAGGCCATTGAAAGTAATAATTCTGATAAGTGGTTAGATGCTATGAAAGATGAGTTGAAATCTATGCAACATAATGAAGTTTGGGACCTTGTTGAATTACCAGAAGGTTATAAAAGAATCGGGTGTAAATGGGTCTTTAAGACCAAACGTGACTCAAATGGTAATATTGAACGTCACAAGGCCAGACTTGTTGCAAAAGGTTTCACTCAGAAACATGGTGTTGACTATACAGAGATATTTTCACCTGTCTCTAAAAAGGATTCACTTAGAATTATAATGGCTTTAGTGGCTCATTATGACTTAGAGCTACATCAAATGGATGTGAAAACTGCCTTTCTGAATGGAAATTTAGAGGAAGAAGTTTACATGAATCAACCAGAGGGTTTTGAAATTAAAGAAAAGGAACACATGGTGTGTAAACTGAAGAAGTCAATATACGGGCTTAAACAAGCTTCCCGACAATGGTATCTTAAGTTTCATAAAACTGTTTTCGCCTTTGGATTTAAGGAAAACATCATTGACCGGTGTATATATCTGAAGGTCAGTGGGAGTAAGTTTATAATATTAGTCCTGTATGTTGATGACATCTTGCTTGCTACTAATGATCTTGGTATGATGCATGACACCAAGAAATTTCTCTCTAAGAACTTTGAAATGAAAGATATGGGAGAGGCAACCTATGTGATCGGGATAGAAATATTCCGGGATAGATCACAAGGTTTGTTGGGGTTGTCTCAAAAGGCCTATATCAATAAAGTTCTAGAGAGATTCAGAATGGAAAATTGCTCATCAAGTCCCGTTCCAATTCAGAAGGGAGATAAATTCAGTCTCAATCAATGTCCAAAGAATGAATTGGAACGTAAGCGAATGAAAGATATTCCTTATGCATCCGTAGTTGGGAGCTTAATGTATGCCCAGACATGTACCAGACCAGACATCAGTTTTGCTGTTGGAATGCTGGGCAGATATCAAAGCAATCCAGGAATGGATCATTGGAGGGCTGCAAAGAAAGTGTTGAGATACTTGCAAGGAACAAAAGATTATATGCCCACTTATAGAAAGTCTGACCATCTTGATGTGGTTGGATATTCAGATTCAGATTATGGTGGTTGTGAGGATACAAGAAAATCCACATTTGGTTATTTGTTCCTGTTAGCTAGAGGAGCAATATCGTGGAAGAGTGCAAAGCAATCTATCACAGCTGGATCTACCATGGAAGCTGAGTTTGTGGCATGCTTTGAGGCCGCAGTTCAGGCTAAGTGGCTGAGGAACTTTGTTTCAAGACTTGGACTAGTCGACAGTATTGCCAAGCCGCTGAAAATTTATTGTGATAATTCCTCAGCAGTCTTCTTCTCTAAAAATGATAGGTACACAAAGGGTGCTAAACCTATAGACTTGAAGTACCTTAAACTTAAGGAAGAAGTTCAGGAACATAGAGTGTCAGTTGAAGATATTAGCACCAAAATTATGATTGCTGATCCTTTGACGAAAGGATTACCGCCTAAAGCATTTATAGAACATGTTGAAAGAATGGGCATTATTGATAGCAATGTATGACTTTATGTAATGACTTTATGATGTTTATTGAATTGACACTTTGAGCTCATTAATGTAAATGTTTCTGTTTTACCTGTTTCTCTGGTATACATAATGTGAGAATGATGATGACAGGTTTTAGCTTAGATAAAGATATTCTAAGCATTATTGTTGGACCCATTATGTATTAAAAGTTGTGTTGGGTAGTAGACTAATATTGTAGTACATGGAAGGGATTATGTCGAGTGGTGTATGACCGCCATGACTCATATTAGTTGACCTACTCAATAACAACGAATGATGTTGGATTTAGTATTCACTGTGCACATGATGATTGAAATGTTTATTAAACCATTAAGTTAATTAATGTGTGCCAAGTGGGAGAATGTAAGGTGTGGCCCACATGTATAATTATTTTTTTGGTTTAATTAATTTAATTATTAAATAATACTAAATCCTTTTAGAAGTGGGAGTTGTAACCTATTTAAACTACCCCACTTTTACACGTTGATGGAACGTGTAAATAAAGTTCCTGAAACTCCCTTCTATATAGGGTCCTATCTCTCTCTCTACCTAAATTGAACGCTTTTTTCCATCCATAGTTGTTCTGTAAGTGAGAGGAAAGAGAGAGAAATAGTTTCTCATAACTAAGAAATTGCTTCCGCTCAAGACTATTCAAGAAGACAACAATGGATTCAAGTAAGTCTTCTTGTTTAAAGTATTTATGTTTGTGTATTATGTGAAAATCATTAAGTTCAAGTTCCTGAAATTATTGAAATCTTACAATTATCTCTATCAATGGTTGATGTAAAGTGGTGAAAAGATCACACAACACCACCCTTAAACGAAGGGCTTAGGTGAATATAGAAATTTTTGATAAGGAGCTCTTCTTCCTTCAATGAGCCTTATGTTATGGGAATTAGAATTAGTGGTATTAGCAGTTTCAAAAAATAAATTAAAGGAAAAAGAAAAAGGATCACAAAATAGACAAACTAGCTACTCTAAAGAACCAAGAAGAAACCAGAGCTTGAATCTTGATTCGAGTATATGCACGGTCGACTAGTAACAAAGAGTATATCAATAAACTGCCTCATATCTATAACTTTTTTTTTTCACTATATAATCATATTCAAACATTCACATGAATTAAAATAGAGGTAAGGTACAGGCAAAGGGTGCAAACAAGAATAGTGAAGCTAACGGTCCCACAAACCAGGCAGAAAAATTCCACACTTTGAGATACAACATGACCTAATGTTTTCTTCGGCTTCTTGTCATAACATGTACTTGCTGTAGTAGTTAAGAAATTCCAACCCTGCTTACACGGGGGATTGGCATGGCAGGTCTCCCCAAGTCTTTTTTGTGTGGAAAAAGGCTCAAGTTTTAAACATGAATTCTAGGGTCCTCATTTAATTAGTGTTATTAACTATGTAACATTCTCACCCCAATGTTTTGTAAGTTGCACAATAGTCCATGTATATAAAGTAGTTTTTTGCCAAATTTGGCCATTCCCTAGCTGCTTTCCCTCTCTCATCTCTCCCCCGTTTTCCCTCCATTTTTCCACATTCCATTCCCGCCCAAAGCTCCACCATAGCTGCTGAGCTTCCTTTCGTATTTCGAAATAATACCCATTCCACCATAGCTGCTGAGCTTATTATCTTGAATCTCCTTTCCAGTTTTAGGCAATACAAGCTGAGATCCCCCACATTTGGGTTATACGGAATTTCGTTAAATCTGGTCGTCGTTTCTTATCCATTAAAGGAGAAATCTTGTTCCTCCAATTTTAATCGTATCAATCCAGTCATATCCGGTAAGTGTACTAAATTTTCGAACATGTTTTTTGTTGTTTTTGTTGATTCGGGGTTGTTACGGATTCAGTTCCTCCGAACAATCTGCGTGAAATTCCAAACACCATTTCGACTTTCCTATGACCGTAATTGTAATTCCAAACATATCGCTGGCGTTTTACGCGGCGTATGTATATTATTGGAATTTTCACAGATAATGTTCGGAACATTCTGTAGGATGTTTGAGCGTTCTGTTGAAGTTTGGAACATCTTGCATTAAGCATCGACAAAGTGTAAGGTGATGTTCAGAACGTCTGCATGAGATGTTCCAAACGAGCAATACTGAGGTTCGGAACATCTTGCATCGAGCAATGAAAAACTGTAATATGATGTTCAGAACGTCAGGAAGATGTTCCAAACGAGAACATTGAGGTTTGGAAACATACTGTATAAATATTAGTAATACTAATAGTTGGTCATTCCAATTTATTGCAGGTGACCATCGATGGGTGAGGTTATATTGGGAGTTAATTATCAAGGTGAATGGGTGGAGCGTTCTAAATGTTATGCTTGGGTTCCGAAGGTTAAAGAGTCAAGACCCATTCTTGTGCCTAGAGATGTTACGTATGATGTTCTACTTAACAAAATCATCGGAAGTTGGGGGATAAGAGACAATCCGAGGGATATTTGCATTACTTACATGCTGAGTGTTGCCGCAAATCAAAAGACTCCTCCCGTTACAATAAGAAACGATGATGATGTACGCCTTTATATGGCTGACGTTGATCGTAATGGTGCTAGGCCCACACTAAGGGTAATTGTGGTTTCAACGACGGAGGAATGTGTTGGTTCTAATGACCAAGAAATGCCAAATATTGGAGGGCATGATTTTAGTCAGCGATTGGATGACTTACATGAAGAAGTAGCAGAAGAAGACAGAGGAGGAGGGGTAGAAGAAGACAGAGCAGGCGTAGATGTAGATGAAGAAAAAGAAGAAGAAGTAGAAGACAAATATGTAGAGGAACATCCTGCCATTTATACCCCTGTGTTTCCAACACAAAGCAGCGAGCCGATATTTCACTTCGTTGATGGCACAGGTTTTGAAAAAGGTATGACTTTCCCCAATAAGAAAGAACTGGTCACCAAATTGAAGATTGCAGCAGTTAAACATCGTTTTAATTACAAACCATTGAAGAATACTGCAAAGATTTTTAATGCTAGATGTTTAGATGTGAAATGCAAATGGTGGTTAAGGGCAATGAGGTATAAAAGTAATGATAGGTTCTACATTAGCGTTTACAATAACATGCACACATGCGGTGTCCAACATCATTCCAGTAATAATTCACACGCCTCTGCCCGGATAATTGGTGAGTTCATGAAAGGTAAATATTTAATGGGAAAAGGTCCAACCACAAAAGCTGTCAGGGAGTCCCTTAACAACGATTTTGGTTGTAAGGTTAGCTACTGGAAGTGTCTTAGGGGCTGTCAATTTGCAAAATCTTTGACACGGGGAACACATGCGAAAGGTATTGAAATTCTTGATGCTTATGCTTATATGGTTAGGAGCAAGAATCCAGGAACCAAGACAGATTTGAGGCTTTCTAGCACAGGGAAGTTCTTGTATTTTTTTCTCTCTTATGGAGCGTGGATCAGGGGATTTACTTACGTGAGAAAAGTCCTAGCCGTTGACGGTACACATTTGTCTGGCGAGTATGGAGGGGTCTTGCTGTCTGCTGTTGCTCAGGATGCAATGAGTCACGTATTCCCTGTTGCTTTTTGTGTTGTAGACAAAGAGTGTGACGACTCATATGAGTATTTTTTCGAACAATTACGCTGCATAGTTTCAGATAGTGAAGAGTTGTGCATAGTTTCGGATAGACATCCGAGCATCTCGAAAATGGTCGCCCAAGTGTTTCCTTCTGCACACTATGGAGTTTGCATGTGGCACCTTGGTGAAAGCATCCGAACAAAGTTTCAGTTTGGATTCAGTCTTCATAAATACTACACTGCAGCAAAGGCATACAGGGTAGAGGAATTCAATGATGCTATGAATGAGATCAGGGCTATTGATTGGAGGGTAGCGGATTATCTTGAAAATGTTGTTGGCTATCATAGATGGAGCAGATTATATTTCCCAGGAAACAGGTAATATTACTGTCTGCTTTCAATATGTTCCAAACGTCACATTGCGCTCTCCGAACATAACATATATGTTCAAAACATTATAGGAATATTTATTTTCCGATGATGTTCCGAACTCATTATCGGAGTTCTGAACGTGTGAGTCATGTTAGGAACATCACTAATGTTCCGCACTTCTTATTCCTATATCTTCACTTGTGCTTTATGCTAGGAACATGTTTTGACTATTATAATTTTTATTCTTTTTAATAGGTTTGAAGTTATGACATCAAACATAGCTGAGTCCATTAATTCCATGCTGAAAGAGCAAAGAGAATACCCCATTGCTGCCCTCTTGAAGGATATAGGTAGGAACTTTGCGGAAAAATTCCACACTAGGGCCATGAAGTTAATCAACCACCCAAATTTATGCGTCCCAGACGTTGAAATAAAAATAAGGAAGAATAAAGAAGCGGGAGACAAGCTAGTTGTCAACAGGAAGGGAACTTATGGTTTCGAAATCATTAGTCCAGGGCATGAGGCAGAAGTTGATCTATATGAGAGGACATGTACATGTAGGGAGTTCGATCTTGATCAGTTACCTTGTGTACATGCTATGGCAGCAATTAGGGGGTTGCATGGCGATGAATATGGAAGTAGAGTGTATGAATACACTTCTGGATATTACACAACACAAGCATACATCCTTGCCTATGCAGAGCCTGTCAATGCAGTACCTCCTGAAGAATCATGGGTCGTCCCTGCTGAAGAGATACTTTATCCAGTGCCTCCGCCCCCAAAGCCGAACAACCGTGGAAGGAGAAGGGTTAACCGGATTCGATCTATTGGGGAGCGTCTTCCAAAGAGGAGAAATAAATGTGGCAACTGCAAGAGATATGGGCACAAGAAAACTACATGCCCCGTTGTTCGTAGTGGAAATGAGGCTACAAGTCAGCCTACGAATTGAGTTTGTGAATTGGATATTTATATCGTCCTCGTTATAATTTCAATTATTTGGATTATTTGGATATTTATTTGAATTGCATAATGGACTTTTCGTCCTACTTGTATTGGTCATCTTGTGTACATATTTGGCCAAATTTGTTTCTTAACTTATGGTTTGCACAGATTTGCTTTACTGCATCTTTTGTGATTATGTTGTGCACATAATTGCATATTGTTCGCAACACATCCATTTTGTTTAGGATATTACATATGATGTTCCGAACGATGTCAAGGCATGTGAAAGCTTGTGAGGTCTTTATTTCACAATTCACAGTCGTAGCGTTTACCAAGTGCTACCTTATAGGAAATGTTCGGAACCTCGTGTCGATGATATTATATTATACTTTTATACGTGACGTTCCGAACAAGCTATTCAAAATTTAAAACACACAAACGGCTACAATGAACAGTTGGGAACGCAAATACCAATACACTAAACGGCTAAAATACAAGTTGGTTGCTGCAACAGTCACGTCAAAAAACACATTGACACTTGTAAATATGCGTCCCTTCATTTGCTTCAAAACATCTATAAATACCTCCACTTTGATGAACACTCAATTCACAATTCATTTCGCATTAACCAAGTATTACGTTCAGTTTTCACTAGTTTCTATATCAAGGAAGAACAAGTTGATGTACTCAAGTTTTCCATATTTTCTGCCTTTTTTCTAAAACGATTTCTCCATCTAATCTGTTTATATTTCCTTAAACATGACTATCCACTTTGATTCTTTTCTAAATTTTAAACAACTTTTCATGCAGATGGCCAATAACGCATTAAACGATCCATGGAATAAGTACCACCGAGTCCGAGAGCCTCCAAACAAGTCGCTTCCCATAAGACTGCTAGACGTGCATTATGAAGTTGTTGACATCAAAGAGGTAGCAGATAATTGTGAGAGGTCCATTCAAACACTCGAGACAAAACTTGAGCAGATGCAATTGCAGATAGATCGGATTGAGAGGATTTTGCAAAATCAATTCGGTGGAGATCCAAACAATAACGAAGACGCTATTATATATTAGATGTTTAAGTAGTTCTACTGTTTATGAATATGCTTTTGTATCTCTGTTCAATTAATATTATTATGAAGGTCTTTAATTAGTACTGTTAAACTGTCTCCAAACCATCCTGTTTGCTTATAGTTCGCAACACATCCACTGTCGTTTAGGATATTATAGACGATGTTCCAAACGACAACTTGGCCTACTCCATTTCTGGAAAACTTAATAAAATCATACAACACGTTCGGAACATAATACGTGTGTTCCATCATGAAAACAAATGTTCGGAACGTAACGGTTATGTTCCAGATACAACTGATGATCATTAACATTATCCACGTCCAAATATCCAGAATGAAAACAAATGTTCGGAACTCCACTACTATGTTCGTCACATTAAACAGCCGTTCGGATCGCACAATTGTTAATGTTGTTATCTTCGGGAGAAATGATGCTCCATACATATAACGATGTTTCGAACATCAACGGGAAGTTCGTCGCGTTCATCCGATGTTCCGAGCGCGCTCTTCTATTGTTGCTATCTTCATCACACTCTTCATATCTAGAGTGGTTAGAGTGACAAACTATGATCATTATATACCTACAAAGGACCCAATATACCTGTAAGAGCGATAAATTCATCCACTTTCATCACAAAGACCACTTAGAGTAGTTTGTGGGACAAATGGTGATCCTTATGAGTAGAAATGGACAAGTAGAGTCGTTAGAGTGGGAAATGATGATCATTATGACCAGGCAGGACCCAACAATACTTGTAAGAGTGGAAAATGATGATCAATATGATAATAAATGACCAACTATACTTGTAAGAGTGAAAAATGATGATCACTATCACTATAAATGACCAACTATACTTGGTATAGGGAGAAATGATGATCCATACATATAATAAATGACCAACTATACTTGTAAGAGTGATAAAGGATGATCATTATACCTAAAAATGATCCAAGATACCTGTAAGGGTGCATTATGATGACCATTATGTGTAGAAATGGCCAACTAGAGTTGTTCGACAGACAAATGATGATCCTTCTAATCTAGAAATGACCCAACATACCTGTAAGAGTGTCAAATGATGATCATTTTAACTAGAAATGACCCACTATACTTGCTAGGGTGACAAATGACGATCACTAACACTATAAATAACAAATTATGCTTGTTATAGGGAGAAATGATGATCCATACATATACCGATGTTTCGAACATCAACTTGACGTTCGTCGCGTTCATGCGATGTTCCGAGCGCGCTGTTATATTGTTGCTATCTTCATCACACTCTTCACATCTTGAGTGGTTAGAGTGACAAACAGCCACTTAGAGTTGTTAGAGTGGCAAATGATGATCATTATGACTAGGTAATTAAAGTGAGATGATCAGTATCACCCTAAATTACCAAGCATACTTGTTAGAGTGACAAATGACTGCACATCCATCTTTGTGGTTTCGAACATGCTAAATATGTTTGTCACGTGAACAACACGTTCGGAGCGGCATATTTCGATATTGCTATCTTCATCGTTCTGTTAACGGATTTGTTCAGATCAGATCGCGATATGATTGAAACATGAAGTGTGTCGTGCGGAACGACTTAGGGTACATTAGTAAATTATAGGACAAAATAACAATTTCAAATGAAATTTCTTGATCATTACTGCACAAAACATAACAATTGGAAATATAGAAACTAAACTATGAACCAACACTTGATCCAAGTACAGAATATGAGAACGATTAGCACCACGACTATTAGTACCCCAAAACCCAATTTTTTCCGCCATAAACGTGCCGCTTTCCTCTCTTCTTCAACAGCTTTCAACTTCTTAAGTAGACCCCATATTACTCTCTTTGCTTGATCTGACATCTCTTCATCATGCCATCTAAAGTAGTTGCAACCATTTGCCTACATAAAAAAATAAAATAAAATAAATACAACAAACAAATAAATTCAAGAAAGAAAATAAACCCACCACCTAACCTGACCATATTTGCATCCGTAAAACCTTCTTCCTGGGTTTAGCTGCGTCCACGATGTTGTTAACTTCGCAAAATCTCCACATCGACAAAATGGTACAACACTGCCGCTATTAACGGATCTACTAGACATTTTAATCTGGATGTTTGATGTAATTGTGTAAACTTGTTTTACAAATAATGAACGCATATATAATGTGTTGGGTGGTGTATTTTTATTACCGTTGGTAAATAAATGTTGTTCACGCGCCCAATGTAATAATCTATCACGACATTGGGCTAGATCGAAATGATGTTCGGAACATCGTGTAAAAGATATGTTACGCGAATTATACTTATGTACACTGCCGTTCCGAACAAGAGATTCAATATTTGAAATTCAAAAAAGGCTACAATACAATTTCCAAATACCAATACACCTATCATCTAGAGTAGTAGACTAGACTTGGTTTGCAGGTAGGCCGAAATGATGTTCGGAACATCATTTCGTAGACTAGACTAGGTGAACATCATTTCGTTAACTAGACTAGGTCTGCAGGTAGGTCGAAATGAGGTTCGGAACATCATTTCGTGGATACGTTACACCAATTACACTAATATAGGCTGACGTTCGGAACCCGTTCAAAATTTAAAATACAGAAACGGCTGCAATACAACCCGCTCAAATACCAATACACGAAACGGCTACAAACGTTTCGGTTGCCTCTCTCAACTTCTATAAATACCCAACGGCTCAAAGCATTTCAAACCATATTCATCAACTTACAATTCAAGGAATCACAAACTATTCATCTTAAAAAATGGCACGTCAACCACGAACAAGAGGAGCAAGAGGATCCTCCACGGCTAGAGGAGCCTTCACGGCCAGAGGAGCCTCCACGGCCAGAGGAGCCTCCACGGCCAGAGGTGCCTCCACGGCTAATATAGCCTCCACCTCTAGGGCATTATCATTTGCAGACGAATCACAAACTGAAAGGGCTATTGACATATTGGAACAACTAAGGGCAGAAGTGTGGGGTTGGAAGTTCCAGTTTGAGGGCTTCCTACATGACTACAAAAAGGACGTCAGAAAGATGGCGAAGGAAAGGCGTAGGATCACAAGAATGCTCAAAGGGCTGCTTGCTGATAAGGGGATCCATTACCTTGACTTCTACTCCTCTCCTTCACGCTAGATTTGGATGTTCCTATTAATGTTATTATATATTTCTTTTTGAATCTTTATAATCTAGTATCTTTTGGTAGAATGCTAGTATAAGTAGCATTCCTTTTGTAAAGCACTGACAGTGATGTGCAGTTTCTCCATTTGAATGCTAATATAACTAGCATTCTTTTTTGTAAAGCTCTACAATGATTATCAATGGAAATTACTTTTATCTAGTTCAGAACTCCATGATGCCGTTCAGAAAGGTTTTGTGTCGTTCTGGAACATTATTGACCTTAATACAATAAGAGTATCTCGTTTGGAACATCGTAATTTTGCGAAAAACATATATATCTTGTTCTGAACAATTGATGAGCACTCGATATGCTCTGTTCTTTTTCTAAAAACACTAATCCATCTATCTATAATTAAAATAACCACAGTATACCGAACGATATTAATAATGTTCCGAACATCTTGTTAAAATCTAAAAGGCACAACAGTTACAATATTATCAGTTGCACTCGTTTGAGTAGTACATAACGGTTACGATAAAGCCCTTCCCAACAGACTCGTCGATTGCCCCTTTGTTCACATTCACACATTGATAAATACCCAACAGTCACACATTGATCTACAACATTTCAAAATGCCTCGTCGTCCAAGAACAAGGGGAGCACCTATAAGAGGAGCATCGAGTTCAAGATGGTCTAGACTTCCTTCCTCGAGTTCACATTCAGATTCTGGAAATTCGACCAATGGCTTGGACCAATTAAGGTATGAAGTGTGGGAATGGAAATTCAAATTTGAAGAATTCTTCCATGATTATAGAAGGGACATAAGAAGGATGAAGAGAATGCTTAAAGGGCTCCTTGCTGAAAAGGGAATTGATTATGTCCCGTACTCCACACCACCAGGAACACCACCTGAAGCACCACCACCCTAAGTTCGATTGCTTATGATTATTTTAGTTATAATTTTATATGTTTATTATATTATTGTGCCGTTTGTGTCTCGATATAATATGTATTTTGCATTTTCTAAGGAACGATTTGTCGTTCCAGAACGAAGTATTATTGTTCCAGGGTAAACTTAATTAAATGTTGCAGATGTTTGGAACATCACTTTGCATTTCAGGAACAGACTCATGTCGTTCTGGAACTGATGTAATAATCGTCAGTATTTAATATTTAAGCACATCAAAAGCTGTTACTTGTTACTTGGCTAAGAAAATAAAAGTCATCCATACCTAATTACAAACCCAAAAAAAAGTTAAAAGATTATCCAAATATTACATATTACCCAAATCAAGGCTTCATTTTCCCGTCGAAAATATAAACGGCAAAACGTTGCCTCCACCGATCAGCCTCGTTGTCACAAATTTTGTTCATGGAGGTGTTTGTAATGAGATGCTCAATGTACATCAACGCGAACACTCCACAGGATTGCCCTGTTAGATTTTGTGGACAAAGTGATCTTGGCACTCTCTCAAACGACCACATGTCTCCTTCATTACACATCGGATCCAATTCTTTGAATAGCTTAGAATTTCTGACATAGATCGGGAACATGTACAGAATAGGAACAATTATTGGCAAGAACTTTTCATCATCATTAACACCATGATTGCAATCATACACCCAAACCTTCGCTTCAACCATGTCAAACACCACCAACACGTAGTGATTGTCGTTGATGTTGAAGACGGCGAAGATCCTCTTAGCACCGGCCCAACACCTACCCGCTGGGTAGGGTAGCTTTCCATGTGCATACTCCAGATAATCATCATCAAACTGATACTCCTTCAGCACTTTGTCAAGCGGTAGCTGTTTTTTTTTCGCATCTGCTTCCAGTTGGTAGTACCGTTTTTTCATGTTTGTCAAGAATGCCATATCCAAAATGAGGTCACTTTGATCGTAATGATAGGGGTAATTCAAATGCCTCTCCCGCATCATTGTCAGCACAGCTTCAACATACTGCAGAACATATAAGAGAGACAAAAAATAATTGGAGTGTAAGTGAGTGGTGAAAGGAAAGGTCTGTCTTTCCGAACATCATTCCATGTTCGGAACGACTGTGTGATGTTGTTCCAAGCATACTAATGATGTTCCGAACACAGTTAGAATGTTCCCTACAACGATGTGAAGTTCAGAAAATCATTCAAAAATAAACTTACAATGTCCCACATCCATTGTGTCTTGTCCACCAGTTCTTTGAAATCTAGGTAATTCATCGGCAATCCAAGAAAAACATCTTTTTGTTTCTTCCTCTTT
The DNA here is from genome assembly GCA_037355625.1 of Petunia x hybrida. NCBI lineage: Eukaryota > Viridiplantae > Streptophyta > Magnoliopsida > Solanales > Solanaceae > Petunia > Petunia x hybrida. The sequence goes on along the minus strand of JBBBVM010000059.1, from coordinate 5,703,122 downwards.
TTGATAAATGTGCTCAACGCCAAAACTTTTTTCCGCTTCAATGGCTTGTAAATATCCACTGGCAGCCTCGGACAAACTTCTTCCTGCTTCTTCTCCTCTTCTGTTTGTGGTGATTTCACAGCCTTTGCAGGTTTTACAATAGTTTTGCTCTTCAACTGCTCAATCGTCTCCTTCACGGCCGCCATCTCCATCACCATTCCTATACGCCAATCGTCGCACTCTTTGCAATTGCAACTGCTACATTTGGGGATGTCGAATCCATCACCACCAGAAGAATCACCTTTGATTTGCTCAGAAGCACCATCCTTTGTCTCGTAAGGCACGATCTGTTGCTCATAAGCCACCATCCTTTTCTCATAAGCCACGATCTTTTCATCATAAGCAACCATCTTTTGATCGTAAGCCAAAATCTTTTGCTCCATTGCTTCCCTCCATCCGCTGCATTCACCACATTTGCAGCCTCTGCAATTGGAGCTCCTCTTCACTATACCAACTTCAGTGATACCGGCAACTTCAAACTCACCGCGAACTACATCACCATCACCTTTGTTTCCAATGTCAATATTTACATCTTGCAGGCCACCAATTCCCTCTTCCTTGTATTCACCATCACTTCCAAACATCGTCGTTTCTGGGGCTTCCATAGCTTTAATTTCTATCACTTGTCTTGGAGGGGTTGCAGGATTGTTGTTGAAGATACAAATTGTAGTGCCACCAACAAGGCCAATGCTGCAAGCATCCTCAAACACTTTACAAAAACGATCTATTGTGTCGTCCTCTAAGTCATCAAATGGCATGAGGTCTAGAAAGTAATCCATGTCCAGCTCTTCATCGGTAGGAATGAGGAAAGGGTGAACAACCTGTTAATATACCCAACAACATTAAATAAATATCAACTAAATTTTAAGAATCTTTTAATGTTGTTTGGAACAAAGTCTTGTTGTTCGAAAACATCGGAAAAGGATGTTCCGAACATTGTTGACTGTAGAAGTTGAGGGTTCTTCATTAAGATGTTCCGAACATCAATTAGAAATATCTCAGTAACAACGAGGTTGTTCCAAACATTACATAACATATATGGAAAATGGAATACTTACAGGAACATCTTGTTGGTCAAACAACCTGTCCGTATCTCTTTCACAAATTTCAGTAAGCCTGTTTATGATCCTTGGGATTGTTTTTTCTTTTGGCAAATCCTTTGGTCTCAAGGCAGGAATGGCTTCATGAGCCCAGGCCATGAATGCCCATGGAAAGCCATAAAGATTGTAAGTCTGGCTTCCTTCTGCACGAGGTTCCATTGGCTTGATCAGATATTCCATTGTTAATTCAAAACTCATCCTACCCCAAGGATAACGCTGGAATTCTGCAAGATCGGCGGACAAGCACACCACCCATTGCTCTATTCCATATTTGGAATCCCTCGCACACAGAATAGTATGAACAAACCAAGCCATGCACAGATTTAAATACCACTTCTTGGGACAGGTTCTAGAACATACCAACTCAAGCAAGTCACCAGACTTCACAGCTTGCTTTTTCTTCGGCTGTTTTTGTTTTTTGGGCTTGTTGAACTTCCTCTTTGCGGGTGAAGGTGATGGTGAGGGTGAAGGTGAGGCTGAGGGTGACTCCTCCTCCTTCTTCTTCCCCTTCCGCTTCCCACTACCCTTCTCCTTCTCCTCCTTTTTCTTCTCCTCCTTTCCCTTTATCTCTTTCTCCTTCTCCTTCCTCTTTTTCTCCTGGAAATAATCAACAACAAACTTCCACAATTCCTTCCCCTTTTCATTCATTTTATCCATGTACTCTTTACTTGGATAGGGCCCACAGTTTAGCCCTGTCATTAGTGCAAACTCGGATAGGCCAAAACGTGCTGGCAATCCATTGAAGGATATCCAAACCTCTTTCTTCTTCTTGCAAATAATCCTTCGCATGAGGAGGTTATGCACCAACTTGGTGCCAAACAGTGGATATTCCGGTAATTGCAAGAAAGGACCGAAACAGCTATTGGCAAATCCCCTTCTCACCTGCAATTTTTTCAGTACCTCCTTGAACTGTATCATACCCCTAGCCAACGAAGAACGAACAGTAATCTTCCCATTAAAAGGTTCATTGTTGGTCAGGAAGGTCTTGAAGAGACCCTCAACGTTACTCTTGAAAGTAGCATGACCAACGTCTTCATACTGCACATAATTTTAGCATAAAATTAATAAAATGAATCACAATGATAGTAAATTAATAAATGTTCGGAACATGAGTATGCTGAGGTTCTGAACGACAGTTGCTACTGTTGGGAACAACATGTATCGTGTTCCGAACGAGAGCTACCAGCCTTAATGTTGATGTTGGGAACGTACAAAATGTCGTGTAGAACATCAACATTGGCGTTCCGAACAATACGCGTTTCAATTGAACTATTACCTGGTCTTCCTCCAGTTTCAATCCAGATGTTCCTTCAGCAGTTTCCTTCTCTTCACCTGCTTCCTCTTCAACATTTCCACCTGCATTATTTACAGCTTCCCCATCTATTTTAACTCTTTTTTCACGATCCTTCAGAAAGTTGCTTTTTAAAATTACATCCTCCGCCTCTCTTCTACTTATTTTGATGCTTCTTGGACTCTCCCCTGTTTTATCTGCTTCCCCCTCTACTTCTTCTCCTTTTTCTCTACTTAAATCATCAGCCTCTACATTTTTTTTACCACCATCTTCCTCTTCCTTTTCACCATCACCATCTTCCTCTTCCTTTTCACCATCACCATCTTCCACTCCAGTCCTCAAAAAATCACTTTTTAACAGTTCATCAATACCGGCGTCATCTAAATCCACCCTTCTTTCACCCTCATCTGCAGCCCTCTCCAAATCCTCCCCACCTTTACTTAGATCATAACTTGGTGCTGGACTTTGGCTTTCCTCTTGTTTATCACCTTTGTTCCGTGGACCTGCTACTTCTCCTTGGCTACATTCGTCACTCTCCACAACTAATTTTCTTTTAGTGGGTTTAGTAGTTCTTGGGCGTTTAGGAGTAGGTTCTAAATCTGTTGGAGTACGTTCCGAATCTGAAGTACTAGGCTTGTCAAGTTTCTTCTTCGGCGAAGGGCCCTTTTTCTTAGAAATCGCCTTCTTGGGAGTCTTTGTAGGCTGCTTCTTCTGCTCATCTTCATCTTTATTTCTCGGTCTTAAATTTACCATTTTTCTGCAGAGCAAAACAAGGGGATACTAAATTTAGTTACAGAAGAAAAACATGAACATCCTATTAGATGTTTAGAACCTTCAGCAACTATGGTGTTCGGAACATCAAGACACATAACAGCAATAACTTCAATTTGCAACTAAATAAAGCAGTGTTGGTTCCCAGAAAACCCTCAAAATCGTCACAATTTAACCAAAAAATGTAAACGCCCTAAAAATTTCAGTTGAACATCGAAAATCTCCTTTGTAGTTCGGAACTACTTTACCCATTAAAACACATAATGCCATTCAATTTCAACACAATATTACACCTTTTGTACAAAAACAAACACTCAAATCATCGTTAATCACTGTCGACGAAAAAATTAAAATCTCAAACCAAGGTTCGACATTTACACCACAGTTTAAATGAGAACGACATAGTTTACCTTTTATATAAAATACTTTGTTGTATTTGCTGGTCGGATTCCTTGAAAACACAGAGAATTTGGAGTGAAAAAGGAGATGAAGTGTGAAGTTGGTTGAAAGAAAAGCCACGCGGGGAAGGGGAAAGGGGTTAACTGATGAGTGAGGTGTGGTGTTCCCAAGGTTTGAAATAATTATTATGTATGTTTTAAGAAATACCCTCAAGTTTTAAAAGTGTTAATTTGGTCCATGATTAGTGTTAATCAGACTTAGAAATAAAAGAAAATGGAAAAGAAAATCAGAGACCCTTTTCTGCCAAAAAAGAGTTGTGCGGTTCTGGAACGCTACATTTCACTGCTTACACACCAAACATTTTTCCAATCTTTCTTTGATCTTCACCTTTTGTATTCTCTCCCTCAACATTTGAAAATGTGCATCATCAAAATGCCATGATTTCCCTGCCATTTCAATAAAAGACTGGAGTGGTAAATGGGCGTGTTGAGCCAAATCTGGACAAGTCAAAACATGTCAAACCAATAAACGAGTCATCACCAAACTCGTTCAAACATTACCAACCTGTCCACATGAACGAACCTCTCCCTTTTTTTTTTTTTTTTTTTTTTTTTTTAAAGTTTGTTTTTAAAAGTTCAATCTATGACATGTTTATACCAAACAGTTTGATAGGTCATTTTGATTTCGGGTTCAACCCGTTGAATCAAGTCAACAAACAAGTTATAACTCAAATTTTAAAACTTTGGCGAATTGGACAAATTACTAAAACGGGGTTAATCTTGCTACCTCTGATCAATGCATCACACTAGTTTCATTTGTAGTAACTGTACATGCAAGTAAAATAAAGCAGAAAGCTGTACCTTCATCTCTGTAGCTCTGGGCTTTGACTTGGGTTAGCATTGGACGAAGACTACATTTCCTAGATTGCATGATTATTGCTGAATATTTTACAGCTGTAGTAGCCATAATTTTTTCTATGTTGGTCCGCTGATCTTCTGCAGTTCTTAGGACGAGCAGCTTACTCTTGAAAAATTAGAATCGCCAAAGAAAACGGTACTGCACACTGTCTGGGACGGAGTAAGGGCCCTTCTTATCTCCTACTAATCGCCCGGAGAAAATACTTTCTTGGATAAACAACTTGAGGTCGCTGATTTTTTCTTTAAAAGTTGGGACGAATCGATATCCCTGCAGCGGTGCAAAGCTCAGGTTTGCTTGTTCTAATTGCACGCTTCGATGCCTGTTTCTCTTCTCATTACTATATTACTCCATTGACAGCGCTCATTATTTTTTATGTAATAGCTAATTAGTTAAATAGGGTGGAAGGGATATATCGGCTTTAATATTGCCACGAAATTATTTTCTTAATCACCAGAAACAAAATGAAAAAGAATTAAAGAAGACAGAAGAAAGGAACAGATGCCCAATTTTAGCAGTACATCACAAATGAAAAAGAAGTACCCACACACATTGTCATGTCTTAGGGGACCATGTTAATGGTGGGGATCCCACAAATAAACTTAAGTCACAAATAGATTTAAGTTTTATGCATTGACGAATACTTGCACAATCATTTCAATTACAAGGTAATCATAAGTAGATCTCTGCTGTAAGTATTACTAATTGATAGCCTTGTAACGGATCTGTTCTTCAGAGAATTCTTACTAATAAGAGATACTTTTCTTGTAATTGTTTAAATCTTTCAAGCACAACACTTCTGTTCAAAATAAGCACATAGGAGGAGAAAAGAAATGCAGTTTATCAATTGCATCACATTTCAAGGGAAAGAATACTATGTTACACTGTACAATTATTTTTATTTTTGACAGTGCCTGACAGGCCAGCGTAAAATTCCACCGGGTATGTGCTCCCACCCACCAGCAAATGCACCAAATAACTCTACCACCAAGTCTTTGGCAGTGTGAAAGATGCAACAGGAGATTCCACTTGTGGCCAAAGTGCTCAAGTAACAACTGTTTATATTGTCTCCATATGAAGATCAATGTATACCATCAATCATCATAAGAAGCATGAGGTGCAGCAGTGCAGCCAGGGTCAAATGGATCTTCAGACCCACAGCAATGCCAGTATTGAGTAACTTTACCAGAGTCAGGGGTGTCCATGGTGCCTCCACTGTAAACACTCTCAAACTTTCTTCTTGTTTCTCCTGTTTGATTAATCAAAGGGGGGAAAAAGAAAGATTGGAGTAAGGAAGCTTTCTCACTACGAAGTTAAACAAAGTAAAGAATGTAGAAAAAAAAAAATATAATAGCAAGACACTGAAGGGACACCCAAGGGTGTGGCTAAGCGATCAATAAAGTGGGTGACAGCCATGAGAACCAAGGGTCAGCACCCAACAACGACAAAAATAAAAAAGTGATATCTTCCCATTTGCCTACTCCCCGTTCCCCAAGGCACGTGTTGGTGACTGGTAGCAAGGTACCCAATGGAATAGTCAAGGTGCGCCTAAGCTGACCCGAACACAACTGCTATTTGTTACAAACAAAGAGGAAACAGGAGCCTAAGAAAGTAGGAACATGAAATATCAAATGATAACAGGAATAGATCCCAGTACCTTCCTCGCAAATGCGATGAAAATGAAGCAGGAATATGAAAGAGGAATCACATAATTGACAAAGTATTACTCGATATTACCAATTAACTAGTCTTGGCAGACGTAAAAATTCTTAAAAGTTGGCATTACTTTTACGTTTAAAGGAATTGCTATGAGATTTATTTGCTCTATTTTGTCTGCAGTACTAGGGGGATATTCTATCTGTAAACTGAATTACCTCAAATGAACTAAAATTTAATACTCCACCTGTCCTATTTTGCTATCTAACATCGGTGAGAGCCCTTACCACACTATCGTGAATCCTGATCTGGACTGTATCTTTACCAATAACTTTACAAGCTGCATTTTAACTTTTTGGACAACTCCACCTTCAACTAAGTCATATATAGAGAACAAGTCCCTATTAGGACACATATGACACGAACAACTGGAATCTTAAAATCCGTTCATTGTTAGATCAGGAACACTTTTCAGTTGCTATAGTTCCTCCAGTCATCACTCATCAGTTGTTAGTTTGTCTAATTCTTCATAACCTCAGGTTCCGATCCTAACATGTACCAATCTGAAGTCTGCAAAGACTAGAGATAAATGTTAATTATGAGTTTTTTCCTAACTAGCCACCCTCACCATTTTTGGACCAAGCTTAGTGAAAGAATTAAAAACGTTAACTCTTATGCACCTCAAGCTACCAACTTTTTATCCTCCTATGTGGCGTCCAAAAGATTGGAATGTACATGTTCGACTCTTAGCAATTGATAATCAAGAGATAGAAGAGTTTTGTAACTCTATGAACTACCAAAAATGGAGCATTTGTCTAAGCATTTGAACCATCTTTATTTCCATATATTTCATCATCACACTTTTTAAACTACAAACAATTAATCTAAACAATGTTTAAGCAGAACTCTTGTACCACATTGTGACACTGATCTGGTCATAACTGAATGAGACTTCACCATGCCACTCTAGAGATTCCTACTAGCTGAAGAGAACCACATTAACATAGGTGAATAATGGGCCAGCTCTCCCACCTTTCTGAATACCAGGCTTTTTGTCCGGTACAGGTTTCTAACATGTGACATGTGCCTCACCTACACGTCACAAGCTGAGCTGTACCAAAAGGGCGAGGGTAGCATAGGACACAAGCACAAATCATGCAAATCCAAAATTCTGAGATAGTGGGCACATTAAACAGAAGGGGAGCGGTGGAGCAATGGTAAAAGTTGTCTCCATAGGTTCAAATCATGAAAACAATTATTCATGCTTGCATCAAGTCAGACAACCTACATTACACACATCTGGGGTGCCCCTTCTCCGGACCCAACGTAATCACAAGATGCTTTGTACATCGGACTATCCTTTTCCCCTTTTTCTTGGGCACCTTAAACAATGTATGTTGTGACTATAAATTATTTTATTAAGGATAAAATTATAAATTTTAAGTTAAATTATTTGTAAAAACAAAAAGTGTCATTATTTCTGAAACAGACTAAAAAGGAAAGCATGTCACATACCTCCAAAATGAGCAGTGTGGTAACGGCAAGCACGAGGGCCATTTAACAAAGGATCGAACTGAGTCTTGCAATGTTTGCAAGTTCGGAGACTTTGTGCTTGTTTCTCAGAGCATTGAACTGAAAATTGTCGTTTCCCCAAATCAAGACTCGGTGGTGACCTGAATAAATGATGGAATTGAAGAGAAGGGGTTCGATTTTGATGACCGATGGAACAATTTGTAAATGTAATGATATAATTTGTACATAATTGGGTGGCCATGGACATAGATTTTATCTGTAAAAAATGTAAAAGAAAGACCAGGAGAAATTCAATGAAAAAATTGGATAATTTTTAGGCATATAGTATATTGCTTAGTTCTCGATTCATGTTGACTAATTTTCTTCTTTTTCGTTTTACAAAAAAAAAAGAATGAATATTTTTTAAGTTTTGAACTTCTAATTTTATTCTCAATAAAAAATTTATAATTTTATTATGATATATTTAAGATGATAAGTTTCACAAGAATTTTAATTATATAAATAATAGGACGTGTTTAAAATTACAATTTTCAAAATTTATTATTTTATTCTTAAATTTTATGATCAAATAGGTTCACGTAAATAAAGATAGAGGGAGTTTTTGCTAAATTCTTGCAAAATTGCTCTTGGAGATTTGTGAGAATCAAGATTTCATTGTCTAAAAACTTTTGAGTAATCACATAAAGCAGCCGGTATGAGAGGAAATATTGTTGTAGATGGATTTTTCTAGTGGGAAGGTTCAGTTTTGCCCTCGTACTTTAGGAGAAGATTTAAATTTGCCTTTTGTCAAGTTTAGTTGAATTCAAAATTATGATCAAGAGCAATTTTGAGCTAAAATTTTAACTACAAAGTTACTTTTGAGCCAAATTTTTAAGGATACTTGGATCTTTTAAAAAATGACAGTAGCGAATCTGACTCTTTTTCCTTCAATATACGAAGCAGTAGCAAACATAGAGGCCAAGTGTTAAGCCACCCTCAATGCATAAGCTAAGAACATGTTTAATAAAAGAGAGTGATGGATATAAATTATTCATGTATTTTTAATATAAAAATAAATATTTTAAAATAAAATATAAATATGTAAATTATATTTTCGCATATTTTCTAACAAATCTTTAAGGAAAAATAAATACTTGGAAAAGAAAAAAAAAATAAAGAAGCTAGAAAAAAGAAGCCACTTTTGCCAAAGTAATTTTGTTTGGGAGATTTCTGGCAAGAAAAGAAGTAAAGTCACTTTGGGCAAACAAATTCCAAAATAGCAAATGTGGAATTAGCATGTGGAAATAGAAGAAAAAGTTACTTTGGTCTTCCACTTTTGCCAAAGTAAATTGAAGAATGCTAGCACATGGATAAGAACGAAGAACAAGTCACATTTGTCAAAGTAGCAGCTAAATTGGGAATGTACATGGGATTTGAAGGAAGAAAAAACTACTTTACTCTCCACTTTTGCCAAAGTAAATTAAAGATAGCTAGCACATGGGATTTGAAGGTAGAAAACTACATTGTCATCTACATTGGCCTAAGTGTGAGCTAGCACATGAGATTTGAAGAAAAAGAGATATCATTTGAGCAATTTACATCTCACTTTGCCATAAGTAAGGAGCCATCATTGGCTTATTGGCTATAAATAGCCACTCCCTCTTGTGTAGAAGAACAATCCATTTTTATCTATTGTAATCATTTTCTTTTTTTCTCTCTAGCAAGACAAGAATTACTCTTGGTCTCTCTCTTCTTCTCTTTGTAGTAAAAATATTTTTAGTCTTTTTAAATTCCCTTTTAGTTTTTGTTACTCCATAATGGAGTAATCTCTTTTATTGGGATAGTTGATGAAGCTTGATATATTTATAATATTATCTCAATTTTAAAACCATACTTGACTTGAAACTTTCAATTTGATTTCATACCGTGCTAGAATGGTATTTTTTACTTAACAAGTATTATCATATATATGTATTTTATCTCTAAGTTACTGATATATTAATTTTGTAATTCTCACGGAGCAAAATTAATATATAAATAACCGATGAACAAAATAATAGTGTGAAAGTAATTTTTAGTAATTTATCATTCCAAACCCGTAATCTTGATTACCTCAGTTTTAATTCTCACGGAGGAATTGTTGTAAGAAAGATTATTGATTTTTGGTGAAAATATTCTCACGAAGTTTTTACTACCTTTTAGTACAATTCAAGCAAGAAAATTATTTCGGTTTAATCGTCACTAGTTTTAACTCAATTGATTTTACATAACCTCACAGAGTGTTTTATTAATTGATTATTTCTTAGTGAATAAAACATAATTGAATTAGCAATAAATAATTATTCTTTAGATAAATACGTGTTACAGAATTGATATTTTATTATAAATATTATCAAGTGAATTCAATGATTCCCAACTCTTTTTAAATTTGCAATTTTTCGAAAATTGTCTTGTTTAGTTAAAGTAAATTAAACTTAAAAATCTCAACTTTCATCAGCTTGATTCTCTCAAATAGTAAATAAAATATTCCAAGTCTGTAGCATAGAATATCCAATCTCTGTGGGACGATATCTTAAACTATACTATAAATTGACAAGCACGAGCAGGAATACCCTATACACTTTGGACTCGTCAAATTTTTGGCGTCGTTGCCGGAGATTGGCATACATCTACTTTGGACTAAATATTTGGTTACTAACTTATTAATATAACTAATAATTAACATAATCTACTAAGAACTACTATAACTATAACTACCTATAACCAACCGTTACCTCTAACAGTACTATACTAACTATTGCTTCTAACATTTTCCTTTCTGCTTTTAACTTTTTTCTTTTATTATTATTATTATTATTATTATTATTATTATTATTATTATTATTATTATAAACTTTCTTTATAGTCTTTATTATTACTACATATACTATTATCTATCTCATCATCGTGTTTTTTTTACATTGCTATAGCCTATAAGTATTACTACTTCTATTTTTATTATATTAGTAATATACTATCTATTACGTAGTATTACTTATTTAATTTATTTTCCCTTTCTTAATTTTTTTTTATATAGCCACTACTTTTATCTATATTATAGTAGTATGTAGTATAAGCTAATTTTCATCATTGATAGTGCTTACTGTTATGATCATTCTCGTGGTTTTCATTATAGTCATTATTATCAGTATTAGTGTTATTATTTTTCTTATTAATTTTATCCTTATTTAAAAGATTTTTAAAAAAAAGAATCAGTAATTATTTTTAGTACTAACGTTTCTTATCCTATGTTTACCTAATATTATATAGTTATATATAAATATTTTTTTCTTTCTTTCATTGTTAAGTATATATCACTCCCTACTATTATTATTACTAATTACTAATTATTTTTTTTATTACCATTATTTTCTCATACTATATCGACTGTTCTTTTTATGATTTTCTACTACTAGTATTTCTCTTTTTGTATTTTCTTGTAGTGTTATCATTACAACTATTTAGGACCTAGATTTGATTTTGATTTTTTATCTTTAAAGGTTTCAAGTAGTTTATGACCCACTCTTCTAATAAAGAGTTGGTCAATTACGATCCTGAAATTGAAAAATCTTTGCGGTTGTGCAGGAAAGGACAACCATCATCTTCTCAAAGCGTAACTCGTGATCAAATGGAGCACCAACTTGGAGATGGTGTTGATCCATTGGGAGTCGCACCACCAGTCCACCTAGAGGAGCAGTTTGATGAAGTGGCACCAAGACCAGCAAATAGAATTCTACCTGATTATGCTAGACCAGACCGCTTCAATTGTAAATCTAGTGTAAGGAAACCACCAGTGGCAGCAAACAACTTTGAAATTAGGACCGGCCTGATTTAAACAATTCAACAATCTTGCACTTTCACTGGTGATTCAAGTGAAGATCTACGTAGTCATTTAATTGATTTGTTGGAACTAGTTGAAACTGCTAAATATAATGGAGTACCTGCTGAAGCAATCAAGTTAAGGCCATTTCCTTTAAAAGGTGATGCCAAAACTTGGTTGCGAAGTTTGCCTCAAGGGTCTATTACCACATGGGATCAAATGACTCAGAAGTTTTTAAACAAATATTTTTTCCCTGCTAAAACAACAAAGTTAAGACAAGATATATCTAATTTCTTGCAGACTGACACTGAGTCAGTTTATCAAGCATGGGAAAGATTAAAATCAATGCTAAGAAAATGTCCACACCATGACATTGCTGAACATATACAGTTGTACATTTTCTATCACGGGCTAAAACCATCTTCTAGAAATGTGATAGATGCAGCTGCAGGAGGTTCCATAATGGGTAAAACCATAGTCGAAGCATTGCAATTGTTAAATGAGATTTCTGAGAATGCCATTCAATGGCCATCTGATCGTATAATTATCAAAAAGGCCGCTACGGTAAATCAAGCAAATGCTTTAAATACACTAACACAACAAATTGCTACTTTGGCACAAAAGTTTGAATCTTTTCAAGTGAATGCGCAACAACCAAGCCAGTCGGAGGCTTGTGACATATGCGGAGGAAACCATCAAAATCATGAGTGCCAAGCAACCATTCAGAATGATGAACAAATCAATTCTATTGGGTACAAGCCGTACCCTTTTGGAAGTCCAATGACACAGAAACATCCAGGATTCCAATGGAGCAATCCAAATAGTGCTGAGAACTCTCAAAGCTTCCAGAAGCAACAGGTACATAGCCCACCAGGTTACCAGAATCAAAATCGCGGGCAATCAAATTTTTGGCCATATCAGTAGACAGTTCCATATCGGCAAAGGCCTCAACAAGCTCATCCAAGTCTTGATGATCTTTTGTACAAGTACATTAAGGCCACTGAAGAGAAAATGGAAAGCCAAAATTCTTCCCTAAAAAAATTGGAAATTCAGGTAAGCCAACTGGCAACTCTTGTGTCTGAAAAGATTCAAGGTCCCTTACCAAGCAATACAGAGAAAAATCCAAAAGAACACCTTAAGGCCATCGCTTTACGGTCAGGTTTTGATAAATCTTATGCAGACAGGCAGGAAAAGAACTAGTTAGAACAACAGGTTGATAAGGGTAAGAATGTTGTAACACCCTCTGAAGAGAAAGAAAAGAATTTTGAAAAAATAACTCATCTCTCTGTGACGATCCCTTTTCCATAAAAGATGAAAAGAGAAAATCTTGATAGTCAATTTGCAAAGTTTTTGAAAATTTTAAAATAGATTCACATTAATATTCCATTCACTGATGCTTTATTGCAAATGCCTTCATATGCTAAATTTTTGAAAGAAATTTTGTCAAGCAAAAGGAAATTGGAAGAAGTTTCTGTGGTAATGCTTACTGAAAAATACAGCGCTATACTTCAAAATAAGCTACCACAAAAACTCTGTGATCCGTGAAGTTTTACGATTCCATGTACTTTGGGAGAAGTATATTTTGAAAAAGCACTTTGTGATTCTACAGCTTCAATAAATTTGATGCCATTTTCTATTTATAGAAAATTAGATCTTGGTGAGATGAAAAACACCGTTGTTTCTCTTCAGTTTGCAGACCAAAGTACTAAGAGACCTAAGGGAATCATTGAAAATGTACTTGTGAGAGTAGATAAGTTTATTTTCCCTGTTGAATTCATTGTACTTGAAATGGAGAAGTGTCCTGATGAACCAATAACTTTAGGTAGACCTTTTCTTGTTACAGGCAGAGCAATCATAGATGTCCATCAAGGACAACTAATTTTGAGAGTTGATGAAGAAAGAGTCATTTTTGATATGCACAAGATTCTAAAGTTTTCAGGGGATGAGACATCATCTTCTTGTTTTTCAATTGACATGATTAGTGATCTTGCAGATGAATTCAAAGATGACCAATTGATTTCAGACTCAATGGAAAGATGCTTGGCTAAATCTGGCACCACACATGATGATGATGCCACAATGAGAAGTGAAGCTGAAATATTAGAAAATAATTTTGAGGAAGAGGAAGAGACACAATCAAAAGAAGTTCAAACAAAATTTGAACTTAAAACTTCCCCTCTCATTTAAAATATGTTTATCTTGAGCCCAAATTATTTTCAGTAATAATTTCATCTTCTCTGACTGCAGAACAGGAACATAAGTTGATTGAAGTACTGAGAGCACATAAAAGAGCTCTAGGGTGGACTATAGCAGACATCAAAGGCATTAGTCCAGCTATTTGCACACATAGAATCCTCATGGAGGATAGCTATAAGCCAATAGTCCAACTCCAAAGGAGATTGAATCCAGAAATGCATGAAGTTGTTAAAAATAAAATAATTAAACTTTTGGCTGCAGGTATCATTTACCCAATTTTTGACAGTCCTTGGGTAAGTCCTGTTCAGGTGGTACCAAAGAAAGGAGGTATGACAGTTGTTAAAAATAAAATTAATGAACTCATACCTATCAGAACAGTTACAGGATGGAAGGTCTGTATTGATTACAGATGTCTCAATGATGCCACAAGAAAAGACCATTTTCCTTTACCATTTATTGATCAAATGTTAGAAAGAGTAGCAATATATGGTTTTTACTGTTTTTTTGATGGATATTCAGGATATAACTAGATACCAATTGCACCAGAAGATCACGATAAAACAACTTTCACATGTCCTCATGGAACCTATGCATATAGGAGAATGCCATTTGGTTTATGCAATGCACCTGCTACATTTCAGCGTTGCATGTCTGCAATTTTCTCAGATATGACTGAAATTTTTTTGGAGATTTTTTTGGATGATTTCACACTTTTTGGAAAAATATTTGAAGGTTGTCTTTACCACTTGACCTTAATTCTTAAAAGATGTGAAGAAACAAATCTAATTCTTAATTAGAAGAAATGTCATTTTATGGTTACTGACGGAATAATTTTAGGACATAAAATCACTGCTAAAGGGATAGAAGTTGATAAGGCTAAAATTGATCTTATAGCAGGATTACCCCCTCCCATAACTGTTAAAGGCATTAGAAGTTTTCTTGGACATGCAGGTATTTACAGAAGATTCATAAAAGATTTTTCAAATATTTCAAAACCTCTTACTAACCTTTTGATGAAAGATACTAAGTTTGATTTTTCAGGTGATTGTTTAAAAGCATTTGACACTCTTAAGGAGAAATTATCAACTGCTCATGTAGTTGTATCCCCATACTGGAACCAACCTTTTGAGATCATGTGTGATGCTAGTGATACAACAGTTGGAGCCGTTTTAGGTCAAAGAAAAGATAAAATTTTTCATCCCATTTACTATGCCAGTAGGACATTAAATGAGTCTCAACTCAATTATGCCACAACGGAAAAAGAACTACTGGCAGTAGTATTTGCTTTCGATAAGTTTCGTTCCTATTTGATAGGAACCAAGGTCACTGTTTTTACTGATCATGCAGCTTTAAAATACCTCTTAGCAAAGAAAGATGCCCGACCTAGATTGTTAAGATGGATTTTACTTCTCCAAGAGTTTGACCTTGAAATAAAAGACAGAAAGGGAACTAAGAATCAAGTAGCTGACCTTTTGTCTAGATTAGATAACCCTCCTCACGAGTCGTGTGAAATAAAAGAAGAGTTTCCTGATGAACATATATTTTCTTTCAGCTCAATTGTGACTCAACCACCCTGATTTGCAGACATTGCAAATTACTTGGAGATTTCTCTTACCAGCAGGGAAAAAACTCATATCTAAAGCTAAATGTTATATGTGGAATGATCCCTTCTTGTTTAAACTTTGTGCAGATAATATTATCAGAAGATGTGTACCTGAGGAAGAAATGAGCAAGATTTTGTATCATTGCCATGATGGAGCAATTGGAGGATACTATGCTGCAAATCGGACTGCCTTTAAAGTTTTGGAAGATGGATTCTACTGGCCAATACTTTTTAAGGATGCACGTGCTTACGTTGCACAATGTGACAGATGTGAAAGAACATGTAACATTACCAAGAGGGATGAAATGCCATTGCAATCAATACAAGTATGTGGGATATTTGATGTTTGGGGCATAGATTTTATGGGACCTTTCCCTCCATCTTATTCTTTTGAATATATCCTGGTGGCTGTGGATTATGTTTCAAAATGGGTTGAAGTCATTCCCACAAGAAAGAATGATGCTCGAACTATGTGCAATTTTCTCAGAAAAAATAATTTTATCAGATTTGGCACACCTCGAGTCATCATTAGTGACCAAGGGACTCATTTCATGAATAGACAATTCTCTGCTTTACAGACAAAATGTGGTGTGACTCACAAAACAGGAACACCATACCATGCTCAAACTCAAGGGCAAGTTGAGGTTTCAAACCGCAAATTAAAAAGAATACTTGAAAGAACGGTTGGAATCTCAAGAAAAGACTGGGCCCTAAAATTAGATGATGCACTATGGGCATACCGAACGACATTCAAAACGCCAATTGGAACATCCCCATACAGATTAGTCTTTGGAAAAGCTTGTCATTTGCCAATAGAATTAGAACATAAAGCTTATTGGGCATTAAAAATACTGAATTTTGAACTAAACTCTACCGGTAAAAATAGATTTTTTCAAATTAATGAATTGGAACAGCTGAGATTGGAAGCCTATGAAAATGCCAAGATTTACAAAGAAAAAACTAAAAAATAGCATGATAACTTGATCCGATAAAAAAGTTTCCCCTTATGGAGCAATTGAAATTCAACAGATCCATGGAGGTAACAAGTTTAAGGTAAATGGTCATAGGTTAAAATTGTACTTTGGAGGGCATTTTGATCAATAACCTTCGGTAACCATGATAGTCTGATGAATGACAATTACTACGTCGAGCTGGCGACGTTAAACTCAGAACTATGGTTCCTTACCCGTAGCCATTGAGGGTGAAGCAATGGAGACTCATAAGTCCAATATAGATTTGGATAATAAATGCTTAACCAATTGATCTGGTTTATATCCAAATTATTGTACAACCGGAACATCTCATGAAGGTCTCTACAAAAACATAGTCACCTATACAGGAGCAACTCCATGGTGATCGGTATGCCTAAGTAACTAGTTGGTTAACCGTTTAATTGTGCAAATCTAATTATGGAGCAGGTAATTTTCTGATTTATATTTATGCTAGGACCCCATGACTGTTATGGTATTAAATTAGTCAGTCTATTACACATAGAATATGTGTGATCACATTTTTTTCAAGCTTTTTTCTGTGACTGTTAATTTGAAAGCCAAAAATATTTACATTTTACTTATTAAGCAGTATTTTCTACTTTAATTATTGTATTTTTGTTTAAAAAAAACTCTTTCTTTTACTTCTTTTTTAACTCGTCCTGAAATGCATTTCATCCAGGAGAATGAAATGTTCAAGTGTGGGGGAGGATTGTTCTGATTTATATATGTTTTATAAAATATTTTTATGATCTTTGTAGGTATACTAATTAACAAAATAAATTCTTTGTATTGTATTCAATATTATTTCTTTTTTGTCTTCACCATATAAATTTTCGTGTTGATAATTTTGATTTTGTGAAAGCAAGAGAATGTATCTTCAACTCTGGAAATCATTGGAATTGAGAAAAGTTATGATCACAAAAACAGGTGGAATCACTATACTTGGCTAGAACTTGCTCTAAATGTTTTTCGAGGCGAAATAATGGATGACACTGGTTTTTGGAAAAGAAAATTAGGCCTTCTTCGATCCACAATTCAAGCCTCTTTATTTCTATCCAAATGTAAAAATTTACCACTTAGAACCCTTCTTTGAGCCTTGATCCTAATTTTCTTTCAAACACCCTCTCTACTTAAAAAAAAAAAAGTGTCTCTATGTATATTCCCTTATGTACACATATAGACGTAGTTATCATTTCTTCCAGCTATGAAAGAGCATAGATTGACATTAAAAAAAAGAAAAGAAATATTGAGGAAAAAACACACAAAAAAAAGAGAAAAAAAAATTAAAAAATAAAAAAAAAAATTATTGTGAATATGTGATTGTGTATGATAGTTCAAAGAAGAGGAAACACAAATCGAAAGTACTTAGAAAGGATGGAAGTACTGAGAAAGGAATATTTGCTCCTAGCTGGAAGAAGAAAAGTCACTATAGATATATCCTTATAACCTACCAACCTGAAGCCTGACATTACAAGCCAAGAAAAGTCCTAAAAAGATTTTAAAAATCGGTGTTGTATCTATATTAGTGGAGATAAACATGAGGAGCAAGCCTATGGACAAGACTATGATACTTAATGAATAAGTGGTCATAAAACAATCAATTCTGAAGAATTCATGGGGAGAAGAATGCAAACTTTTGTTGATCAAACCAAAATTCAGAACAAGGTAAAGAATTTGGTGAATTTAAAAAGGATAATTGTATTGAGCATAATGAATGTTATATATTTTTGAACACATTTTATATCCTACAAAAGTCATTAGCTTTGAAAAAAAATCTTCTTTTTTCTTGAGGACGAGCAAAAGTTCAAGTGTGGGGGAATTTGATGGATATAAATTATTTATGTATTTTTAATATAAAAATAAATATTTTAAAATAAAACATGAATATTTATATCATATTCTCGCATATTTTCTAACAATTCTTTAAGGAAAAAGTAATACTTGGAAAAGAAAAAAAAAATAAAGAAGTTAGAAAAGAGAAGCCAGTAGGACTTTTGCCAAATTAATTTTGTTTGGGAGATTTCTAGCAAGGAAAGAAGTAAAGTCACTTTTGGCAAACAAACTTCAAAATAGCAAATGTGGAATCAGCATGTGTGAAATAGAAGAAAAAGTTACTTTGGTCTTCCACTTTTGCCAAAGTAAATTGAAGAATGCTAGCACATGGATAAGAATGAAGAAAAAGTCACATTTGTCAAAGTAGCAACTAAATTGGGAATGTACATGGGATTTGAAGAAAGAAAAAGCTACTTTGCTCTCCACTTTTGCCAAAGTAAATTAAAGATAGCTAGCGCATGGGATTTGAAGGTAGAAAACTACATTGCCATCTACATTGGCCTAAGTGTGAGCTAGCACATGAGATATAAAGAAAAAGAGCTATCATTTGAGCAATTTACATCTCACTTTGCCATAAGTGAGGAGCCATCTTTGGCTATAAATAGCCACTCCCTCTTGTATAGAAGAACAAGCCCTTTTTATCTATTGTAATCATTTTCTTCTTTTCTCTCTAGCAAGACAAGAATTACTCTTTGTCTCTCTCTTCTTCTCTTTACACTAAAAATATTTTTAGTCTTTTTAAATTCCCTTTTAGTTTTTGTTACTCCATAATGGAGTAATCTCTTTTATTGGGATAGTTGATGAAGCTTGATATATTTATAATATTATCTCAATTTTAAAACCATACTTGACTTGAAACTTTCAATTTGATTTCATACCGTGCTAGAATGGTATTTTTTACTTAACAAGTATTATCATATATATGTATTTTATCTCTAAGTTACTGATATATTAATTTTGTAATTCTCACGGAGCAAAATTAATATATAAATAACCGATGAACAAAATAATAGTGTGAAAGTAATTTTTAGTAATTTATCATTCCAAACCCGTAATCTTGATTACCTCAGTTTTAATTCTCACGGAGGATGACACGACCCGAAATCCGGTTAGGCCGTGCGGGCACCCGACATCCTCCCCTAGACCCGTCGGGCGAACCCTTACCAATTAAATCAGGAAAATAAATATAATAATTCATAAATAAGGACAAGACTTAAAAAAAATACAGACATACTGATACCTCTGAGCTGTACAAAAGAAATTACAGCTGACTACCCAACATACTAGGTTTAGGGCTATCCAGATTAGACATCTAAGAGTACAAAGAAAACAGATACCTCCTGAAGGGAGCAAAATGCAACTGAAATGATAGCCGATAAACTTGTGGCCATCCGGAATAAAGGCTGGCTCACCCTGACAGCTGAAGTCGTCTTCACTCCTGAACAACGTGGCGAACTCAATCCTGGAGCGAACCTGCCGAAACGAAATAGATAGACAAAAAAAAAAACAAACAAACAAGGGTGAGTCAAAAGGACTCAATAAGTGGGGCAGACTAGCCACCTCAAAGAATAGGATAGCTAGCCAGGGAGAAAAGAAATTAGATAGACCAAATTCTTTTTATTTAAATTATAAAAAGGCAGAGCCAGATAACAATCGAAAACACGTAAGAAACTTATAAACTCAACCAAGGATGCATGCCAAAAACATATCAACAAATATGCAATGCACATATAAGCAGAACAGTAGTCATGTACCGTAAGTCTACACAATGGTATGAATTGAGATAAAATGAAATGAAGTGAGATGAAATGAAATGAAATATGATGCGAAGGGTCACATGTGCCCATCCTCCCATCTCGAAGCGGAATACTCCTGCATTCGAGGGGAATCCAATCTAATAATCAACTGGAGCGGAATACTCCTGCTCCTGGGGCGGAATACTCCTGCACCCGATATAATATAAACCAGAGGCGGAATACTCCTGCACTCTCTTGGGGCAGAATACTCCTGCACTCTCCTGGGGCGGAATCCTCCTACCCTCAATATGATACAATGGAGCGGAATACTCCTGCTCCTGGGGCGGAATACTCCTACCCTCAATATGATATGCAATGTAATGCATATGAATGACATATAATGCATATGAATGCAATGTGATGCAATAATAACCCTTCACCGGCGCGGGACTCTCATCGACAGCCGGAAAGTAAATGCCAACTCACAGCCAGAGTACAATGCTCAGATCCTCAATGCAATACCAACAACATGACATAACATATAATATACAATGTAAATCCAAAGCTAAGGTGTAAGGAGTATACCTATCGGCAACTACACACGTAAGGAACACGTGGTAGAAAATCCACGAGGCCATGTGCCTCCAAAGAAATGGATATAAACACTTACCTTGTTTCAAAGTTAGTACATCCACTCAATAACCGCTTGTCGTTTGGTTTCATTGCAAAACGATCCCACTCTATTCAATAAGTAGAAAAATATATCAAATTAGGCTAAAGGCTTCATTCCTCACATCTTAGGGCAATCCGGTTAAGAACCTGATACCCTATTCGTATACGCAATACGCAGGCCAGGCCTATGTACAGGGTTTAAGGTCACATAACCAAACCACAAATAATTTACATTTATATGTTGCCCATAACTCACTGAGTATGAATATATAATCAATTTCATTATCGGGGTCCATTTGACCCTTCAAACTATTAATTGAACTTGTTAAAACGATGTCTAATATTCCAGGTTTTACCGTTAAAATATATTTAAACACACGTAATAAACTCAAATAATATATTAGGATCATTACCTGAATGTTTCAGGGTGAAAATTCTACTTTTTCCCGGCCCCTTTTCTCATTTTCTGGCATTTTTCTTCCTCCCCGCGTTTCCCTCTGTTTCGTTTTTCATTTTTCTGCTCATTTTGATTGTTTCTGTTCTATCTGGTCCTTAGCATATGCTAAGGACCCCCACCGTCTCTTTCATTATTTATTTTTTTGTCTTTTTCCTTTTCCTTTTTTTTTATTTTCTTTTCGCGATGAAAATTAAAACGGTACCCTACGATATTCAAAATAATTCCCACTTTTGCATACAAGTTATACAAAATATATGTAATATACTCGCGAAGACGGATCTCAAATCGGACTCTCGAAACTCAAGATGCGAATTTAAATGAAAAGAAGTCAAATTATTTAACTTTCGGCATTTTAGCGGAAACTAGCCGAACAACTTCGAAATTCACTTTTGAAAGTTTACAAAAATAAAAAAATAATCATACGAACCTCACGGCGCTTTCGGATTTCGAATCGGAGCTCATTCGGCAAAACCGAGCTCGAAAATCTCTTTTTAATATTTATCGCCAATAAAAACTGAAACCTTCTTCCGATGCCTACCAAACGAGGTCTGATTTAGCTCAAATTTTACAGACAGGTTCTAATGGACATTACGAATATTTTAAAATTATCGGCACGCCAATCGGAGTCCTAACTTCCGAAACGACTGACCGAGGTCGTTTCATTCTCCTCCACTTAAACTCTCGTTCGTCCTCGAACGAGCCTAAATCTAAAGAAAAATCCGTACAGATAACAAAAGAACTTGCACGACCTTTATAAGCTACTCCAAGAATATTATATCATAATTACAGAATCAGAATTATAACACGAACACCGAACTCTTGGAATAAAACAGATCTGGATAATATGATAATACCATTGCCCGGATTATTCTAACTAAGATGATCCTTCCTCGATCACCAGAGGAGAGTTCTACATTTTCGAAACAAACATGCACGGAACTTTGAATGGGTTAACATGATTCAGTCGATAATTACCTCTTCGATATACCTTTCGATATAGAACAGGTCGATGGAACTAAGAATTAGCTTACGCTTCAGCAACGCCTTAGAGATTTAATATTATGATTCGGTATCAATTGGAGGACGACTCCTCCACTTAGAGCATAAACTCATACAACTAATTTGAATAGAAATAGTCATCCTCGAACAACCTGCTGGATTAAAGAAGACCTAGCTAAAAGTTGAACATAGGCAGACCTAAACTACCAAACTACCGTTTCGAGTTGCCAACTAGCTGCAACTCTCGAGTTCACAACTCCATACCTTTGCCGTAAACACCACCGCCCGATGGATGGTACTTCTATATAAAAATTTCGGCAGAGTTTCCCCTGAAACTGGATGATCCGCAAAAACAGAACCAGCACTATACTATACATGGAAATGGATACCCGGATAAACTGATATCCAAAACAATAATATGCTTACCCGGCTACAATAACACGTACTCTGGCTCAACACAGGAAACGTCACAAGCGGCTACCAATCGCCCAAGCTCACTAATGCCGGACGAAGAAGAAATGGAAATGGATCGAGGATAGAAATAATTAGAACTTCAGGAAGCTCATCTTCTTATTGCTTGGCTACCAGAGCTAGACTACTTCCGAGTCAAGCTAACCAAAGAATCACAACTGAAGAGATAGACCTTAAATGAGTTTTATGGAATATCTATGCCAACTCATCCTTCCAATAAGAAGGAAACTCTGACAATTTACCAGGAACCCTTTTATAACCCAGATAAGCTCATAGGATAACATGACTTGACTAGCATTTTGAACCAAGATGAGATACGTAGATCGGATATTACTTACTAATAGATTTTCACCGGAAGAAACGATAATACTTTTTTTTTATGGTGACGAATTAGGATCCCATTATCCTACCAACATTGAATTTTGAGGAGAGAGGTAAACTGAATTGACATAATAACAGAAGGTGGCGTAACAAGACGCCAAGCAAACGATAGCGACACTCACTGTCAAATCTCTCATATTTAGACAAAATAAATTAGTAGGGTCATCATAAATGCCAGGAATAAATCGTATCAGAAACTCACCCCACTACCGCAACCGATTCTGAATTACGATAATATCCAAGGAAACCGTCGAAATATGATAAGACACACCATTTCCAGATCGATCGGAAAGATAAATCTTACTTACAGGTAAGGGAAGAAGAAACATACGGGTCTACTACATTGGATGCCTCAGCATCCTGCCAGACTAGCAGTTCATAGAACTGCCTCTTCAGCTAAATCGAGCCACTACCCTGATAATTACTTCTAGAAGAATCACTACCACCACGCTCTCGACCTCTTCTGGATGGTGGTATTTCTCTGATTGATTAAAATTTAAATGAAATTCCTGCGACTGTGCAGGTGCTTGATGACGAGAGAAAGGACGACTGCCTACTTGCCGGAGTAAGGGAATACTCCTCAAAGGATAACTAGTACTCGCGACAATGATAACACATTTTCGCTGAATATGGGAACTGGGCAGATTGTCGATAGTTGTAAAGAAAAGACTGAATCTGATCTTAACGAGCTACTGGCGCACTCTAAGAATCAAGTGACACAAGCTGAGATAACCTGGAAGGTGACCTCCCAAAAATAATCAGAACTTTTACCTCCAAATGAGGTACCATGGTTACCCACCAGGGCCGTGGGATCTCTCCCACTCTAACTCTTCCCTTTCTAACTTATGGTATGCCTAATACCTTTGAGCAATATCAACAACGCCTTCAAATAAAGTCACAACCTCAATTTTTCGAGCCATATGGGATTTAAAGGAAAACTAAAGGTCATCAATAAATCTCTAAATCTCTCGAAAGGCTCATGAACTAGTTCTAATGCATATCCAGCCATTCTATAGAATTCAATCTCATATTCTGAAACATCAACAGGCTAACCGACAGGCTACCCTGTCCAATCCACTCAAACTGGATACACTTTTCATCTCGTTCACTACTCGAAAGGAACTTTTCCACGAATCTAGAAGAAAAACCGAACCAAGTTAACTAATAAAAGAGCGGCCCACCAATTCAAGGCTGGACTCTGAAATCGGAAAGCAGAATAATCAACACCATATCGCTGGATATAATCAAAAGCCTGAAGGCTATGTTGACATCATTTTATTTTTTTAAAAAGAATCACGAGGTTTATCTGATGCATTGCTTAAGAATATCGGAAAGTTCAACCGCGTAAAATAATGCAACCTCTTTGGGCACTCGGATCGAACCGATACCTCAGCTGGCTAACCAGCCAGAACAATTAGAGGTACAACACATACTATCTCCGGAATATAATATACTGCAGCAATATTAAGAACCAGAAAAGGAGCTCCCTGAGACCGAACGTCTCTATCTGTGGCAACCCGATAAGCTGCCTAGCGAATAATACGTTTTTGCGGTATCTGCGTCGCCAAAATTCTCGTAAAAGCATCGTAGAGAGCCAAGGGAACCACAAGGCCCTGCTCCCTTACCCATCGCGAGCTCGTACCGCTGGGACCTCCATAAATAGATCGTCAACACGATAAGAAAAACTCTCGGGGCTTCGTCAGTGCTAGCCCCTGGCTAGACTGCTTCGTCTTGAACTCATACCGTTTGCTGATTTGTCGCACGAGGGTTTTACAATTACCACGAAGGAATTAACGAAAATACTTTTGCATCCTAGACCGACGCACGATTAGAAAAGAAGGAAGTGAAACTTCCTAAATGCCATCATAGCCTCTCGTAGATAAGTACGGACGTCTACGTACCCATCAGCGAGACTCTACTAGACACTGTCTTAGTCTGGATAGACACTAAACTGGGCTCTGATACCAACTGACACGACCCGAAATCCGGTTAGGCCGTGCGGGCACCCGACATCCTCCCCTAGACCCGTCGGGCGAACCCTTACCAATTAAATCAGGAAAATAAATATAATAATTCATAAATAAGGACAAGACTTAAAAAAAATACAGACATACTGATACCTCTGAGCTGTACAAAAGAAATTACAGCTGACTACCCAACATACTAGGTTTAGGGCTATCCAGATTAGACATCTAAGAGTACAAAGAAAACAGATACCTCCTGAAGGGAGCAAAATGCAACTGAAATGATAGCCGATAAACTTGTGGCCATCCGGAATAAAGGCTGGCTCACCCTGACAGCTGAAGTCGTCTTCACTCCTGAACAACGTGGCGAACTCAATCCTGGAGCGAACCTGCCGAAACGAAATAGATAGACAAAAAAAAAAACAAACAAACAAGGGTGAGTCAAAAGGACTCAATAAGTGGGGCAGACTAGCTACCTCAAAGAATAGGATAGCTAGCCAGGGAGAAAAGAAATTAGATAGACCAAATTCTTTTTATTTAAATTATAAAAAGGCAGAGCCAGATAACAATCGAAAACACGTAAGAAACTTATAAACTCAACCAAGGATGCATGCCAAAAACATATCAACAAATATGCAATGCACATATAAGCAGAACAGTAGTCATGTACCGTAAGTCTACACAATGGTATGAATTGAGATAAAATGAAATGAAGTGAGATGAAATGAAATGAAATATGATGCGAAGGGTCACATGTGCCCATCCTCCCATCTCGAAGCGGAATACTCCTGCATTCGAGGGGAATCCAATCTGATAATCAACTGGAGCGGAATACTCCTGCTCCTGGGGCGGAATACTCCTGCACCCGATATAATATAAACCAGAGGCGGAATACTCCTGCACTCTCTTGGGGCAGAATACTCCTGCACTCTCCTGGGGCGGAATCCTCCTACCCTCAATATGATACAATGGAGCGGAATACTCCTGCTCCTGGGGCGGAATACTCCTACCCTCAATATGATATGCAATGTAATGCATATGAATGACATATAATGCATATGAATGCAATGTGATGCAATAATAACCCTTCACCGGCGCGGGACTCTCATCGACAGCCGGAAAGTAAATGCCAACTCACAGCCAGAGTACAATGCTCAGATCCTCAATGCAATACCAACAACATGACATAACATATAATATACAATGTAAATCCAAAGCTAAGGTGTAAGGAGTACACCTATCGGCAGCTACACACGTAAGGAACACGTGGTAGAAAATCCACGAGGCCATGTGCCTCCAAAGAAATGGATATAAACACTTACCTTGTTTCAAAGTTAGTACATCCACTCAATAACCGCTTGTCGTTTGGTTTCATTGCAAAACGATCCCACTCTATTCAATAAGTAGAAAAATATATCAAATTAGGCTAAAGGCTTCATTCCTCACATCTTAGGGCAATCCGGTTAAGAACCTGATACCCTATTCGTATACGCAATACGCAGGCCAGGCCTATGTACAGGGTTTAAGGTCACATAACCAAACCACAAATAATTTACATTTATATGTTGCCCATAACTCACTGAGTATGAATATATAATCAATTTCATTATCGGGGTCCATTTGACCCTTCAAACTATTAATTGAACTTGTTAAAACGATGTCTAATATTCCAGGTTTTACCGTTAAAATATATTTAAACACACGTAATAAACTCAAATAATATATTAGGATCATTACCTGAATGTTTCAGGGTGAAAATTCTACTTTTTCCCGGCCCCTTTTCTCATTTTCTGGCATTTTTCTTCCTCCCCGCGTTTCCCTCTGTTTCGTTTTTCATTTTTCTGCTCATTTTGATTGTTTCTGTTCTATCTGGTCCTTAGCATATGCTAAGGACCCCCACCGTCTCTTTCATTATTTATTTTTTTGTCTTTTTCCTTTTCCTTTTTTTTATTTTCTTTTCGCGATGAAAATTAAAACGGTACCCTACGATATTTAAAATAATTCCCACTTTTGCATACAAGTTATACAAAATATATGTAACATACTCGCGAAGACGGATCTCAAATCGGACTCTCGAAACTCAAGATGCGAATTTAAATGAAAAGAAGTCAAATTATTTAACTTTCGGCATTTTAGCGGAAACTAGCCGAACAACTTCGAAATTCACTTTTGAAAGTTTACAAAAATAAAAAATAATCATACGAACCTCACGGCGCTTTCGGATTTCGAATCGGAGCTCATTCGGCAAAACCGAGCTCGAAAATCTCTTTTTAATATTCATCGCCAATAAAAACTGAAACCTTCTTCCGATGCCTACCAAACGAGGTCTGATTTAGCTCAAATTTTACAGACAGGTTCTAATGGACATTACGAATATTTTAAAATTATCGGCACGCCAATCGGAGTCCTAACTTCCGAAACGACTGACCGAGGTCGTTTCAGAGGAATTGTTGTAAGAAAGATTATTGGTGTAACTATTTCCACGAAGTTTTTACTATTTTTTAGCACAATTAAAGCAAGAAAATTATTTCGGTTTAATCGTCACTAGTTTTAACTCAATTTATTTTACATAACCTCACGGAGTGTTTTATTAATTGATTATTTCTTAGTGAGCAAAAAATAATTGAATTAGCAATAAGCAATTATTCTTTAGATAAATACGTGTTACAAAATTGAGATTTTATTATAAATATTATCAAGTGAATTCAATGATTCCCAACTCTTTTTAAATTTGAAATTTTTCGAAAATTGTCTTGTTTAGTTAAAGTAAATTAAACTTAAAAATCTCAACTTTTCTCAGCTTGATTCTCTCAAATAGTAAATAAAATATTCCAAGTCTGTAGCATAGAATATCCAATCTCTGTGGGACGATATCTTAAACTATACTATAATTTGACAAGCACGAGCAGGAATACCCTATACACTTTGGCTCGTCAAAGAGGTTGCCATCCTTAACAAGATGCCACAAATGAGCAATGTTATTTGCCAAAATTTGGAGTAACAATCATTTGTTGTAAACTAACGATTATCAAATAGTGTCACATGATATAGAACGAAAATAATAATTATGGTTTAATTATTTTTCTTGAAAAGAATAAAAATGAGAAAGATATAATCTTGCACTCGGCTTGCCAAATTCCATTAATAATCAGTACTAAAGTTTGTTTTTGTTTTTTTTAACTCTTGAATTTTGGATTAGACGATGTCGATAGGGGGCTTTTCAATTACTTTTGAGAAACTGACAAAAAATTCAACACTTATCCCTTCAAGTATTGGGAAAAGGCAATACTTGCCGCACTTGGTCGTAAATCTTGGCAAAAGGCCAAGACTTGCCTTGGACCCCTCTTTATACCAACACTTACCCTTAAAGTGTTGGCAAAAGGCAACATTTGCCGCACTTGGTCGTAAGTCTTGGAAATTGCCAAGACTTGCCCCTTCCAGTCTTTCCCTGTATTCTCGCCATATAACTTGAAGTATTGGCAAAACAGTGCTTGCCCTTGAAGTATTGGCAATTGCCAAGACTTACAAAATTTTTGCCTTTAAGTCTAGGTTCCGGGCTAAAAAGGATGTTTTGCTAAAACATTGCTTAGGGCGGGCAATTTTATAAAACCACTCCTTATGGAGGGCACGCGGTAAAATTTTTGGGGCATCCAATATGAGGAGGTTAAAGCCGAAATTAAAGGACAAAGTATCATAGGTGTCATTCTAGAGATTTTATCTTTAAAATATAGCGACTTAGTTTACCAAATATAGTAATATTTTAGAAAAATACTACCAAACATCGCAAAAATATTACTTTTGAAAGCCTAACTCCTTCCCTCCCTTCTCTCTCTGCTCTCTCTCTCTCTCTTTCCAGCCGCCAGTCATAGGTTATGCGCGTCCCGGTGGAGTTGCTCCTCCCGCCACTAGTGATAGAGTTGCTGCTCCTTCTATTGATCGCTACGTTCTTTTCTTTTCTTTTTTTTGGACCTCCTGCTTCGGCAGTTTTCCCACATTTATAACTACCTTCTTTGTCTCTTTCATTATTTCTAAACCCACGTTAATTTTTTGGATTTTCTTAAACTCCTAATTTTAAAGATATTTTCCACTCATCTAGAGATTATAGTAAAATCTTCTTTGTTTTTACCATCCATTTCTTCCTTATTTAAAGCTTCGAGAATAGGACTAAAACCCACATTTTTGTCTTTTCTTTCTTTCTTTCTAATGTCTTTGAAGATGAGTTTTCTCAAAGGGTGATGTTTGACATTTTATGCCAACGTTTCCTTAATATTTCCGCATGTTTGAGCTTGTTATTCGCTCGTTTTATAGTTTATGAATGTGATTTTGCATTGATTTTATGTCGTATGATTGTAGGTTGTTATGAAGTGCAATTGGAGCTTTAAAGAGCATGATCGAGCAAGAAAAGATTGGATTTGGATTGAGGATCGGATCGAGCACGCGAAGGCACGACATGACGCGAGTTGCGGACGAAGAAAGCAGCGAAATAAGCCTGGCGCTATAACTGGCGCGGGGCGCCCATTATAGCGCCCACTTTTCTGGCGCGGTTTCTGGCGCGGGGCGCTCCAAAAGCGCCCAAGTTTCGACGTCTTCTGCTTGTCCCAGCGCGTCCGAGGCGCGGGGTGCCCGTTATAGCGCCCCTTGTGCGGATTTTTACTTCCTATTTCGTCTAGGCTTGGGTCTAACTTATTACTAGGTGTTTGTAAACTCTATAAATGCTCTTTTACTTAGTTTTTGATAGGAGTTCAGACCTTGGAGCAAGTTTTGAAGGAGAGGGGAGGAGCCCTAGATGTCTTCTAACAAGTTCTTTCTCTCTTTCTCTTATTCTTCTCTTTAATTCTATAGTTTGTTCGTTCTAGGGTGAGAGTAAATACATGAAGGTTGATGTTTGAAAGTTGATTTCTATATATTGATTTACCATTACGGATTGTTTATTCTTTCTTGATCATAATTGTTTGATTATTGAGGCCTGATAATTGAACACTATCTATGGTTTTTAGATTGAACTCGAAAGAGGGAATTTATGAACGCAATAAGAAAGAGTAGAGCTAGATTGTGAACCCGGGCATCGGGGAACCAATTTGTGAGTAGGATAGACATATACTTGCTCGCCTAGCTTAACTAATCACAGAATTCGTTAATGCGTGCATGTGATTCAACCCATAGACATATAGGGATTGGAGTAGCCTGCATAGACCGTGAAGAATCGAAAGGTTTTCACGGGTACAATTAACCTGTTAGTTAGCAATCTAGAAAATCAAGAAGTGGAATCAACTGGAAAACTCAACTGGATTGATTGTAGCTCTGACCCTGGACCGTTTCTTCTTTATTGATAACAACTATAGTTTGCTCTCGAATACTTGATTCCAGTTACTTGTTTTAATTATTGCATTTAGTTAGTAAAAATCTCAACCATTGGAAAAAGATCCCTGAATAGTTCTTAGGAAATTGTTTGGTAGAATTCAGTCATAACAATAGTCCTCGTGGGAATGATACTTTACTTATCACTTTATTACTTGTCGATCACGTATACTTGCGTGTGCGTTGGGAGCAACAAAGGCAGTGAGACTATCCTGAGCTCATCATAAGTTAGAACATCAAGATTTCCCTCTTCTAAGGTTATTACCTTAGACTCCTAAGTTTTTGGCAAACATCTTATTATCTTTCGAACTTAATGTCCATTTGAATAACTTTTTCCAAGGGATTTTAGTTCACTAACAATTTTCCTAAATATACCAAACATAGCTTCAATAGATTTATCTTCCTTCATCATGAATAACTCATATTTATGAACTAGAAGATTTACCCTGGTTTTCTTAACTTTTCTAGTACCTTTATGTTATTCCCAATACACACCACAATTACACAAGTGGGGGTGATTTGTGTAATACCCGATTTATATTTTATTAACTTAAGGACTTAAGGACCAGTTCCACAGATGTGTTCCTTTACTTAGTTATATGTGGAATGAGTAAAAAAGTAAATGAACACAGGATTTTAGCGTGGAAAAACCTCGACAACTTTGGATAAAAAAACCACGACCTACTTCCTCAAGTAGGATTTCAACTTCACTATTTTGAAAGACTTACTTGGTTACAAGACTTCCTTCTTACTAACCTAGGACTAACTCTAATCCTATAGTGACCCCTTTCTCAATAGATGAAGTTTCTTCAAGTAACTAGACTTGAATTATGTACTCCTTCAGAACTTTTAAATAAGCAAATAGTACCACTCAATAACTCCTAATACAGATGAACTAAGATTAAGAACAATATGACTCAATCTAAGAAAAAGTTCTTAACTTAGTTCCAGTAGCTTCTACGACTACACAGATACGACTTAGACTTGCTTCAATGTTTTTGCTCTGAACTCTCTGTATTTTTGCGTGTCTTCAAGTCATGAATGCTTCTCAATTTTTAGAGTTGGAAACTTGCTGAGTCTTGCACAATTAGGACTCTAAAAATCTTCCAGAGTTTGAGTCCTAATTGAACTCCTTCTTGGATAGATGATATCTTGTTTGCCTTATCTCAATCTTTATGCAATCTTTTCAATCCTGTACAACCCTGCATAGTTATCAAAGATAATTATCAGAATTAGGATAATGTTAACATTTCCCGCTCAAATGATTTTGCATTATTATTTATTCACTTGCAGAGGTCTGAAGGAACATGTTCACTGATTGTTCCTTAGTCATCAGTCAAAACTCCAAACAATAATTTTCCCCTTTTTTATGATAACAAACTCATAGATTGTGCCTCATATCCTTAATGACCTGGAACATCACTTTCATCTCAAAATTACATTAGAAGAGATCTTTATCATTAAGGACCAGGTTGTAAACAATTATAAATATCACATAAAAATCGTACTCACTCTTCTCTCTTTTGGCATCATTGACTATTCAAAGACTAGAAAAGAAAAGGCATAAGGCACTAGAACTAAGCTAGATCCTACTGGACAAAAGGATGGCTTTTTGGTTTGGTTTATCATGGATTGGAAGGACCAGGTTCCTGAGTTTTGCCTTGAAGCATATCAAACATTTGTTTGAGCATCCCTTCATTGGTCTCCTTAGCCTTTGCTGCCTCAGCCTTCCAGAAATCTCTTTCCTCATCCAAACGCTTTATTTCAGCATCCTACATCCCTATTTGTTGCCTTAGCACCCTAGCCTTGTTATTCAAAGGACCTTTAGTAGTCCCAGCCATAACAGGTGTAGCTTGTACAGCCACATCACAACTCAACAAGGTTGCAATCCCAAACCTCTCCTTTTTGGTGGCATTTTCCAAGTTTTTCAAAGGAACCTCCAATTTCTCAAAAAAAAATCAGTCAAAATGAAACCAAAAGGGAGTGCATGCTTCTTTTTCCCTTTGACAACCCTTTCAATCAGGTGCAAAATCAAGGAGTTCCATAAGGACTAGGTCTAGAAAACTGGCTATAACCCTCTTTTTCTGCCTGGAAAATATAATTTTGTTCACAAATTCAAACAACAACTGATGATGAAGGTGCATCTCACTCTTCTCAACTGCTCTAGGTTCCTCTTCATCAGGGTTTTCAGCAAATTTACAAGTGATTTCTAAGGCAGAGGAAGATTAGAAAATAAGGCCATTCCCTTTTAATATAGCAGTCATAACCAACTGAGGGAAGTTGCAGAAGATCTCCCAGTTCCTTTGCATCAAATTTATTTTCCTATTATTGATGGAATTGGTTATTCTACCTTCAGAAATGGTACAGTTGAAATAAAATTCAACTACCTCAGCTCTGGCTAGTTTCCCTTCTATTCTAAGGACCATGTCCTTCCATCCCTGCCTTTCCAGTTTTTGCAATAGCCAGATTATCCCTTCTCCCTCCAAATTAGAAAACACCCTTCCCTTCAACAGTTTTCTTTTTTCAAAGTCATCATGTTAAGTTTTATCAGTCTCATTTTCAGTGTTTTCATCCTCAGGCTCCTCATCCTTCTCAGAATCAGTTTCCTCATCCACAAGTTTCTTCATAGATGACATGGTTCTTTTGAAAGCAGGACCAGCACTAGAAGACTTCCCATTAGTCTTTGCAGACTTCCTTTGAGAAGTTTCCCTCTTTTTAGATAGAGAAATGATTTCTTCCAGAATTTGCTCCCCAGATTCCTCCTTAACCTCAATAACAGGTTCAAGTACCTATTTCTATTTCCCTTTCTTGCTCCTTTCAAGAGCAGCATCCAATTTCTCCTCAGCCAGCCTTGTACTCCATCTAGTTTTTCTCACCCCAGCAGTGGGAATTTGAGAAGAAGGAACATATCCTTAAGTCTGGGCAGAACTTTCACCATGTTTTTTCTTCTTAAGGACAGGCTTGTAGCTTTCTCTAATTTTCCTAAGTTTGGCATTAATTTTAGAAATTGTTTTAGGATCAATGGGGCCCTATTTCTGCAATTTTCTTCTCGTAGTTCTCAAATTGAGAAGGTTTATAATAGGCACGTCACTCTCACTGTCATTGTCACTCACATCCATAATGCGTACATCCTCCATGGGTTCTCTTAAAGTAGCCATAGGAGACCTTGGAATTGGAGCCCCTAAACCCCTCTCAACTCCTCCTGTTCACCCTCTTTTTCTGGGATGGGAGCGCCTAAACCCCTCACTTTCTCCTTATCTCCCTCACTCTCAAACAAGTTTTCTAGTGGTCCAACAGCCCTCAAAGGCAACCCATATACAACCATTGCTCTAGTTAAGTCTTCAACCTGTTCTAAAGTAGCAGCAACAGAGGGAACTGATCCCTCCCCTGAGTGTCAGACTCAAGGTTTTGAGGGTTTTGATTTTCTGGGAGTGGTGATGAAGTAGTATCCATGAGTGAAGGTGTTTGTTCAGTGGCAGTAGTAGAAGAAATAGTTTCAGGTGCAAGAGACATGGCTACACTACGTTTAAGAAGATACTTCACAATTATTTCTGAAATTTTGAAGAAAAAAACTGAAGGAAAATAATGTGAGATGAGAAGGTGTGCATGCAGTTGTTATATAGGAGTGAATTAAGTGATTGAGTTTGAGTGAGAAACGGATTACCCTTCACTTACCTCATTTGAGTTGAATTCCAGATGTTATGGGTTTCTTGAACGTCACCCAAAAAGAGCCGTTATGATTTGAGAGTTCAAGTGGGAGTGGGAAACTGGTTCTTTGATAGGACTGATGGTCAGATAGTTGAGTTCAAGTGAGATTCTACTTAGTCTAGTTACCTACAACTTTTAAATTCTAATAATATCTGAATAAAATAAGAGTACATACCTGAGAATGTATCAAAGGAACAGTTTCCACGCTCAATATTTATCATATTGCACAATCTGAAATTATAAGAAAATAAGGGTAACATCATTAAAAAATTAGCAAACTTAAGTAGAATCATGTCATATAAGTATACATTGAAGTATGATACTGAGCTGAACTTCTAATTGACTTTAATAATTTTTATTTAAGCCACATTTTTCTAGCCAAATTAGAAAAAAAAGTATAAGTCGACTTAGGTGAATTTAATTATCCATAGTTCTAACCTGTTCCTCTCACAATGATTTTTGTGAAAATATCAGCTATTTGCTTATTAGTGGAGCAAAAAGCTATTTTGATCGAACCCTTCTCACAATTGTCTCTAAAAAAGTGATGCCCTATGCCAATTTGTTTTGTTCTCTTATTATGCAGGGGATTCTTAGTCATGTTAATTACACTACTGTTATAGCAATAGATAGGAACAGTTCCTACATCAACACCAAAATCCTGTAATTGTTGTTTGAGCCACAACAATTGAGAGCAACATGAGGCAACTGCTACATACTCAGCTTCTGCAGTGGAAAAAGCCACTGAATCTTCCTTCATAGTTCCCCATGAAACTAAGCACTCACCAAGGAAATGTGCCATACCTGAGGTACTTTTCTTCTCCACAAGAAAACCTGCATAGCCAGCATCAGTATATCCTACAAGGTTAAAATTTCCACCTTTTGGATACCAAAGACCCAAGGAACCTGTTTCTTTCAGATATCTTAGAATTCTTTTTACATATTTCAAGTGTGATTCCTTTGGATCTGATTGAAACCTAGCGCATAAACCAACATGGAATACAATATCAAGTCTACTAACAGTAAGGTAAAGCAAGGAACCAATCATGTCTCTATACAATTTTTGATCAACTGAATTACCATATTTATCAAGGTCTAATTTTGTGGCAGAGGCAATTAGAGTGTCAATTTCTTTAGCATGATCCATGTCAAAACTTTTAAGCAGTTCCTTTACATATTTTTGTTGGTGGATCATAGTTCCATTTGAGGTTTGCTTGATTTGTTAGCCCAAAAAAAAATTGAGTTCACCCATCATGCTCATCTCAAATTCACTCCCTATCAAGCTTGCAAATTTCTTAATTAAATTTTCACAAGTAGCACCAAAGATTATATCATCTACATAAATTTGAACAATTAAGAGATGCTTACTTTTTTCATTCAAAAATAATGTGCTGTCTATTTTACCTCTGTTGTATCCAGTTGAAATACGAATTTGGACAAATGTTCATACCAAGCTCTTGGTGCATGCTTGAGTCCATACAGTGCCTTGTCCAACTTGTAAACATGCTCAGGGAACTGTTCATTCTCAAAACCTGGTGGTTGTTTGACATATACTTTTTCTTTCAAGTAGCCATTCAGGAATGCACTCTTCACATTCATTTGATGTAGAGTGAAGTTCATGTAGGTGGAAAAGGTTATCAGAAGTCTTATTGTTTCCAGTCTTACAACTGGGGTAAAAGTTTCATCATAGTCAATGCCTTCCTCTTGGCTATATCCCTGAACACTCAATCTAGCTTTATTAAGTGTTACCATGCCATCTTTATCAACTTTGTTCCCGAATACCCATTTTGTACCTATAATGGACCTGTTCCTTGATTTGGGTTCCAGGTGCAAAACTTGACTCCTTCAAAATTGGTTCAACTCCTCCTGCATAGCATTTATCCAGTCTGCATCCTACAGTGCCTCTTTTACATTTTTAGGTTCAACAAGAGATAGAAAGGCACTAAAGGCACATAGGTTATGATTCTTAACTATAGATCTTGTCTGAATTCTAACTGCTTTATCGAAAATTATCTGATCTACAGGATGTGAACCTTGATACTTATAAGGCTTGAGTACAACCCATCTTGTGTGTTTCATGCTGAGGAATAGTTCCTGCTTTAGTAGCATTGCAAGGTTGAGAGATGGATACAATATTTGTTCCCCCTGTCTCTGTGTTACCCCTCTCAGTCTCAACTTGAGGAACTTTTCCTTGCAACTCTTTCCTTATAGATTCCCTTGACACTAATTGCATTTGTTGGAGAACAGGTTCTCTATGCCTTAGTGTCCCAGTTTCTTCATCCTCATGTATCTCTACGGCTCATTGTTCTCATTGGTCCACAAAGATCTATATAGACTAGTTCTAAAGGCTTGGTAGTACTTGTATTGGACTACAAATTGAATTTGCGTCGAGAATACAAGCAAGTCAAAGTATCAAATTTGAAATAATAGCGAGAATAAACGAAATTGCGATTAAATAAACGAGATTTCAATATATGAGATTGAGTACAAAATTTGGCAGAGTTTCTATATGTATTTCTGAATGATTACATTGTAAAATAAATGGCTATTTATAGACTAATGGATACAAGGAGTTTTAACCATGATTCCCATGTCTCCCACTAAGCTGTCCACATATTAACCTCCTTGATAGTGGGGTTAATGGGCCGAAATAAGGGGAGAGCACTCCGCCAGGACTAAGCCAATTTACCGAGGCTTGAGTTGTTGACCTCGGGGGCTTGAGCTTGCAGGACGACCGAGGTGGCGTTCCACCGAGGTACACACGTAAATTCTGTTCCTCGATTGTTGACTTCTGTGACCTTTTCGTTCACCTTGGCCCATAACTTGCAAACACCCATTCGGTCGACTCTGGGCCATGCTGCTGAGGTGCTACATTTGCGAGTCAATTTTTACCCAATACAGATAGTTCCCCCACTCCTCGAGCAAGTACCGAAGTTACCGAGGAGTGGAATGAAATTGAGCGGGAGAATGACGCGGTGATATATACGCCAAGGAATTTAAAAACAATTCAATCACTTCAGCTTCCCGTT
Organism: Petunia x hybrida; assembly: GCA_037355625.1. Classification (NCBI taxonomy): domain Eukaryota; kingdom Viridiplantae; phylum Streptophyta; class Magnoliopsida; order Solanales; family Solanaceae; genus Petunia; species Petunia x hybrida. Next base: position 5,666,184 of record JBBBVM010000059.1, on the reverse strand, counting down.
GTGGCTTACATGGTGACCGTTGATTAGCTTCAAACAGTCACGCCTTTTCTATTGTTCTTCCCAACATTTTGGCAATGATGACCCTTTTTCTATAAATACTCTCACTTGAGACCTTCTTCTCCACTTGCATTTTTACCCATCCACAGTAAAGAGATAAAATCCACAGCCATTGAAAAGGTTACAATAATTTGTTCGTTTTCGAAAACCCAAACATCACACCACCACCATTTCTGCTACACACTCTATTCAAGGTCTCTATTCAAGGTTCTAGTGGTTCTTCAGAGTTGAGGGTTCTTCCCGCCGACACCATGATCGTCGGACTGGAGTTGGTAAACATGCCTCAACAATTGAATATCGTCATTTCAGTGGAAGGTGAAGAGGAGGCTACGTCACAAATGGGGGGTTTGAGGTGGTGCAAACAGACCGCTGGTCATGACAAAGTCATTGAGGGAGTGCTTCTCAAAAATCATGAGAAGGGTGTCAGAGAAATAAGAATTTAAGCATCACACTAAGTGCAAAATAATAAAACTTAATCACTTATGCTTTGCTGATGATATGTTGTTATTCATTAGGGATGATAGGTAATCTATTATGCTGCTATTGAGGGGCCTGATGTCATTCCCTATGGCATATGGGTTAGAGGTGAATGCCACAAAAACAAATCTATTATGTGCTAACATAACAACCCACAGTGTACAAGAAGTATGCAACATCACTGGTTATGCAGAAGGCGAGCTCCCATTCACCTACCTAAGGGTGCCTATATCTCCGAAAAGACTATCTGTAATTGATTGTGAAGTGTTAATGGAAAAGGTCACAAGAAGAGAAAAAGGGTGGGAATCTAGGAATCTCTCTTATGCTGGAAGGGCTAGAAGGGTGCAACTCATCAACTCTATATTAATGCACCTGCACACATACTGGGCATTTATTTTTATATTGCCTAAAAGTGTATTCAAACAAATTGTGGCCATATATAAGAATTCCCTATGGGATGGAAAAGCCATGACAAATAAAGTATCTCTAGTGGCATAGGATTTGGTATATAGATCAAAGAGTGAGGAAGGATTGGGGATCAATGACTGCATCATCTGGAATGAGGCTGCAATTGCCAAGTATGTATGGTATATTACTCAAAAGAATGATAGCATATGGGTAAAGACAGGGACTGGAGAGCATACAAGCTACCAACTGAATGTGCATGGTATTGGAAGAAGATCTGCTAGGTTAAGGAGGAATTTAAGGAAGGATATGTACAAAATAGCTGGCTCAAGAGTGGGGGAAAATACACATTTAGAAGTTGGTACACCTAGAAGAGAGAGGACAATATAAAGCAGCCCTGGAGGTATACTGGGTATGGAATTCAGTGAATATACTCGAGCACTCTTTTTTATGCTAGATGGTAATACAAAAACAGATGCTTACCCTTAATAGACTAAAGAGTATGGAATATGACAAGATGCAGAGTGAAACTATGTGATAGTGCAGAGGAGTCCCGTAACTATCTCTTCTTTGAGTGTAGGTTCTTTCATCAATGCATAACTAGCATACTAGCATTGCTTGGGTTGTCTACTGAAGTAGGGCAGATACAAAGCATGAGGAGGAGAATTACCAAATCAGTAAAAGGTGTCTTATGCAGAAGGTTTGTTAATGTGGTATTGGAAGCTATGGTTTACCATATCTGGAAAGGGAGAAATGATGTTGTATGGAACCAGAAAGTGATGATGCCTCAGGTAGTTTAAGCTGAGTAGACAAGACTGTAGATAGCGACTGGGGATGATTCACAATAGGAGAAAATATAGGAAGGATATACAATGGATAGAGAGTTTATACACTTAACATAGGCATAGGTTAGTCTGTAGTAGCTCTGAGCTACATTACCTTGAGTATACGGAATGTGGATCCATGACAATGTTAGCTATTAATATTATTATTGGTTCAGTGATAATAAAATTTTTCTTTTCACCAAAAAAAAAAAAAAGAAAGAAAAAGAAATGGGTGGTTCTCCTAAACATATGGACGATAACGTATATGTTGGATTACTATAGTAGTAGTATCTTAAACATGACAGTTTAGTGAATTATGTGCTAGTTATTAAAAAAAAGTAGAGGTTTGTTTCATAGGAAAGGGGAAAGTGCACGAATAGCCAGTTTGTGCCACTGTTATTTGGTTTGAGGCCACTTTTTCTTTGGTTGTGCAAAAATAGTCACTTTTTGGAACTTCAATCATTATGGGCTGAACTTCATACTCTGCGGGTTGAACTTTTAGGCATTGAATGCGTACCTTTAACCCTTGTGGGTTGAAACTTCATACCTTCAGTCTACAGGGATTGAAGTTCCAAAAAAGTGGTAACTTTTATACAACCAAAAAAAAAGTGGCCTGGATTAAAATACCAGTGGCAAAAGTGACAGCCGGATGAAATTTTTACCATAGGAAACTTGTTGATGCTTTATAGAGATCAGAGTTGACAAATTTAAAATTTTTCAATTACGATATCTAACCCGAAATACAAGAGACAAATTTTTTTTTTTTTTAATGGTTATTATAATTCAACGATTAGAATGCGGGATCCAAAGGGTATTCAAAAAAATGATACAATGTCACCTAAAATAAGAACCATATAAAGGGGATTCAACAATTCATTACTATAGAAAAAATTATTCACCCCTTTCAGTGTAACTTTCCAGGCAAAGGGATTCATTTCACGAACAATCCCTTTTGGGATGAATTAAATAAATAGAGTTTTTTACATAATATATGTTTATAAAGCATTTACTTATGGTTCAAATTTTGCAAAATAAGAATATATAAGCGAAAATCTTTTAGAAAATGGTTACATCTTTAATCTGTTATAGCATATAGTGATAGTTCAAGTGACTAAGCTTGTTGAGTACTAAATGAAACTACCAGAGTTAAAATCTTAAGTTTCCTTTACAAAAAGAAAAATCTTAATACGTGGATATTGTCGTCATTCCTTTTTCATAGTGTAATTTTTCGGTCAAGGAAATTCATTTCATGAACCCCTCCACACAAGGTGGCTGCGCCCCTGGTCCTTAGTAGTATCGTCTTAATTCTAGTGAATCAAACCGTGTTGCAGAGAGTTAAAATCTGAAGTTTCCTAGATGAAAAGAAAATAATATTTTAGGACGTGTAGTATAAATAGAAATAACCCTTTAATTTGATATGTTCTAAATATCCAATGCTTGCACAGTACCTAGCTATTCCATATAAAGTATATTATGAAGATATAAGGGGGTGGGGGTGAATTATAATTTTAAAGCTTTTAATCACTTTCAGTCGACTACTTTAGTCGACTAAATCTGGAACAGTGGAATAAGAAATATAAGATGCAGAAATTAAAGGACACGAGCATTTTTATACTGGTTCAGAACCAATATGGTTCCTAATCCTGTCCTGTTTGGTCGCAAGGGAGGTATCTCTTCAGCTCTTATAGTGTTCTTCAAAGTACAACTTGAATGATTTTCTGTCGCTAACCATCAACGAACTCAACTGGTGATTGTTGTAACTTCGCTCACCACTAACGACTTAAAGTTGGTATTACAGACAATAACCAACTCACTCGACACTAACCTTACTTTCTCTCTTTACTCTCTTTTCTTTTTCTTGTACAATGGTAGACTCTCAAGAATACAATGTTATCAAGACTAAAAGAGAGTGCTATAAAGTTGTAGGTTGCGTAGTTTTATGAGAAGAGAAGGCTGTGTATTTACAGTCTTGAAGTCTTCAGCGTGTCTTCAACGTACAGTCTTGCAAATCTGTCATGAGTGATTTCCTTTGATTGTGCTGAGATATTTTCCATAACGAAGAAGAAGAGATATTGACCCAAGGGAGTTGATCCTAAAAAAGGTTTAGGATATCCTTTATGAGAATAATGTTAAGAGCTGATATGGAAGTCCTGATCTTTCTCGAGAGCAATATATGCCTTGATTGAGTTGATTTCTCCGAATCTCTTTCCTTTGTTGGCAGCATATTCATTCAGAGCTTGACGCCTTAATTTGTGCAGCTAAAAGATCTTCTGAGAAGTTCCAGTGTGAACTTACTTCTTAATTTGATGCGCAATGATTCCTTTACCATAAGTAGTATAGAGCAGCATCTTGTACTTCTTTTCTTCCATATTTCATTCATCTTGAGAGCTTTCAGTACCTACAATTTAGGATGAGAATATTAGTCATTATACATAGGGATTTAACCTATTGTAATCATCAAACAAGGAGTCAACAGTCTCCCCCTTTTTGATGATGACAATATTTGAATATTTTATGATACTTCCCCATGTTTGAAAGCTCAGAAGTTTTTGTCCCCCTGATTATATGCTCCCTCTGACTTTAGGTATACATGGAACATGAATAATACAAAACTATACCTCGACCAAGAAGTTAGTCGACTATAATGAACTATACAATAAGTCGACTATGAATTTCCAACTGGGCCAAAACTGCGTCAGCATATTCACATAACATAACATAGCAGAATTCACATAGATAATGTTTTAGCATCTATATTACAGAGCTGAAGGCAGTTCACAAAATAAAACATAAATAAGCACAGTCATAAACAAGAATTTCTTCCCCTTTGTCATCAACAAAAAACTAGGAGAGACAAGCACAACCAACTGCAAATCAACCACTAGCGCCTTCCCAGAAAGTATTTCAGGGTATTGATGATGTTGGTTCCCAAGGTGTCCATGCAAGAGTGGAGAGAGACAAGGCTTTGCGAGCATCTTTGGCGATCTGATCAAGAGAAATTCTTAAAAGGGCCACATCAGTTTTAGTCGACTTTATGTCATCTCGAGCTTTTTCAAGATTGTATTGAGAGGAGAGACAAAGATCACGTAGATAGCAAAGTTGACTTTCAATAGTAGTAAGGCGTCATAGAACATCAGCATTTTCAATGGAGGTAGCAGGATTTGGTGCAGAGGGGGCAGGAGGAACCTCTAACTTAGGTTTCATGATCCAAGAGTCTCCAAGGTAGACATAGCCCATACTAGCGAAGGCACGAGAGTTGTAACTTCGAGAGACAGAGATTTCAGTGTGACCAGAAATAGGAACATGAAGCAATTAAGGGATATGGGAGATAAACATCCCATAGGGAAGACATCCAGATCCATTACTGTCCATAGCACATTCGTGCATGAAGTTCAGAATCCACCAAGATAACTTTAACTTTTGTTTGGACACTAACCAGTATACAACAAAGGTATTACGCTGAGATAAAGTGCTAAAGGAACCAGTGCGAGGAAGCAGAGTTGTAGCAGTTATGTGAGCAAGAACACGATTTTCAAAGCTTAGAAGATGTGGTCCAAGTTGACCATCAGGAATAGCATGCTTACCAAGGCTAGTGATACATGTTTTGGCTTGATCAAATGATACTTCAAAAGGGCCAAGCATTTTTGAAACAGTCAGAAAAATCGGAGGATTTAGCTGACAAGAGTTTTTCTAAGACTTTGCTATTCAGAAAAATACGTTGTCTAAGAAATAGAGATTCAATACCATCAGTACCACAAGTACGAAGATTAGCATAGAATAACCTAACAAGATCAGGAAAGACTACATGACGGTTAATGGAGAAGAAATTTGACCAATCTTGGAAATCAAACAGGGCTTTGACATGGCAGTCTAAATTTTCCATAACATCAAGATCCACAATACGCCCAAATTCAATGCGACGAGATTTCAAGTATTCAAATTTTTCACGCCTATTGTCCCAAAATTTTTATTCATTGTCAAGAGCGATAATGGGAGTGACAACTTTTGGTTTCTTGGGAGATGGACCAGAGAATAGTTCTTGCATGGGTCATTTCCCAGATTTCATACCAGACGGAGGAGAGATGAAGGATGCAGATTCATCTTGCCGAGACATGGGAGAAGATTTGGATGAAGCAAGATTCAAAGGCGAACTAGGGGAATTGTTTTTGGTGCGAATGCGAGTACTTTTTTGCACAGAAGAGGATTTGGGTTTTTGAGATTTTGCCATGGAAGCGGATTTAAAGAGTTTTAGAGAGAGATAGAGAGGTGACAAAGAAGAGACATGGAGGGTTTTATGGAGAAGGGTAATTTGAAATCATCTTTGTCATCATCTTTGTCACCTGCAAAGTCTGCATTTGAAAAACCTTGAAGATAAAAATTAATAGTACGTGGATACCATAAACCAAAATAAGAGGTTCCTGACAGATATGGCATAATTCGTTTAACTGCAGTTAGGTGTGATTCTTTAGGATCAGATTAAAATCTTTCGCATTTACATACACTAAACATTATATCTGGTCGACTTGCAGTGAGATAGAGTAGAGATCCAATCATTTCATGATAGGTGGTTTAATCTACATTGTTACCTTTACTGTCCTTCTCGAGATTTGTGGAGGGGCTCATGGGAGTTCCCATGGATTTAGCATTGTGCATACCATATTTAGCAAGTAATACTCTTGTGTACTTAAATTGAAGACCAAGGAAGAATGTGAGTTCAACCATCAAACTTATTTCAAACTCATTTTGCATTATATTAGCAAATTCCTTGCATAAGAGACATTTAGTACTTCCAAATATAATATCATCAACATATACTTGGATAAGAAGATTTTCAATTGAGGATGGTTTAATAAATAATGTAGTATCAATTTTACCTCGACTGAAACCATGATCTAAAAGAAAATTACTTAGCCGTTCATACCATGCTCTTGGGGCTTGCTTTAAACCATATAAAGCTTTAGTCAACTTAAACACATGTGAAGGAAATTTCAAGCCTGGAGGTTGTTTGACGTAAAATTCCTCTTTTATAAATCCGTTTAAAAAAGTACTTTTGACATCCATTTGAAATAATTTAAATCCTTTAAAAGATGCATAAGAGAGTAAGATTTGAATAGTATCTAACCTTGTGACCGGAGCAAAAGTTTCATTATAGTCTATACCTTCTTGTTGTGAATAGCCTTGAGCAACAAGTTTGGCTTTGTTTCTCACGACCTCTCCAGCCTCATTCAGTTTGTTTCTAAAAACCCACTTAGTTCCTACAATAGATGCATTTTGAGGTTTAGGAACAAGTGACCATACCTGATTTTTATCAAATTGAGTCAGCTCTTCCTTCATAGCCCTTATCCAGTTGTCATCTTTTAGTGCTTCCTCGATCTTTTTGGGCTCGATTTGAGATATAAGAGCTAGGTTTGAACTTTGTTTCAGAGAGCCTCGTGTTTTCATCCCTTCTTGGGAATTTCCTAAGATAAATTTATGAGGGTAGCCAGGCTCAGTCTTACATTCGTTTGGAACATTTGAGATCTGATTGGCCGTTGACTTATCTGGTACTGCATCATTTGTTTCAGTAGGCTCCTTAGTTGATTTGGTTTTGATTCTCTTTGCTGGAAGAGAGTGATTTTCAGTTTAACACTTCAATATCTGCAACTTCATCTTTCTCAAGAGATTGATTAGTATCAACAAAAACAACATGCATTGATTCTTCTACTGAAAGAGTACGCTTGTTAAACACCCTATAGGAACGACTAGTATTTGAATAACTAAGAAAAATACCTTCATTACTTCTAAGATCGAATTTACTAAGATTGTCCTTACCATTATTGTGGATGAAGCATTTGCATCCGAAAGGATGAAAATAACTGATGTTGGGTCTCTTACCTTTCCAAAGTTCATAGGGAGTTTTCTTTAGAATGGGTCGAATGAGACATCTATTGAGGATGTGACATGCTGTGCTAACAGCCTCTGCCCAAAATCTATTAGGCAATGTATGATCTAGTAACATCGTTCTTGCCATATCTTGTAACGTTCTATTCTTTCCTTCGACCACACTATTTTGCTGGGGAGTTCTGAGTGAGGAGAAATTGTGTGAAATACCTTGCTCATTGCAGAAGGATTCAAATATTTTGCTCTCGAACTCTCCTCCATGATCACTTCGAATGGCAGTGATAAAGTATTCCTTCTCTCTTTGAACTTTTTTACAAAAGTACTCAAAATTATTTTGAGCTTCATCTTTGTGAGATAAAAAGATAACTCATGTAAAATAAGAGTAATCATCAATAATAACAAATGTGTACCTCTTTCCTCCTATGCTGGCTGTTTTAGTAGGGCCAAATAAATCCATGTGCAACAGTTGAAGAGGCATAGAAGTAGTAACAATATCTTTTGATTTGAAAGATGATCTAGTTTGCTTTCCCATTTGACAAGTATCGCAAACATGATCTTTCAAAAAATTTAATTTTGGCAAACCAACAAATAAATCCTTTTTAGATAATTTTAAAATGAGATGCATGCTAGCATGTCCTAATTTCTTATGCCATAGCCAAGGATCAGATGCGACAGAAGTTAAACATATATGATTAGATGTAGATGAGACATCATTTAACTTGTATATATTGTTATCTCTAGATCCTGTGAGAATTTCAATTCCTGATGAGTCAGATATAAGGCAGAGGCTTCGAAGCTAACCTGATATCCAGAGTCACGAGTTAGCTTATACTAAGTAGATTGTGTCTTAAATCATTTACCAGACGTACCTCATTTATGTCTCATGCTTGGGTTAAGGAGATTTTGCCAACACCAACTACAATACTTTTCCATTATCACCAAATTTAACTAGTCCGCCGTCTATGCTTGTGACTGATTTGAACCAATATTTGTCACCTATCATATATCTGGAACACCCGCTGTCTAGAATCCATTTTCCTTTGCAAGCTCCTTTGCTTTTGATGTTTGGCATTTTATGCCAATGTTTCCTTAATATTTCCACATATTTGAGCTTTTTATTTGCCCGTTTTATAGTTTATGAATATGGTTTTTCACTAATTTTATGTCGTGTGTATGTAGGTTGTTACGCAGTGCAATTGGAGCTTTAAAGAGCATGATCGAGCAAGAAAAGATTGGATTTTGATTGAGGATTGGATCGAGCACACGAAGGCACGACACGAGCGAGCAAAGGAGCAAGGAGAGGACCAGAATGGCTTGGCGTCACAGGAGGCGCGCCGCGCCAGCCAAAGCACCCAGCTTCTGGCGCATTTGGCTGCGCGGCGTGAGGCTAAAGCGGGCAGATTTCGACGGCTACTGGTTGTCTAGGCGCGATCGTGGGCGCGGGGCGCCCGTTATAGCGCCCCTGGAGCGTTTTGGAACTTCCTATTTCGTCTAGGCTTAGGTCTAACTTATTACTAGGTGTTTGTAAACCTTATAAATACTCTTTTACATAGTTTTTGAGAGGGGTTCAGACTTTGGAGCATATTGGAGAGCTCATAACATCTTGAACAAGGGTTTTTCTTCCTTACATTAATCTATTACATCATTATTTCATTATTACATCAAATCCTTGTGTTTTTATTATGAGTATGCGTGGCTAAATCTATCGTTCTAGGGTTAGAGTATTACATGAAAGTTGATGTTTGAAGATTGATTCCCATTAATTGAATCCCATAATGGGTTACTTATTCTTTTTTGATTTCACTTGTGTAATTGTCAGGGCCAGATTATTACGCATTATCTATGGTTTTTAGATTGAACTCGAAAGAGGGAATTTAATTACGTAATAAGAAAGAATAGGACTAGTTTGTGAACCCGGGCATCGGGGAACCAATTTGTGAGTAGGATAGACATATACTTGCTCGCCTAGTTTAACTAATTACAGAATTCGTTAATGCGTGCACGTGATTCAACCCATAGACATATAGAGATTGGAGTAGCCTGCATAGACCGTGAAGAATCGAAAGGTTTTCACGGGTACATTTACTCTGTTAGTTAGTAATCCGGGATTTAAGAAGTGGAATCAAATGGAAAACTCAACTGGATTGTTCGTAACTCTGACCCTGGACCGTCTCCTTATTACTGATAACAACCCATTTTTGCTCCATTGTTTGAATCCACTTTTACCGTTTTAATTATTGTTCTTTAGTTACTAAAATCCTCACTGTTGGAAAAAGATCCCTGAATAGTTTATATAAATTGTTTGCTAGAATTCAGTCTGAATAGTCCTCGTAGGAACGATACTCGATTTATTACTTTATTACTTGTCGACCACGTATACTTGCGTGTGCGTTGGGAGCAACAAGTTTTTGGCGCCGTTGCCGGGGACTAAACAATTTACTGATTTCTTTTTGAACAGTTTATTACTTTCTATTCAGGTTTAATTTTTGTTTTGAGTTTTGTGCTGTTTCAGGTATTAGGTCCTGCTTGATCTTTACCTACAGGAATGGCAGAAGAACAAGCTTTAGCTGTGCGAGATGTTGCTCTCCCCAGCCTGGAGGGAGTAGCCTCGAGCATAGTTAAGCCTGAAATCACCGGGCACTTTGAGATTAAGTCCGGCATGATACAACTATTACATGTGACTGGACAGTTTGCTGGATTACTTAGCGAGGATCCACAACAACATATCCAGAATTTTTTGGAGATCAGTGATACTTACACACCAAAGGGAGTTCCTATTGATTATGTTCGCTTGACATTGTTCTCGTTTTCACTGATTGGGGCAGCAAAGAGGTGGTTAAAGGCTGAAAAGTCTGGGTCTATCACCACTTGGAATGATTTGGCTAAGAAGTTCTTGGCTAAGTTTTATCCATCTGCCAAGACAGCCCGGGTGAGAAGTGAAATTATGTCCTTCAGACAGATAGAAGGAGAGTCTTTGTATTCAGCCTGGGAGCGGTTTAAAGCTTTACTGAGAGATTGTCCATACCATAACCAATCCAATGAGGTTCTTGCACATACTTTTGTGGAGGGGTTGACTGCGCATACTAAGATCGTGGTAGATGCTGCTGCTGGAGGCCAAGTACTGGCCTTAAACTTTGATTAGATTTATGAGTTACTGGATAAATTCTCGCAGAGCAATCCTGACTGGCAGGGTGATGGTAGAGCTACTACACAGAAAGCTGCAAGGGTACTTCAGTTAGATGCAGTTTCAGAGTTGAGGGCGAGGATGGATGCTATTTCCAATCAAATTAGCAAGCTAGCTCTGCCAAAGACTCAGCAACCAGTGGCTCCAGTGCAATGACAACGCTCAACACACACCTCGAATTAAGGTATGAACGGTCATCGCAATACAATTTACCCAACTAGGAGTCGGGGTCGAATCCACAAGGAACAAAGTGATGCGATCAAAGTAGTGGAGGAACTAAACCTATTTGACAAAGCCAAACTAGGATAACGAGGTGATGGAATGATATTAACAACTACAAACTACACTAGGAAAGCAAGTAAATGTGATCTATGGCATTCTCACAACCAAGGAAGTCAAGTTTTGAACCTAGGATACAATTATAGCACGGGGTTTATATATTATGGCCGAGTCGTTCTAATATAATCCCTAGAATCCTTCCAGCCTAGAAGGGATTTACCTCAACGGCGCTCGTCAAAGCCATGGTTGAGCTTATAAAGCACTACCCTACCCGAGGAAAGAAGACCTCTTCCGAGCGTAACTTCTTTTAGATGAGTTAGTCTATGAAATAGCCTATCAACCCAAATCCTCGCTAGCTTCACTATTCTACGCTAATTAATCTCTCCTGAGTCTTTAATTAGCAAAGTAGACGAGCAACTCAAGTGTCGGGAGCACAAGAGTCGTGCAATCAAAACAATGGAAGCTAGATAATCAAAACCCAATAATATAAATTCCTAGTCATGACTCATTCATATATTCATGTCCAAAATCATATCAATTAATAACACAAATAGCGTGATCGCGATGCATTGTTTCAGTATTCTACGCGATCGCGTGAGACCTTAGCGCGATCGCGAAGAACAACTTTCCAGCCAGAAGCAGAAACTTCACAGATTGCCTTGTTTTGACTTGTTTTCATCTATTCATCACTACAGCTTCAATATCTTGTAATATGCAACTAAAACATGATAAGTGCGCGTATTTAATCAATAATATACAACAAAAGCTCAAGTAAATCGAAGGTAATGTGTGGCATTTTGCCCACACATCACACCCCCAAACTTAAACTATTGCTTGTCCTCAAGCAGAGCACACTTCAATAAAAACCAAGTTGCAATTTATCTATTCATGCATTTTTCATTAAAGCCACAACAAGCTAAAACTCGATTCAAGTTCAACAACTAATAACATTGGTTGGTGCCAACAATTAAGCCAAACCATGTGAGCATCACTTTCATATACAAAACATCAAAGAAGACAAACATACCATGACACAAGACTTTCAAAGTTTACCTCTTCGTCACAAGAGTTCACCTTTTTGTTTGCTCACCTCAATTGAAAAGTGAAACACAAGTCCTCAACTCAACTTCACAAGTGCCCTCACCACTCAAGAGAATATCCCAACCACAAAAATGCACTGATAACACACATGGGATTAATGATAGGAAGAATTCGCTCACTCTCTCAAAAGAAGTTCATCATGCACGCTAAAGATCCATAAGCTTGTCCTTCGTGTACCTCTCCACTAATGTAGGAATGCTTGACCCTAAATCAATTAGGACTTGTTAGGGTTGTAATGTAGGCTTTTGGTCAAAGGTGGGGTAAAATATGGGCAAATAGTGACTACACACCTCCTTGAGCACTACACCGTACAAAAATTAAGGCACACTTCATTTTTCTTGCACTTACACTTTGCTAAATCGAGGATTATACTTTTCCTCTTTATTCATCAATTCTCTTTTTCTTCTTTTTCTTTCTTTTCTTTCACTTGCTTCTTTTTGTTTCTTTTCACTTTTTCACTTTTTTTTTTATTCAACTCACTTTTGCTGCTCTTTCTTTTCATTTATTCATTAACTTCCACACTTTCACCATAACTCGTGCCACCCCCTTGCCTAAGTTGCACGTCTTTCAATGCACTCAAGGAGGTAGGGCCAAAAGAGAGGGTTAGTGCTTTAAGCACTTAGAATTGGTCCGGGTTAATAATGTGGTTGCCAAAGAAAAGGATATTAAGCTCAAAGGGGTTGACTAAGGATATAATGCAAGGGTAGGCTTTTTAGATTACTGAGCGGGCCAAAGAAAACCTAAAATCATTTTTCAAGTCAAGCATCACCTAGGATTTCGCCTCGAAGCACACTTAGGGCAAGTTCTAGATCAAGAAGCACACACATGAACACACCAAAACCTCACCACACATGGCACATGTAAAGCAAGGAAGACAAGTATATTCAAGTCCCAATCAAAGGCAATTAAGCATCCAAAGTTTACTCATAGCCTAATGAGAGCTAATTAGTGACCTAAGAGCCAAAAGTTGAACTTAAAGATCATAGCACAATTTACCAACTAAATTTTCCTATTCATTTTTCAAAACAAGCTCACATGATAAGGATTAAATAATGGTGGAACCAAACATGCCAAAAGTTGCTAAGGGGAAAAAATCTACAACTAATCATCATTATTTACAACTAAATACTAAACTAGTACTAGAGATGCCCGGTTCAACACAATTACTTCCTTGGAAAAGAACCATGGCAAAGAAAAACCAAGGAGGTTATTTCAAAAATTTTGTGCAACATGGTATTTACAATGAAAATAGTTGTTCGGACCCAAATGAGGCTTTCGCACCCACATGGGATGCCTACGTATCACCCGTGAGTGAATCCGATAAAGAAAAGGTAGCATCCCAAGCGTAGTTCATGGGAGTACCATGTGTTTTTGTTTTAAATTAACTAACTACTACTACATATGAACAAGCTATTAATACAATACTATAATAACTACTAATACTAAGTATACACAAGCTATTAACACAATAGTTATACTAATATTAAAGAAAATGATCATCCACAAAAAATTCGCACAATTTGCTCAAAAACAGGGACACGATGAGAGAGATATGTCATAAATATCAAGTACATGAGCAACAACCTAACTACACCCAGAACACAAGTGCACCCCCAAACTTAAATTATGCACTGTCCTCAGTGCAACTAACAATGAAATGCAAAGGGTGTAAGGAACTCCCTGACCAGCAGATCACTCCTCACTGTCAGTGTTGGGGTATCGAAGCTCATCCTCGGACTCCTCATCTGAGCTAGAGGAGCGACAGAGTGAATTCAGCTTGCTCATCATCTTGTTGAGGAAGTTGCTTGTTCTCTTGCCAAAAATTTTCTGCTTCCTCTCCATTTTATCCAGTCTGACCTTAATCCGCTCTTGCTCAGCTGCTACTGCCTCCAATGATGGTGTGCTCAGAGGCCTGGAGGAAGAACCCTCTCCATGTGGGCCTGAAGGAAGCCCTGCTACTAGCTGTCTAATCTGAGCGTCTACAGAAGAAATTTGAGATGAAATGTACCTCATATTAGACGCTCCAGATGCAAGTGGTGGAACTGGAGTGTAAGAACTCCCTGGTGCAGTAGTAGTAGCAGGTGTGGAGAACTGCCCAAAAGTTGGGTCCTCGATATCAACCTGGGAAGGCATCTCAACTTTTCTCTTCTTACTTTGTATTACTCCTCCCCATCCTTTCTTCAGCAGTGGATAGATAGGTTTTTCAGGACCCACACTTTTGTCAGTAGGGCGTATCTCCACCCCGGCATCCATGCATAGTCGGTGAATCAAACTTGGGAAGAATAGACTCTTTGTTCTTTCTAGCACCACTTCATGAATTTCCTCAACAATGAGTTCACCAACATTGACTTTAAGCCCGTCAACCAATGCCGCAACCAAGCGAGCTTTTTCAGGAGTGAGATCACTCTCATTACTCGAAGGCATCACCCTAGTACACACAATGGATAGCCAAATGCGGGCCTCGGCTGTAAAGTCGGTAGATACAATTTTGTGACAAAATGTGGACCAACCTGAGTGGTTGCCCCCTTGAAGCATATCTACCATCCACTGCATACCCCCTTCTGAAGCACGAGCTTTGTATAGAGCATTGTCAATATTCTCGAGCTCGTACACCGCATTGATAGCGGCTGCATCAAATCTCACCAACTTGCCCCTCACAGTTGTCACCAACTCCCCACTAAAATCCGTCCGAGTGGCGTTTGCATAAAACTCCCGCGCTATGGTAGCATTAGCCTTCTCAGGAGTCTCGGCAAAACAGATCCACCCGTTATGTTCTAGCTTTTGAAAGAATTCGGGGAGTTTCTCTTCCACTTTTTCCATATGTATCCCCCTTTCCTTAATGAAGCTCATATCAAGGTCCCTTTGGTATTTTTCATAGCATGATCTGGATAAGAACCTCATTCTGTCATATGTTGTTTCTTCTTCGCCTGTTGAGTTCCGTTGGTTGTTTCCTTCGGCCATTATAAAGGACAAGTACCTACAAAGATCAACATTGTTAAAACACGATTTGGGTACTTAATATATGTATTAGTAAAGCTCAGGAGCCAAAGGTTGGGGCCAAAAAATTCAGCAGTGGCTTGTGCGAGCACACTGTTTCAGCCAGAAAAAGTCTTCTTCGCGATAGCGCAGCTACAGGCGTGATCGCGTTGAGTTCTCTAGGACCCCTACGCGATCGCGATGTTAACCACGCGATCGCGAAAGAGGCCTTGGACAACTCATCGCGATCGCGAAGCTAGTCACGCGATCGCGAGGTTGTCTTCCCCAGCAAGAGGAAGCAGACCTCGGACTACAACACCCAGAATTTTTATGTTTTGAGCATCATTTAAAGTGCACAGCCACAGTTTAAACATTAAAAACCATCAACTTTGGCTTCAATTTGTCGGATCTGACACTAGGGCTCTTTAGTTCAATTGAGCATTAGCAAGAAGTAACCTAACCCATTTTTCTTCACAGACAATTTGTCTATAAGGGTACATCAGACTTCCCCTATTGTCCATAAAAAGTCCTTCACAACCATTAATGGAACCTTACCTAGATATATTCAACAAAATTGAAGATGGAAATTGGGAACATACCTTGATAATGGAGTGGAGTACTTGAGCGTGTAATAGAAGATGCA
Organism: Petunia x hybrida; assembly: GCA_037355625.1. Lineage (NCBI taxonomy): Eukaryota > Viridiplantae > Streptophyta > Magnoliopsida > Solanales > Solanaceae > Petunia > Petunia x hybrida. The sequence continues at coordinate 5,650,358 of JBBBVM010000059.1, read as the reverse complement.
ATGAAACACTTGGAATGCAAAAATGGGGGAGGGGAATTTGAGAGAATAGGGGTTTTGAAATTATGGTTTGTTTCTCTCTTGAACTGCCTATTATCTGCCTGAAGTATTGTTCTTCGTGAGCGCGTGGTCAAAGCCGCGATCGCGCCTTTCTGTTGAGGTAACCTACGCGATCGCGTGTGTATCAGTCGCGATCGCGCAGGTCTGTTTCACAGTGAAGCGCGATCGCGTGTGTTGTTACGCGATCGCGATGAACAAATGTTTTTCCAACTTCCAGTAAGCAGAATTTCAGTGAGGCTGTCCGCTCCAAACATTAGGCGCTCCGCCTACTGGGACACAGAATACCCAGTTTCAGTGGGCGGCCCGTCTCCTCTCATTGAATGGTCCGCCCCGCACCCTGTGCAATCCATTTTGTTCAATGTTTACGCCTTAAATCATGCATCCTAACAATTACTACGTGCGGGATTCATGTGAGATGATCAAAAACAACTACAAAAACTAATCTAATCCTAACATGCAATCAAATAACAACCAAAATTTTAAAGGGATTCGGGTTGCCTCCCGAAAAGCGCTTTATTTAACGTCTTGGCTAGACGGTACCCATGGTGCTTTTCTCTCCACTTGGTGAAGGTGAATTTTCTCCCCAACATCGCTTCATGCTTTTTGTTATGCTCTCTAGGTGGGGGCACATATTTCCAAGATCGCGAAGCCGGATTCTTCATTTTGCACTTCTTCGCTTTCAAGTGGGGAATGTCATTTTGCCTTCTTGGCGTGGCAAATTCAACAATGTACTCATTTTGCTCATCAACACCAAAATTTTCCGAAGGTGCTTGTTCTTCCACTTCTATTGCTTCATCCACACATAGAGTTGAAAAGTGAAGTGAATGAGATTCCACTTGTTTTAACATCAATGGAGCACCAAGCATGACATCCTCTTCATCACAAGAGTTTTTCATTTCCACTCTAGACTCCAACACACATTTCTTGTTCACGGCATCATCACCAAACATCTTGAAGATGTGATCACTTTCACGAGTTCCCATGATTTGACTTTTGCTCTCTTCCACAAATTCGCTCATTTCTAGCATGTCATTCACTATTTCTTCATGTTGAGCCTTGGAGGCTTCAATCACTTCATGCACTAGAATGTTCAAGGCACGAGCTTCAAGATCAAATTGGTTCACTCTTTGTCCTAGTTCTTCCTTTTTATGTTTGAGATCCCAACCTTCTACATTTAAGTCGTGAAGGCATGCTTCATGGACTTTCATTTTTTGAGCTTGATCTCGGAGCCAAGCTCGGCTAACAATTTCTTCTTCATCCCAATTGTGCTTTTCTTCAATAATTCTTTCTTGATATTCAAGCACATCTTCAACGGAGGATTCTTCTTGGAACTCAACCTCATCTTCCATATAACGCCTTTGTTGAAATTTGGCAACACCCTTAGTTTGTTGATCATTGAAGGTGTCAACCAATTGGCTCAATTGAGTTTCCAAGTTGTGAATTGCTAAGCCATTTTGATGGATTGCTTCGGCATTTTCACAATTATTTTTAAGTATTTGCTCCATCAAATGTTCCAATCTTTCATTTCCATTGCATTCATCTTGTGAAGTCGATAGGTCCATCTCTTCTTGAAACCTCTCTTGGATGCCTTGCCACTCGGGTTCAAGCTCCATGTTCATGTATGAATTAGACCTATCAAACTCATAAGAATCATTAGCATCATTATAAAAATCATTGGAAGAAGAACAAAGAATATTAGGACAACCGTCCCAATGGCCATTTTGACCCCCACACTCATGACATATGTCCCACTCAAAGGGTTGAGAAGGTGCGCACAACTCGCCCCCGGAAATAATTTGACAATCTTGCCAATAGTGAGGTCCACCACAATAAGGATAAGGATCGCTCATGTATGGATTTTCAATGTTGGACCAATTTTGGTTCCATGATGCCATTTCAAGATAGTTATCACTAATCTAACTAACTAATTAATGCAAGTAAACACTACCCACAAACAAATATTTACAATTTACAAAGAACATTGCTACTATTCACAATTTTAACAAGAACGATTCACAAAGTTTGGAACTAAGCCAACTAGCTCAACTCCTCAAACTACTCTAATACGCCAATTGTTCCCCGGCAACGGCGCCAATTTTGACAACGCACAACACACACCTCGAATTGAGGTATGAACGGTCATCGTAATACAATTTACCCAACTAGGAGTCGGGGTCGAATCCACAAGGAACAAAGTGATGCGATCAAAGTAGTGGAGGAACTAAACCTATTTGACAAAGCCAAACTAGGATAACGAGGTGATGGAACGATATTAACAACTACAAACTACACTAGGAAAGCAAGTAAATGTGATCTATGGCATTCTCACAACCAAGGAAGTCAAGTTTTGAACCTAGGATACAATTATAGCACGGGGTTTATATATTATGGCCGAGTCATTCTAATATAATCCCTAGAATCCTTCCGGCCTAAAAGGGATTTACCTCAACGGCGCTCGTCAAAGCCATGGTTGAGCTTATAAAGCACTACCAATTACCCGAGGAAAGAAGACCTCTTTCGAACGTAACTTCTTTTAGATGAGTTAGTCTATGAAATAGCCTATCAACCCAAATCCTCGCTAGCTTCACTATTCTACGCTAATTAATCTCTCCCGAGTCTTTAATTAGCAAAGTAGACGAGCAACTCAAGTGTCGCGAGCACAAGAGTCGTGCAGTCAAAACAATGGAAGCTAGATATTCAAAACCCAATAATATAAATTCCTAGTCATGACTCATTCATATATTCATGTCCAAAATCATATCAATTAATAACACAAATAGCCATGAAATATATTCACAAAATCAATTCTTCAATAACATCAACAACACTCAATATATTCAATACAAAACATGAAAGTAAAGAAAGGAGTACTAATGGTTGAGAATTTCTCAATGGGTTGCTCCAAATCTTCACCCTCTTGGTGTTCTTGTTGATGGATCCTTGCTCCAAGATTGGAAAAATGGCCAAAAGATGAGCCCTGGGTCGTGCAAGGGCTGAATATATGTTCCCCATTTAGGCTGCTGTGAAATTACAACACTGTCCACTGCAGTTCGGATGCGCATCTTCGCGATCACGGTCTTCCTAGCGCTATCGCGCTTCATTTCGTTTTCCTTCTGCGCTATCGCGAGAGACAATGGCGCGATCGCGATGCATTGTTTCAGTATTCTACGCGATCGCGTGAGACCTTAGCGCGATCGCGAAGAACAACTTTCCAGCCAGAAGCAGAAACTTCACAGATTGCCTTGTTTTGACTTGTTTTCATCTATTCATCACTACAGCTTCAATATCCTGTAATATGCAACTAAAACATGATAAGTGCGCGTATTTAATCAATAATATACAACAAAAGCTCAAGTAAATCGAAGGTAATGTGTGGCATTTTGCCCACACATCATGCAACAACTCCAGAGTTTTTGTGAGGTTTGTGTTCAAGACCATGCTACAGAGGTTTGCTCCTCTAATCCAGAGTCAGTTTATTACGTGGGTAATTAAAACAGGCTGCAGGGTCAAAATCAGTTTGGTAGTGCTTATTATCAAGGTAATACGAGAGCTCCGAATAATTACCACCCACTTCCAGCTCCACCACAGCAGGTTAGCAGTTCAGTTGAAGATATGTTAAAGCAGCTAATGGCGGGCCAGCAGAGAATGATAGCTGACACTGCAGCCCATGCACAGGCCATACAAGATCTTGCCAATGCTCATAAGAACTTGGAGCACCAGTTGGGGCAGTTGGTGGGAGCAGTAGGTACTGTTAAGAAAGAGCCTGAACAATGTCTTGCAGTGACTTTAATTGAAGGTGGAGAGCTGATGGCCAAGTCCGAGGAGAGGGCTGAAATAGAAAAAGTTGAAAAAGTAGAGAAGGTAAAGAAGAAAGAAGAGAGGAAGGAGGCACCTTTGCCGCCTCCACCATTCCCCCAGAGACTTATACCATCAAAGGATCTGGCCCAGTATCAAAAATTTGTGAGTATGTTGAAAGAACTTCAAGTTAATATTCCTTTGACTGATGTGTTTGAATTGATGCCATCCTTTGTGAAGTTCTTAAAAGAGATTTTAGTCAAGAAGAAAAAGCCTCAGGTGATAGATACAGTTGAGTTAGTTGAGGAGTGTAGCACAATCTTGAGCAAGCTACCTCCAAAACTTCAAGATCCTGGGAGGTTTACTATTCCTTGTACCATTGGAGGGCATAATATCACTGGTGCCTTGTGTGATTTGGGTGCGAGCATAAATCTCATGCCTCTGTCTGTTTGCAAAAGGTTATGGCGAGGAGCAATCAAACCCTCTTCAGTTACTCTTAAGATGGCAGATGGATCACTCACTCACCCTGATGGTAAGTTGGAGGATGTGTTGCTTAAAGTTGGTAAGTTTACATTCTCTGCTGATTTTGTAGTCCTAGCTTATGAAGAGGACCGAGAAGCTCCAATCATTTTGGGGAGACCATTCTTAGTCCCCTCGAAGGCAATTATTGACATGGAGCTGAGTGAGATGACTGTTAGAGCGCATGGAGAAAAGGTTACTTTCAAGGTGTATACTGAAAGGGAGCACATAGCTAAGGTTGAAGAGTGCTCTATGATCGAATGTGTCAGACAAGAAGGTGGAAGTAAACCACATGTGAAGTTGAAGAGGGGTTCTCTCAAAGAAGAGAAGACGTAAATGCTGGAAGTGAGCTAAAAGTGTCTCGTGCCACGACGTTAACTAAGGCGCTTCTCGGGAGGCAACCCGAGTTTGTACTTGTATTATTTTATTTATAGTGTCACATAGTTTTTATTTTTCCTTGGATTGCAGGTTCATGTAATGTCGAGGCTAAGTGTGGGGTGTCCTCATCCTTGCCTAATATTGATGACCTGTTGGGGGAAGTCTGAGTACCTCATCCTATATGGAAGCTTGGAGGATGCTAGCACCAAGGACTAGAGCCTTCAGGGAAGTTTTCTTTACCCTTGCATTTTTATTTTTAGCACTGAGGACAGTGCTTAGTTTAAGTGTGGGGTGGGGAACTACTCCTTTATCTATTTTTGAGGATAGGGATGCATGTACCGTAGGATTTTCTTTTGTCACTTGACTTTATTTTGATTTGTTTCTTGCTTTAATATATGAAAAAAATTTTAAAAAAAAAAATTAGAAAACCAATGAAAAATTTCAAAAAGATTTTCCTTTTAGTTTTTATTAGTGGTACATGTCATCCACCCCGTGGTTTTTCTTATGGCCTCGGTTCTTTTCCACGGGTAGACCTTTGAACCGGGTAGTTTTTATTTTTAGGATTAGGATAGTTAGTATAGGTGACCCTAGACGAAGGATTTAGGTAGAATGCTAGGTGCCTTTGGTTTGTTTGATACCGGTGGACTTGAACTTGTTGCATGTGCTATTTGTGGTGTCCTTTGGTTTTAAATTGTGATGCATGCCTAGAAAAAAAAATTGGAATGACCCCCTTGAGATGCTTGAATCCGCTTGCTTGACTTGATTGTGAACCTTTGTGATTTAGTGCTTAATTTTCCACAAGTTGCACTCTAGATGCTTGATTGAGAGTTGTTGATGGAACCTTGTTTGTGTGGATCATGTGCAATGTGTGTGTGAGGCATATTCTTGTTTGCTCCATGTTTGCATACTAATGTCTAAAACTTGCCCCGTGTGTGTGCAAAGCGAAATCCTAGGTTTGCTCTAGTCGGGAAATGATACAGGCCTTCTTTTGATTTGCCTACCCTTACATATACACCTTGAAAAAAAATTGTTGTGATTTCTTTGACCCTTTTTGTTGGCACCCACACCCCGAGCCTACCCATTTGTTCTAAATTGTCTCTTTTGGCCCCTTACTCCTTAAGCACTTTAGTTGATATTGTGATATTATTTTGGAGTTGTGGTTGGATTTTGCGAGGTTTTTGAGTGGAACTAATGAAGGGGAATACTTGAATGAATTGTGTAGTAGTTGTTTATGAGCATTGGCAAGGTTGGAAAGTAATGAAATTGAAAAAGAAAAAAAAAAGAGCAAAGTTGAAAAGAAAAAAATTGGAAAAAGAAATAAAGAGAGAAGAATATCCATTCCTTGCTAGTGTGTGTTTAAAAGAAAAAATGCTACTTGTTGAGAAGGTGTGAGTGAATGTTGTTGATTGGGTGACTTTGATGAGACTTATGCTTAAATTAGTTGTGATGTATTAAAGTGCTTAGGGAGGTAGTCACTATTACCTATATGTATCCTACCAGCCCCTTAGCCTACATCACAACCTTTCTAAAGTTCTAGTTAATCCCGATTGGAGCGAGCTTACATTAGTGGAGTCCTACACTACGGGCAAGACTATGGTACATTGTGTGTGACATGTGAGACTTTAATGAGAGTGAGTGAATTCATTTGTTATTGCCCCCATTCTATTCATGATATTTATTGTTGTGTGTGATCTTTGGAGGGCACTCTTTTTCTTCATATTGGTGAGGGCACATGGTTTGCATGAAATAGGTGAAGCTGATGGGTTCTTGGTTGAGTAGTTAGGTGTGATTTTGTGGGAGCATGGTTGCAATGAGTTGAGTTTGTGCAGTTGAGCTATTTTGGGGTGGTTGTTCTCATATTTTTTAGTTTGTTAAATTGTTGGCATGTTTGTGGATCCATAGTAGTCATGTGTGCATTTGTTCAATGATCGGTATCAACCATAGTCGTAGGTAGACCTGTTCTACCTAGGTTGGGAAGTTGGTTGTGACTTGCTCGAGGGCGAGCAAGGGTTCAAGTGTGGGGTGGTGATGTTTCGCATTTTATGCCAATGTTTCCTTAATATTTCCGCATGTTTGAGCTTTTTTATTTGCCAGTTTTATAGTTTATGAATATGGTTTTGCACTAATTTTATGTCGTGTGTATGTAGGTTGTTACACAGTGCAATTGGAGCTTTAAAGAGCATGATCGAGCAAGAAAAGATTGGATTTTGATTGAGGATTGGATCGAGCACACGAAGGCACGACACGAGCGAGCAAAGGAGCAAGGAGAGGAGCAGAATGGCTTGGCGCCACAGAAGGCGCGCCGCGCCAGCCAAAGCCCCCAGCTTCTGGCGCGTTTGGCTGCGCGGCGCGTGGCTAAAGCGGGCAGATTTCGACGGCTACTGGTTGTCTAGGCGCGGTCGTGGGCGCGGGGCGCCCGTTATAGCGCCCCTGGAGCATTTTGGAACTTCCTATTTCGTCTAGGCTTAGGTCTAACTTATTACTAGGTGTTTGTAAACCTTATAAATACTCTTTTACTTAGTTTTTGAGAGGGGTTCAGACTTTGGAGCAAATTGGAGAGCTCATAACATCTTGAACAAGGGTTTTTCTTCCTTTCATTAATCTATTACATCATTATTTCATTATTACATCAAATCCTTGTGTTGTTATTATGAGTATGCGTGGCTAAATCTATCGTTCTAGGGTTAGAGTACTACATGAAAGTTGATGTTTGAAGATTGATTCCCATTAATTGAATCCCATAACGGGTTACTTATTCTTTCTTGATTTCACTTGTGTAATTATCAGGGCCAGATTATTACGCATTATTTATGGTTTTTAGATTGAACTCGAAAGAGGGAATTTAATTACGTAATAATAAAGAATAGGACTAGTTTGTGAACCCGGGCATCGGGGAACCAATTTGTGAGTAGGATTGACATATACTTGCTCGCCTAGTTTAACTAATTACAGAATTCGTTAATGCGTGTACGTGATTCAACCCATAGACATATAGGGATTGGAGTAGCCTGCATAGACCGTGAAGAATCGAAAGGTTTTCACGGGTACATTTACTTTGTTAGTTAGTAATCCGGGATTTAAGAAGTGGAATCAATTGGAAAACTCAACTGGATTGTTCGTAACTCTGACCCTGGACTGTCTCCTTATTACTGATAACAACCCATTTTTGCTCCATTGTTTGAATCCATTTTTACCGTTTTAATTATTTTTCTTTAGTTACTAAAATCCTCACTATTGGAAAAAGATCCCTGAATAGTTTATATAAATTTTTTGCTAGAATTCAGTCTGAATAGTCCTCGTGGGAACGATACTCGATTTATTGCTTTATTACTTGTCGACTACGTATACTTGCGTGTGCGTTGGGAGCAACAGCTTTGGTGTTCCTGCAAACAAATAATGCTACTTATGTTTTGATACCCAAGCTTTCTTGGGTCCTTTATGGTTAGCTGTATAAGAGTTCAATGGGATTTTAGGAATCCATCTCCATTTGCTTGTGTCAGCTCTTTTAAGTCTACATCTAGCACTGGTGTGTCCACAGTTACCACAGTAATAGCATACAATGGGAGGTTTGCTTTTAGTTTTAGTTTTAGTCGATTCACTACTAGTGAATCGTAAACTTCCAGGTATAGCCTCGATAGAGGCAGAAGATAAAGGAGTAGTATTAGATTTGATAGAGCTTTGACTAGTGGATTTATTAATTCCATTCAATTTGAATTCCAAATTCTGGACTTCTTGTTGAAAGAAATCTCGTTCTATTTCACACACTTCAAATTTGGTGTTCCAGGTTTCATTCTTTCTTTATCTTAGACAATTCCATTAAAATACTTTTCATTTCTTCTAGTGCTGAATCTAAATCCTCTTGTAAGGCATAACAATTTTCACAGTTATAGTCACGTACCTTGCTAGATTCTACATCGGCCATGAAGCATATATTTGCTTCTTCTTCATTTTCAGATCCTTCTTCACCACTCCATGCAGATAATGCTTTCTTCTTAGAATTGCTCCTGGGCTGCTTTTTTTTTTTTTTTTTTTTTTACTTCATTGCAGTTTGCTGCGATGTGACCATACTTACCACACTCATAGCAGCACCCATCGTTTGTTCCTGCATGGATTAAATCTGGGCTTTCCTCTTTGTCTATTTCTTCTAAGGAGATTTGAGAAATTTTTTGACATCAATGCCTATTCCTCCATGATTTCATCATTGTCGTTTGGAGGATCTGCATTGTCAGCATTGAAAATGACTTCCTTTTTCTTCTCAGTGGTTTGTGATTTTCTTTGAAGGTGAGTTTTCTCAAAAGCAATAAGGTCTTCTCAAAGTTCATCATATGATAAAGAATTAAGATATCCTCCTTCAATGTTGATCACTTTGGGTTGCCATATAACTGGAAGACTTCTTAGAATTTTTCTTACTTGTTCACCATTTGTATAGACTTTTTCAAGAGATTTCAGTTCACCAATAACTTTGCTAAATCTAGCAAACATATCTTCTATAGATTCTCCTTCCTTCATTTGAAATAGTTTATATTCATGGACGAGAAGATTGATCTTAGTTTCCTTTACTTTACTTGTGCCTTCATAAGTGACAACAAGCTTACCCCACATTTCTTTGGCAGTTTCACAACTTGAGAATTTCTCATATTCTTCACCACTGATGGCATTATACAGAAGGTTTTGAGCTTTGGAATTCAACTGAATAATTTATCTTTGCTCATCATTGTAATCATCAATGTCAAAGGGTACTTTGGAATCTTGTCCTTCAAGTTGGGTACTTTGGAATCTTATCCTTTAGGTTTCTTCCCTTTGTCCTGAGGTATGTCATAAGGACCTTTAGTGATAACATGCCACACTTTGAAATCAATGGATTTCACGAATGTTTCCATTCTTACTTTCCAATGACTGAAGTGCTGTCCATTAAAGTAGAGAGGTCGAGCAATGGAAGTTCCCTCTTGAAGTAAGGCTCCAGTGACAATATGTCCAGACATGATCTTTTCTCACTTGCTGTAAAGCAAAAAAATAAAAGACAAAACAAGACGTGTGAGACCTGCTCTAATACCAATTAAAGATATAAGGAGGAGGGTGAATTATAATTTTAAAGCTTTTAATGGCTTTCACTCAACTACTTTAGTCGACTAAATCTGGAACAGTGGAATAAGAAATATAAGAAGCAGAAATTAAAGAACACGAGTATTTTTATACTGGTTCGGAACCAATGTGGTTCCTAATCCAGTCCCCTTGGGTCATAAGGGAGGTATCTCTTCAGCTCTTATAGTGTTCTTCAAAGTACAACTTGAATAGTTTTCTGACGCTAACCATCAACGAACTCAACTGGTGGTTTTTGTAACTTCGCTCACCACTAACAACTTAAAGTTGGTATTACAGACAATAACCAACTCACTCGACACTAACCTTACTTTCTCTCTTTACTCTCTTTTCTTTTTCTTGTACAATGGTAGACTCTCAAGAATACAATGTTATCAAGACTAAAAGAGAATGCTAGAAAGTTGTAGGTTGTGTAGTTTTATGAGAAGAGAAGGCTATATATTTATAGTCTTGAAGTCTTCAGCGTACAGTTTTGCAAATCTGTTATGAGTGATTTCCTTTGATTGTGTTGAGATATTTTCCATAAAAAAGAGATATTGACCCAAGGGAGTTGATCCTCAAAAAGGTTTAGGATATCCTTTTTGAGAATAATGTTAAGAGCTGATATGGAAGTCCTGATCTTTCTCGAGAACAATATGTGCCTTGACTGAGTTCCGGATCTCTTTCCTTTATTGGCAGCATATTCATTCAGAGCTTGTCGCCTTAATTTGTGCAGCTAAAAGATCTTCTGAGAAGTTCCAGTGTGAACTTACTTCTTAATTTAATGCGCAATGATTCCTTTACCATAAGTAGTATAGAGCAGCATCTTGTACTTCTTTTCTTCCATATTTCATTCGTCTTGAGAGCTTTCAGTACCTACAATTTAAGATGAGAATATTAGCCGTTATACATAGGGATTTAATCTATTGGAATCATCAAAACAAGGAGTCAACATACTACAATAATTAGGCCATACGTGTCTTAATTCCCATAATGGTCTAATTAAGTTTCCGTCCTAAAAATCCCACAAAATAAACGTACCATGAGTGACCAATGGAAGGAAACAAGAAGTTTGATAACAGAAAGGTTTCTGGTATCCGATTTTGGAAAAAGAAAAGTGCCCTCTTTATTCTTCTTTTCAGCTGCAAGCATTTGATTCTTCCTTTTGGGTGATCAACAAGTTTTTGCCTAACAAAATTGATGCATGTATAGCCTACTTTTTAGAACTTATCCTGCCATTTTAATCAGAAAGCTAAAATGATCTTCGAAGTAAGTTCAAATTATATACCACTCTAGACTAATTTTCAACAGTCTAGAGGACTTCATAACCGATGGCCTTACAAAAACAGAAAGGTTATGTTTTTAGAGATAGTAATGGACTGGATTGCAATTGTGTTTAACACACACATACAAGATCACTCAAAATATATCTATAAGTAACTCTCCATAAAAATCAGAATTTGTAATCTTGTAAATAAGAAAAATCACCTGCTAGATAACATGATAAGTAAATATTTAGGCTATCAGAAATAGAACTCTTCCCAATTTGTGTGTCTATCTACACACGTGTATGTGTTTACGTGTGCTTAGGCACTCTTTTGTGGGGGAAAGGTTCCTCCGAAGTTAAAGCTTTGCCCAATAATTGAATAGAGTAGATCTAAAGAAAGAGAAAACGAAAAAGAACTCGAGAATACGACAGCCTCACACTTTTGCTCGATCATTGTCACTAGAGCGTTTTCCTATTCTATCTACTCCTCACCTAATACGACCACCTAATATGTGATGCACATGTATGTAACATTTGATGTGCACAATCCTTATGAGCTCGTTGTAATAACTTTAAAATTATATCAATTTATTTTTTGTTTACATTTACATATATAAACGGACTTCTAAAGGACTTCTTTATTCCCTCACACTTATGCCTATATGGGCCATTCGCAACTCTTTATTCCCTAAGATTGATGGCTTTAACTAGATGACGTACGTATGATTCGTTTGCCTAAGACTTCTTTGCTGAAGTAGCAAGTGATTCTCCAACACTTGATGGCCAGATCGTGGAGCATATATTCTTCAACATTTCAATATATACATATCGCATGACACTTCCCTTTTTAATCTGTTAATAACATATTATTATATTCAAAAATTGTTATCTTTAAACTTTTCATTTTATGCTATAATGAGACACTTGCTTTTTATGGTTATAGAAATGTTTACACATTCCAATGGTACTTTTGTATGGGTCATAAATTTTGTGTATGCACCCATAAATTTTATGTTAAAATTTAAGCTCACTCAAAAGACTGCAATAACAACAATAACATACCCAGTAAAATTAGATAAATGAATTATGAGGAAGGTGGGGGTGTTTATGAAAACCTTACACCTATCTCGAGTGAAGTAAGAGGTTACTTTCGAAAGACCACAGTCTCAAGAAAAAATAATTTTGAACACAAATTTGAAAAAGAAAACAAAAAAAAATAGAAGAACAAATGCAAAGATTGAAATAAAATAAAGAAAAATCAATGACGTCAAAATATTAAAGCAAGGAAAAATTGCGGTATATAATTAGAATGACACTGAGAGGGAGTTATACCAAGTCTCCGTACGTTCATACCTTTTATTTAATCACCAACCACCGGGCCTTTTTATTTAGTCCTCCTGATCCATGATAATTCATGCAAAATTCATCCGACGCATATAACTAATTAAACCACTACATAAACTCAAAACATCAGATTCACACCCATAACTTATTCCCTTTTCTATCTATAGCCGTCTCACTCTCTATTATAAGCGTCTAGAACAATATAAACACTCAAATTGAGAAACCTTAGCTTCTAAGAAATGCATGCAAATACATAGTAGTATAATGCAATAGGAAGCTGTTTCTTCTGATGATGTCTAATTATCTAGTTCTCATAGTAGTACTTATAGTTTCTACAAAAGTCACTGTGATTACCTCTGATGACAATATAAGTATAAAATGTGGAGAATGTCCTTGTGGGAAACCATGCAACCAACTACAGTTAACTCCTCCTCCTCCTCCACCGCCACCTTCGGAGGCCAATTCATACTGTCCACCAGTTATTCAACAGCATATTCCGTCGTCGCCACCACCACCAAGGTTCATATATTTCACATCTCCACCAGTTAGTCAACAGAATATTCCGTCGCGGCCGCCGCCACCACCAAGGTTCAAATATTTCACAGCCCCACCAGGGAATTTGTACTCAACTGATCCATTTAATTTGCAAATTTATTCCAATGCAGTGACTAGACATCCTCTTTATGGTAATTTCGTTCTGCTTTTGGTTGGTTGTGTGATCATAGAGTTGTTGGTCATTGGCTATGTATATTAGCTAGCTGATTTCAGTGTTTCCTTGATGTAGTGTTCCGAGTAGGCTGATTAAAGTCCTTTTGTTTCACTTTTTCTTCACTGTCTTCTTGTGCCGAAATATTTATAATAGTAATTAAATTTTTTTTTATGATCTGATATTATTGTCAAGAAAAAAGATGAATCTAATTTTGTTTAAAAATAAATTCTTTCTCAATGGGTGACTGTTACTCCCTCGGTTCAATAAAAGATAGATATGATTTCGGATTAGAGAGTCAAACAAATTGACTAGTGGAGTAATATACATGTAAAAGTTTTTTTTTTTAAGTTAAATTAGCAGGTTATCCATGCTATATCTACTTAATTTCCATAAAAATATAAAATCTTAAAGATATGATATATTACCTTACAACAGGTAAAAATATAACCCAACGATAAGAAGCATACCCGACAAAGTTAACTAACGAGCCTTGAAATTAAGACATTCAGGAGATCATTGTATATTTATGGACATTCAGGAGATCATTGTATAATTAACGTACGTAAGAACTAGAGATAAAAAATAGATGGGTTGAGTCAAATTTAAACATTTCACAACGAGTTAAATCATGGATCATTGCCGAATCCGCTTAAATTTTTCGCCTCACCTCCGGTGAAATAACGTATTACTCCGGAATTTAACTCGTTTGATCAAATCAACAAAACTGGTCATAACTCAATATGAATGTAGATTGATTTTGCTACCTAATACGTACACGTCTCTGTCGCTGAATCGTTATACTGTACTGGCAATAACACTTTAAGTTATTCTTAATTACTCAAAATGCTGGACAAGAAGGAAAATAGAAATTGCCTATATAATATTTTACACATTTTTTTATTTCAAAGAACATTTAACACACTTAACTACGAAGTGATACACTTTCCCTTAGCTCAAGAAGTGATTTATCTGTAAATCTAAGTAGGTTATATACAAATGCTCCTGCTATAGTTCCAATGACTGGTCCAATTATATACACCCAAAGGCCTTTATAGACGTGCTTCACAATTGCTGGACCAATGCTCCTTGCAGGGTTCATCGATGCCCCAGATATTGGTCTGCATTCAATTTATTTGAAAGGTAATTAAGATCTCGACAGTGTAAGAAATATCTACAAATTTAAGTCATGTTAAAGATAACTGCACAAATTTACATAAATTTATTACATCAACATTCATTAGTAACATATATATAGAAGTATATAACAAATGTTAAGTGATATGCTATAACAGGTTAATTCACTATGATAGTGCAAAACTTTTAATTGGCACAATCAGTATATAGTATAACTTAAGTTTGAAAGTTTACATTGATCTCCATATATATTCCAAAGAAAAATCGACCAAATCTGAAATACAAGGTAAAAAATTATAATTTTCATTATAAATTATAGTAATACCTATTCCTTAATTTCCTAAAATAAAAAATATAAAACTAGGAACTACATTAATTAAAGGAAATATGAATAACAATTTTTATACTTATATATTTAGAAGTTTTTAGTCGTAATTGAGATATGAGTAATTAATTGTTAACATTTAGCATACCCCGCAACAAAGACATTCAAGGTTATTGTCATTCCAACTGCCAATCCACCTAGTTCTCCTATCTGCTTTTCACGCAGAAAACAAATTAATTAATTAAACAATACACTTGAGAATGATAATACTTTCTGAAAATTAAAGTTATCTGCTCACTATCAATTGTCTAAAAGAAGAATCAATAGTATATACCGCTCTATCGTCTGTAGAAACTCCAGAAACGACGAACATTAAGAGAAACGAAATTATAATTTCCATAGCCAAAGATTGCCCATTAGATCCTGCTGGAACTGTACCAAAATATTCATTGGTTTTGACATCCAATAATAGTGATAATGTACCGCTTGCTAGAATTGAGCCCGTTAGCTGTGCCATTACGTACAAGGGTGCCTGCATTGCACGTCTGAAGTTAAATGCGATCAATTCACTTACATTTTGTTTTTGCTAGAGTACACACCACAAATGTCAATCAGTTCTTAAACTTAGAAACTATTTTTCATTTGAGCGCCTAAATTTTCTATCGAGCACTCTGGATTATCAAATATGTGTCTATTAGATGTGACAAAATCAATCAATTTTTAGTGTTTGCTCAACTCCTCCAAGTTTAAATTGGTCGGGTTATGACCCGCTTGTTTACTTGATTGAATAAGTTGAATCCGAAATGATCCTTCAAATTATATATGTGGGTCTATTTGGTTTAAACCGACATATGAAAATGCATCTCAAACTAAAACCAAATTGCATAGTACAGAAATTAAATTTGGAGATTTGGGTCCTAGCTAGTGTAAAAATTTGGAAGAACTTAAACTAATAATTTTAAGAAAATATATTAACTATAATATTCATTTCAAATGGAAAAGCAAAATGGAAAGGAGCTTAGGTTATGATAGATAGGTTGGTTTATGAAGAGTTGAAGCGTTTAATTGAACAAACAGTATTGACCTTCCCAAATTTTATTCCAGCCGTCACGTTGCAGCTTTTATTAAACCCTTATCTCAAACGCTGATGTCTTAATTAAGGTCATTGTGCAAGGAAAAAGTAAAGCTAAAACTAACTAGTACTACAATAATACGTACTAGTCTCCATGAAAAACGACGGAAGAGGGTGTAAGTGATGGTAACTGCAGGATTAAAATGACCTCCTGATACGTGTCCCACGGAATAAATCATCACCATCGCAACTAAACCCCATGTCACACATATCCCTGGAAATGTTATACTTTCATCATATAACTTATTCACTGCAACCGATCCACAACCTGCAAATATGATGAAGTATGTGCCAATGGCCTCTGCAATCAACTGAAACAAACAAACCATCGTGAATTTAGCTATAAGCCGATAATATAACACTCAATTATATGTGTAGACAAATAAATTTTATTGGATCAAAATCCATAAAGTAATTTGGCTATATATTGAATTCAAGTCCAAATAAATTAAATGAGTTAGTATATTTGGATTTAATTTAATAAAAAGTCTAATTAACTTCATTGGGCCACATATGATAAGCACACTTTATTAGCCAAAAACTAAATCTTAGAGGTCCAGACCAGTACCACGTGTTAAGTGATGTGGTGCCAAGTCAAATGAAAGATCCAATAGGATCATGCCAAATATCAAATGACTTGGCAATCCAAGTGAAGTCCAAAATACTAATAAACATGCGCCACGTGGACAAGTGACATATTCTAGCCAATAAAATGCAGTCTTGTCATCTGATCGGTCGGTCTACAGGCCTTGGCGCATTAAGATTTCTTGGTGGCTACTCCACCCCACATCTATATAAAGTGGTCAAATCCCTTATTTGTGGTGATCAGAAATCAGACGGAGAAACTCATAACAAAAAGCAATAAGGAGCTCGTGGATCAAAGGCTACAAATTTCGATAAATCTTCAAGGAGTTATATATTTCTCTGCAAGTTTATCAAGAGGAAGATTCAAGATCAAGCTCAAAGGCCCTTGGATCTATCTCTACAAGTTCATCAAAAGGAAGATTCAAGATTAAGCTAAAAGGCCCTTGGATCTCTATTTGTAATATTTATATTTGAAAAGTTGAATCAGAGTAATCATAGAGATTATACTACTCATCATATATATTGAAATAAAATACTACAATTGTTACAATAATATCTTCTTGTCTTGACATTTTATTTAATCTTTTACGTGAATTTACTTGTTACAATATGTTATGCAACAATGTTTTACTTGCACGAGTTTAATTTTTAAAGAAAAACTTTTATAATTTGTGATGTAAAACAAATCATAAATATATGTTGTTATAAATCCTTTCATTAAGGATAAAATGAAATATTCTAAGTATAATTGATTCGAAATATAAATATGTATCGGTCTTTTTTGGTTCAATGAAAGTGGCAAATGAATTGGAAAAAATACATAATCTGATCGGTGTAAACTTGATACTTTAAATTGACCAATAAAGAAATTATATCACATGTCATGAAAACTAGAACATACAAGAAACATCTTAACTAACCTTCTGTGCAACAGCAACAACGGAAGGTGATGAACAAAATCCTACGCTAGTATTAGATTGTGATGTAGAGATTTTATTTGTCTGGATGTCTTCTTCCATTTTGGTGATTTCTTCTTCTTGAATCCTCTCTATCTTAGCTGCCATGCTTTAAATTAACTTGAAGCAAGAACAAAAAGATCTCTCTCGACCCCTCAAAAAGAAAAGAAAAGAAAAACTAATTTTTGTACTTTGAGTTTAATTCTCATGCGAATGTAAAAGGGTTCTCAACTTCGTTACCGATCTTGTTTATCAAGGTGGGTTTATATAGTAAAAGAAAAATGATCTTGAATTTGAGAATTTGTTTTGGATATGCCCACAGAATGTTTGACCAATCTAATAACATGCAGCCTAGTTGTTCAATCTTTCATTTCGATATCAACCTTCCAGATGTACTCCCTTCGTTCCAATTTATGTGGCAACATTTTCTTATTAGTCTATTCTAAAAAGAATGACAACATTCTAAATTTGGTCACAATTTAACATCAAAATTACAGTTTTGTCATTAATGAAATGATTTACAACCACACAAACATGTATGCTTAATTTTAGACCACAAATTTCAAAAGTCTTCATTTATTTCTTAAACTCTGTCCCGAATCAAACTATGACACATAAAGTGAAACGGAGGGAGTATTTTATAGTTTCAGATTATTTATATATGGGTCTAAGGGCAACGAGGTGCATATGGTTTATTAGGATCTCCAGAATTCGCTACAGTTTCAAACTTTGAATATTCATAAGTTATCTTGCACTGTAATTTTTACTTTATGGTCTTCTTCACATTCTTGGATAAAGATGTATGAGTACCCTTTTTTGACTCTCTTATATGTATAATAAATATATTTTTTTGGTGAAATATCAATTGGCAGAAAGCTTGGTATTTGGCTAACTTCACGGATTAATTTGGACTTACAATTCAGAAAAGGAGGTAGGTCGTCCAGCAGCCACATATATGCATGGGACAAGTGTGAGTTGGAGGTGCCTTATCAAGATATATACAGTTTCTTGACCAAAATGAAAAACATGCACAATTCATAAGGATTAAATCAAATATGCCAAAATAATTTTTAACTTTATCGGTACAATAAAAGTAAACAATCTATAATGATATAAGGAATAATTACGCCCGAAGACAGCCTAAATAGTTTAGTTATATATTTTACCGATATTTTTAAACAAATTACAATATAAAACAACAATATCCATTTTATTACCTTACATATATTATTTTTAAATTTCATCTCTCTCTAACACAAAATCCTAATTTCTTCTATCTCTTTCTCTCCACTCCTCTACCCACGCGCTGCCGGCTTTATTCTCTGGCGATTGGCTCTGTTTCTCCAGCGAAGTAGCGATGTTTTTGCTTTTGCTGTTGCCAATGTGTGCCAATGTGTCCCATCATTCTAGCTCCTACGTCGTCGTCGGAGTTGCGGCGCTGCTGCTGCATACTCTGGGGTGGCCCCGCTGCTCCTAGATCTGCTGTTGTTGGTGTTCCTCGGCAGCAGCCGGAGCAGCTATCTCTGATCTGCTTCTCCCCCTTCTTTTTATTTTTTTAATTTATTTTTATTTTTTACTTTTTTGCTTTTGTTGTGTATTTACATATATACTTTTTGTAGTTATGTGTATATGTATATTTTGGTGCATAAAATAAAATATTTTTGAATGTCTAGTTGTATTTTTTGTATATTTGTTGTATGTTTATGTATATGTACTTCAAGTATATGTTTACCCGAATATTTTTGTATGTCCATTTGTATATTTTTGTATATATTAGTGATAAGTTGACAATATGTCAAGATGAAGAATTTGTTAAGTGCAGGAAAGGTGGTCACCCCAAGTGTAAAGGGTGGAGTGCCCTTAACCATGCCAAAAAAACAGAATGCATGAAATTCTTGAAATGGCAGCCACCCCAAGTGTAAAGGGTGAGGTGCCTTTTACCAAAATGGCTAAAATAGAATGTCTTATTTCCTTGAAAGGGCGGCCACCCCTTGCTAGGGCGCTCCATCCCCCAATGAACAGGTGGCCAACCCCTATGAAAGGGCGGGCACCCTTTTTCTAGGCAACAAGAGAAGGCAACCACCTCCTTGAAAAGACGCTCCACCTCACCTGTAAGATGACAAAAAAAGTCAGTCAGCAACAAGAAAGGGCGCTCCACCCCTCAATTGAGGTGGCCACCCTTTACCAAAAAGGACCATTCCAAAATTTGTAAATATTACAACTATAAATAGAAACCTCTAGGTCTTTTGTATCAATCCTTAACTTGTTGAGCCTCTCATAGCTTGGTCTTAGCTTCTTTGGCAAGTTTCACCATTTTGAGGAACAACAATAACAATTTGTAAGGAATCTTTCATATTTATGACTATGCAATTCTTATCTTCATTTATATATGATTTTTCCTTACACTCCATGAGTAGCTAAATTCTTAGTTAGGGTTATAATCGAATCTTAATCTAACAACTTAATAGGTCTTTTGTGTTAAACTTAAATCTAGTTGAGAATAGTCCATTTCACTATCTTCAGGCTAAAATCTTAGTAACTTGTGGTGTACAACATAAGTTAAGCCCTAAAGTATTAAATCTACATCGAAAGAGTATTTTTAGGAATTGGTAAGATAGTGACAAGGAATTAGGGGTAGGTGTTGCTGCGGTTACCCCGAGTTAACGGGTTTGAATACTAAAAGGGTGATAACCTTACTTGGGGATATTCACTTGTACTTCATGCAACACCTCTTTACACTAAAATGGTGAAGAGATGTTAGTCTCGCTCACTACCGAAAGGGGTGAGTTGGGTGATGTTATGTGAGTCCCATTGGATGACTCAACACTATATTTAGCTTAACCAATAGCATCCATTAGGATATTGAACTAAGTAAAGATTATAACCCTAATCCATTAAACTCATTAGAAATTACTTGTTAGTTAAATTTGTAGCTATACATACAATTTCCTCTATTTTAGGATACAATAGACTAAATCAATGAAAACAACCTACTTAACTACTTTGTGTCAAGCGTGTTAGTTCCTTGTGTTCGATCCCTACTCAACAAGGAGGGTATTTGTGAGCCCGCTCAAATTGGGCATGTCATAAATTGGTGCCGTTTTCGGGGAGCTTCAGTTTGACCAATTAGATTAAGTAGTTTAGTTTTTTATTTTAGTTTCTTGATCCTTAGCCTTTCACTTTTAGTTTTGTCTTTCTCGGAATTTATAGGTATTTGACGAGATGCCACCAAGAGTGGCAATTCCGAATGTGGGAGGTGTACAACGACCCGATGGTATTCCACCACCACCACCTCCTTCTCCTCCCAATGACCAAGAGGAGGAAGTTGGTGTTGATGATAATATTGAGATACTTGACCCACCGGGGGATCAAGTAGATGGAGTTCCTAATGCACAACCAAATTCCCAAGCTCAAGGGGCGAGAGCAAGAAGAAATGCAAGAAGGGAGCAAGTAAATGATGATGGTTTTTACGGAGCCATTGTGCCTCCTCCAATTAGAGCCATGGCTAACTTTCAAATACCTACGACCGCTATGAACTCACTTGACAATCGAGGGTTGTTTGCAGGAGAGGAAGATGAGAATCATATCAAGCATCTTCAAACCTTCCTTGAGATTTGCACTCTTAATAGACATGCCAGGACGACTGATGATGTTTTTCGCCTTAGGCTTTTCCCTTTCTCTCTAAAAGGGAAAGCTAGGGCTTGGTTGGATAGTTTGCCAAAGAGAAGTATTCACACATGGGATGAGTTGGTCAAGGTCTTTCTTGATGAGTACTTTCCACGGGGCAAATTTGTGGATTTGAGGGATGATATCTTTTATTTTTAACAACAAGTGTGTGAGCCATTGCATAAAACTTGGGAAAGGTTTCTAAAGCTCATTCATTCTTATCCTGGTCATGGTTTTCTGAATAGAGTTCTCTTAGAGACTTTCTATAGAGGTCTTGATGACAACAACCAAACTAGCATAAACCATGTTGCTCAAGGAGGCTTAATGGAGGGTACTTTTCAACAAGCAACCGACCTCATCAACAAGGTCACAGAGCAATCAAGAGCATGGAATTCAAGGGTGAGAAGACCAGGTGCCAATGATCATAATAATTATGTCATGGCTAGAGCTATAGAGTCTCAAGAAGAAAGAATGGCTCAACTTGTTACAACAGTTGAGCTACTTTCCAAGAATCAATTGAAGCAAACCCGAGAAGCCCCAAGCAAGACGGTTAATGCTATTGACATGCCTCCCAAAGAGGTTTATCATGGTCCTAATTATTCATATCAACCATATCCTACGAGTTATTCTCCACCAGGCTATGCTCCTATGAGTTTTGCACCTCAAGGCCAAGAAGGGCAAAATGCAAGTCAAGGGTACCAAGAGCATGATGAGGAAGCTAAATATGTCAATGCCTACCAAAGCCAAAAACCACCTTACTAACAAGGGTACAAAAAACAAGCTCAAGGCCAATGGAGGCAACAACCACCACAAGGAAATCAATGGGGTAAAACTTATAGATGGAAAGGTACTAATCAAGGGATAGATCAACATAACAATCAAAGGGGTCCCAATGGGACAAAGCTCAAGAAATTCTAAGGACTCAAGATTGGAAGATATGATGGAGCGGATGTTGAAGCCCCAAGAAGGCAATTCAGGTGATGTAAGGGAGATGAAGCAAACCTTGAATTCTCATTCTACTTCTATCAAGGCACTTGAAATTCAATATAGTCAATTGTCGCATCAAGTTAACTAAAGGCCTCAAGGGGCACTACCAAGTGATACGGTAGTTTACCCTTAGAAAAATGGATCCCAAGATGATAAGGGATGATGATGAAATTGTGCTTAATGAGGTGGAAGGAGAGGTGGAAATGTTGCCAAATGAGGTTGATGATAGTGAGGAGGTGTATGTTAATGTGGAACCACAATGCACCAATAAAAATCAAACACCCATTCCGAAATCCACTCATACTCAAAGAGCCACAAAACAAACTCCAATATCCAAAAAAGTCGTTCCTACCCAATCCACTATCCCGAAGCCTACTCCTCACTTTCCCCAAAGAAATGCAAGGTTGAGACAAGCCAACCATGCCAAGAAAGTGTGGGAAAAGATTGCCACCACATCTATTTACCTCCTTTTATTTGATGTCTTGAGACAAATGTCAAATGTAGCAAAGTGAATGAATGACTTGGTCACAAAGAAGAAAGCTTCTGATTGTGAAACAATCAAAGTGACCCATCAATGTAGTATGATTATGTCCACTACCATGGCTCAAAAGGTAGAGGACGGTGCATTCACAATCCTGTGTGCTATTGGTGGAAAAAGTTTTGACAAAGCTTTGTGTGATCTTGGGGTGGGTATAAACTTGATGCCTTATTCGGCGTTTAAAACCTTGGGATTAGCGAATCCAAGGTCAACAAATATAAAGTTACCAATGGTAGATCATTCTATAAAGAAGCCAATTGGAATCATTGATGATATCTTGGTGAAAGTTGACAAGTTTATCTTCTCGACGGACTTTGTAATTCTTGATTGTCCTACGTACCATGAAGTCCCGATTATTCTTGGGCGTCCATTTCTAGCCACCGGGAGGGCACTTTGTGATGTTGAGAGGGGAGAGTTGACTTTTCGGTTTAATGGAGAGAAAGTAGTCTTCCACATTTGCAAGTCATTACGGCAACCGATGGAGAAGTAAGCTAATTGTTTGTATGTCATTGGGGTTTTGGATGCCACAATTGAGAATGAGAGGCCTATGGTCACTCAAGAAGATGCTCTAGCCTTGGAGATATGGAAAATGGACATCAATTACGAAGCAAGTATCAATGCATGTGTCCTAGCATGGGAGGTATTGAGGACTTATTCCTATGATCCTTAGGAGCACTCCCTAGACCTTGAAAACTGGCAACCACCACCACAATACCTCCAATTGAAGAACCTCCAAGGGTCTAATTGAAAAATATGACTCAATTGATAAAGCAACCAATAGAAGAAGCGACTTGGTCATATGGGAATGTGGTTCTTGATCCTATTGTTGAGAAGGAAAGTGAGATGATGAACTAAGTCGATAATTTGGCATCTATGATTTGGAATTTGGAGATTGATGATGAGAAGAGCATCAAGAATTGTCTGCTTGCTTTAGAGGGACTTGGAACTTACCTCTATGCTCCTAACATACTCTCAAGCGACTTGGACAGCCGGCAAACTTCACAAACAAAGTCATCCATTGAGGAGGAGTCGTCAATGTTGAACTTGGAAGTGATTCCATCGACCATGACACGTGTGGATTTGGCCAACTATGTGGCATATGGTGAAGCCTTGAGAGATTTTATCAATTATCAAGTAAAGACACTCGTTGAAGATTATCGTCAATATTTTTAGGATAAGTCTTTCACATTTTGGAGTGGTGTGGATGGAATAATCAAAAGAGGTGTGACCAATGCTGAAAAAGTAGAGATCTTAAAAGGAAACCATTCCTCTCCATTCGGGGGATATCATGGGGGAATGAAGTTGCTTTTCAAGAAGATAGGGAGTGCAAGTAAGATGCTTTGGTGCCTCTAGTCAATCCTCGAATCCAATGGTTTTCCAGAAAGTTGAGGTTGAAATAGTGTGGTCCGTTCAAAATTGTTGGTGTAATGCCATATGGTGCTCTTGATCTTAAGGATGTGAATAAGAAAGTATTTCGTTTGATTAGGCATCGGGCGAAGCATTACTTGGGGGTGATGGAAGGCACCAAGGTGGTGGCCTTCATAGTTTGTTTCGATCCTTGAAGTAATGGGTCGGCGTCGTACCACGACGTTAACCAAGGCGCTTCTTGGGAGGCAACCCAAGTTTTTAGCTAATTAGTTTGTTTCATGTGTAAGTTTCTTGACTGAAAGTGAATGATGGAAGAAAGCATTAAGTTTTGAAAAATTACGAAAAGGGGTGGAGCACGTCAGCTATAGAGTGGCCACCACTCGTGCAAAGGGCAACCACCGATAAACTGAGGTGGGGCGCTTTTTTCGAAACAAGTGGGATAGATTGCTAAAATTTGTGCAAAGGGCGACCATCCCAGCAAAAAGGGCGACCGCTCTTTACAATTTTGGAGCGAGGACATAATGATTAAAAAAAATGTGCAAAGGGTGACCACCCCAGCAAAAAGGGTGACCACCCTTTACAAATTTTCGTTGGGCAGAATGTTCAGTAAACATGTAAAGGGCGACCACTACCCAGCTGAGGTAGGGCACCCCAGGTAAGCTTACACCCAAACCCCGAACCGGATTAAAAAAATTTAAAAGAACAGAATGCCCTTTTCTCTACGCATACCATACATCACACCATCACTTTCCACCACACACCCACCACTATAAACACCACTTTTGGCCCTCCCCATCACACTTCACAATACTTTTTCATCATTATTTACTTGATTTCATCATCTTACAAGTAGATCGGGTAACTTTCTTATTTTTCTTAAATTCTTTTTACTTTTTCTTAACTTTCTGGTTTAAATTAGTAGTTAGTATAGTATATTATTATAGTTAATACATTAGATTAGTTAGATAAACACATTGGTATCCATGAAATAAAAAATTAACAGAATTGGGGATGAATGATAAGTTGGGGAAATTAAGGGTAAATTTGGTACCTTTATGATGAATTGCTTGAAAAATCTTGAATCTTGATTCCATGTGAGTGAAATGGTGAGACTTGAGAGAAAAATATGTTCTTGAAAGTGAAAGAATGGTGTTTGGTAAGGAACCCATGTGCTTTGTATATGTTTTTTTTATTTCCATGCCATGTGACCCATCTTTGAAAGAAAAAAAGGTGGCCGACCTTCTAAAGGAGGTGGGCCACCCCCTTCACTCTTAACTCAAGTTTTCTACAATGATTGGTCTCTTAAGTCCATCGCTTTGGGCTTCATCTAACATGAGTTTTGATTTGTCTTGTAGACCAATGACTAAAAGCAAAGAATGAATCGTCAAGATGAGGAAGGGGGAAATGCACACAACCTAATGCCACCTCAGTTTGAGTTGGAGGAAAAGAAAAAGACATACCCTTGAGTCATGGAGTCCTTTCTACCCCCCTTTGTGATTATTTTTCTTTTACTTAACATTCGGGGACGATGCTAGAGTCTTAAGTTGGGGGAGGGGTTCAAATTCTAGTTTTTGAGCTTATGAGTTGATGATTTTTTAAAGCTTATTGTTATAAGAGTTTGAACCATTTATATGCTTTCTAGTGTAGTATTTAATGCTTTCTAGTTAGTTTTTCTTTTGTGAATAAGCTTCTGGTTTTCTTTGCTTGATTCTTTCTGGAAGTAGAACTTTGAACCAAGTTGAATCAATTAATGAATTATTTTTGAAAATTGATGGCTTATGTTTCACTTGGTACCAACACATTTTTATCTTGATTGCATGGTGTAAGACAAGCATGATTGTGAGTGATTGAGTGAGTTATGACCTTGTTGGTGACTTCTAGGCTCGCTAGTTACCTTTTCGAGTCATTGACGTGGTTGTGAACCATTATGCCTTGTGATTGATTGCGCTTCATTGTGGGTTGGAATTTATTTCTTTCATCATTCACTTGCTTGTGTGTAGTGATTTTTATTCATACTGTTCACAAGTGTACCTTTTTGGTCTAGAACTTGTCTGGTTTGTGTTTGAGGCGAAACAGTATTTAGTGTCGGACTTGAAAATGATCTATGCTTACTTTGGATGCCATTATTTAACCTCTTCATATACCTTTAACTTTAAAAAATATCACTAGTTATCCCTTTTGATCCTTGACCTTTCATTTGGTAACCTTGTACGATAATTCCATTGATGGTTGAGTATAAATTCTCCTGATTGATTGATCAATTTCTAAATTGAGGCAAAAAGCCTAAGTTTGGGGGAGTGTGTGGAAAAGTTGTGCCTAGGAAGCCTTGTGATAATGTTATTGCTTATAAAAAAAAATTTAAAAAAAAAAGAGATAAACAAAAGATAAAAGAAGAAAAATTTGCAAAAAGAAAAAGAAAAAGGGTGCACTTATGAACTAGAGATACATTTAGTTTTATGTTTGATTCACCTTGTATGATGCGTAGGCAACCCGAGTGTGGGCCTAATCCATCCTACCATCTCATTGTATATACCATTGATAGAGTTAAAGAAATAAATGATCCTTAGGCTTCCTATGGTGGCAATTGAGGACAAGAATGAAAGAAAAAGAAAAAGAAAATATAAAATGAAAGAAGGAAGAATAAAAAAGGATTGAAGTTGAAGGATGAAAGGAAGTGAATGATGAATGAAGAAGTGAGGTGAGTGTGTGGTGTGAAGGAAGGTACTCACTATTATTCCCAAATTTTATCCTACCTAGCCCATAGCCTAAATTACAAGTCTAATCAAGTCCTAGTTGATCCGATGTTTGGCACTATTCCATTAGTGGAGAATCACAATATGGGAAAGCTTATAGTACCTTTGTGATACTTGTGAACATTCCTTGTGAGAGCGAGAGTTTGTAATTGTTGAGTCTTTAAGTTTCATGTTGATATATTCATCTTCTACGAAAATAGACTCAATTTCTTTCGTGAGGTTGTGCAAGTGAATTGAAGAGAGGGGGTGAGTTTATACTTACAATGATGATGTATGAGAGAGTGAGGTTGGTTGAAGAGTGAAGTTAACTCTTAAAGCTCTTATGTCATGACTTGATTGTGTAATTCTCTACATGAGATACATTGCCTTGTAGTTTTTCAAGCATGCATGTGAGAAAGGATTGAATTGTTGGTACCAATTGAGCCATTAGTCATACTTTGTGTTTAAAAGTATTTGAAGATTGACTTCTACCTTGAGTTGATTTGAAAACATTCTTATTGGTCTTATTTGAATTTGATTTGCTTGAGGACAAGTAAAAACTTAAGTTTGAGGGAGTTGATAAGTTGACAATATGTCAACTTTATACTCCTTTATACTTCTATTTTTTAGTTCAAAAGTGAACAAATAAGAATCAAATTGATACACTTTTGCTTGGTTTTCAGGTTTTGATACAAATGAAAACCAAAGGAACCAAAAAGATCAAAGTACTTGTGAAATGCAGAAAAGGTGGCCACCCAAAGTGTAAAGGGCGGAGCGTACCATGGCACAAAAAGAGAATGCATGAAATCCTTGAAAGGGGGGCCACCCCAAGTGTAAAGGGTGGGGCGCCCTTTACCAAAATGGCCAAAATAGAATGTTTTATTTCCTTAAAAGGGCGGCCACCCCCTGCCAGGGCGCTCTATCCCCAATGAACAAGCGGCCACCCCCTATGAAAGGGCAGCCACTTTTTTTCTTGGCAACAAGAGAAGGCAACCACCTCCTTGAACAGGCGCTTCACCTCACCTGCAAGAAGATAAAAAAAGTTAGTCAACAACAAGAAAGGGCGCTCCACCCCTCGATTGAGGTGACCACCCTTTACCAGAAAGGGCAATACTTGAATTTGTAAATATTGAAACTATAAATAAGAACCTCTAGGTCATTTGTATCAATCATTAACTTGTTGAGCTTCCCATAGCTTGGTCTTAGCTTCTTTGGCAAGTTTAACCATTTTGAGGAACAACAATAACAATTCGTAAGGAATCTTTCATATTTGTGATTATGCAATTCTTATCTTCATTTATATGTGAGTTTTCTTTACACTCCATGAGTAGCTAAATTCTTAGCTAGGTTTATAATCAAATCTTAGTCTAACAACTTAATGGGTCTATTGTGTTAAGCTTAAATCTACCTGAGAATACTCCATTCACTATTTTCAAACTAAAAGCTTAACGACTTGAGGTGTACAACATAAGTTAAGCACTAAAGTACTAAATCTACATCGAAAGAGTATTTTTAGGAATGGGTAAGATCGTGACAAGGAATTGGGGGTAGGTGTTGTAGTGGTTACCCCGGGCTAACGGGTTTGAACACTGAAAGAGGGATAACCTTACTTAGGGATATTCACTTGTACTTCAAGCAACACCTTTTCACACCAAAAGGGTGAAGAGGTGTTAGTCTCGCTCACTACCGAAAAGGGTGAGTTGGGTGATGTTGTGTGAGTCCCATTGGATGACTCAACACTATATTTAGTTTAATGAATAGCACCCATTAGGATATTGAACTAAGAAAAAGATTATAACCCTAGTCCATTAAACTCATTAGAAAACAACAATTAGAAATCACTTGTTAGTTAAATTCGTAGATATACATACAATTTCCTCTATTTTAGGATACAATAGACTAAATCAATAAAACAACCTACTTAACTACTTTGTGTCAAGCGTGCTAGTTCCTTCTATTCGATCCCTACTCAACGAGGAGGGTGTTTGTGACCCCTGCTAAAATTGGCACGTCATTATGTGTATGTGTGTGTTAAAATGTATGTCCATAAATTATTTGTATGTCTTGTATGTGTGGTGTATATGTGTGTATATTTGTATATTTTATATTTTTGTGTATATTTATGTATTTTTAAAGATTGAATCTACTCTTTTTTTAAGTATGGAAATGTATTTTGTATGTTAAAGTATCTTTATCTTTTTTCAGATTTTTTTTTAGGAAAAATTCCATCGACCTGCGGCAAAGACCTATTGCAGTAGTGGGAAAGGGAAAGGGTAAAACCCTATTTTGTATGGTTTAAATAGTTTTTGTATACAGTATGTAAATTGTATTGGAAAAAGATCGGACACAAGTTTGGTACACGTCATCAGCGACGTGGAAGATACAGCTTGTATATCGGAGACGAGACAAATGGTACAAAAAGTAAGAACAGTTTAGTTCGAAGGAATCAATCGGTCGTTTGATCGGCCGCACAAGAAACAGAGTCAAGTTGAAGGATAAGTCACTACAAGAACTGTGACTTTCTGTGGCGACAAAACTCGCCACTAAAGCCTAGAAAGTCGCCACTAAAAATATTTAGTGGCGACCATAGAGTTGCTGCACTACAAGCCGAAACTAAATATTTTTTTGTGGCGACACCTAAAAGTCGCCACAAATAGACACATTTGTAGCGACAAAACTTACAACAAAAAGAATGAAAATATGCTACAAAAAGGTTCCACTCAAATGGATTTTAAGTAGGTCGCACTAAAAAAAGACATTTAGTGGCGGCAAGGCCGCTGCTAAACTATGACTTTAATGGCATGGGCCTATAGTAGCATTACTTTCAGTGGCGTCTAAGTCGCCACAAAATTTGGTTTTTGTTTAAAAAAATAAATATAAAATTTATGCTATATTATTTAATGACAAGATATATAACAATATATGACAGTAGTACATTTGAATACAAAGGCAATACCAAATTCATTTCACAAAAAGAACTTGTTCTAAATTAAATGTCATAATATAAAGTAAAACACTTCATAATTCATAATTCATAATCATGTGTGGAGAAAAAAAAACCACAAAAAATATCTTCAAAGTCTTCCTTGTCAATAATCTTCCATTAATAAAAACCTTCCCTGAGATTGGAAAAAAATGTAAGTAAATATTCCAAATAGACAAGAATATACTAGTGGGTACATTAGAAAAGATAGATGTAACTAAACTTTGAACAACATATTGGCTTATCCGTTTTCTGACAACAGAGCGAGTGTTCTCATATGAAACAAGATCATTGCTTTTAACAGTGATAAACAAAAGGAAATAGTTGAGGAGATGTTATATAATATTTTTCTTACTATCTGCTGAACAATGTATACACTAGTTACAGTTGTTCAAATATATAACACACACAACGAACAGGGAAGACTACATGGTGTACGCCATGATGTAATTTGTTCAGACAGTAAATATCAAAAGATTTTACCTTTTATTATCAAGACATGACAAATCATTCTTCTCATCCGTTACTCCATTTAATCTCGTAATCAGGTATCCGATTTCAAGTTTTGTCAATCTCCTCATTTAGAAAAGAAAGGGTCGATATTTAAGTAGCTTTATACTACAGTACTGTACTAATTCTTTCCCTACGTGGTATAAGATAGTTGTAGCAAGAGCATAATGTAAATGAAGTAGACATAATCAGTTCAACTATGTAAAGAAAATAAGCATAATGCCATGTCAAAAGAAGGGTTGAGAGGTTACATACATGCCTAAAAGAGCTTCCATGTCCTCTTCTCCTGCTTGAGATACAAGTTCTCTTCTAACCGTCACTATCACCTCACCTTCTTCTGCTACAACAAGTATATGCCTATCTTGAGGATTAGCCTATTGCTTGGTAATACTTTTGAGTATTTTTCTGCATTAAATTTATATAAATCAGAATTACAAAACCAAATAGGGCAAAGAATCAGGAAAACAACAACTTTATTTCCAATAAGTCTTGTTGAAACACATAGGACTTGGATACACACAATGCTAAGATTCTTTTCTACAAAATATTAATGTATGACCACAAAGCTAAGTTATGTGAAGCAAATTGTCCTGTCATATCTGTAATATATTAGATTAATAAGTTGTCAGTAACCGCAAGTAGCACGAGGCAGTTGGTAATGTCAATCAAAAAGTAATAATTACCTTTATACATAGTCGTGTTGAGTGGCAGAAGATACATCTACAAAACGTCATACTAGCAACCTAAAGGGCAGTAAACATGTATAAATCTTTATAGCAAATTATCAGGCAAAAACTCTTAGTTTAGTTCCTTTGTAATGATTTGAACCATTTCACCTTCATGTGGTAGCGTTCTCAATTGCAAAGAGCATAAATGATGTGATTCCTCGGCAAAGTACTTATAAAAAAAGAGATGCTTGACTATGTATTTTCTTTCCAGGTAGTTTTGTAGTTGGTTCTTTAGGATATTTTTTAGGATTATAGATAAGTCCAACACTGAATTTATCCTCTTTCTGGTCTTTTTATAAGTAGACTCTGGTTAGGTCGAAGAATCTGAAATAACGAAAGGATTTATATTAATAGGAAAAAATGGAGTATAAAATACACATTCATGCTGCGCTTACATACCTCACAAATTTATTTTATCAAAATAATTTATTGGATAGCCTACTGTTCAAGAATTGTAACTAAGGATCTCAGCATTATCATGATACTAATATAAATTATTTTATCAAAATATGTCAAATTGTCTATTAACATAGGGTTTTGCTAACCTACTACATGAGTGTAGTAGGTTAGCATTGTCCCCATCTTTTAGTTCACTAAATTGCCCTTCTCCCCACACTAGCAATAGATTATTAGAAGAGGGTTTTATTGTCTTTTCACTAAAAATTTAAACTTTATCTCCTTTCCCTCTTTTTATTGCTTCTCTCCCTCTTCGTCAGTGGTGAAAATTCCCCAACAAACATCAAGCAAAAATAGATTCGTGACAAACTACAAACCAAAGACTTTTTCCCATCATTAAGGATTGATTTTTTTCTTACATCACTTATACGTTTTAGAAACTTGGTTCAGTAAATTTCTTCTTTTGCAGTGTTGTCTCAATTGACATGCATTAGAGCAAAAACTTAAAGGTCTTAACCTGGTTCTTTTCCGTCTTTTCCGTCTGTGTATTTCTGTCAGTAGATTGGATGGTGTATATAAATAGAAAATATCTGCAAAAATAAAACATATTTCTCATCTTTTTATCTGCCACTATTCTATTTGGAGACAATCATAGTGGCTCGAAATGTTTATTTCCCAAAAAAGCCCTTTAGAATAGAAAAGAAGAACCATGTCTGCTAGTTGGTCTCTTTCCACTCCAGAATGTTGGAAAATAGAGTGATGATGTAGGAGGGAGGGAAATGAATTTGGGGATTTTGAATTGAAATGACGAAAAGGCACCTTTTTTTAATGAGTTGGCATTAATAGTTAGGGCATTTTGGTGAACTCTATTATAGGGATATTGCTAACCTACTACACCCATAGAGTAGATTAGCAAAACCCATTAACATAATGTTAAAATTCGTCGAATTTTACTTAAATTTATCAAAAAGGAACAAAACTTTTCTGACATCACATACCCTTATCCTTGGCAAAAGCCCAACACAAACTCCTAATTACAATATGATCAAGAATGTGATTGCTACTCCCAACGCACACGTAAGTATACGTGGTCGATAAGTAATAAAGTGATAAGTAGAGTATCGTTCCCACGAGGACTATTCAGACTGGACTCCTAAAAAACAATTTCTTAACAACTATTCAGGGATCTTTTCCAATAGTGAGAATACTATCAACTACAAAAATAGTAATTAAAATGGTAGAAGTGAATTCAAACAATGGAGCAAAAATTGGTTGTTATCAGTAATAAGGAGACGGTCCAGGGTTAGAGCTGCGACCAATCCAGTTGAGTTATCCTGTTGATTCCACTTCTTAAGTCCCAAGATTGCTAACTAGCAGGTTAATTGTACCCCTAAAAACCTGTCGATTCTACACGGTCTATGCAAGCTACTCTAACGCCTATATGTCTATGGATTTAAATCACATGCACGCATTAACGAACTCTGTATTTAGCTATGCAAGGTGAATAGGTATATGTCTATCCTACCCACAAATTGATTCCCCGATGCCCAAATTCACAATCAAGCCCTATTCTTTCTTATGTGCGTTCATAAATTCCCTCTGTCGAGTTCAATCTAAGAACCGTAGATAGTGTTCAATTATTCGGCCGTTATAATCAAACAATTATGACCAAGAAAGAATAAACAATCTGTAATTGGAATTCAATCCATGGCAATCAACATTCAAACCTCAACCTTCATGAATTCACTCTAACCCTAGAACGATATATTTAGCTACGCTTACTCATAATAACAACACAAGGATTTTATGAAATAATGAAATAATGATGTAATAAATTAATGGAAGGAAGAAAAACTCTTGTTCAAGATGTTATGAGCTCTCAAATTTGCTCCAAAGTCTGAACCTCTCTCAAAAACTAAGTAGAAGAGTATTTATAATGTTTACAAAAGCCTAGCAATTAGTTACGCCTAAGCCTAGACGAAATAGGAAATCAAAAAATGCTCCAGGGGCGCTATAGCTGGCGCCCCGCGCCTCAAACCGCGTGGAACCAAACAGAGGACATCGAATCTTGCACGTAACGGCCATGCCCCGCATCCCAAAATGCGAAAGAAAGTTGGGCACTGCAGTGGGCGCCCCGCGGGCCAAACCGCGCTCACACTGGGCGCTGTAGTGGGCGCCCCGCGCCACCTATAGCGCCAGGCTAATTTCTCTGATTTCGTCGTTCGCAGCTTGCTTCGTTCCGTGCCTTCGCGTGCTCCATCCAATCCTTAATCCAAATTCAATCTTTTCTTGCTCGATTATGCTCTTTAAAGCTCCAATTGCACTTCATAACATCCTACAAGTCACACGACACAAAATCAGTGCAAAATCACATTCGTCAACTAGAAAACGGGCGAATAAAGTACTCAAATGTGAGGAAATATTAAGGAAATATAGGCATAAAATGCCAAACATCACCACTCCACACTTGAACCTTTGCTCGCCCTCGAGCAATTACAAATAACTTCCCAACCTAGGTAGAACAGGTCTGCCTATGAGTATGGTTGATACCGACCATTGAACGAGTGCACACATGACTACTATGGGTCCAACAAACATGCCAACAATATAACAAACTCAAAACACGAGAACAACCACCCCAAGACAACTCAAATGCACAAACTCGACTCATTGCAACCATGCTCCCACAAAGTCACACCTATCTACTCAACCAAGAAGCCACGACTTCACCTATCTCATGTAAACCGTGTGCCCTCACCAATAATGAAGCAAGAGAGTGTCCCCCAAATATCACACACAACAATGAATATCAAGAATAGAACGGGGACAATAGCATAGAAAGAATTCACTCACTCTCATGAAAAGTTCACATGTCACACATGATGTACCATAGGCTTGCCCGTAGTGTAGGACTCCACTAATGTAGGCTCACTCCAATCGAAATTAACTAGGAGTTTAAAGGGTTGTAATGTAGGCTAAGGGGCTAGTAGGATACATATGGATAATAGTGACTACCTCCCTAAGCACTTTAATACATCGCATTCAATTTAAGCACATATCTCATCAAAGCCACCCAATTCACCACCCAACAAATTTCACACACACCTTTTTTCAAAAAGTAGCAATTTTTCTTTTAAGCACAACACTAGCACGGATGGATATTCATTTCTTTTCTTTTTTCTTTTTTCAATTTGTTACAGCTTTTTTTTTTTCATTTATTTTTTTCTATTCAATTCTTTCCAAACCTTGCCAATGCTCCTTCAACTGCTTCAAAATTTACCATGTATTCCCCTCATTGGTTCCACTCAAAAACCTCCCAATACTTTAACCACAAACTCCACAATAATATAAAATTATCAATTAAAGTGCTTAAGGAGTAAATGGTCAAAAAAAGGCAAATAGGAACAAGTGGGTAGGCTTGCGGTGTGGGTGCCAACAAAAGGTCAAAGGGATCACAACAATCAAGGGTGCATATAAGGGTAGGCAAATCAAGGTAAAAGGCTTATCCAAGAAGGCCTCTATCATCTCCCGACTAGAGCAAACCTAGGATTTCGCTTTGCACACACACGGGGCAACTTCTAGACACCAACATGAAAACATGGAACACAATAGAATATGCATCACATCAAAAATTGCACACAGTCCACACAAGATGATTGCATCACAACTCTCAATCAAACAAATAAGGTGCAATTTGCGAAATTTAAGCACTAATGCGCAATAGTTCACAAAAGAGTCAAGTGAGTGGACTCAAGCATCTCAAGGGGGTCATTCCATTTTTTCTAGGCATGCATCACAATTTTAAAACCAAAACGACACCACAAGTATCACATGCAATAAGTTCAAGTCCACCGGTATCAAACAAATCAAAGGCACCTAGCATTCTACCTATTTCTTTCGTCTAGGGCCACCTATAACTAACTACTCTAATCCTAAAAGAAAGAAAATAAAAAACTACCCAGTTCAAGGGCCTCCCCGTGGAAAAGAACCGAGGCCATAAGAAAAACCACGGGGTGGATGACATGTACCACTACAAAGCCTATAAAGAAAATCTTTTTGAATTTTTTCTAACAAAACAAAAGCAAATACTAAAAAGAAAAACAAAATGTCAAGTGACAAAAGAAAAATCCTAACGGTACATGCATCCCTAACCTCAAATATAAAGGGGAGTTCCCCCACCCCACACTTAAATCAAGTAATATCCTCAGTACGAAAAATAAGAAAGTGCAAGGTAGAAGAAACTTCCCTGGAGTGCGGGTCTCGTTCAAGCTTCCATACAGCATGGGGTACTCAGACTTCCCCTAACAAGTCATCAACAATAAGCAGGGGTGTGGCCAATAACTCAGAAAGGAGTATAGAAATTGCGAAACCACCCCAGCCGCGGTTCCACCCGCGGCGCGCCACCAATGCGCCTGAAAATTTCTTCCGCACTAAATTCTTGTCCCCCGCATGATACCAATCGCGGGGCATGCTTTAAAGCGCCTCAAATCCCTGATGAGGTCCTCTTCGAGTGAGACATAGTATGACGTTAGTTCAAGGTGCAAACCAGACTAAAACACATCGACTACATCTCGTTTCGCACTCCCAACACCTACAAAAATGACAAAATAAAAACAAAAACTACGTGACACTATAAATAAAATAATACAAGTACAAACTCGGATTTCCACCCGAGAAGCGCCTTAGTTAATGTCGTGGCACGACGACACTTTTAGCTCACTTCCAGCATTTATGTCTTCTCTTCTTACGACGAACCTTTGCTTTCTTCCTTTCTTTGAGAGAATCCATCTTCAACTTCACATGTGATGTGCCATTGCTATCTTGTTCCACATTCTGCTCACACACGTCATTTGGTTTACTTCCATGTTCTTGTTTGACACATTCGATCATAGAGCACTCTTCAACCTTAGTTATGTGCTCCTTCTCATTATAAACCTTGAGAGTAACCTTTTCTCTATGCGCTCTAACAGTCATATCTCCCAGCTCCATGTCAATAATTGCCTTCGAGGTGACTAAGAATGGTCTCCCCAAAATGATTGGAGCTTCTCGGTCAGAATGTAAACTTACCAACTTTAAGCAACACATCCTCCAACTTACCATCAGGGCGAATGAGTGATCCATCTACCATCTTAAGAGTAACTGAAGAGGGCTTGATTGCTCCTAGCCCTAACCTTTTGTAAACAGATAGAGGCATGAGATTTATGCTCGAACCCAGATCACACAATGCACCAGTGATATTATGCCCTCCAATGGTGCAAGGAATAGTAAACCTCCCAGGATCTTGAAGTTTTGGAGGTAGGTTGCTCAAGATTGTGCTACACTCCTCGACTAACTCAACTGTATCTATCTCTTGAGGCTTTTTCTTCTTGACTAAAATCTCTTTTAAGAACTTCACAAAGGATGGCATCAATTCAAACACATCAGTCAAAGGAATGTTAACTTGAAGCTCTTTCAACATACTCACAAATTTTTTATACTGGGCCACATCCTTCGATAGTATAAGTCTCTGCGGGAATGGTGGAGGCGGCAGAGGTGCCTCTTTTTTCTCTTATTTCTTCTTTACCTTCTCCACTTTTTCAACTTTTTCTATTTCAGCTCTCTCCTCAGACTTGGCCATCAGCTCTCCACCTTCAATTAAAGTCACTGCAAGACATTGCTCAGGTCCTTTTCTAACAGTACTCGATCCAGCATCACCAGGGGGTGTTCCATGTTGTCTAGAATTTGTAGCACCCACCAACTGGTGCTCCAGGTTCTTTTGAGCATTGACAAGATCTTTTATGGCATGTGCATGGGCTGCAGTGTCAGCTATCATTCTCTGCTGGCCTGCCATTAGCTGCTTTAGCATATCTTCAACTGAATTGCTAACCTGCTGTGGTGGAGCTGGAAGTGGTTAGTAATTATTTGGGGCTCTCATATTGCCTTGATAATAAGCATTACCAAACTGATTTTGACCCTGCGGCCTGTTTTGATTACCCACGTAATAAACTGACTCTAGATTAGAGGAGCAAACCTCTGTAGCATGATCTTGACCACAAACCTCACAAAAGACTTGAAATTGTTGCACTGGAGCTAACTGAAGTACCCCAGCAGATTTCTGCGTAGTAGCTCTACCATCTCCCTGTCAATCAGGATTGCTCTGCGAAAACTTGTCTAGTAATTCATAGATCTAGTCAAAGTTTAAGGCCAGTAGTTGGCCTCCAGCAGCAGCATCTACCATTATCTTAGTATGCGCAGTCAACCCCTCAACAAAAGTATGTGCCAGAACCTCATTTGATTGGTTATGGTGTGGACAATCTCTCTGTAAAGCTTTAAACCGCTCCTACGCTGAATACAAAGACTCTCATTCTCTCTGTCTGAAGGACATAATTTCACGCCTCAGCCGGGCTGTCTTGGTAGATGGATAAAACTTAGCTAAGAACTTCTTAGCCAAATCATCCCAAGTAGTGATAGACCCAGACTTT
Organism: Petunia x hybrida; assembly: GCA_037355625.1. Lineage (NCBI taxonomy): Eukaryota > Viridiplantae > Streptophyta > Magnoliopsida > Solanales > Solanaceae > Petunia > Petunia x hybrida. The sequence continues at coordinate 5,612,709 of JBBBVM010000059.1, read as the reverse complement.
TCAGCCTTTAACCACTTCCTTGCCGTCCTAATCAGTGAAAACGGGAACAATGTCAAGCGAACATAATCAGTAGGAACTCCCGTCGGTGTATAAGTATCACTGATCTCCAAGAAATTCTGAATGGGTTGCTGCGGATCTTCATGAAGTAATCTACCATATTGCCCAGTCGCATGCAGCAACTGAATCATGCCGGGCTTAATCTCAAAGTGCCCGGTGATAGCGGGCTACACTATGCTAGACGCTACCCCCTCCAGGCTGGGGAGAGCAACATCTCGCACAGCTACGGTGCATTCTTCTGCCATTCCTGTAGGTAAATATCAAGCAGGACCTAATACCTAAAACAGTACAAAACTCAAAACAAAAAAATTAAACCTGAATAGATAATAAGTAATTGTTTAAAAATAAAATCAGTCAATTGTTAGTCCCCGGCAACGGTGCCAAAAACTTTTTGCTCCCAACGCACACGCAAGTATACGTGGTCGACAAGTAATAAAGTGATAAGTAGAGTATCATTCCCACGAGGACTATTCAGACTGGACTCCTAACAAACAATTTCTTAACAACTATTCAAGGATCTTTTCCAATAATGAGAATATTATCAACTAAAAAAATAGTAATTAAAAATGGTAAAAGTGAATTCAAACAATGGAGCAAAAATTGGTTGTTATCAGTAATAAGGAGACGGTCCAGGGTTAGAGGTGCGACCAATCCAGTTGAGTTATCCTGTTGATTCCACTTCTTAAGTCCCAAGATTGCTAACTAACAGGTTAATTGTACCCGTAAAAACCTGTCGATTCTTCACGGTCTATGCAAGCTACTCTAACGCTTATATGTCTATGGAGTTAAATCACATGCACGTATTAACGAACTCTGTATTTAGCTAAGCAAGGTGAATAGGTATATGTCTATCCTACCCACAAATTGATTCCCCGATGCCCAGGTTCACAATCAAGCCCTATTCTTTCTTATGTGCGTTCATAAATTCCCTCTGTCGAGTTCAATCTAAGAACCGTAGATAGTGTTCAATTATTCGGCCGTTATAATCAAATAATTATGATCAAGAAAGAATAAAAAATCTGTAATTGGAATTCAATTCATGGAAATCAACATTCAAACCTCAGCCTTCATGAATTCACTCTAACCCTAGAATGATATATTTAGCTACGCTTACTCATAATAACAACACAAGGATTGATGAAATAATGAAATAATGATGTAATAAATTAATGGAAGGAAGAAAAACCCTTGTTCAAGATGTTATGAGCTCTCAAATTTGCTCCAAAGTCTGAACCTCTCTCAAAAACTAAGTAGAAGAGTATTTATAATGTTTACAAAAGCCTAGCAATTAGTTACGCCTAAGCCTAGATGAAATAGGAAATCAAAAAACGCTCCAGGGGCGCTATAGCTGGCGCCCCGCGCCTCAAACCGCGTGGAACCAAGCAGAGGGCGTCGAATCTTGCACGTAACGGCCATGCCCCGCGTCCCAAAATACGGAAGAAATTTGGGCGCTGCAGTGGGTGCCCCGCGGGCCAAACCGCGCTCACACTGGGCACTGTAGTGGCGCCCCGCGCCACCTATAGCGCCAGGCTAATTTCTCTACTTTCGTCGTTCGCAGCTTGCTTCGTTCCGTGCCTTCGCGTACTCGATCCAATCCTCAATCCAAATTCAATCTTTTCTTGCTTGATTATACTCTTTAAAGCTCCAATTGCACTTCATAACATCCTACAAGTCACACGACACAAAATCAGTGCAAAATCACATTCGTCAACTAGAAAACGGGCGAATAAAGTACTCAAACGCGAGGAAATATTAAAGAAATATAGGCATAAAATGCCAAACATCAATGGTGTACTACTAATCCATGTCAAGATTACATCTTTCTTAGTAAACTCAAAGTTGTGTGACTATCTTATCCAAAAGTTTAAACAATTAGAGATGACACCCCGCCCCCCCTTGTGCAGCTTCTCTTTTCTAAGAGGCAAATGCATGATTTCTTTATAAAAGATAGAGATAAAACTTAAACCCGGGATCTTCGTCATACCATATTGATTTTTTGTCTCGGTTAAAAGTTTATACTTAAAGAGTACAAACTTTTCGTTATTCCTTCTAAAAGGGCGCTGAGACTTAAACCGGTTAACTATACTTAGATTTATATTGTATTAATTGTATGACACCTCATTTAAAAACTTAAGTTATTAGCGAAATTCACTTAATAATTCCTAATGCTTCCAAGAAACAACACCAACATGATCTTTTTTTTAAGTACAAATATATTAATGAAGGGCTAGAAATGCTTGTATACTAGATGCACACCAGAAAGTTGATTCTTACAAAGACATGTGATTTGCTATAAACAACATCCAATCTTCTATACATATAGGGACCTTGTGGGTGCACCAAAAGGGACTACGACATAGAGTTTATTCCTAAAGTGAATAAAGTCCTTCTCACTTCCAACCAAACATTATTCCTTGCTTACAACACATCATAGTCAAGTGGATGAATCATCAACCAAGTTCAGTTTAGCAGAACCATCTAATACTAGTCTCAAAACAAACAAAAAAATGTCTGATTTATCTAACAGAGCTAATTGACTTCCTCGGTATCACCTCTTTCTTCAATGACTTTGGAGAAACCTATCATGGATACATTTATTTTAGGTTGTTATCTCAGTACCAACAATTGTTAGATGCAAAGTTCACTAGATACCTGACTGAAACTAATTCATAAAAAATTATGTATGCAAGGTACTTATTAGTTCACGAAAGAAGATAAATAAGTAGACTATGATCAGTAAAGCACAACTAGTGATATCAGCTAAAGGTATCATGTAATTAGTTGCACTCAAATAACGATTTCTAATTTCTAGAGGTAAGTGTTCATCTTCAATTATTAGGTGAACATACAGATGGCCTTTCGAGACACTCTAACTAAAGAAACAAGAGAAAAAGTGAAAATATTTTATTTATATTAAAGAGGACTACTTGCTTTACCATTATATGTTACTGGTAGCTTCTTTTTTTAATTAGTAGAGTGTTTAAGAAACAAGATATATTTAATATTTAATATCAAGGGAAGTATAACATTCTTTATAGCAATTAGTAGAAACAGTTGATTTCTAGATACATGTACCTTTTCCAATAGCATAAGAAGCCAAATTACACCTCTTTATAGGTTGACAAGATGATGCTGCAAAGGCTGTGTGCCAAGAAGAATTCATATCATAAAGAAAGTTTTACTGGAAGAATCGTTGCAGAATACTTCCACCTAAACGTGTTTGCAATAGGCGTAAAGAAATAGAGTTGGTCTCAAACTACAGCCTACAACACTAGAACTAGACAGTCATCTCCAATAGCACAAAGATACACGTGTATCAATTATAAAGATTCAAATAACACATTAAACAACGAGTAAAATGTTAGCAAAAAAACCTTCAAAGTAGTACAAACAAGCATTGAAATAAAGAGTAAAGGGTATATAACAATTACGAGTTCTTTCAGCTACGACTAAGTATCATCTATAGTCTTCAATTATCAACTTTGAATGTTTCAAGAACTTAGCTTCGACAAAGACTATAAAGATGTTGATTTAAGCTTGAGCTGCATACTTTTACTTTCTATTTGAACCAACATATAGCTATCAAAAGGAGTAGTTTGCGGATACAAGTTTGAGAAATCAGCTTTTATTTAATTTGATTCTGACTACCACATTTCTTGCCTTACTCGCACTGCTCTCCCTATTTTATTACCCTAGAAAATCAAGTTCCCCTCAACCAATACAATTATAGGTAACCAACTAAAATAGAAAAATAAAACAATAAAACTAAGGTTTTAACTATAATGTTACCTTGAATGGACCCAAACTCTAACTTTCATTTCAAAGGGTTGCTTGATTTCAACAAATTGAACCTGATAAATTTATTATCGACATGAAACTTCATGGAAATCGCAAGATCTAATGGTTTCTTCAATGAAGGAACATGATTTGTTTAAACAATAACAACAAAAAAGGTACTCACCAAAAACATGAAGATAGCCAGAAAAAGGAGTAGAATCAAACATCTGGAACTCTGATCTAAGAATATCTCCCGTCGACATCTGGGGTTAGCGAAGCGGAAAAACCTCACCCTTAATCAATCAGACTCGTATACGTTTAGGGTTAGGTTTGAAAAGATAAGATAGACAGAAGATTCGTGGGGAAGGGGAGAGGCAAAAGCGCCATTGAAGAGGATATGGGAATTCGAATCTGAAGGTTAATGGGTTTTTTGAGGAAATGAGATTTGGGAGGTAAATCAACTCCTTATGACCTATTTGCAAAAGACAATTTGGATGGCTGAATGTTTTGACCCAATATGGGCTTCATTATCATTCGATTGCTTTGATATGCTTGCTTGTTTAATTGCTACTAATAAGGTAGGAAATAATTGAAAATAATACTTACTGACCAACAATTAAGTAAATTTATATATGTGTATAGATATATCAAGGTAAAACCTCCTTGAAAGAAAAAACACAAATTATTTCATATTTAAAATTCACACAAAGACAAATTATTTAGCAGCGACCAAAATGGCTGCCACAAAAGCAGTACTATTGTGGCGATACAGTCGCTACTAAATATATTTTAGTGGCGATACCTTATTAGTCGCTGCAAATACTTATTTAGCCATTTTTTAAGTGAAAAATCACTTCATATTTGTAACGACTAAAGTATAGTCGCCACTAATATGCTATTTTTTGTGGGTTTTTTACACAAATATACAAATTTTCACCCTTAATTACATAAAAATAGCAATACTTTTCTAATTACAATGCATGGCAATATTTTTCCTAGAAAAATAGCAATGTATAAATACTTTACAGAAACTGAAACCCTTCTTGTTTTTTCTCTGTTGAAACTGAAACCCTTCTTGTTTTCTCTCTGTTTTTTCTCTCTCTAGCTCCTTACAATTTTCTAATTCACTCTGCCTCCAATAACAAATCTACAACTATTGAAAATCGTTACTTTTCTGTTTCTATTTGTTTCTACACAGCATACTCTGTTTTCGATCAACAATTCTACAAAGCTGCTACCGTTTCTGCTCTGTTTCGCATCTGTTTCTGCTCTGTTTCGCGTCTGTTTCTGTTCTGTGTCGCAGCTGTCGAGCCTCTGTTTCTGGTTGCTGTTACGAGTGCTGTACAAGTTAAACATATCAAAATCGAAACTTTACAATAGATATGGCACAAATACAAATTCTGCTAAAACATAGTGGAAGATGGGACAAATTCGACAATTATATTGATTTTGTTGTTGATGCAATCGCGATTAATCCAGATTCAAACTTTCAGATGCTTCGTGATACAGTTGCGAAGCAACTGAACATTGATCTGACGAGAAAAATTGTTAAAATAAAGTATAAGGTAATGGAAAAAAGTCCGGGTCTAGAAATACACAATGACATGGGTGTATTAGTGTATACAGGATTGAAAATAGAGAAAAAAGGAATAGAAATCTATCCACTTTGTATCACACTTGAAGATATTGTTGAGGATCAAGGGTTCTGGAGTGATAGACAAAGCATAAGGAGTCGTGATACAGTGGGAGACTGTGTTGATACTGCCAGAAACAGTTGCAATATAAACACGAACATTGATGATACGCTTATCAGTAGTGCTGAAACAGTAGAACTACTGATTAAAGGAACTTGTGATGAGCACGAGGTAGAAGAAGTTGCAGTAATTACCAATAGCTTGCAAAACGAGATAGTAGAGGGCCAAGTGTACATTAACAAAAACACTGTAGTAATGGCCATGAAACGATTTGCAATAACAGAAAAGATTCAGTTTAAGGTTGAGAGATCAAGCACAACAAGGTATTATATCTCAGTATTTGTGTTTTGTATCACTTTATTTCACACTGTATCATTGTATCTGTTTCTGTGTAACTGTATCATAAGTATTCTTGATATCAGTGTATCTGCTATGTGTCTTTTGTGTATATGAATTTTTATAGTTTATATTTTGTACCACACTGTGTGAGTTTGTTTCGCGATCAAACAGTTTGTATCTCAAACGTGTCATTTGTATCACTATTGTATCTAAAAATATGTATTTTGTTTCAAGCAATAACAATTTATATGTCAGATACAATGTGTGAATTATGTATCACATTGTATCTGATCAATGACTCTACCATCTCTGATTATATCATACATGGGTGTTAGAAACTAAGTAAATCGTATTTGTATCATACTGTACAATTTTGTATCTGTTACTTAATTTCTGTAGCTTTCTGTATCATGTAACATTTTCTGTATCATACTGTATTTGCAGCTACTGCCTGATATGCAAAGGTGAAAATTGCAAATGGAAATTTAGGGCCTCAAGCTTGAATTCATCAAGTTTGTTCAAAGTTAGAGAATTCACCAATGAACACACATGTCCATACAAAGAAAGAGTGTATGGGCAAGCGCAGCTTACATCACGAATGATTGGTATGATTGTCAAGGACAGGGTTGATGACCCAAAGTCGACCTATAAGCCTAAAGAGATAATGGACGAAATGCAGAGGTGTTACGGTATACACATAGATTATATGAAGGCTTGGAGAGCAAAAGAAATGGCCATTGCAATGATACGAGGAGACCCAACTGAATCTTACAAGAAGCTGCCAAGTTACCTTTATATGTTAGAGCAAAGAAACCTAGGGCCAGTTGTTGCTTTGCATGCAAGTGAGGACCATTTGTTCAAGTACGCTTTTGTTGCTTTGAATGCTTCAATAAAGGGATTTCAACATTGCAAACCAATCGTAGTCGTTGATGGTAGCTTCCTAAAAGCAGCGCACAAAGGAACATTCCTAGCAGCAAGTACATTAGATGCAGCAGGTAAATCAATTTCTAACGGTACCTGTTGTATCATACTGTTTCAACTGTTTGTATCATAATGTTTCAGCATCTCTCATTTGTTTCATACTGTTTCAGCTTTGTATCAGACTGTTTTAAATTTGGTATCAAGATTTTTAAGACCATATATTATCTGTTTCATCATCTTTTATCTGTATCTCAGTGTTTCACTTTTGTATCAAACTATTTCCAGCTTCTGTATCAGACTTTTTTAGATACATGGTTTATTTGTATCAGACTGCTTCAATTTTTGTATCAGCTTTGTATCGGACCGTTTGAACTCTGGTACAGACTTTTTGAAGCTATGTATTTCTATCTGTTTCATCATCTTTTATCTGTATCTCAGTGTTTCACTTTTGTATCAAACTATTTCCAGCTTCTGTATCAGACTTTTTTAGACACATGGTTTATTTGTATCAGACTGCTTCAATTTTTGTATCAGCTTTGTATCGGACCGTTTGAACTCTGGTACAGACTTTTTAAAGCTATGTATTTCTATCTGTTTCATCATGTTTTATCTGTATCATACTGTTTCACTTTGTATCAAAATATTTACAGCTTTTTCCTATCAGTTTCTTTGAAGACTGTACTTTAGTCTTTAAGCTTTCTATTTGAATCAGACTGTTTCAATTTGTACTTGTGTGACACTGTTTCAAATATTTATCTTACTGTTTCTTTCCATAGGGAGCATACTGCCGCTTGCGTATGCAATTTTTGATTCAGAGAACGATGCCTCATGGCAATGGTTCTTTGAAAAGTTCAAATATGCTTACGGTGAGAGAGAAAACATGTGCGTTGTGTCAGACCGTAACGAGAGCATAATTAAGGCTACTACAATTGTATATCCTCAGGTCCCACACTATGCATGCATATGGCACTTGTGGAACAACCTCAAGACTAAGTTCAAGAAATGTGAGGAGAAGCTCCATGAGACATTCTTCAGTATGGCAAAGGCATACACCATACAGGAATTTGACATATACATGAACAGTGTGGAAAAAATGGATAAACGTATCAAAGCATACTTGCTAAACGCTGGATACCAGAAATGGTCAAGGGCGCATTCAACAGTAAATAGGGGGTTTACAATGACATCAAACATTGCAGAAACCTTGAATGCGGTCAACAGGGATGCGCGTGATATGCCTGTAGTCGCATTTATGGAGTACATGCGCTCACTGATTGGGACTTGGACTGATGATAATAGGAAGAAAGCACATGAGACATTCACACCTCTTGGATTCAAGTACAACAAAATACTGGATGGATACAGAAGCAGAGCTATGCAGCTTAAGGTACAATGGAAACTGTTTCATTTCCACTGTATCTAAGTTCTTTCATCCTGCATCTTCCTTGTATTTTCTGTTTCAAAAATGTATCATCTTGTGTGATGTAGATACATTCAACGGGAAATGAAGCAGCTATCTATGATGGTGAAAAAAAATTCATTGTTAATCTGAATGAACGGACATGCTGTTGTGGAAAATTTCAAATGGAAGAACTGCCCTGTGTGCATGCTTTGGCTATTCTAAAGTACAAAGGCCTGGAAGAAGAAGATTACAGCTGTAACTACTACTCAACAAAGTCCCTGGTAAAGACATACGAGTTCTATGTTAATCTGATACCAGATGAAAGCAGATGGGAGATTCCAGCATTTGTTTCAGAAATTGAACTACTCCCGCCAGTTGCTAGACGACCACCAGGAAGGCCAAAAACAACTAGATACAAACCACAATGGGAAGTACATGCAAAAAGGACAAAGATTACGTGTGCAAATTGTGGTCGCGAAGGACACAATAGAAAAACTTGCACACATCCTCCGAAGCCCAAATAGAACTTTTTTTAGTTCTTTCTTTGTCATTGAATCTGAAGTGTTAGAAGTGATACAGTTTGAGAATTGTTGCGTAATTGTTTCAAGATATTGCCCAAGTGTTAATACATTTAACTGTCTGTAGCACACTGTTTCATGACTGGATGAAACTGTTTCACCTTTATGTTTTACTTTTTTTTTTTCAAAATTGGATCTGAATGGTTAGAAGTGATTCAGTTTCACAAGTAGTTCCTTCGCATTTGAAGATAATTTCAACTGTTTCTGTGTCAATTTAGCTATCTGATACAGTTAATAATTGTATCAAACTGTTTCATAGTTGTGTTTTAACTCTTTATTTGTCATTGAATCTGACTAGTTACAACTGATACAGTTTCACAAGTGGTTGCTGAGGCAGTCAAGATAATTTCAACTGTTTCTGTGTCAATTTAGCTATCTGAGACAGTTAATAGTTGTATCAAACTGTTTCATAGTTGTGTTTAACTATTTATTTGTCATTGAATCTGACTAGTTAGAAGTGATACAGTTTCACAAGTGGTTGCTGAGGTAGTCAAGATAATTTCAACTGTTTCTGTGTCAATTTAGCTATCTGATACAGTTAATAATTGTATGAAACTGTTTGACACTTCAAAAAGGGACAAAAATAAAACACAATTACTGTAAATATAAACCTTCCGAAACTGTCATTACATAAAGAGTGACTACGACAAACAACATCCAGAACAAACAACATACTAAAGTAGAAACGGTTACTCCTTGAAACATAAACATAGAAACAACACAAAAGAAACAGAACTAATGGTTAGGATTGGCAACTAGTAAACGACGCTTTATGGCGTCTTTTCTCTTAGCAAGACGACCTGGATTTTCACATGCGCTCACTGCATCTAAATCAATCTTCCTTTTGCCATAATCCCAAAGCAGCGTTGCAAGACGGCCACGGTAAAGACCTATATCAAAGTCAGGCACAGTTCTGATATCAGTCTCAGAAATAAAGTACTCCGCATACGCCATGATAAACATTCCACAATCCCTGAAACAGTGACAAAAAAAAGAAAATACATAGAGTTAGTAATTCTGTCACAGATGTGATTCAGATACAGGGAAAAGAAACATACAGGGAACCATCACTCTGTTGCGGAAGGTCTGGAACAAAGAAAAACCCAAAAGGATCATCTAGATCTGCATCAGCATATGCTTCACTCGTAAGAATATCAATGTCGGGCCTTGACTGGTAAAATTTGGTCAGTACAAGATACCGTGGCAACAACTCAGCAATCTTGTCAACAACTTCAACAACAGCTGCATTATGACGAGCACCCCCACCACTCATTGAATCGTATATCCCAATAGACCTATCCTTGAATGATACTACACCCAACACCCAATGACAGAGAGACTTTATGTTAATCGGGAGCAGAACATAGTCAACCTCTACCCAGGGCACATTTCCAGGGATCTTGCAGCCTCTAATGTAGCTAGCAACAGAATCAACATCAGAAAGCACTGAAACATCCTTGCCACTATTCACATACTTGTCATAGACAGTCTCGATCATCGTTTTAAACCAACAGTCAGTAGTAGTGAAGGATAATTCAGTCTTCCGTCGATACTTTCCTTGCTTACGCAAGTAGTAGAAAACAACATTAACATGCTGTAACATTCAAAAAAAATATTAATGATATAAATAGATGATACATTACAGAAACAATGAAGAAACAAACAAAATTACAGTTACAGATACACCTAGAAAGAAAAAGAAACAGTACAGGGGCATATGCACACACACAAATATAAAAGAAACAGAAACACACCCTCACACATTAGAAGAAACTGAAAAGATACAGTAAAGATACAAAACACACACAGGCTAAAAAGAAAAACAAAAATAAACTTACTGAATCCTGCAATGCATGACCACCATGCAACAGAATATAGAACCACATCCGAGTTGACACAGTTTCGACTCCGAATTCAAACTCATATGGAAGTATATTGTCAGTTTTGGAATAGGCACAAATCCTAAAAACAAAAACCAAAACAAACATAAATTAAAACAATATCAACATGATAAATGATACAATAAACAAGCATTGAAGGGGAACAAACCTTCCTTTTTTCCGCTTAGCAAGATCATCAACAAATGATACAAACCTATTTAATAATTCTTGATCAACATCGTCTGTGACGGGAACAGAAAATGGATGCCTTTGCAACATCAAAGGTTTGGGCGAAACATAATTGGCACTAGCACCAGAAGTAAACTCACGCAGAAAAGGTGAAACATCATATTTACCAGGACGCTTCACCCTTACCAACGCCTGTGATGGTGTACTAGTAGCCGCACGTGGGCTCGCATCCTTGTTCTCACGGTCACTAACCAACATAATATCAGAATCATCAGCATCGTGCTCAATGAGCTCTTCATCAGCAACAGTATCATGAGACATTTCAGCAACCCGAGCACCATGCTCTGCAGCAACAGTATCAGAAACATCTTCAGCAACACTGGGACTAGGATCTGCAGCAACAGTATAAGCAGGTATTTCAGCAACCCTAGCACCATGCTCTGCAGCAACAGTATCATCAGCATCTTCAGCAACAGCAGCAGCAGCATCTGCTTCAACAGTATCAGTGGCTGCTTCAGAAACAGTGGAACCAGGTTGTCCAGCAACAGGGTTGATTTCAAATTGTTTCTTCACATTCTTAATGGTGTCGGCAATGTTACGGTCCATCTCTGCAAACTGCTCGGCCGTCCAATTATCAAAGAAATCATCCGATATAAAAGAAGGTTCGGCAATATCTTTCTTAGAAAATGAAGCACCATCAACAGAATAACCTTTAATAAACTAATACAAAAAAAAAATTAACGTCAGAAACAATGTACAAAAATATATAATACAGTTTACAAACAAGGGAGAAACAAAAGGCTTAAATAACATAGACAAAAAAAAAAGGTAAATGGGCGCACCTCATCAGGTTTAGGAGTCTTTAAAAAATCTTGGCTCAAATTCAAACCAAGGTCGAAGTTTGGGAATTGCAATGAAGGGGTCAAAGGAACCTTGGTTGAAACTGTTGCAGCCATTGGAACACGTTCTCTAATAACAACTCTTTCAACATGACTGCCACCACCATCAGCAGACAACACAGTAACATCTTTCCCGCTGCCGCTTGCTACATTAGTCGCTCCACCAGTAGCACATGGCTAAAAAAATAAAACGAAAAATAATTGGTAGATGCACAAATTCATTGGCTTGTTAAACTGTTTCAAGTTCAAACTATCTGTAGCTGTTTGTATCTAAAAGTATCTAGTTGTTTCAACATAAATGAATATAAGCTACATACCATAACATTAGTCGTACCAACATTTAAACTGTCTGTATCACCAACATCGGATTGAAACTTTTCTGTAGCATCAACATCATCAGAATTGGGCTTCTCTGTATCACCACTAGCAGGTGGTGTCCGTGGTGAACCTTGACGATTATCTGCACCACTTTAAGTACCCTGTATAAAAAAAAAATTTCTCTATTGAAACGAACATTACATCGACAAAGAAACAATAAACAGTTTCTTCAACAATTAATACCTGTCCTTGCGCAAGTAGATTAATTGCATCAACAACTTTTCTAAGCTCCTCACCAAAGAATTCCTTGACATTATTAAACTGATCATCAACCTTAAAAAGAAACAAGGGAAAAACAATATGACAATAATTCTAACTGTTTAAACAAAGTAAAAACACATAAACACAAATAATCCTCACATGACCCTTTAATAACTCCAAATCATTGCTAAGCTGAAACAAAAAATAAAAACTGTATCAGAATGTGCCAAAAAACAGTATCACAAATATTCAAGTGAATAAACATACCTTCTCAACTGAGTGAGTCAATATGTCAATCTTAGCATCATTTTCAAACAGCGGCGCATGTTTCGACTGTGCCTGCTTTGCAACAGTTTCAGGAGGAATGTCGACAAAAGCCGCAGAAGAGGAGGGACCAGACGGTACATGCCGGACAAAAATATCATCATCACTAGAATCTTGCATAGCATCCGCAACAGGTGCGACCGTATCATCCATCAAATCCAATCTGACCAACTCAGCAACAGTTGGCTGCATAGGCCGGAAAACAGGCTGCACCATCCATAACAGTACACAAATCAATGAAAACAGATACAAAAACAGATACAAAAATATGCAAAACAGAAGAATGAAGAATGAAACAGATACAATAAAAATGAAACAGATACAATAGAAGTGAAGCAGGTACAATAGAAATGAAACATATACAATAGAAATGAAAACAGATACACCTTGTTCACTGAGTCCTCTAAAATCTTACAAATTGTCTTATACTTTGAAAGACTACTCGTCACTTTCCAGTTCAAGATACGAGGACTTCGACTCCTAACGCGCATAGCGACTGATGACGGAATGTTTGTCCAACACTCATAAAACCATACTTGCAACGCAGAAGCCAAACCTACCACCCGAAAATATGTACTAGTAGTTTTAACCTTCTTGTGAATACTATCAAACAATTCTTTGAACGAATCAATACCCCATGGATAGTCATTGTAAAGACCAGACTCAACCAAATCGAAGTATTTCTTAGATACAGTTTGAACATCAGAAACCGACATCAAAAAATTCACAATAATATATAGAACTGCAATCTTAACAGCATCCTCATCACCAATCCATTTCCGTTGAATAAAAGCATTCTTAATATCTACATGAGACACCTTCTCCACAGTCGGGAAGTAACTACTCATCAACCGATTTGGACCACTCGTATCAAGAGAACTTAGAGTATCGCCAGAGCACTTTAAACCAGACACTACTGCAAACTCACGCAATCCAAATTGCAAACGTGAACCATTGACACAAACCTCAAACGTACAAGGCGTGGAGGACGCAATCTCACGCACCAGCAAAGACCGAAGCAACTGATTTTGAACGGGCAAACTTTCTAACTGTAACAAATAACCAAAACAGGTCTTTTTGAACATTCCCAACTGCACAGGGCTTAACACATCCTTCAAATTCGTTCCAATATCACCATCCGTAATTAGACGGAGATGAAACTCTTTCCAATTAAAATTCTGGGGAATATAAAACGATACAGCCTATAAAGGAAAAAACAAACTCAGTTAAAAAACAGTAAGTACAATAAAGAAACATTAAAAATCAATGCAGAAAAAAGAAAAGACACAATAAAAAACACTACAGCACACAATAAGCAAAAGTAACATACAATGATACAATCAACAAACAAGAAAAGACAGAAACAGTAAAAAACATACAGAACCAGTACAAAAACAACAGCAACAATAAATAAACTACAGCAACAGGAAAATGGAAGTAAAAAACAGTAAAAGACACAGATACAGAAACAACGAAAAAGCCTACAGAACCAGTAAAAGACACAGATACAGGAACAACGAAAAGCCTACCGAACCAGTAAAAAAAGCTACAGCAACAATAAATAAACTACAGCAACAGTAAAATGCAATTCAGAAACAGTAAAACACACAGATACAACAATATATGCTAAAGAACAACGAAAAGCCTACCAAAGCAATACAACACAGTAAAAGCAACAGATACAGTAAATATGCTAAAGAAACAATAAATACACTAAATAAATACTAAATACACTAAACAAACAAGTAAAAACCTACAGAAACAGTAATAATAACATACAGAAACAATAAAACACACAGCAGAAACAGAAAAATCTACAGAAACAATGAAACACACAGCAGAAACAGAAAAAACTACAGAAACAATGAATATACTTTAGAAACACTAAATTACAAAAAATGCAACAACAAACAACAAATTAATAATTTGATACAGAAAACAGAAATAGAAATAAAATTACCTGTAATGCCACATCAGCCAACACAGAAATCCGACTTTTCTTCAACGGTCGAGCATCTTCTTCAAAATCATCATCAGCATCAACCAAAACTTTAGCTTTACCTTTACCCGTAACAGGAGAGGCAGACGACCGCGTCACACGCTTCAATTGTTGCGGGGTTTCTTTCGGCTTAAACACAGGAACTTTTACCTTTAAAACTGATTTCGACGCAATTTTATTTACATTTGTATCATGTTTCGTTTTACTCCTAAGTTCCCTAGAACTAGAAGACGAACTAGAATTAGACATTGAAATGAAACCCTAAAATCAAACCCTAAAAAATGGAAAAAACTCGAAATTTAAACAGTGCAAATCAGTTACGAAATGCTTCACAAACAGATATAATAGTGGAGAAAGTGGGGAAGAAAATGGGTGAGAAAAAGTAGAGAGAAACGGTTGAGAAACAAGGATGATACAACTGAAGGAAAGAGAAACAACGCTGAAACAGTGGAAAAAGGGAGAAAACTGAGAAAATAAGGAAATTAGAAAAAATTTTGTCAAAATTACAAAAACGCCCCCAAACAGTACCAAAATAAAGAATAGCAATATTTTTTGACATAATATGCTATATTTGTAATTAACTTGCGTTTTTCTCTATTTAGGGTTATTTTGCTAAAATGTTGTTATGTTTGGTAATTAAGTGCTAAAACTTGTACTTTTATGTAAAAATTCCTTTTTTTGTGGCAATTAGAAGGGACGCTACTGAAACATCACCTTTTGTGGCAAGCTTTTCTAGTCGCCACTGAAACCTAACATTTAGTGGCGAGAATATATGTCGCAACAAAAAGTCGCCACAGAAAATCATATTTCTTGTAGTGAATTCAGAAGATCATCTCGATTCTCAACCACCTCCGCCATTTTCGGAGGCCATTAGAAGTGGATTAGAATGTTGAAGAAATGTGTAGACAGTGAAGTCGTACTAGGGTTTAGACTCTTTTAGCTATAAATATAACCCCATTTCCCCATTTATAAAGTTACGTTCATCTGAACACTATTCCCCCTATTAGCAATCACTATTCTCGCAATTATCATTCATTGTTACCACCATTATTTATTAATTACTGCCATTACGCCGCTGTAACACTGCCTTGCTTTATAAGAGACAAAGTCCATCTTCTTCGCCGGAGCACGAGCATTCGATCAATACAATAAATTTTATTCTTTCCATTTATTGCTTTAATTATTGTTACTTTGCTCGTTTACTTTCATCATTGTCATTGTTTCTACTGTTTAATCGTCATCTCATCTAGTCAATCATAGTTTAAATCGTTAATCCATAAAATTAGTAACCTGAAACATACCAACTTCAATTGATCTATTATTCGTAATAGTTGTCTGTTTGATTGCAGGTATTTGTTTAATGTTATTCTATTCGATCACTAAATTTCTTTTATGTTACACGAGCCTACTTGTCAACTATTGACATAACTAATCGGTCCTTTCACATAGACTGTTAAATTGATTTGTCTATCTGTTTGTCTCCTAGGATACAACCTGTCCGTTCACATAACGTCCGTTAGATTTGTGTCCGTTATTATTATTTACCAGTACTCTTAAATTATTTACATCGGTATATAAATGGTCTAATTTCGATATAAAATGGTCGCCTGTGGCTCAACTAAATATAAATTTAATTGTAATATCTGAAGCCGTTTTTTAGAAAATATAATTTGGCGCCCACCGTGTGGCCTAGGCAATCAATTTGTTCCGAAATTTGTTGTTGATTCTACTTATGTTTATTCTTTTTGTGTGCAATTGCAGACAATCAGAGCAACAATGCTAACAATGCCTACACCACCATCTATGATGGCGCGCCTCAGTCTGACCCCACTGATGGGGTCCAGCTTCCAGCCGCCGAGGAGGTGGTCAATGAATCATCCCACCATGAACAGAATCCACCCCAAAACGTCGCTCCAGCCGGTTCATACTGGAATGCGTCTTGAGGACGTCGACCCAGCAAGGAACCCGCGGTCGAAGCAACGTCAGTTGATATGAATCTACTATTGATCGAATTTCTGAATAAGCAGGATAAGCAGATATATGTAGATGATAAGTGAGCAGTTGAAACTTTTGTCTGGCTCTACTCATCATAGAGCGCCTGCCTTCCCAGTGACACCCTCTACAGGCACTCCGACCTCTGTTCCTCAGGGCGCAATAATAGGGGGACGTGAAGTAGGAGTAACTCGGAGGGTTGGGTACTACCGCTGTGGCTGCGGGAGCTCCGGCCTCCGTCATGATAGAAGCAAGGATGATGGCTACAATGCAGACGTTGTTGAACGGTACAGTAGAGAAGAGGTTTAATGAGACGAAGTCATTTATAGAAAAGTTACCAGGAGTTTCAAAATTAATGGAAGACGCCGCTATGAAGTCAGTCTCAAAGCGGCCGTTTTCAGCAAGTGCGGCTTCGCTGCCGATTCCTAACAATTTCAAGCTACCGGAGAGTTTGAGGTATGATGGGACCACTGTTCCGAGGGATCACGTAGAGTTGTTTGCGATTGCAGTGCAGTCGAACGATTTGACGGCTGACGAGATTGTCGCACCCCCTTTTTTACTAACTTGGAGTGAGTCAATGCTCGGGTTTGACTAGGCAACTCGGTTGAGTTGAGTTTGGAGTCGCCACTTAATATAGTCTTCTAAGGTGTATTAGGTCACCTAAATGTCTAAGGGTCGTATTTTTAACTCCGGGAGTCATATATGCACAGATTCTAAGGTAAGAAGTCCAAATGACTCAGGGAAGAATGTATTAGGCACTTCCCCAAGTCCCTCGAAAAGTGATTCTCGCCCGAGTTTTCAGTTTTTGAGATGTTAAGAACAATAGGAAAATTAAAATATAAGTTGTAATTGGAAAGTTATTTTACTGATTCAGAGGTTAAAATCACAATCGGTCATATAAAAGAGCATATTTACGCAAAATAATTTAATAGGCAGTGATGTTCAAGATCTGGGCTTTCATAATTTGTAGAAAATGGCCTAAGCCCTATACCTAATCGCATTTTTGGCCACTGGTTTTGCAAATATTGAATTAAATGGGACAAAAATGCAAAAAAACATTTGAAGGCAGTCCACTGGTGCAATTTCAGTAACTGGGCCAATTTTACAGAAGTAGGCAGGTTTTGAAAACAGTTTTAAATTTGGCACAAAACCAAATTGTGGTTGGTTTGTCAAAGAAATATTAGCCATTCCGGGTCGGCGTGATTTGACATTAATTGGCAAACCCTAACCTTAATGGCTATTTTATTTTTGGGGCCAGTTTTGAAAAATATGTATAGGAGGTTGTTTTTGAAAGAGTGGTACACGAAACACACAAATACAAATAATGGGCTTTCACACATAAGTAATACATATATAAGCATCCAAATACATGTTGAGTGGTACAAATAGGCTTTAGAAAATATGTATATGAATTTTGTATAGTTGACCCCCAAACTTATACTCCCCTATACACTATTAGATTAGTGTATACGAGATTTTAAGTTTTGTCAAAAATCAATTTAAGCACGTAGACAGCTAGATTTGAAATAAAATTTGGGCCCAGATCAGTAATGTAAAAAAGAGCAGATTATTTTACGTAAAAAGATTTCAGACTAAGCAAGCATTAGACATAAAGCCCCTGTTATTAAAATTTCCAGACTTTCACATGAAAGGCTTCAATTAAACACTACAAGGTTGAGTTTGAGTCGTAATATACTACGAGCATGCTGATTCGAACGTTTAATTATCATTTAAACCCGATTTTCACATGATCATATGTTTAAATTGAGTATGATGCACGCACATAAGGAGGAAGGTTAGAAAAGGCCCAAGTATAGCAAAACACATAGAATATGGCTATGTTCCCTATTTTAGAGCAATGTTAATACACACAGGGGACCCTAACAAATACAAACAAGAAGGTAAAGCTAAGGGATTAGATAAGGGACAAGAGAGATGTTCTGTGGACACTAAAGATAGGGTCCGTAATGCCTATATTGGCGTCAAAAAGAAACCCAGAAACACCCTCATAAATAGTAATGAAAATACCTGCATATAGGAACCTGGTATAGCTTGTAAAGCTATCCACAATAAGTTGTATAAATGGGTTAGTAGAGGCCAAAGAAAGGCCCAAACATATACACTGATGGACACAGATCAAACAAAGAGAAACATAGACATAGGAAGATTAGGCATAGAAGCATATAGAGGTGTAGTCCTTGATTTATACTATGTCACAGATTTCAATAAGCAAGTGAGCAGTATCTAAGCAGTGTAATATGCCTTCCAAAATCAGTATCTAGTGAGAGAAAGAGAGAGAGAGCCAGAGTATTTTCTTAAGGATTCAAGAGAAACAGAGAGATGTATTGCTATTGCTTTTCAGTGTGTATATTTCCTATATTTCTGTGTGAGAATTATGTGTCTTGTGTGAAAAAACAAGACTGATTTATATAGGTGAGGGGTGAGGGGTGAGGGACTTAATTCAAACGGGTAGGAAACAATTAATAAGGCATGAAAATATTGTTTCCACAATTAAAAAGATCCACTTAGGTGGACTTTCCATGTATAGGTCAATCAGCCTCCAAACTTAAGGAAAACCAGATCCTAAAACAAGTATGAATCCCTTCTTGAAACAATAACACAGCCAGGTTCAAGAATCGGTATGGAAGGGTGTCTCACATTAACTTAGGCTCGAAAATCAATCAACTAACTTGATAGGTTTCAAACAAGCCTTAATTGATAACATATCAATTATTAAAAATAGATTTCCATTCTACTATCAATCAAGACTTCGAACTGAACAAATAAGAATCCCTTTAACTATGCTAATCCATCCTGCATTTAAATTTCAAATCAGGCCAATCATGAATTCAAGAGAATTATATGTTTTAACAGAACAAGAGGGCAAATATATTTGCAAGACAAGCACGATCATGACCAATTCACAAACTGGCATAGGTTCTACGTCTTGAAACTTACAGGGATGATCAGGCTACGAACTCAAGCATATGAATGTTCACAGGCAATGTTTAACTAGGTCAATGTATTAAGCAAG
The DNA here is from genome assembly GCA_037355625.1 of Petunia x hybrida. Taxonomy (NCBI): domain Eukaryota; kingdom Viridiplantae; phylum Streptophyta; class Magnoliopsida; order Solanales; family Solanaceae; genus Petunia; species Petunia x hybrida. Next base: position 5,593,045 of record JBBBVM010000059.1, on the reverse strand, counting down.
AATTAGTAACCATAAAAATTTCATCTTAACTAATTAACAACTAGTACACAAACATGCTAATATACATAAAAGCTAGGCAAGTTTTAGGCATAACAACACACAAGTTCAAGAACATCAAAAAGGACAAGGGTTACCCATTTCTAAAGTTGAAATTGGGTCCAATTTGACCCACCTCAAATCGTGTATGCACAAGGGTTTTCCTTTTCCTCAGGATAAGAACGCTCATAGTTTAGTAAAGATTCCACCAGAATATTACTTCCGGCGACAAAGACGAAGGTTAGGGTGGGGTTTTGGATTTTGATCTTTGTCGTAGGGGAAAAAATATAGGGGTTTTGTTGCGGGTGGTAAGAGGAGTAAAAAGATATAGATTTCATGATTTTTGGTGGCTGGAGGTGGCCGGAATCGTCTTTGGCAGCGGTGAGTTAGGGTTTGAGATGAGAGAGAGAGAGTGAGACATAGGGCGGCGAGGGCTTCTGATGGGAAATGAGGGGAATTAGGGTTTGGGAGTGTGTGTGTGTGTAATTAAAAATGGAAAGTATATTTCCAACCGTTGGATCAACTACCTGGACGGCTAGGATGTGGCCACATAAGTGTGACATGACGCTGAGGTGTATGAGTGGTGGGGTGTGAGGTGTACAAGTATGAGCTGTATATATGTGTATATAATGGTATAAAATATGTATAAAAGAGTATAAAATGCGTATAAAATTATAAAAAATTGCGAAATTAATTTTAAAAATGCTAAAATGGCTTAAAAAAGGTATAAGAATATTTTTTTTTTGAAATTTAAAACAATTTGAGCAGTTTTGTCAAAATAGAAGTAATTACAAAATTTGTAATTGGTTATGCGCAGTTTGTAAAATAACAGCAATTTGTGATGGTGCTTTCAAAAATAGCCTAATCGGCGTACTTATGTGAGATGAGGGCTTTGAGTATGATTTGAAATGAAGATAATGCATGGCTTATCAGTAAAATTTTGTCTGAAAATGACTATTGAAACAGGAGGGACAAAATTGAGTGTCAACAGAGATCAATTCGGTAAGTCTAAAGAAGTTTTGTGAAACATTAAGAGGAGGAGCGCTGAAGTGGTATATGCAGTTGCCTGAGAACGGGATTGCAAATTTTGATGACATAGCAACCAAATTTATTCTGGCACATACAGGGGCCAAAAAGGTAGAACGAAGAGTGGAGGGCATATTGAACATTGAGCAGCGGGCGAACGAAATAATCAAAGAATTTTTGGAATGGTTCAATGTAGAGAAACTGAATATCCCACAGGTCGAAGAAAGATGGACTTGTTTGTCTTTCATTAAAAATTTGAGTATGAATGCATCGGAGACATGCAAGAAGTTAAGAGATCAGTTGAAGGAGATCACTCCATCCACTTTTGACGAGCTTCATCGCGAGTGTGAACCCAAGATCTGAGTAGAGGAAGAAGAGTTGCAATTGTCCTTTTACAACCAACGATATGAGCGACCGGCTTCACGGAGGGTCGAAAATGATAGGAAAAATTCCAAGGCTCAACGGTTCGAGCCCTACAATTTCCCTCGCCAAAGGAAAAATGGACACGAGGCTAGCAGTATAAGGAGTCAGCAAAAAAAGGAACAACCAGGTCCATCCTTGGCTCCGAAGGATCCACTAATGCATCAGAGACATGCAAGAAGTTAAGAGATCGGTTGAGGGAGATCACTACATCCACTTTTGATGAGCTTCATCGCGAGTGTGAACCCAAGATCAGAGTAGAGGAAGAAGAGTTGCAGTTGTCTTTTTACAACCAACTATATGAGTGACTGGCTCTACGGAGGGTCGAAAATGATAGGCAAAATTCCAAGGTTCAATGGTTCGAGCCCTCCAGTTTCCCTCGTCAAAGGAAAAATGGACACGAGGCTAGCAGTTCAAGGAGTCAGCAAAAAAAGGAACAGCCAGGTCCATCCTCGACTCCGAAGGATCCACTGCCTCCAAATATTTTGGAGTATAATTTTTGTGATTTAACACCTGGATTGGTGAATGCATTTAGGGGAATGGATGAAAAGTTGTGACATTCCCAGGTCGAATGAAAATTTATCCAAATTGTAGGGACGATAACTTGTGGTGTGCATTCCATTACGATCATGGGCACATGACCGATGAGTGTAAGGCTCTACGTTATGAGGTAGCTAAGTTGCTTGAGAATGGGCTTTTAACGGAGTTCTTGACAGAGAGCGGAAAAGAGAATTTTAATAAGAAGAAAGATGTCCACCAACCGCCAAAGCCTTCAGCTCTGAAGAAAATGGTGAATATCATCATCGGAGGGGCTGAGGTCCACGGAGTGACATACATAATGAAGAAGTATTCAAAAGTATCGTTTACAAGGGATAAGTGGACGCGAGAAGTCATGAATGATGTTATTGTGTTCGAGGATTACGACTTTGATGAAAGGATACATCCCCATCACGATTCCTTGGTAGTTACAATGAGGGTGGATGACGGTGATGTAAGAAGAGTTTTGATCGATGATGGCAGTTCGGCTAATATAATACAATCAAGAGTGATTGAGCAGTTGTAATTGTTCGATAAAGTTATACCCAAGTCTACAGTGTTATCAGGATTCCATAACTCAAGTGAAACAACGTTAGGGAAAATTATGATACGAACATATGCAGAAGGTGTTAAGAATCAAACTTTATTCCAAGTGATGGGAGGAGATATGGCCTACAATGTGATATTGGGTCGACCGTGGATCCACGCAATGGGAGTGGTCCCGTCAACTCTACATCAAGTTGTTAAATTTCCCACCCCGTTGGGAATAAGAGAAGTTAGGGGTGAACAACAGACAGCCCGAGAATATTATTTAGTGGCTGCGAAAGGAGGCGCTAGTTCAAACGCCCCACTATAGCAATTACAGCCACCGGAATCCTTGGCCAAAGTAAACGAAACAAAGCCAAGCCCAACGGACAAGGACTTCGCCAAGATTCCGACATGTGTTAGGGATCCGAATAAGCAAAAAGCTGGGGATTCAAAGATAGAAGAATTGGAGGAAGTTGTTCTATTCAAAGATAAATCGGACATGAAAGGGATAAGCCCAAAGGTTGCTACTCACAAGTTGAACGTCGATCCGTCACATCGACCGGTGAAGCAGAAGAAGCGACCTAATGGGGGATTTAGAAAGAAAGTTATTGATGATGAAGCGGACAACTTATTGAAAAATAGATTTATTAGAGAAGTGAAATATTCGGAGTGGCTAGCTAATATGGTCGTAGTCCCGAAGAAGAATGAGAAGTAGAGAGTGTGTGTGGACTACACCGATCTAAACAAGGTTTATCCAAAGGATTCGTTCCCACTGCCTCACATTGACTGGCTGATCGATTTGACGGCAACACGAAATGCTACGTTTTTTGGATGCATATTTAAGATACATTCAGATATTGATGAAGCCAGAGGACCAAGAGAAAACATCATTCATAACGGACAGGGGGAACTACTGTTATACGGTCATGCCCTTCAGTCTAAAAAATACTGGGGCTACCTATCAACGGTTGGTCACGACAATGTCCAAAAATTTGATTAGAAAGACTATGGAATTTTATATAGATGATATGTTGGTGAAGTCGTTGAGAGCAAAAAAAGCACTTGGATCATTTGAAGGAGACATTTGCAATATTGAGGCAATTCGACATGAGGCTGAACCAAGAGAAGTATGCATCTGGGGTCGGATCTCGCAAGTTCTTGGGATTCATAGTATCACAGAGAGGGATCGAAGCAAATCTGGACAAGATCAAAGCAATCGAAGACATACCAAACGAGCTCACAACTGTGAAAGACGTTCAACGTTTGACCGGTCGAGTAGCCTATCCCAGCAGGTTCATCTCATGGTCATTTGAATGGTGTCATAAGTTCTTTCAGTCTTGAAGAAGAACACAATCTTTGACTAGACATTAGAATGCAAGCAGGCCCTAAAAGAATTAAAGCAAAACTTATCAAACCCTCCGCTGCTTTCAAAACTGGTGGATGTGGAGGTGCTGCTTCTCTACCTTGTTGTCTTAGAAGTGGCCGTAAGTGTGGTTCTCTTTCGTGAGGATGGAGGTAAAAAATTCTCTATTTATTATGTTAGTAAAACTCTACTTGATGCAGAAACGAGATACCCACATTTAGAAAAACTAGCATTAGCACTTGTTATAGCTGCACGAAAACTAAGGTCGTATTTTCAATGTCATGCTATATCTTTCGTAACTACTTTTTCTTTACGAAGTATTTTGCACCGACCAAATTTATCCAGTCGACTAATGAAGTGGATGGTCGAGCTGACTGAGTACGATATCACTTACCAGCCTCACACCGCTATCAAATCACAAGTATTGGCTGATTTTGTAGCAGATTTTAGCGCAAGTATCCTTCCAGAGGTGAAGAAAGAGGAACTAATGATGAGAGATCCGGACCCTGGGGTATGGACACTTTATACAGACAATGTCTCAAATGTTAAAAGGACCGGCCTCGGAGTTTTGCTCATTGCCCTAACGAGCGAGAAACTGAGGTAATGCGATTAAATTACATGCTAAACTAACAACGAGGCCGAATATGAGGCCCTCACTGCAAATCTTAAAACAGCCAAAGATTTGAAAATCGAGCGGTTGGAGATCAAGAGCGATTCCCAACTGGTGGTGAACCAAGTTCAGGGAGAATTGAACACTTGAGATGTCAGAATGCAACAGCTGTTGGCCAAGGTACAAAATCCTCTAATTTCTTTTCAAGAAAGATAATGAGAATCCCATCGGAGTAAAATATAGAGACCGACGCCCTAGCCAACCTTGGTTCTGCGGCCGATACCGAAGGCAACCCTGGCGATTCGGTCATACAATGTACGAATCGCCATTCAACCAAGTGCGGAATGAGGTAAACAATGTAAACTACTCTTGGGATTGAAGAAGAAAATATCTATCTTATCTGCAGGCAGGTACTCTCCCTAGAGACAAGAAAGCCGCCCGAGCCCTCAAAACCAAAGCGGCCCGATATTTCCTTATGGATGACAAAATCTATATGCGAATGTACAGCGGCCCTTAGGCGAAATGTGTGGGACCGAGAGAAGTAAGTTATGTGATGAGAGAAGTTCATGAAAGCAAGTGTGGCAATCACTACAGAAGCAAATCATTAGTGTGTAAGTTGATCAGAGTCAGCTAATATTGGCCGACAATGGGAGAGGATGCCAAGGCCTTCGCTCAAAAATGCGACAAGTGTCAACGGCATGGCAACCTAATTCATCAGCAAATGAAGCCCCTTCATTCGGTCATGTCACCGTGGCCGTTCATGAAATGAGGGATGGATTTGGTCGGACCGCTTCCAACTGCGCTCGGTGGGGTAAAATTTATTTTAATTTTAACTGATTATTTTTCTAAGTGGGTGGAAGCAGTTGCTTTAGCGAAGACATGAGAACATGAAGTCATCAAGTTTATCCACCAACATATTATGTGCCGTTTTGGGATCCCGAAGGAAATCACCTGTGACAACGACAAGCAGTTCATTGGGAGGCAAATCACAACTTTCTTCAAAAAGTGGGGAATCAAGCGGATTATGTCAACCCCGTATTACCCCATTGCAAACGGACAGGCTGAATCTTCTAACAAGACAATAATTGAATATCTGAAGAAGAGGATGGATAAGTCAAAAGGCAATTGGCCTGATGAACTCCCAGGTGCATTGTGGGCTCATCGAACAACGGTGAAAAACAGCACTAGCGAGACTCCATTTTCGCTTGTCTATGGAGCAGAAGCATTGATTTCAGTTGAAGTTGGCGAACCAAGCCTCCGTTTTTCTCATTCCTCCGATGAATCAAACAAAGAAGCCATACTGATAGATTTGGATTTGCTCGAAGGGAAGAGAGACATGGCATTGATTTGGATACAAGCACAAAAGCAAAGGGCAGAAAACTATCTCAACAAAATGATCAAGCATCGAACTTTTAAGGCAGGTGATTATGTACTGAAGAAGAAACGGCCAAAGAAGGATGAACCCAACGAAGGCAAGTTGGAGGCAAACTGGGAAGGACCTTACCGAGTCAAAGGAGTGGTCGTGAAACGACCTCGGTTAGTCGTTTCGAAAGATAGGACTCCGATTAGCATGTCGATAATTTTAAAATATTCGTAAGGTCCACTGGGACTTGTCTATAAAATTTGAGTTAAATCAGACCTCGTTTGGTAGGCATCGGAAGAAGGTTTCAGTTTTTATTGTCGATAAATATTAAAAAGAGATTTTCGAGCTCAGTTTTTGGCGAATGAGCTCCGATTCGAAATCCGAAAGCGCCGTTAGGTTCATATGACTATTTATGACTTTTGTGAACTTTCGAAAGTGAATTTCGATATTGTTCGGCTTGTTTCCGCTAAAATGCCGAAAGTTAAATAATTTGACCTTTTTTCATTTAATTCGCATTTTGAGTTTCGGGAATCCAATTTGAGATCCGCCTTAGCGAGTATGCTGCATATATTTTGTATAACTTGTATGAAAAAGTTGGGATTATTTCGAATATCCTAGGGTACCGTTTTAATTTTTACCGTAGCAGCAAATTTTAAAGGAAAAAAGAAAAAAAAAGGGAAAAAAGATTAAAATATTGAAAGATGAGAGGCGGTGGACCTTTTTGGTCCGTAGCCTTTGTATAGCAAACAGAAACATACGTACATATGTACAGAAACAAGAATAGAAACGCGATAGTGACAGAGGCAATGGAAAAAATGCAAGAAAACGAGAAAAGAGCCGGGAAAATAGTAGAATTTTTACCCCGAAACATTCAGGTAATGATCTTAATGCATTATTTGAGTTTATTACATGTGTTTGAATATGTTCTAATGGTAAAACTTGAAATATTAGACATCGTTTTAATAAGTTCAATTAATAGTTTAAAGGGTCCATTGGACCCCGATAATGAAATTGAGTATATATTCGTACTCAGTGAGTTATGGGCAACATATAAATGTAATTTATTTAGGGTTTGGTTATTTGATCTTAAACCCTGTACATAGGCCTGGCCTGCGTATTGCGTATACGAATAGGGTATCAGCTTCCTAACCGGATTGCCTTAAGATGTGGGGAATGAAGCCTTTAGCCTAATTTGATATATTTTTCTGCTTATTGAATAGAGTGAGATCGTTTGGCAATGAAATCAAAGGATAAAGCAGTTGTTGATTAGCAATGCTAACTTTTGGAAGAGGTAAGTGTTTATATCTATTTCTTTGGAGGCAGCTGGCCTCGTGGATTTTCTACCACGTGTTCCTTACGTTACGTGTGTAGTTTCCGATAGGCGTACTCATTACGCATTGGCTTTGAATTTACATTGTATATTATATGTTATGTCCTGTTGTTGGTATTGCATTAAGGATCTGAGCATTTTACCATGGCTGTGAGTTGGCATCTACTTCCCGGCTGTCGATGAGAGTCCCCAGTCAGTAAAGGGTTATTATTGCATTACATTGCATTCATATGCATTATATGTCATTCATATGCATTACATTGCATCATATTGAGGGTAGGAGGATTCCGCCCTCGGAGCAGGAGGATTCCGCTCCATTGCATCATATTGAGGGTAAAAGGATTCCGCCCTCGGAGCAGGAGGATTCCGCTCCATTGCATCATATTGAGGGTAGGAGGATTCAACCCTCGGAGTAGGAGGATTCCGCTCCGTTGCATCATATTGAGGGTAGGAGGATTCCGCCCTCGGAGCAGGAGGATTCCGCTCCATTTATTTGGCACATGTGACCCTTTGCATCAGATTTCATTTCATTTCTTTTCATATCATTGTGTAGACTTGTGGTACATGACTACGGTTCTGCTTATACGTGCATTGCTTATTTGTTGATATGTTTCTAGCTCGTATTCGTGGTTGAGTTTATGGTTTCATACGCGTTTCCGGTGGTTATCTAGCTCTGCCTTTTTATAATTTAAATAAGAGGAATTTTGTTTATATGTTTCTTCTCCCTGGCTAGCTATCCTATTCTTTGAGGTGGCTAGTCTGCCCCACTTATTGAGTCGTTTTGACTCACCCTTGTTTGTTGTTTGGTCTTGTCTATTTGTTTTGTTTCGGCAGGTTCGCTCCAGGATTGAGTTCGCCACATTGTTCAGGAGCGAAGACGACTTCAGCTGTCAGGATGAGCCAGCTTTTATTCCAGATGGCCACCAGTTTATTGTTTATTATTTCAGCTGCATTTTGCTCCCTTCAGGAGGTATCCGTCTTCTTTTGTACTCTTAGATGTCTAGTCTGGATAGCCCTAAACCTAGTATGTGGGTAGTCAGCTATAATTTCTTTCTTTTTTTTACAGCTTAGAGGTATCATTATGTTTGCACTTTTTCTAAGTCATATTATTATTTATAAATTGAATTATATTTATTTTCCTAATTTAATTGATAAGGGTTCGCCCGACAGGTCTAGGAAAGGATGTCGGGTGCCCGCACGGCCTAACCGGATTCTGGGTCGTGTCAGTTGGTATCAGAGCTCAGTTTAGAGTCTATCCAGACTAAGACAGTATCTAGTAGAGTCTCGCTGATGGGTACATAGACGTCCGTACTTATCTAGGAGGGGCTATGATGGCATTTAGGAAGTTTCACTTCCTTCTTTTCTGATTGTGCGTCGGTCTAGAATGCAAAAGTATTTTCGTTAATTCGTTCGTGGTAATTGTTAACCCTCGTGCGACAAATCAGCAAACGGTATGAGTTCAAGACGATGCAGTCTAGCCTGGGGTTAGCACTGACGAAGCCCCGAGAGTTTTTGATCGTGCCGACGATCTAGTTATGGAGGTCCCAGCTGTACGAGTTCGCTATGGGCAAGGGAGCAGGGCCTTGTGGTTCCCTTGGCTCTCTATGATGCTTTCACGAGAATCTTAGCAACGCAGATACCGCAAGAATCTATTATTCACTGGGCAGCTTATCAGTTTGCCGCATATGCAGATGTTCAGACTTAGAGAGTTCTTATTTCAGTTCTTAATATTGCCACAGTAAAGTATGTTCCGGAGGCAGCATGTGTTGTGCCTCCAGTTGTTCTGGCTGGTTAGGTAACTGAGGTAATTATTGGGTCTGAGTGCTCAAAGAGGTTGCATTATTTTCCGCGGTTGAACATCTCGATATTCCCAAGCAATGCATTAGATAATCCCTGTGTAAGTTTTTTTTTTTTAAATAAAATGATGTCAGCGTATCATTCAGGCTCTTGATTATATCGAGCGATATGGTATTGATTATTCTGCTTTCCGATTTCAGTTTCCAGCCTTGAATTGGTGGGCCGCTCTCTTACTAGCTAACTTGGTTCAGTTTTTCTTCTAGATTTGTGGAAAAAAAATTCCTTTTGAGTAGCGAGCGAGATGAAAAGTGTTGCCAGTTTAGTGGATTAGACAGGGTAGCCTGTCGGTTAGTCTGTTGGTTTCAGAATATGAGATTGAATTCTATAGAATGGCTGAATATACATTAGAACTAGTCCATGAGCCTTTCGAGAGATTCAGAGATTTATTGATGACTTTTCTCCTTCCTTGAGATCCCAGATGGCTCGAAAAATTGAGGTTGGGACTTCATTTGATGTCGTTGTTGATATTGCTCAAAGGTATTAGGCATACAATAAGTTTGGGGGGGGGGGGGGAAGAGTTAGAGCGGGAGATCAAGAGATCTCGTGGCCCTAGTGGGTAACCATGGTACCTCATTTGGAGGTTGGAGTTCTGATTATTTTGGGAGGTCACCTTCCAAGTTATCTCAGCTTGTGTCATGTGATTCTTAGAGTGCGCCAGTAGCTCGTCAGGATCAGATTCAGTCTTTTCTTTACAGCTATCAACAATCTTTCCAGCTTCCATTTTTCAGCGAAAAGGTGTTATCATTGTCGTGAGTCTGGCTATCTTTTGAGAAGTTTTCCCTTACTCCGACAAGTAGGCAGTCTTCCTTTCTCTCGTCATCAGGCATCTGGGCAGTCTCAAGGATTTCATTTAGATCTCAATCAGCCAGAGAAATGCAACGATCCAGTAAAGGTTAAGAGCGTGGTGGCCATTATTCTCCAGAAGGTAATTATCAGGGTAGTGGCTCAGCTCAGCTGCAGAGGCAGTTCTATGAACTGCTAGTCTGGTAGGATGCTGAGGCATCCGATATAGTAGATCCCTGTGTTTCCTATTCCTTTATATGTGAGTAAGATTTGATTTTTTTGATCTATCTGGAATTCGTTTATCTTATCATGTTTCCTTGGTTTCTTTGGGTGTTGTCTATTAAGAATCAGTTGCGGTAGAGGGGTGAAATTTTAGTATGATTTATTCCTGGCATTTGTGAGACCCTACTAGTTGATCTGGTTTAAATGTGAGAAATTTGAGAGAGAGTGTCGGTATGGTCTGCTTGGCATCTTTTTGTGCCACCTTCTATTATTTAGTCAAATCAGTTTACCTCTCTCGTCGGAATTCAATGTTGGTAGGATAATGGGATCCTAATTCGTCACCTTCAGAAAGTGTTATTGTTTCTTCCGGTGTAAAGTGGTTAGTAAGTAATATTCGATCTACGTATCTCCTCTTGGTTCAAGACGCTAGTATAGTCATGTTATCCCATGAGGTTATCTGGATTATAAAAGGGTTTTCTGGTAAATTGTCAGAGTTTCCTTCTTATTGGAAGGTTAAATTGATATGGATGTTGCTCCATAGAGCTCATTTAATATTTATTTCTTCAATTACGATTCTTTGGCTAGCCTGACTCGGAAGTAGTCTAGCTCTGGTAGCCAAGCAATAAGAAGATGAGCTTCCTGAAGTTCTAATTATTTCTATCCTCGGTCTATTACCATTTCTTCCTCGTCCAAAAATAGTGAGTTTGGGCGGTTAATAGCCGCTTGTGATGTTCTCTGTGTTCAGACAGTGCGTGTCAAGGTAGCCGGGTAAGCACATTGTTGTTTTTCAAGGCTACTAAGGGTAATGAGAGGGATCATTTGACCTCTGATTTGATCCATCAGGCGGTGGTCCTTATAGAAAATGTATGGAGTTGTGAACTCGAGAGTTGCAGCTGTTTGGTAACTCGAGAGTTGCAGCGGTTTGGCAACTCGAGAGAGTAATTTGGTAGCTCAGGTCTGAGTCGCGTTCTCTATTTAGCTAAGTCTTTCTTAATCCAGCAGGCTGTATGAAGATGATTATTCATATTCAAATAGCTGCATGAGTTTGTGCTTTAAGTGGAGGAGTCTTCCTCCAAATACTGAATGGTAATACTAAATCTCCAAGGGCGTTGATACCACTTTTGCTACGACCCAACCTAAGGCCACGACAGAAACCTACAATGAGTGTCGATCATTGCTAAACCCACTAATAATCTATTAATGATAGAGATAAGCTGGCAACCTGATCATATATACGTACCTATCTGCTGAAAGCATAAAGTCTGGAAAGATGACACGACTTTAACTTGCTGGCAATTAGAACACTGTGCCACAAATTCTGCTATGTCACACTTCATTCCGTCCCTCCAATAAATATGCTTAAGATCATGGTACATCTTAGTCGAACTTGGATGAACAGTGTATTTGGAATAATCTGCCTCTATCATAATCTATCCACGTAAATCTGCAACATCAGGAACATAAAGTCTATCTTTATACATGAGAACACTGTCAGTAGTAACCCTGTATAGCCTCTGTTTTCTTCTGGCTATCTGTCTGTATTCACCTAGAACTGGATCCTCATACTGACGCTGTTTTACTTCATGGAAATTTAGAGTCAAAGGTCTAGTGCAGCTTGTCGACAATCCATCATTGGTATGTATATCTCTTTCACACCTCAACTCTTTAAGAAGTTACTTTAGCGTATTTCCAACTCTAAGACAATACCCTGAGGTAGATGTTCAGTCTGAAGATCATTCTTGGTCTACATCATACTATCCAGTAGTAATTGCATGATCCTTATCCTTATATGATAGATCCTGTTCAGATGAACCTTTGATATACATTAGGATATGAGTAACTACATTCCCACAAGGAGCTTGCGGAACAACACTAACATTAACTGAGATGTTGCATAGTGCGTTCGTAAAAGTAATATAGCTTGCATCAAATCTTCTATAGTGTGTAGTGACAAGGTACTTCAAAAGCTTCCCCTATTGTATCAAGCGTGAGCTAATTCTTAGTTCCATCGACCTATTCTATATCGAAAGGTAAATTGAAGAGGTGATTATCGGCTGAATCATGTTAGTACATCCACAGTTTCGTGTACTTTGTTTCGAAAATGTAGAACTCTCATCTCGTGATCGAGGGAGGGTCAGTTTAATCAAAATAAGCTGGGCAATGGTATTATCATATTATCCAAATATGTTTTATTCCAAGAGTTCGGTGTTCGTGTTATAATTTTGATTCTGTAATCATGAGAAAAATTCTGTGGGATAGTTTATGAAGGCCGTACAAGTTCTTTTGTTATCTGCGTGAATCTTGCTTTAGACTTAGGCTCGTTCGAGGACGAACGAGAGTTTAAGTGGAGGAGAATGAAACGACCTCAGTTAGTCGTTTCGGAAGATAGGACTCCGATTGGCATGTCGATAATTTTAAAATATTCGTAAGGTCCATTGGGACTTGTCTGTAAACTTTGAGTTAAATCAGACCTCGTTTGGTAGGCATCGGAAGAAGGTTTCAGTTTTTATTGTCGATAAATATTAAAAAGAGATTTTCGAGCTCGGTTTTTGGCGAATGAGCTTCGATTCGAAATCCGAAAGCGCCGTTAGGTTCATATGACTATTTATGACTTTTGTGAACTTTCGAAAGTGAATTTCGATATTGTTCGGCAAGTTTTGTATATTTCGTATAACTTGTATGAAAAAGTTGGGATTATTTCGAATATCGTAGGGTACCGTTTTAATTTTTACCGTAGCAGCAAATTTTAAAGGAAAAAAGGAAAAAAAGGGAAAAAAGATTAAAATATTGAAAGATGAGAGGCGGTGGACCTTTTTGGTCCGTAGCCTTTGTATAGCAAACAGAAACATACGTACATATGTACAGAAACAAGAATAGAAACGCGACAGTGACAGAGGCAATGGAAAAAATGCAAGAAAATGAGAAAAGAGCCGGGAAAATAGTAGAATTTTTACCCCGAAACATTCAGGTAATGATCTTAATGCATTATTTGAGTTTATTACGTGTGTTTGAATATGTTCTAATGGTAAAACTTGAAATATTAGACATCGTTTTAATAAGTTCAATTAATAGTTTAAAGGGTCTATTGGACCCCGATAATGAAATTGAGTATATATTCGTACTCAGTGAGTTATGGGCAACATATAAATGTAATTTATTTAGGGTTTGGTTATTTGACCTTAAACCATGTACATAGGCCTGGCCTGCGTATTGCATATGAGAATAGGGTATCAGGTTCCTAACCGGATTGCCCTAAGATGTGGGGAATGAAGCCTTTAGCCTAATTTGATATGTTTTTCTGCTTATTGAATAGAGTGGGATCGTTTGACAATGAAATCAAAGGATAAAGCGGTTGTTGATTAGCAATGCTAACTTTTGGAAGAGGTAAGTGTCTATATCCATTTCTTTGGAGGCACCTGGCCTCATGGATTTTCTACCACGTGTTCCTTACGTGTGTAGCTGCCGATAGGCGTACTCAATACACCTTGGCTTTGGATTTACATTGTATATTATATGTTATATCCTGTTGTTGGTATTGCATTAAGGATCTGAGCATTGTACCATGGCTGTGAGTTGGAATCTACTTCCCGGCTGTCGATGAGAGCCCCACGCCGGTAAAGGGTTACTATTGCATCACATTGCATTCATATGCATTATATGTCATTCATATGCATTACATTGCATCATATTAAGGGTAGGAGGATTCCGCCCTCGGAGCAGGAGGATTCCGCTCTATTGCATCATATTGAGGGTAGGAGGATTCCGCTCCATTGCATCATATTGAGGGTAGGAGGATTCCGCCGTCGGAGTAGGAAGATTCTGCTCCATTCATTTGGCACATGTGACCCTTTGCATCAGATTTCATTTCATTTCTTTTCATACCATTGTGTAGACTTGTGGTACATGACTATGGTTCTGCTTATACGTGCATTGCTTATTTGTTGATATGTTTCTGGCTCGTATTCCTGGTTGAGTTTATGGTTTCATACGCGTTTCCGGTGGTTATCTGGCTCTGACTTTTTATAATTTAAATAAGAGGAATTTGGTTTATCTATTTCTTTTCCCTGGCTAGCTATCCTATTCTTTGAGGTGGCTAGTCTGCCCCACTTATTGAGTCCTATTGACTCACCCTTGTTTGTTGTTTGTTCTTGTCTATTTGTTTTGTTTCGGCAGGTTCGCTCCAGGATTGAGTTCGCCATGTTGTTCAGGAGCGAAAACGACTTCAGCTGTCAAGGTGAGCCAGCTTTTATTCCGGATGGCCTCCAGTTTATTGTTTATTATTTCAGTTGCATTTTGCTCCCTTCAGGAGGTATCTGTCTTCTTTTGTACTCTTAGATGTCTAGTCTTGATAGCCCTAAACCTAGTATGTGGGTAGTCAGCTGTAATTTTTTTTTTTTACAGCTTAGAGGTATCATTATGTTTGTACTTTTTCTAAGTCTTATTATTATTTATAAATTGAATTATATTTATTTTCCTAATTTAATTGATAAGGGTTCGCCCAACGGGTCTAGGGAAGGATGTCGGGGGCCCGCACGGCCTAACCGGATTCCGGGTCGTGTCAGGTCGGTAAGGGATCTTATCACCTGGAAATTCTAGACTCGAAACTGGTCGAGTTCAATTGGAATATCACCCAATTGAAGAAATACTACTTCTAAAATGCTCGGTATCGTATAATCCCATTTTTTACATTTATTTTTACTCCTTATTTCGATTCAGACATACTTCATTATTGTTTTTGATACTAACACTTTTAGATGATAGGCATAGTTGGAATCTAGTGATGACATGCAGCACCCACGAACAATCGAGCTTAAGATGCTCTGAGTCGGGGTCGATATGTCTGACAATCACTCTAACGCGGTCTTCATCTTTAAGTCTACTCCGTTCTTCTTTGCATCCTTGTTTCAGGAAATACTAAGATCTTACAACGGAGACGTTAGACCAGTGTCCGACTCCTCATACTTCACACTTGAACATTGGGGGGATGGAAAAGGAGGAAGGATTTTCACCGATTGCTTGCGGACTGGGAACTGCCCAAAGTTCAAGTTGGCGACTGTTTGAAGAAATACTGGGGATTGCCAAAACACATGGGACTAGCCCAAAATT
Organism: Petunia x hybrida; assembly: GCA_037355625.1. Lineage (NCBI taxonomy): Eukaryota > Viridiplantae > Streptophyta > Magnoliopsida > Solanales > Solanaceae > Petunia > Petunia x hybrida. The sequence continues at coordinate 5,577,864 of JBBBVM010000059.1, read as the reverse complement.
TCTCATCGAAGGAATTTTGCCTTTACGGATGAATAACGGACACTCATACTGGGGACTGTTCAAATTTTAGATCAAATGAAATGTAATTGGTCCGTTAGAGGCCAAAATGTTAGTATGTACATTCCAAACTGCCTGAAAACGACCAGATTTCGAAACCGATCATAACAATAGGTCGGATAACATGTATAATGCACCCAATAGTGGCTAATATTACAATCAATAAAGCACACTTCTTGTCAAACACTCAACATTACTCTTTATGCTAGTTAAAATGGCTGAAGTGTTTAAAATAATTTCTGCACTAAGTGTTCGAGGAGTGCATTTGCATGGAAGTGAGACGTCACTCTTCATTATGCATTATTTACATTGGGCCCTAATTACTCAACTCTTTCCGATAGCAAAAACGGAATCGTGAAAAGAACGAACAATGGAAACATAACTTGTCTTTTTAAAAAGAAATACTAAAATAGAGTCGTTGGAAGTTCAAAATGATAAAACATAAATTCTATCTTCGAGATTTACAAACGCAATGATAAATGGAAATAAAAGAGTTTCATTAAAAATGTCCATATGGATCATTATATTTAAAAAAACGACCACAACTCGGTCGCAAAAGTAACATTTCAAAGAAAAAATAAAGACAATGGGCTATGACAACATACTCATCTTCTTTTCCCTCCTCAGCATCTTCTTTGGTCTCATACTTAATCTTCTTAGGGGAAATGCCGAGGTCTTCACGGTAGACCCTCACCATTTCCCTAGCCTCGAACAACTTAATGACCACATCATGTCCATTTCTGAGCGGCCTCGAGATCTCTCTTCATAAGTTCAAGGCCTTTTCCCAAGGACCGAATTTTGGCCTCATTGGTTTTTACCTTGGCCTCAGCAGTAGCCAGCTTCGCCTTGTTCTCGACCTCCGTTGCAAGGCAGCAATTTCAGCTTCTATGTCTGATACCCTCACCACCTTTGACTCGAGGTCCGCCTTGAGCTTGTCAAACTGCTTCTTCAATAGGACATCTTTGACGCCAAATTTCTCAAGCTCTTGATGAAGAAAGGAACCGACTTTTCCAATAATGAAGAATCGATCTTGCCACATTTGGATAGTCACCTTGAGCTGCCGAGTCTGCTCAACATTTTCAATCGCCAGAATGAAAGTCTGAAACGAAACGAAAGCTTCAGTTCGCGAATACATAGTTAATTCAAAGGAAAATATGCAAAAGTTTTGAATTACCCGAAAAGCATTATAGGCAGTCAGAGAAGCAAGGTGCAAATCGTTGGGAGTGTTCACTCGAGCTTGCTCCATGGGACCGGTCACCTCATAAAGATGATCAACAAGATGCCTTGCGTGTATAAACAGATCGGTATCCTGAGGGACCGTTATGGTGATTGTCCGATTTTTTAGCTTACCAGCCGTCTCATCTTGCTTGTAAGCAGCAAAAGCCACCGTATATTCCCCCTAGGCATTAGGACAATCGGGGCATCATGGTTAGCAGCAAAAAAATAAGAGCCCGAACTTTCAGTATGCTTGGATCGGGCTGGTTAACCTCCCGATCCAAAGGAAGCTTGTACCTCTTCTCTGATTGCGCTGGCTCAGCTTCGAGTAATTCTTACCGAAGTCTTTCTTAGCACTGGAAGGCACCTCAATCACCGTCGTTAGCTGACCCAAGGGAAGTAATTCCGGAGCAAACTCTACAATGGGTGCAGATTGACTCCCCTCAATCAACTTCGGCTGCTCATCTTGAATTATTTCTTTCCCCAGTCATTTACGACGCTTCAACGGTTGCTCAGAGGATGACTCCGCTCCAGCATCTTGATCTGGGGAATGGAAGGTCGCTAAAATGCCCACTTCACGGAATGATTGAATGACCTCAATCGCTAAAATACCTGCGGCCTCTATGCTTTCACCGTCCCCGGCGTGAGAAGTTTGCCCTCCTTTTGCATTCTTCAAGGCCTGGGCCTTTTTGCCTATAGCTTTATACAAATCAACTATCTTCATTTTTTTTAAGGGTGAGGGGCCAGTGTTTCCACTACAACTGCCTCGGCATCAGCACCGACGGCTTCATCAGCCCCTGCGGCCGCTGGGATTTCTTCCTCCCCATTTATGCCTACAAGAGATTGGCAACGTTAAAATGAAACTCGACAGAAAGTTAAGCTAAGGAGCATTCAAATGCTTACCATGAATGGAGGCAATATACTTCTTCATCGAAGCAATGAATTTCCAATTCCTCTGTTCATCGGTAAATCTTGTGGTGATCCGTGTCACCAAAGCCAAAAGATCATCGACCAGGATGATATAAATTTTCTTAGCTGAACCAAACAAGAGGAGTCAAAAGAAGTATAAAAGAGATGTATAGAAAGAAAATGAAAATAAAACTTACCAGCAGGATTCCACCGTTCGGGAACCGGTGGATCACCAGCTGGGACCAACGACCGTATTGGAATATACATAAAATGGCGGTCCCAATGACGAATGTTGTCGTCATTTTTTTAGATCGGTGCCCGACCGCCTCTTTTGTTAAAATACATCATCCCCCCTTTGTAAATTTTGGGAATGTAGAGATTCAATACATGATTGACGTCAAAACCTTGGTTGGTTTCGGTGCAAAATTAGTCGATCATAGAAACCGCCCTCTAGACGGACGGTACCAGTTGGCCTAAATAAATATTGTACAATCTGCACAACGACGCAATAACCGGATGGAGGGAAAGGTAGAATTCGTCCGTGAAAGGGTAGGTCAGAACGGCAGAATAGCCAGCCTTGTAATCCAAAAGTCTGCCTCTGATCTCTGGACAGATAACTTCGATGTGATTCTATCCATAATCTGCTTTGATCTGTTATATATTCTCCGGCCGAACGGCGCACATAATTTTAAAAATCGGAACGTTGAATTAGGTAAATATTTGGTGAGGTGTTTGGACTGACACACTACAGTCATTGTCGGTCTTCCATTCTTTGGGAACAATTTCATGAGGTTTAGCTAGTTGCGCAGACTTCTAAATTTTAGCCTTCTACTTCTTACACTCAGTCTGTGACGGCTCCTTTGTGGCAGCAAGTTATGACGCCGCGGTGCTAGTGGAGACATCCCCAAGAACATTGGGATCAGCATCACCAACTTCGGAATAGTGTGAAACAGTAGTGTCTTGAGTGGCCATCAGATAATTCAAGATTTGGTTTTAAAAGATTTGGTGGTTTTCAAACAGAGACAATGGTGGTTTTCAGGAAGGAATGTTAGTAGGAGAGATTTAAGAAGAAGATGTAAAGTTGGGAAAAGAAGTAAAAAAGGGATTTATATAGGGGTAAGATAATGATTACCTCGGTAACCAGCGAAGATTAACCGCCACACGTTCGCATTCACGTGGACCAGATGGAAAGTCGAAGTGACAACCGCCATTTTGAAAGTTTAGGTCAGGAAGTGGCTACGTATTTTTCCGCCAAGAACTTCAAGATCACTTGTCAAGCTCTCGCGGACGCTCACTTGGCAAGTGGGGGGACTATCTGTATTGGTCAAAAATCGGACACAAGTTTTGTACATGTCATCAGCGACATGGCAGCTACAGCTTGTATATCGGAGTCGAGACAAACGGTACAAAAAGTAAGAATAGTTTAGTTCGAAGGAATTGATCGATCGCTTGATTGGTCACACAAGAAATAGAGTCAAGTTAAAGGATAAGTTCAGAAGATCAGCTTGATTCTCAACCACCTCCACTATTTCGAAGGCAGTTGGAAGTGGATTAGAACGTGGAAGAAACGTGTAGAGAGTTAAGCCGTACTAGGGTTTGGACTCTTTTAGCTATAAATATAACCTTATTTCCCCATTTGTAAAGTTACGTTCATCTTAACACTATTCCCCCTAGTAGCAATCACTATTCTCAGCAATTACCATTCATTGTTACCACCATTATTTATTGATTACTGCCATTACGCCGCTGTAACACTGCCTTGCTTTGGAGGAGATGAAGTTCATCTTCCTCGCTAGAGCAAGAGCATTCGATCAATACAATGTACAATATACTTTATTCTTTTTGTTTATTGCTTTAATTATTGTTACTTTGCTTGTTTACTTTCATCATTGTCAACGTTTCTACTGTTTAATCGTCATCTCATCTAGTCAGTCATATTTTAAATCGTTAAACCTTAAAATTAGTAACCTGAAACATACCAACTTCGATCGATCTATTATTCATAATAATTGTCCGTTTGATTGCAAGTATTTTTTTAAAGTTATTCTATTCGATCACTAAATTTCTGTTAAGTTACACGAACCTTAATTGTCCGTTTGATTGCAAGTATTTCTTTAAAGTTATTCTATTCGATCACTAAATTTCTGTTAAGTTACACGAACCTACTTATCAACTATTGACATAACTAATCGGTCCCATCACATCGACTGTTAAACTTGTCCGTTCACATAATGTATGTTTGATTTGTGTCCATTATTATTATTTACCAGTACTCTTAAATTATTTCCATCAATACATTAATCGTCCATTTTGTCTTTTGATCAAACGAAGATTTTTTATTCATTAAGCATAAGCCTAGCAATCAGGTCGAATTTCGATATAAAATGGTCGCATGTGGCTCAACTAAATATAAATTTAATTGTAATACTTGTAGCCATTTTTTAGAAAATACATAAATAAATGTTGGTATGTTTTGAAATGTAGTATAATGTCAGTATTTTTATAATTTTGACGTTAGAATGGTATATTTTATAATAAGCCCATGATATAAGAATCGTATGAGGCTTAATGTGAAAATATATCAATTGTCATTTGTTGGTCGTGTCTGTGGAAACTTTACAGAAATAATTGTAATAAGTATGTTTTGAATAACTAATTGTGCGCATAGTATACAAAGAATGTGTAAGAAATATACAAAAATTGGCTATCTTTTATTTAAGTGGTCAAGTACTTGTTTAGTCGGTCGATTTGTAGAAATATGACACTATAAGCAATGGTTTTTCTTTTTGTCCGCGCTAACAATGGTTTTACAAAAGTATCTCTATTAAGTTTAATGAAAAAATTCTGGACGGAAACACTCCTGTCAAACTCTTGGCACGGGGCCAAAACTTGCCTTTGACCACTTTCTATTTTCCAACACTTGTCTTTTCAAGTGTTGGCAAAAGGCAACATTTGCCACACTTGGTCATAAGTGTTGGCAAAAGGCCAAGACTTGCCCCTTCCAATCTCATCCTGCATTCTCGCCATATAACTTGAAGTGCTGGCAAGACAACACTTGCCCTTGAAGTCTTGGCCCCGTGCCAATACTTACAAAATTTTGCCTTGAAGTCTTGGCTTTGTGCCAAAATAAAAGTATTTTACTAAAATATTATTAAACACGGGCAATTTTATAAAACTACTCCTTATGGAGGGCACCTGGTGAAATGTTGTGTGTTTAGTCATTGTAAATGGGTTATTTACAAATATATACAACCCTAGCACCAAAATTACAAAAAATACCAACATTATTCTATTTTACAAAAAATACTAATATTTTTTTACACATTATATACAAAATCAACAAAACTAACAAATTAGAGTTCCTCCTTCTTCCTACTACCCCCCCCCCCACTGCTACCACCTCAGGCGGCGGCGCCGCCTAGTCACCGCTGGCTGCCGCCATCCACCGGATTTTTTTTTTTTGTGTTTTTGAATCTAAAAAATGAAATACACATATAAACATTAATTTTTTTAAATTAAAGTTGAAAAATACATATAAACAAAAATACATGTAAATACACAAAAAAATTGTGTTATACATACACGAATCTACAGATCTACAAACGAAACATATAAATTTATGTGTGTGACATTTATTACTTAGCATACACACAAAAATACATACAAAAAATACAAATAGATGCTCAGATATACACATTCATACAGTGATATACAGGTGCATACACTTGTGTGCTGAAAAATATTTCATGTACATACATGAACATACAGATACATATACTTGTATTTGAATATGTATATTCAAATGCAAAAAAGAAGAAGGAGAAGCAGATCTGAAGTTGTATTTACAAAATACATATGTATACATAAAAATACACACATATACATATACAAAATGAAAAAGAAAAAGAAAAAAAGAGGAAAAGATCAGAAAAGAGAGGAGCAGATCTGCTCTAGTTCGCTGCAGTGGAGCAACACAGCGGCGGCGACCGACGAGTGGGGTGGGGAACGACGGGAGGGTGGGGTGGGTGGGTGGAGGAGAGGAGAGAAAGAGAGAGGGAGAAGTTAGGGTTTTGGGTAGAGAGGGAAGAAAGAAAATGAAAAAATTGTATATTTTGTTAAATGTGAAAAGTGTTGATATTTAAGGTAATTATTTAAAAGTATCGGTATTTTATGTAATTAAGTGGTTTAGTATGTCAATTAGCGTAAAAATATCTTGTAAATTTTCTTAAGTCTGTCGTCACGGTCGCCCCTCTGTTAGAAAGGCCCAAACTGAGGGCAGGGGCAAGTTTTGTGCAAGTTAGATTTGGCGAAGTTATTACATTTTTGGCTTTAGTAAAACAATCTTACTTTTTTTGTCCCCATTCGGAAATGTTTCTGATAACCGCTAGTTCCTCCGGCTAGTATATGATCTCCATAAGCTTTTCTTATCGGTATCAAAATTATAAGACTTTTATTATTGGGACTAAATATGGAATGATGTGCTAGAAGTGTCCTATTATGTAAAATTGGGGCGAATTGCAAAAATATACTACCGGAAGCAATGGTTTTCTAAATACAAACAGATGTTTAGCAAAAATGCCCTCATTAGTTTAATAAAACTTTTTTCGGACAAAAATACCCCTACAAACCAATAAAAAGATGCACAGTCCATCCCCTTCCTTTTCACTATTCACGCGATCACAGCAACCCTAAAGACCCATTCCTTTCAGAGATTTCTCCGTTCAAGCAAAGGTTCAATGTAAGATTTCTTCAAATTGCTATTGAATTTTACTAACAGTTTGATTAATTTATTTATAATTTCATTTATATTATGCTTAACTTTGGTTAAAATTCTATATAAACCAAATGAGATATGGTTTTTATTCATAATAATAAAAAACACATGAAATTAGATTGATTACAGTAATTGTAATATGCACTTTCATAAAAAAATCATTTCTATCAATTCTGGAAAAGTCTTGGCTTATTGACAATAGTTTAATCTCTGGTGCAATGGGAGGCTTGTACAAAGTTATTGCCTATTGCCAAGACTTTCAACCATATTGCAATGAGGGGCTATAGCCAAGACTTGCAGCTCTGATGCAATGGGGTCCTTGTAGACACTTCTTCCCTATTGCCAAGACTTACAGACCTGTTGCAATGGGGTACTTGCAGACAAATTCCCTGCAAGTCTTGGCTATAACCAAGACTTGTAGCTCTGGTGCAATAAGCACAAAGCAGAGATCACTTCTTGGCTATTGCCAAGACTTTCAGACATGTTGCTATGGGGGACTTGCAGACAAAGTCTCTGCAAGTCTTGGCTATTGCCAAGAGTTGCAACTCTGGTGGAATAAGCACCTAGGAGAAACTTCTTGGCTATTGCCAAGACTTTCAGACTGTTGCTATGAGGGGCATGCACACAAAATCTCTGCAAGTCTTGGCTATTGCCAAGAGTTGCAGCTCTGGTGCAATAGGCACCTAGGAGAGACTTCTTGCCTATTGCCAACACTTAAAGACTGTTATTATGGGGGGCTTGCAGAAAAAGTCTCTCCAAGTCTTGGCTATTGCCAAGAGTTGCAGCTCTGGTGCAATAGGTACCTAAGAGAGACTTCTTTACAAGATCTTAAGCCCAGAAAAGGGCAACACTTTTACCCATGATCCTGCTTCTATTAAAGCATATTATTTGTCTTGATTATGTGCAGGATTACCACTATGGCCTCGCTGCATTTATATAGCTTATAATGGGAATTGGGATGCAAACAGCAAATACATCAACCATGATATAAAGTTGATACTTGTCGAAGACGGTATAAGCTACCACACATTTAGAAAAGAAGTTTGTAATGCTCTAACTATGAACATTGCTGAAACTGAAGTAAAGATAAGGTTTGACACAAATCTCGAAAGGTGCAGAGGAATGATGGTAGCAAATGATCAAGAAATTACGACTTGCATGTTTCTGCTGAAAAATGATGAGAATTTTAGGAAATTCTGCTTCATAGTAGAAGTTATTAAAAGGACTGACATGTCAGAAAATCTCGCTTCTTTGTGAATGAACCTGACCATAGCATGGTGTTGCATCAAAAGGAATGACACTTATTGATTATAAATATTTTTAAAAATCAAATGTGATTGGAAAGTTAATATTATCAATAAACTAAACTATTAGCAATAGCCAAGACTTTACACTCAGAGATAACTAATTCAATTTAACTTGACGTAAAGTCTTGGCAAAGGGTAAGATATTTCCTACCAAAACTTATTTATCGACTTTAATATTAGAAATAGTTAACTTGTCTTGATGTCTTGTCATAGGCAATAATATTGACAACTAAATTGACACAAAGTCTTGGCAACACATTACCATCACAACCCTCCATGAATTATTTATCAATTTTAAATTAATTATATAATATTAAAGTTGGAATTAATTAACTAGAATTCAAGTCTTGCCCATTAGCAAGACTTTCCATCTAAATGTGTTCACCCCACAGCAACTAAAATACCTTGAAGTCCTGCAATTGCCAACACTTCCAGTTCATCCGATTCAAAGCAACTTCAGTCTTTAAAATAACAAAAATATCAAACATCCAAGTGTACTTGTTTACATAAACACAAAAAATACGGTAAATACGAAATACATGTAATTAAAAACTACTCAAAGACTTTCTCTAACTCTTTTGTAGTACTAAAAGTCTCATTTGAACTTCTACACAGATCATCTTGCGACGAAGATAACAAACGACAATTTGGAAATTCATCGCCCACATCACATTTTTGCCTTGGAATTCATCAGAAGATCTTGGTTGACTTATAAAATCATCCACCACATCAAAATGTGCATGATCAGGATCAGGAGATTGAAGATACAATATCCATTACCTGCAAAATTTTAAAAAATAACAATGACAGCACATAATTGTCACGCCCTAAAAAAATTATTTAATCCTGCGCTGAGTTTTATTATTCAAAGGCTCGTGACTGGTGTTCAAAAAGGTACGAAATTATTTAGAGAACTCGGAGTCGCCACTTGACAAGTTAAAGGTGTGCCAAGTCACCAAAGTGGTGTACCTAGAACACCCTTGACTCGTTTTAGTGGTCTGCGTTTAGAGATTCGGGTAAGGTTCTCAGTTGACTCTCTGGAAGGTATTAGGCACCCTCGAGTCCTGTGCCGAGCACAGTTGCTTTATTGTCGCAATTTTAATCTATTAAAATATGGTTGTTATATTAATGCCGTTAGTTTGAACTTACACTTTGATTAAGAGAATTTAAAACGTATTGTTCATTTCCAACCTCACCGAGGACTGGTTTAGTTTACCATTTTATTCGAAAAAAAATTGAAGGTGTCATTTCTTTCCAACCTCACAGAGGATTGGTTCACTTATAAGAGAGTTTAATTAACTCCAAAATGCTTGGATCTCTAAATAATGAAATCGTTTATTAAAGAAAGTGGATTGTTTGCTAATCTGAGAATTGTTTGTTAAAAAGTATCTATTGATAACAAATGAGGTTATATAGGGAAAAAAATAATGTGGGCTGGCCTATGTTGCACTAGTGAGCTATTTCACAAGTCGTTTTGCAAAAAATGTGTCATATTCTGTTTTATTCTCAAATAGTGGTTGTTTAGCGCAAACGTAGCCATATTTCAGAAAAGAACCTAGTCAAATGCCTAATCGTGTATTTTCCATATCTTAAAGAAACTTTCTGTGTTTACCTTTTAAAAAAAAAAAAAACCATTTTTGGTTCCTTTCATTCAAATGACGAAACAACTTTTAAAATACGTCTAAAAATCTTGCCTAAGACACGTTAGATATAAGCCCACTTATGGGCTGGTACACAAAAATAGCCATGTACCTGCGACCAAATTCATTTATATCCATCTTTTTGAATGTGTCCAAAATGTTAAGCAAATTTTAGAATCAATTTGGATACATCAAGGTTCCAGAATCTGCTCAAACTAAACATCCCCCTTTTATTTTTATTTTTATATATTTTAGATGTGATTTTTTTTGTAAAAAAAATATGAAATCCTAATTGCCTTTGCATACAAGTACAACATTACTTCACTACAAGCCACTTCTTAACAACATATTATGACAAGAAAAGAAAGAGGCAGCATAATACAAATCTGTGAAAAGAAAACTTGTCGTCTCATTTTGGATATGGCGAATATAACTTGTAGAACAAAAATACATAAATAAAGTCTATTTTATAGGCCTTTCACTATCATTATGCTAATGAATAGGCATAATTTACGCAGAAAATATGTAAAGCTTAAAGACAATTGTGTTTACCTTATGGATAAAAATTCCCAAAGCACCAAGTGTTGAAAAAACCACCACGTTGGAAACGAACCAGAAGCAGCAACTACTACCAAAGCAGACCCTTAATTCCTCTATTCAACCTTTAAGAATTGAAGATTTATACTCCAAAAGGCCTATGAAGTAAAGGCTTTTGGTTCTAAATCCTATTCTCAAAAACTCACTATTTTTTTTTCAAGTGTTCTGCTCTCAATTAATTCTAATTTCAGCAGGTTGTTGGTGTTGAAAGAGGGCAATAAATGGCCCTATTTATGCTGAAAATTGAAGCCAAAAGTGGGGCTAAAAGGTGGGGTGTGGACTTGTACTCTTGTACAAGTCCACACCCCTATACTTGAGTGTTTTTAGTCCCATTTTTCAGCAAGAGTACAGCAGTTATAGCCACTGTTTCAGCATCTACAACTGTCCAAAAAGGGGCTGAAATAGTGTAACACTAACTTAAAGAATTGAGACCAAACTAGGCAAACTAGATCAGCCACCAAACTAACTAAATGGAACCAAAGGGTAACCAAATTTCTAACTAAATCGACTAAAACTAAACCAAGCTAAAAACAGCCCCCTGACTTGAAATTAACCAAAAAACAACCAGCTTCCAAACTTAGACCAAAACAAGAACAAACAGCTAAGCTACACAAAGATATTCATTACTTAAGATCATTTGCAAAATCATGGCTAAACACAGGACCAACTACAAGCTAAGACGCCAAAATATGCTTGAAACATAATAATCCTCACACTATAAAGCAGATATTCAGAACATATCAAACTGACAAACTTATGAGAATTTCCATTCTGAATACTAACAGGCTTGGAACAATTTCATATTTGAATACAAACTAAACAGATCAACACTTCCTCATACTAATACTACTCTAAACAATGAAACGACTAGTAGATTAAAAAGGGAATTAGGGGTTTGCTTCTAACCATTAAGCTGAAACAAACAACACCACCAGCTTACTGCCATTGCCTTGCTGCTATACCCGAGCATGATAACTGCCTCATCGCTGTTTTCGAGCATCGCAGCTGCCTCGAGCTCGCTCATCACAACACACCCGGCCTTTTCAAAAAGCAAACCACCATCATAACTGAACCACCAAGCTGCTGCTACATATGCTTCGACGATCCCCATTACAGAAGCTACGACATTGCCTCACTGCCTCGCTCCCTCGGATCGACTTCAAACAACATCATCACTGCCTCACTATTGCTTCCCAAGCCATCTCACTACTGCTACATCATCGTCATTCAATCAGAATCAATCGCAGCCCCCCGTCATCATCATCAAAATCCCCACAGCCCCCAAAACTATTTCATCACAGCCCACCATTGAATCAAAAACAGAAAAAATCACAACCCCTCACATCAACAAAATCATCATCACCTCTCGACATCATCCTCAAACGACATGACCAAAAGGGAAAAGAAGAAAGAAATAAGAAGAAGAAACAAAACAACAAAACAAACAGAAAAGAAAACAGAGGGAACGGGAGGGGAAAAACGGGAGACAGGGACGGGTTTTGGGAAAATGTGGATGTGAGGGTGAGAGAGGAGGGTGAGGAGTGAAGGGAAAAGAAAAAACTAAAAACTTATTGGAAAAATCAAAGGGTCGCCGGAGTTGAGGTTGCACAGCCCCTTTGAAGCCCGATCTACAAAAATCGGCTATGAATCTGAAGAAGATAGTTGCAGAAATGGAATGGGGGGCTCGAGATCTTTCCGATGATATATTTTTTCTAATTTTTCCAGCCACCGGAGGTGGTGGCCGGCGGCGGAGCAGTGGTGGCTCCGCCGTGGGAGGCGAATTCCGGCGGCCTTAGAAAAAATTGGCAAGAGTTTGCCTATTTCTGAGTTTTGTGTAAAATGGCAAGAAAATTGGGATTTTAAGCTTATATAACATGGGTATGGGCTTGGGTAAATAAGTGGGCTTTTGGGCTAAAAGCTGGGCTGTTATTTTTTAATGAATAGCCGTTAAAATGGCACTACATACTAAATTAATCAAACACAATCACATAATCTACACTAATATTTAAACATAGAATTACAATTACGCACGTAATAATATTTTTGTTAATTTCACATTTACTTCCTAATTAATGACAAATTTAGTTAGAATAAACACTAGAAGTACAGAAAAATTTGACGACACGTCCTAAGAATCTAATACGATTATTCTGAGCAATTTTATGAATTTGGTGCCAAAATTAGGTGATTACAGATGCCCCTCTTTGTTCGGGAACACGAAGAGTTTTCGGACAAAGAAGTAATCGACAACTAATTTTGGCTTTTCGGTTCTAGCCGAGAGCATGCTTTCCAAAATGGTGACCGTACCTTGAATTTCGGTTCTAACCGAGAACAAAGTTACCTACATATCCTCGGACTAAGGAATCGGGTCAGTGTAGTTCCTCACGTGCGGTAGCTGGGACTACCACATTCAAACAGACACCAGACTCCTCTAGACTCACTAAGACAAACTAGACACTCTAGACTACTAAGACTAACTAAAGACTCTTCTAGACACACTTGGGGGTGACACTAGACACTCTAGACTGCTAAGAGGCTGTCGCTGCTGAGTACTGGTCGCTTGCTGGTGGTCATGGCTTTTACAAGGAATGGAAATACAAGAAAAAAATGTAAAATTACAATCCCTAGCCTAAATCTTCATGCTTCGTTGAGGTAAATCTTGGCTTGAAAGACAAACTCCATCTCCCGTTGTATGGGCAAACACCATCTGAAACTTGAAATGGTCGCATCTGTTTCAACCAGGTCTTGACTTGAAGCTGGGGGTGGTTGCTATCTTCGAGCAGAACTAACTTGAAAAGGAAGTGGTTGCTATTTTTGAGCGCAAATGACTTGAACTACATGTGAGTGCTATCTTCCAGCAAAACTAACTTGAAAGGAAAATGATCGCTATCTTTTAGCAGATCTTGACATGGAAAGGAACTGACGCTATCTTTGAGCAAAACTGACTCGAAAAGGAAATGATCGCTGTCTTTTAGCGAAGCTGACGCAAAGAGAAATTATCGCTATCTTTGAGCGAAACTGACTCGAAAAGGAAATGATCGCTATCTTTTAGCAGATCTTGACATGGGAAGGAAACGACGCTATCTTTGAGCGAAACTGACTCGAAAAGGAAATGATCGCTAGCTTTTAGCAGATCTTGATATGGAAAAGAAATGACACTATCTTTGAGCGAAACTGACTCGAAAAGGAAATGATCGCTATCTTTTAGCAGATCTTGACATGGGAAGGAAATGACGCTATCTTCGAGCGAACTGACTCGAAAAGGAAATGATCGCTATCTTTTAGCAGATCTTGATATGGAAAGGAAAGGACGCTATCTTTGAGCGAGGCTGACTCGAAAAGGAAATGATCGCTATCTTTTAGCAGATCTTGACATGAAAGGAAACGACGCTAACTTTGAGCGAAACTGACTCGAAAAGGAAATGATCGCTATCTTTTAGCGAAGCTGACGCAAAAGGAAATTATCGCTATCTTTGAGCGAACTGACTCGAAAAGAAAATGATCGCTATCTTTTAGCAGATCTTGACACAAAAGGAAATTATCGCTATCTTTGAGCGAGGCTGACTCGAAAAGGAAATGATCGCTATCTTTTAGCAGATCTTGACATGGGAAGGAAATGACGCTATCTTTGAGCGAACTGACTCGAAAAGAAAATGATCGCTATCTTTTAGCAGATCTTGATATGGAAAGGAAATTATCGCTATCTTTTAGCGGGAATTGACTCGAAGAGAGAATGGAGTTCCGTCTGATATCTGGCACAACTACCCCAATTCAAGTGGTCCTAGCTCTTTCTTGGCAACATAGCAAATGTCACACTTACTTTCTGCATCGTGGATACACCCTGTTTTGGATCTTGCAAATAAGCTTAGTGACTCTTGTTCTATTCTTCACAGTACTGTGGGATGAACAACGCCTAAAGCTTCTCCCAAACATATCCACTCTTCATGATACAATTTTGGTATGTCGTCCTTCCGGCCTAATGTACGGTGCTGGGCTCCAACTATCAATGTTGATCATGACTTCCTGAGAACTTTTCCATTGTCTAGGGTGTGCCCTGCTCGCTGAATTAAACCTGAATCCTGAAAGACAGGGTTTTGCAATTTTCTTTTGTTGCTCATGGGAGGTTAGCGCCGAAATGGCGAGGAATTAATGGTGAGGCAATATGTACAAAATGGAATTAAAAAAAAAGTTTAAGGGCGAAAGTCGTTTGGACAGGGAACGTCTTTCTGAAAAGGAAAACTTATCTGGCAATATACTGGCGGCCTTGATGATCATGACATGTATCTTGGATGACCTCGTCCGACAAGTGCCACTTGTTTGTTGAGAGTTGATCCACGGAAGATATCAAACCATAACCAAGTTGAGGTGACTCTCAAGTCGACTAGTAGCGCTCTTTCGGGTTTTCGCCAACTAGCCTCTCTCTTTAATCTTTTGCCTCACTGTTTGTCTTGCGGCGCCTTCTCAGGTTTTCACCGGCAAGACTTCTTCTTCTTTTTTTTTTTCTTTTTTTCTTTCTTTTCATTTTCTTCAATTCAATTTACAACAAAAACATCCCCCGACTAACTCTTTAGAATAACTGGGGCGCTTTGTTTTATTTCTTGACTTCAAGACTGGTATGCCAAACATCTCATGAAACATGAAATAAAATAAAAACAAACTTCTGCCCAGTTTAGCATAAAAGGCGATCTAAAATTCTTTTGGTGTTGGCCGCAAACTTAGAGGCAAGTTTTGCGTCAATATGAAACAAGAAAGAAAGAAATTTTCACTGTTACGAACACAAAGAAAATGGGGAGGAATATTGAATTTCCTCCATTTTCTTAAAAATGAAAACAGCTTCTGTCCCCCGTTTAGGATGAACTGGGGTTTTTGATTTTCTTGACATATCCCGCAAGCCTGGAGGCAACCTTTGCGCGAATAAAAGTAGACAGGGAAAGAGGAATTTTCTCTTGTTGCGACCGCACCAGAATGGTTGCCTACGTATCCTTTTGAGAGGAATCAGATCAGACGTAGCTCTAGGCAAACGCCCAGGTTTCTTTTTGATGCTTTTCAGTTTCATTTCATGTTGGTACAATTACATTGATTCCAACTGAGAACATGTCTCGAAAATACAATGTTCAAAGTGCTAATAAGGGATACATTTTGGGATAGCAAAAGAGAACAAAAGCCTTGCATTCATCCCGAGTTGAAAACCATCTTGGAGTCAAATGTAGTACCTCTTGACCGCGTCTGCATTGACGGGTATTTCGGTTGTCCTGCCTTCCGGATCTGTAAGGTACAAGGCGCCATTTGGCAATACTTTCTTTACCAGGTATCGCCCTTGCCAATTCGGAGCAAATTTCCCTTTAGATTTTTCCTGATGAGGAAAGATTCTTTTCAAGACTAATTGCCCTTCTTTCAAGTCGCGGAGGCGCACTTTCTTGTTATAGGCTCGAGCCATTCTCTGTTGATACAATTGACCGTGACAAACTGCATTGAGCCTCTTTTCGTCAATGAATGACAACTGTTCCAATAAGGTTTTGACCCACTCTGTGTCCTCAATCTCTGCTTCCACAATGATCCTGAGAGATGGTATTTCAACTTCAGCGGGTATGACTGCTTCAGTTCCGTATGCCAATGAATACGGGGTTGCACCTATGGAAGTGCGCACAGTTGTGCGGTAACCAAGCAAAGCAAAACATAACTTCTCATGTCAATCACGAGATCCTTGTATCATTTTCCTAAGGATCTTCTTGATATTCTTATTAGCTGCTTCAACAGCACCATTTGCCTTTGGTCGGTAAGGCGTGGAATTTCGATGCATGATCTTGAATCTTTCACACACGTCATTCATTAAATGATTGTTCAGATTTGCCGCATTATCAGTGATGATGGTACTTGGGATACCAAAGCGACAAATAATATTAGAATGAACGAAATCCACTACAGCTTTCTTGGTAACGGATTTGAGAGTGACAGCCTCAACCCATTTGGTGAAATAATCTATTGCAACCAAAATGAATCTATGCCCATTTGATGCTCTTGGTTCAATAGGCCCGATAACATCCATCCCCCATGCTGTAAAAGGCCAAGGGGCTGACATTGTGTGCAACTCTAAAGGAGGTGAATGTATCAAATCACCATGTACTTGGCATTGATGACACTTTCGCACAAAGGTAATGCAGTCATGTTCCATGGTAAGCCAGAAGTATCCTGCTCTGAGTACTTTCTTAGCTAGCACGTGCCCGCTCATGTGGGGTCCACAGATCCCTGAATGCATGTCATTGAGAATTTTCGTGGCTTCAGTGGCATCCACGCATCTTAACAGTCCCAAATCAGGTGTCCTTTTGTACACCACCCCTCCACTCAGAAAGAAACCACTCGCCAGTCGTCGAAGCGTTCTCTTTTGATTATTTTCTACCATTGGAGGATATGTCCCATCTTGAAGGAAATTCTTGACATCAAAGTACCACGGTTGACCATCAATTTCTTCTTCAACCACATTGCAGTATGCATGTTGGCTTTAGACTTGAATCTCTAACGGATCAATATGGGCTTTATCAGGATGGACAAGCATCGAAGCTAATGTAGCCAAGGCGTCTGCCAGCTCATTATGTATTCTGAGAACATGTCTAAACTTTAGAACATCGAACTTTTGTCGAAGATCGTCCATAAACTACTTGTACATGATCAGCTTAAGGTCTCGAGTTTCCCATTCACCCTTTATTTGGCGTATCAAAAGATCTGAATCTCCGATCACCATCAATTCTTTGATGTCCATGTGTAGAGCCATACGCAAACCCATTATGCATGCTTCATACTCAGATGTGTTATTAGTGCAACTGAAGCGAAGTTGGGCAGCTGCCGGATAATAATGTACCGTCGGAGAGATGAGGACTGCTCCAATACCATGGCCTTTCGAGTTGGAAGCACCATCAAAGTACATTTTCCACACATGTTCTTCTTCGTTAATCAGTTCTTCAAGCACATCTACCTCCTCATCAGGGAAGTAAGTCTTCAATGGCTCATAATCATCATCAACCGGATTTTCAGCCAAATGATCAGCTAAGGCTTGAGCTTTCA
The DNA here is from genome assembly GCA_037355625.1 of Petunia x hybrida. NCBI lineage: Eukaryota > Viridiplantae > Streptophyta > Magnoliopsida > Solanales > Solanaceae > Petunia > Petunia x hybrida. Next base: position 5,560,306 of record JBBBVM010000059.1, on the reverse strand, counting down.
TTGCAGTTCTGGTGGCATAAACTATGTCAAATTCTGTGAGCAGGATCTGCCATTTCGCAAGTTTGCCAGTCGGCATTGGCTTTTGAAATATGTACTTCAATGGATCCATCCGGGAAATCAGATAAGTGGTATAGGACAAAAGATAATGTTTCAACGTTTGTGCAACCCAAGTTAGGGCACAACACGTCCTTTCCAACAAAGTGTATCTGGCCTCGCAATCTGTGAACTTTTTGCTCAGATAATAAATTGCCTGCTCTTTCTTTCCCGAGGCATCATGTTGCCCTAGTACGCAACCAAAGGAGTTTTCGTTGACTGACAAATACAAAAACAATGGTCGGCCAGGTTCAGGCGGAACCAAAACAGGAGGATTTGACAAGTATTGCTTGATCTTGTCAAAGGATTCTTGGCACTCCTCAGTCCATGCAATTGATGCATTCTTTTTCAACAACTTGAGGATCGGCTCACATATTGTGGTAAGTTGAGCAACGAACCTACTGATGTAATTCAACCTGCCTAGGAAGCTTTTAACCTCCTTCTTGGTTCGAGGCGGAGGTAATTCTTGTATTGCTTTGATCTTTGCAGGATCCAATTCAATACCTCGCCTACTAACAATGAAACCTAACAATTTTCCAGCAGGCACACCAAATGCACACTTGGCTGGATTCAGCTTCAGATTGTACCTGCGGAGCCTTTCAAAGAACTTTCTGAGATCTCTCACGTGTTCTTCAGCCGTTCTAGACTTGATAATCACGTCATCCACGTACACTTCTATTTCTTTATGCATCATATCATGGAAAATGGCAGTCATAGCCCTCACGTAGGTTGCCCCAGCATTTTTCAAACCAAACGGCATCACTCTATAGCAATACGTTCCCCAAGGTGTAGTGAATGCCGTTTTCTATGCATCATCTTCATCCATCTGAATTTGGTGATATCCGGCATAGCAATCAACAAAGGATTGTATCTCATGTTTGGCACAATTGTCTACGAGAGTGTGAATATTAGGCAATGGAAAATTATCTTTGGGACTTGCCTTGTTCAAATCTCGATAGTCGACACATATCCTTGTTTTTCCATCTTTCTTAGGAACCGGAACAACATTCGCAACCCAAGTAGTGTACTGAATCGATTGAATTACTTTTGCATCCAACTGTTTCATTATTTCATCATGGATTTTCTTGATCATATCAGTTTTGAACTTCCGTTGCATTTGTCTCACTGGAGGAAAACCCGGTTGAATAGGCAATTCGTGGACTATCAATTCAGAGCTCAAACCCGGCATCTCATCATATGACCATGCAAAAACATCTCGATATTCAAAAAGCACTTTCCGAATATCGTTCTTCACTTCAGGTCGGGCATACATGCTTATCTTGGTTTCTCTCACATCATCAGGGCTCCCAAGATTAACATCCTCTGTATCAGCCAAATTGGGTTTAGGCTTGCCCTCGTGGCATTCAACTTCCAGGCCTATTTCACAATCAGCCTGTTCCCCATTATATTCAATCTCGTTAACAGATTCCTCAATGTTTTCTTCATCACTTTCAACCTCAACTATGGTTATGGAGCCAAAATCAAATTGCGGTCCCTGGATGGATGATAGGTTCCTTGAACATGTCATGATATCAGGACCGGCAGATATATCACTACAGATAAACAAAGTAGAATAAAATTAGGAATATGAACAGAGATTGAAGGAAAGCTTGGCTCTTAGGCCTTTCATTAATGAAAAAGGGTTTGAATTACAAAAGAAAAGATGAGCAAAATAATACACTTGGCATACAACCCTTAGAATATCCAAGTGTATTAAAAAGAAAACTGTAAAACAACAGTCTACCAAGACCCCTTCCTGATGGGGAAGGGAGTTGCATTCCAGTTAGTCAGGTGCACGTCCGGGCCAATGTACTGAATTGAAGCGTTGCTGGAGCCTTCACCCGGCTGCACCACGCAGATTTCAAAAATGCCACCTAGATCGAATGGTGCATCCTGATTGTCTTCCACTATGTTGACATTTGTAGCGACAGCCTTTGGTTTCATAACATAACCCACAAAAGACTGAGCGAGACACGGAATTGGCTTTGGGAGAGACCAAACTTCCGACTTCTTTTTCTTTGCATGCTTGCGATCAGCTGCTTTTGGCTTGAAACCTAGTCCCCACGTGCCTTGCGCACCATTTGGATAAACTGGATTTACCCTGCCTTGTAGTGACGCTCCCAAACCCTTTCCAAATTGGAAACCATGCTTTAACATTTCAGATGCCATCATGATAGACGCCTCTGACACTCTTGGGATGGGTATAGGTTTCCCTTCTGTTACTTTTTCCACATACACCACATCGGAGGTTTGATACATGATGGTCGGGAGTGTGGTGACAACTTCAAGAGCTGGTACGTCCAGGCTATTGTTAAACTATAAGTCATCCTCTCCATAAACTACGACAGCTTGATTATCCCAAGTAAACTTTACAACCTGATGAACTGTAGAGGGTACGACACAGGCCATGTGGATCCATGGTCTACCCAATAATAGGTTGTAAGATGCATCTGTTTCCATGACTTGAAACTCAATGCTGAAAGTAGCAGGACCAATGGTTAATTCAAGATTAATTATGCCCAAAGATTCTCGAACTCCACCATCAAAAGCACGAACAGCAGAGGAACTTGCCCTGATTTTGCTCATATCCACCCTTAGACTCTTCAGTGTAGACAGAGGGCAAATGTTCAATCCTGCGCCGCCATCTATTAGAACACGTGTGACATAGGAGTCTTCACACTTGACTGAGACATGAAGCGCTCGATTATGACCGGTTCCTTCTGCTGGCAGTTCCTCATCGGTGAACATCACACGATTAGTCTCAAATACTCTGCCAACAAGTGCTTCCAGATTAGCCACAGTAGTTTGTTCAGGAATGTAGGCCTCATTCAGTATTTTCAACAGTGCGTTGCGATGTGCCTCAGAGTTCATAAGTAGAGACAAAAGTGATATCTGAGCTGGAGTCTTTCTCAATTGCTCGACGATAGAATAATCTGTTGATCTCATTTTCTTCAGAAATTCTTCAGCTTCTTTCTCGGACACCGGCTCTTTGATGGGTCCTTAGTCTTCTCGACCTGGCTTTGCCTTTCTCAATTCTTCCGGGGTAAAACATCTCCCGGACCTAGTTAGACCATTCACATCTGCAACAAAGTTCATGATTTCCTTCCCATTGTAATTGTCTTGTTGTAGTTCCAAGAAACAACTTTTGTACTTTTGACAGGGAGTTGCGCTGCTTGAGTGATGATAACCGGTTCACACTTCTTTGCCTTAACCTCGAAGACCGGAGTTTTCTGGCATGATGCCCCTTGCACAATGAATGCTGGTGCACTGTCATGAACTTCTTCCTGTTTTGCAGCCGGAATAGTGAAACTTGGCTCAACAGTCGCATCTTGCTTTGCTTTGTTGACAACGGACGCACTCGACTTTCCCCCGATTACAACAATAAATGGCTCGGGGCCTTTGATGTCTGGGGAGGGACCAACTGCGACAATCTGCTTGGCAGCTTTCCCTTTCATGTCCTCTTCTATGCATACCATCCCTACCATGTGTACGTTGTTTTGAACATCATGAGTTGGTAAAGGATTTTGATTCACATTTTGTGTTTCATCCCCCACGACTTTTATCTGATTGTTGTCTATCATTGCCTGGATTACCCTTTTGAGTTTCCAACAGGATTCTGTGTCATGTCCAGGTGCTCCAGAATGAAATGCACAATGGCGTGAATGATCAACTCTTCCATTGGGGTTCACTTTTCCCGGGATTGGTTTCAACAGAGTGGCTTGTTGCAACTTTTCAAACAAATTAGTGTAAGTTTCCCCCAATGGGGTGAACTGCCTTTTCTCCTGTTGCATGTTTCTCTGTTGCATGTTTGGACGAAAACCAGGTGGACCTCGTGGTCGATAAGGCATCTCCTGCTGAGCCGGAAATTGAGCATGTGCCTATTGATTGTTGTACTGGACTGGAGCAGGGGGTGCACGCCATTGTGGACCAGATAGCGGCTGGACATAAGATGCTGCATTCACAGGGAATGAGAACTGCGGCATGGCAAATTGTTGGCCATTAGGTGGATAGAATTGTTGTGGCGGAGGTATCTGAATGTACCCTTGACGGTCATTGTATCGTCCGTCATTTCTTCTCGATCCAGGACCAACCATTGCCACTTCATCTTTCTTTTCTTTCTTCTTCCCAAAAGCACCTGACCCTGATTGCAACGCTTGGGTAGTGGCTCTCAAGGCTGTTTGTCTAACAATCTTGCCTGCTTTGATTCCTCTCTCAATTATCTCCCTAATTTTCACTGCTTCACTGAACTGCTTCCCAATGGCAGATGCAATCGCTTGGTAGTATGTTTCATCTAGCACTTCGACGAATTCTTCAACCATCTTATCATCTGGGATCAAAGGGCTCACACGCGCCGCCTGTTCGCGCCACCTGTAGGCATACTCTCTGAAACTCACTTGGTTTCTTTGTGATCGTTTTCAAAGAAGAACGATCAGGAGCAGCCTCCATTTTGTAACCATAATGATTTAGGAAAGCGCTGGCCATGTCATCAAAGGTGACCCACTTCGAAATATCTTGTTGTACAAACCATTCTGTTGCCGATCCTCCCAAACTGTCAGCAAAGTATGCCATCAACAATTCGTCCTTCTCGATCCACCTCATTTTGTTAAGGTAGAACTTCACGTGGATCCTTGGATCACTTTGTCCAGTGTATGGATCAAATTTGGGCACAACAAAATCTTCAGGCAATGGCATATGAGGGAACAAGCACATGTCTTTGTATGAAATACTGGTTTTACCCCCTTGCCCTTGTATGTTCTTCACAGTTTGCTCCAAGCTTTTCAATTTCCGAGCAAAGTCAGTCTCCTCTGTTTTCCCCAACCTTTCGATATCGGCATGTGATTCTGGGTGGTGTCCCTGATCATACGACTCAGTGGGGCGGAGAACATTACCCCGAGCTTGGTCGAATTGTTGATCACGGGCCCTTAACTGTGGATCACTGTTCAATCTTTGCAAAGTGTGTCCTGCAGGAACGGTGAATGCTGGGGCAGGAACTTGGGGTTGGCCATGTTGTCCATGTTATGGAAATTGTACCCCAGGTTGTACAGTAGAAGGTCCGGCTGCGTTGTCAGTTTCCGGATGTGGACCAAATCCCGGAGGGTAACGGGGGTCTTCTACCATTGTGGATTGCCCTTGCCCTAGTGGCTGAGTTTTTACCATGAAACCAATAGCACCTGGCGGAACAGGAGGTGCCTGAACTGTTGCCAAGTTACGAACCAACTGCATCATCATTTCTTTCATAGCCGTGAAGTCCTCGGCCATCTTAGCCTGTTGCTCAGCTAAACGAACTAGCTCAGTGTTCTCAATTTCCTCAGCCATCATTGTTGGAATGTCTTCCTGAAGAGGCGTTTCAACCACTTCTGGAACAGGCAGTGGTCCCTTGATTCTGGTGGAATAGAAATGTGGGGCCAGCATGGCAGTTGCTCAAGCTCTATTAAATCAAAACACGTTAGTGCAACAAGATAGCATGGAACATGAATTTGCTCGTCGGCCTAAACAATGCCTAAGGTCGTTATGCGTCATCCCGCATTGGTTTAGATTAGATCCCCAAGTGTATTATTTGATTTCTTTTCTTCTCTTTTTTTTCTTTTTTTTTTTTTTTGTATTTTTTTATTTTTTTAAGTGAGGCTAGAGGGTGAAATGAATTGACACATAAAAATACGCAAAATATTTTCATTACTTAAAAAGAAAGAGTACATACGGTGCTTCCGGAGCACGACCAAAAGAAACGTACAAATGACTGAAAAAAGTGAAAATAAATTACAACATGCCAAATTCGAAAGCGACATAAAGTACAACAATGCCAAGATGTAAAATAAATGACAAAAAGAAATAATCTGCATCATCTTGGCCTGATGTATCTACTAAGGTGACTGGGGCACAAAGTCAGCTGGCTCCTCTGGGTCGAACTCGAATGGCTCGTCGGGATCTACTGGCGGGCCTTCTACAAAGGTAAGACGCAATCCATTCAAATCTGCCGCAACTCTAGTGACGAAGGGAAGCACATGTGGGAGTATGTCCTCCACGGGAAGCCTCCTATAGTCATCGATGGACCATGCAACATACGTAGCAGAGTCATAAACCTGCCGATAAGCCACACTGATGGTCTGTCCTGCAGCCTGTATATCTCGAAGTCGGTCCTGTGCTAGCCCTCTGAGCTGCTCACCCTGCTCTAATGCCCTGTTAAGTCGAGCTCGAGCATCTACGGCATCCTGGCGATGATAATCCTCCCTTCTCCTGCTTTCTAACAAAGCTGCCCTGTCGGCATCCCGCTCTGTCAATGCCTGTGAGTGCATGACACGGAGTCGTCTGACTGTGTCTAGGTGCTGATGCGCGAAACCCTCGCTCTCTGACTGAGCAGCTCTGGCGGCATCCCTCTCTGCAATTAAGCTTTGTATGGTAGCACGGTATTCCTTCCCAATCTCGTGCCTAGCAAGCTGGACCTGCATATCCAATCTGGCCTCAGTGTCAACCATGCCTGCTCTCGACCTCGCGAGCATCTCTCTGGGTATGGGCTGGTGGTAATACCACAACTTGTACTCCCGAACGACCTCCCCCTTAAGTTCATCCTGAACCTGTGTGTTTTCTGCGAGGCGCCTCCTAGTATCCCACAAGCGCAAGATCTCACCTCTAAGAGTAGCTGGGTTGAGAGGATAGTCTGAGACATATGCACTCATGTCCTCAATTATTGGGATCTCCTACTCTCGACCCAACTGCCTAAGTACACGCAGAGGAACATAAGGCTGGAATGCTGTCAAACCCATCAGAATGAGAAAAGGACGGTCCACACATCTGTGTACAACCTCCCTCTTAGGAAACCAGCTACACTGCCACATAATCTTGTCCGTTGAGAGAGAGTTCAAGAAAGACCTCCAATCTGGCTCATTTTCTGGGAATTTATACTTCTCGATGTGTTCGAGATGGTGTCCAAGATAGTCGATGTCACAGTACCTAAGAATATTACGAGGTGGGCAAGGGCGTACATGCTCCAAGAACCAGACCTGTAATAGAGGGTTACACCCCTCAAAGAAACCGCTTTCTCCCTTATGGCATCGAGTCAAAGCATAAAATATACTACCCAGAATCGTCGGGATGATAGTGGCGTCCGGTGCTCCACCATATAAAGCTGCCATGGTCCAACTGACCTTAATAGATATCGCTCTATCCGGTAGCGGGAAGACCAACAACCCTAGCAAAGCGAACACAAAGACCTTAGGACAAAGTTGCACCCAATCTTCATATTTCAGCTTCTCATGGAACTCAAATCCATACTTCTTAAAACCATTATCGGCCCCAAAACGATCATAAAGGTAATCAAACGAAATCCAGCCGTGACGAACACCAGCGATTGAGAGGTCTGTTCGTACCTTGATATTACTGAAAAAATCACGCTCATTAACCTTCTTCGGAGCAATCATATTCTTTTTCTCAAAATCCAGCTTAAGAAGCCCAGCTATCTCCTCGAGGGTCGGCGTCATCTCAAACCCCTTAAAACATAAGGTATTTTGGTTTGGGTTCCAAAACCCAACTAGTGCACTGATTAAGTCTCGACGCGGGACAATAGGTTTAGTCACAAGGTCAGTCAGAAAACCAATCTTTTCCTGGACTAAATCTTTCGGCATTTTACTCATTGTGTCCCACCAAGACTTCAGAGATTTATCCGATTTGGGTGGGCCATCAGTCATAATGATAGAGGGTGGAATGGCATCAGCAGGGTATTTTCTCTTGACCGACCTAGAGGATGATGCAGCCATTGTACCTAATGAAAAAATGTGTCAAATGTTTGAAAGCCTGAAAGCAACTTAAAACAACTGACCGACAGAGCAAAACAGATGCTTAAACTGTTAATTCGAAACTCCAATTTTCAACAAAACTTTTGTCATTGTAACGACGTAAAGTTGACCCTAAGAGAATCGAAAAATTTTGCCATCATAACGGAATCGGGACTGACTCCAGAAAATTACCAACATTGGTATTTAGATGTAATTTATAAAAGAAAAAATTTGACGTTACAACGACGCCACATTGACATCAAAACAAAAAATTCATTCCAGTGATGACACTACAGTATTTTTTTTTTGCAAAAAAATTCGCCAGCATAACGACGTAAAAAACTGGATCCCAAAAACTTCCAACATCGATATACGAGCCTTTTCTAAAAATTATAACGGCGTGAAAACTGACACCAAAATCTTTTCCGACTTTCTAACCACTAAGTATCTATTTTTTTTTGTAAAATTTTCGTCATTATAACGACACAAAACTGACATCTACAAAAGACGGCCAACACTGGCGCTTTTCAGAAATTTGCCATTACAGCAGTATGACTCGATCTTAAAAAGGTACAAGACATTTACATTTAAAACAAAAAATTCACCCTGCTTCCTCACTTTTCCTTTCATTTTTCATTTTTTTTTCTTTTCTTTTTCTTTTGAAATCCGTCTCTCTCCAATTTGGTCAGCATAACAACTTTTTCTAGGCGCATGCAACACAAAAAATGCCTTTAGACAAGTCTTTCCCGGGAGGTGGGTCCCGCTTAGACAAAAGGGTAGTCAGCCAAGACAAGTGCAATACCGGTGTATCGCACCTCATTAAGTCAAAATATGATGCAGATAATTGGGCCTAAAGATTTAACTCTAGGTGACACAACTGACTCAGTATCTAGACTGGCTGAAAAAACCCGGTGGACAAACCGGGCGGAAAGAGCATCAGGGCCATCCGGAGACAGTGTGTCCGGCCTAAAACCTCATCACGCCTTCCTCCTAAATCATGGGCAATTTAGTAAGAAAGTCCCAGATGCCACAAGCAATCTGGTAAGTGCACGTGTGCGTGTGTTCCAGAGACTCAGAGGGTTGCGGAGGAAGACAGTTTATATACAGTTCAATAATATCAAAGCAGTAACATTCAACTTTTCATGTGATAACGGCAAGAATATAACAACCAAATATTTAATAAATTAAAATATACGACAATTTTTTCAAAGCCGGAGATTCTAGTTTTCACTAATTTTTCCCCAGCGGAGTCGCCAAGCTGTCACGCCCTAAAAAAATTATTTAATCCTGCGCTGAGTTTTATTATTCAAAGGCTCGTGACTGGTGTTCAAAAAGGTACGAAATTATTTAGAGAACTCAGAGTCGCCACTTGACAAGTTAAAGGTGTGCCAAGTCACCAAAGTGGTGTACCTAGAACACCCTTGACTCGTTTTAGTGGTCTGCGTTTAGAGATTCGGGTAAGGTTCTCAGTTGACTCTCGGGAAGGTATTAGGCACCCTCGAGTCCGGTGCCGAGCACAGTTGCTTTATTGTCGCAATTTTAATCTATTAAAATATGGTTGTTATATTAATGCCGTTAGTTTGAACTTACACTTTGATTAAGAGAATTTAAAACGTATTGTTCATTTCCAACCTCACCGAGGACTGGTTTAGTTTACCATTTTATTCGAAAAAAACTTGAAGGTGTCATTTCTTTCCAACCTCACAGAGGATTGGTTCACTTCTAAGAGAGTTTAATTAACTCCAAAATGCTTGGATCTCTAAATAATGAAATCGTTTATTAAAGAAAGTGGATTGTTTGCTAATCTGAGAATTGTTTGTTAAAAAGTGTCTATTGATAACAAATGAGGTTATATAGGGAAAAAAAATAATGTGGGCTGGCCTATGTTGCACTAGTGAGCTATTTCACAAGTCGTTTTGCAAAAAATGTGTCATATTCTGTTTTATTCTCAAATAGTGGTTGTTTAGCGCAAACGTGGCCATATTTCAGAAAAGAACCTAGTCAAATGCCTAATCGTGTATTTTCCATATCTTAAAGAAACTTTCTGTGTTTACCTTTTAAAAAAAAAAAACCATTTTTGGTTCCTTTCATTCAAATGACGAAACAACTTTTAAAATACGTCTAAAAATCTTGCCTAAGACACGTTAGATATAAGCCCACTTATGGGCTGGTACACAAAAATAGCCATGTACCTGCGACCAAATTCATTTATATCCATCTTTTTGAATGTGTCCAAAATGTTAAGCAAATTTTAGAATCAATTTGGATACATCAAGGTTCCAGAATCTGCTCAAACTAAACATCCCCCTTTTATTTTTATTTTTATATATTTTAGATGTGATTTTTTTTGTAAAAAAAATATGAAATCCTAATTGCCTTTGCATACAAGTACAACATTACTTCACTACAAGCCACTTCTTAACAACATATTATGACAAGAAAAGAAAGAGGCAGCATAATACAAATCTGTGAAAAGAAAACTTGTCGTCTCATTTTGGATATGACGAATATAACTTGTAGAACAAAAATACATAAATGAATTCTATTTTATAGGCCTTTCACTATCATTATGCTAATGAATAGGCATAATTTACACAGAAAATATGTAAAGCTTAAAGACAATTGTGTTTACCTTATGGATAAAAATTCCCAAAGCACCAAGTGTTGAAAAAACCACCACGTTGGAAACGAACCAGAAGCAGCAACTACTACCAAAGCAGACCCTTAATTCCTCTATTCAACCTTTAAGACTTGAAGATTTATACTCCAAAAGGCCTATGAAGTAAAGGCTTTTGGTTCTAAATCCTATTCTCAAAAACTCACTATTTTTTTTTTCAAGTGTTTTGCTCTCAATTAATTCTAATTTCAGCAGGTTGTTGGTGTTGAAAGAGGGCAATAAATGGCCCTATTTATGCTGAAAATTGAAGCCAAAAGTGGGGCTAAAAGGTGGGGTGTGGACTTGTACAAGAGTACAAACCCACACCCCTATACTTGAGTGTTTTTGTCCCATTTTTCAGCAAGAGTACAGTAGTTATAGCCACTGTTTCAGCAGCTACAACTGTCCAAAAAGGGGCTGAAATAGTGTAAGGAAGTGTCCTTTGAAAGGACACTAAATACTCATCACACTAACTAAAAGAATTGAGACCAAACTAGGCAAACTAGATCAGCCACCAAACTAACTAAATGGAACCAAAGGGTAACCAAATTTCTAACTAAATTGACTAAAACTAAACCAAGCTAAAAACAGCCCCCTAACTTGAAATTAACCAAAAAACAACCAGCTTCCAAACTTAGACCAAAACAAGAACAAACAGCTAAGCTAAACAAAGATATTCATTACTTAAGATCATTTGCAAAATCATGGCTAAACACAGGACCAACTACAAGCTAAGACGCCAAAATATGCTTGAAACATAATAATCCTCACACTATAAAGCAGATATTCAGAACATATCAAACTGACAAACTTATGAGAATTTCAATTTTGAATACTAACAGGCTTGGAACAATTTCAGATTTGAATACAAACTAAACAGATCAACACTTCCTCATACTAATACTACTCTAAACAATGAAACGACTAGTAGATTAAAAAGGGAATTAGGGGTTTTCTTCTAACCGTTAAGCTGAAACAAACAACACCACCAGCTTACTGCCATTGCCTTGCTGCTATACCCGAGCATGATAACTGCCTCGCTGCCTCGCCGCTGTTTTCGAGCATCGTAGCTGCCTCGAGCTCGCTCATCACAACAGACCTGGCCTTGTCAAAAAGAAAACCACCATCATCACTGAACCACCAAGCTGCTGCTACATATGCTTCGACGATCCCCATTACAGAAGCTACGACATTGCCTCACTGCCTCGCTCCATCGGATCGACTTCAAACAACATCATCACTGCCTCACTATTGCTTCCCAAGCCATCTCACTACTGTTACATCATCGTCATTCAATCAGAATCAATCGCAGCCCCCCGTCATCATCATCAAAATCCCCACAGCTCCCAAAACTATTTCATCACAGCCCACCATTGAATCAAAAAACAGAAAAAATCACAGCCCCTCACATCAGCAAAATCATCATCACCTCTCGACATCATCCTCAAACGACATGACCAAAAGGGAAAAGAAGAAAGAAATAAGAAGAAGAAACAAAACAACAAAACAAACAGAAAAGAAAACAGAGGGAACGGGAGGGGAAAAACGGGAGACAGGGACGGGGTTTGGGAAAATAGGGATGTGAGGGTGAGAGAGGAGGGTGAGTACTAAAGGGAAAAGAAAAAACTAAAAACTTACCGGAAAAATCAAAGGGTCGCCGGAGTTGAGGTTGCACAGCCCCTTTGAAGCCCGATCTACAAAAATCGGCTATGAATTTGAAGAAGATAGTTGCGGAAATGGAATGGGGGGCTCGAGATCTTTTTGATGATATATTTTTTCTAATTTTTTCAGCCACCGGAGGTGGTGGCCGGCGGCGGAGCAGTGGTGGCTCCGCCGTGGGAGGCGAATTCCGGCGGCCTTACAAAAAATTGCCAAGAGTTTGCCTATTTCTGAGTTTTGTGTAAAATGGCAAGAAAATTGGGATTTTAAGCTTATATAACATGGGTATGGGCTTGGGTAAATAAGTGGGCTAATGGGCTAAAAGATGGGCTATTATTTTTTAATGAATAGCCGTTAAAATGGAACTACATACTAAATTAATCAAACACAATCACATAATCTACACTAATATTTAAAAATAGAATTACAATTACGCACGTAATAATATTTTTGTTAATTTCACATTTTACTTCCTAATTAATGACAAATTTAGTTAGAATAAACACTAGAAGTACAGAAAAATTTGACGACACGTCCTAAGAATCTAATACGATTATTCTGATCAATTTTATCAATTTGGTGCCAAAATTAGGTGATTACCATAATAACAAAATAATGAAATAATAATGAAAAGGCCATATACTTCACATCACCACCCCAAGAACCTTTGGAATCAAACCAGTGCTCAAACTTAAAAATTTGATCTCCTTCCTATAGGAACAAAAGATAAAATATGAATATTCAACAAATAAAATTACAAAAATAGTATGATAACAAAACAACAAGTAAAGACAAGGAAACATACATCACGAAGTGCCATCATGAACTCATGATTAATATGGAGAAAAATTCCTATGTCATTACCATAATTCAAAGTCAACAGGCCAAAAGCAAATACAACTGAAAAACACAGCAACAACTACAGAATGCATGACTGATGAAAAAAGCAAACTATAGAAAAAAGTCTCTACAACTATTGACAATAGCCAACACTTTAAACTCTAGTGGGAGGGGCAACTTGTAGAACTAGTCTCTATAATTATTGGCAATTGCCAACACTTTTACCTATACTGCAGTGACAAACTTGCAGAAACTCTTGGCAATAGCCAAGATTTTAAGTTCTGGTGCAAGGGGGACCTTACACTGAAAATCTCTAAAAGTATTGACAATTGCCAAGACTTTTACCTCTACTCCAGTGAACAACTTGCAGACAAAGTCTTTGCAACTCTTGGCAATAGCCAAGACTCTAAGTGTTGCTGGAAGCGACAACTTACACGGAACATCTCTGCAAATATTGGCAATAGCCAAGACTTTAAAAGTTAATGTAATAACCAACTTGAAGAAAAATTCTATGCAACTCTTGGCCATGGCCAAGACTTTAAGCTCTAAACAAGAAGCAACAAAAAAATCTGATAGCTTTAACCAGTAAAAACCTTCAAATCACCGTAATCAACCAAAAACAAACGAAGCTCGAACTTAATTCAACGATCATCCCAAATTTTAAGCTCTATGCAAAACATGAATATCTAATAGCCATAGGCAATAAAAACCTTCAAATCACTGGAATCAAGCAAACACAAGAAAAAAATTCCAAATTTCTAGCACACAAAGAAGAAAGAAGTTGGCCAGGAATGGGGAAAAAGAGAAGTAAATCTTTCAGCGTGAATTAAATAAGTTGGGGGCCACACAAAGAAGAAAGAAGGAGGCCAGGAATGGGGAAAGAAAGAAGAAAACTTTCAGCGTGAATTAACACAAGTTGGGGGGCAAAATAGTCTTTTTATAAAGGAGGTATGATGTGCAGGGAATTTACTTAAAACATTTGTAAGTGGGGGCAATTAGGTAAGACCATGGCTTATTGAGGGCACTAGGTGAATTTTTTTGGTAAAATTGTGTTAGAGATAGGAAAAATAAAGCCCAAGACCTTTCAATCCCGTAAAAATTTGACCTCTGTAGCCTGTTTGCATCGTGTTAAATGAAAACTAGCCAATATTTCAAATTCTTTAGAAGACTAGTCAAATTTTAAAACACGAAAAATTCCAGTATTTTATACTAAAAATTTTGAATAAAAATTTCAAAACTCCAGTATTTTATACCGGGACTTACTAAATATGAAGTCCAGTATTTTGTACTGGGACTTTGAACATTTTAGTTCAAAAGTTCCAGTACAAAATATTTGAGAATTTCTAAATATGAAATTCCAGTATAAAATAATTGGACTATTGAAAATTTACTGGGGTTTAGTTCAAATCTCAGATAATTATTTTGAGGCTAGTCTTCAAAAAGAAAAAAATGCGTGTTTCTAAAATCTGACTATTTTTCTACAAATTTATAATTATTGGCTGATTCTTTTTAAGTAGCGAAATCTGATTAGTCATCAAAATTACCCCTCAATTCCAAACACGAGGGAAAAGTCCTGGCCGAGACGTGAAATTTGTGTTTGGTAGCCACTTTCAGAGCACTAAATGAGGAATAACTAGTATTGATAATGTCTAGATAAATAGCCTCAACAACTAAGCTTTAAATTCTTTATGAATTTCAGTTCAAAATCTTAATTTAAATAAGAAAGTTGATAAGAAAAATCTTGAATTTTAAGAAAATATACTTGAATCTTAAACTCCTTTATGTTTTCTTCAAATTTAAAATTATACTTAAAACTTCAATATTTTGACATGATATTTGAACTTCAATAATACTTTATTCTAGAATTTGAGCAATTATGAATTGTTCATCCAAAGCTTTAAAAATATTCAAAGAACTTCACTACATGTACCCTCTTATCCTTGGTTATGATTTTTTGTCCCCACTTAAAAACGATTTAGCAAAATGGTCTTGAAAGGCAACACTTCACGTTATAAATTTACAAGTGTTCCCTCAGGAGAAACGCTTCAAGTATAAATTGCAAGTGCTGCGTGCAAGGCAGCACTTCCAGTTATCTAAGAAAAATATTGACAGAGATAAAGGGTCAAGTGCACGGGGGTACTTGTCAAGTTAGTGAGGTCATTCTTGTAAAATCACTTTAAGTAAGGTCAATAAGGCAAACCATTGTCTAAGGTGTCATAGTTTTGTAACTTACCCAAAAATATTGACTATTCCTCATTTAGAGTTACTAAAAGTGGTTATTCTTAACATTACCCACCCAGAATTAATTAGATCTGGCCCATTGTATTTTATAGTTGCATTTATGATTCTTACATGTTTATACTCCATTCGTTTCAATTTATGTGAACCGTTTAACTTGGCATAAAGTTTAATAATGTAAAAAATATTTTTAAAACTTACGGTCTAAAAAAAGACATCAGTATTTGTGTGGTTAGAAATCCTCTCATTAAGGGTACAAGATAAATTTGGAGTTAAGTTGTTTCTAATAAAAATGATGGGTCTTTTTTTTTTTTTAACAGACTTAAAAAAAAATATGTTCACATGAACTGAAATAAAGAGTCAATTACCTAAATGGTCACTCAACTATTGAAAATAAACCAACAAAGTCTTGGATAATTAACTCAAATGGTCATTCTCACTTGAAAAGTTGATGTCTCCGATGATACATGCTGACGTGAATTTTTTTTAAAATTTTAAAATATAAAGAAATTTAAATCCCACTGTCCCCACCCATTTAACATAATTATTTGACCTATACCCGACCCAAATAACTTAATGGGTCAACTATTAAAAAAATCAGTGCAACTTTAATCTTAAGATACTATACGATGTTTTTCTTCTCCTCTTCTTTTTAGGGTTCTATAGGGAGAACTAAAATTTTTCTTTCAATGATGGCAAATCAAGAAGAAAACTCATGGACAGAGATGGGTCGATTTCTTCCCCAAGATTCTTGTTTCCTGTGGAAAGGGACAACTATGTTGGGAAACAAGCCGAGTATTAAATATTTTTCGGTCCATTCATGATTTAATGTGTTTTTTAAAATTAGTTATTGTTTGAATCGAAAAATAGCATTTAGTTAGATTTTTTTATTCATGTGGTTGCTAGGGTTTTGATTCACGTGGGTATTTTAAAATCTGTATGTTTTCTAGTCTATCTACACTTTTTCTCGTTCGTTTGTGTATTATTTTTTATGTAGGGTCTTAATTTGGGTCTGACTTTTGATGAACATAATGCTGCTAATTATCAACACTTTGAGGATTTCCTGAATAAAATGGTTGCTGGAGATTTTCCTGGTAGCAGTTTAGGTGGAGATAAGGATGAGGAAGATGACAAAGTTTTCAGTGATACGGACTATAACTTGGAAGAAGATGATGACAAGTATCCTCATGTAATTGCTGAACATGAAGGTATGAATAAAAAGGGTAGACCAAAAAATTGTGGGGATAATGGAGTCGGGCCATCCAATATTGGAATTTTAATTCCAGAAGTGAATCAAAATTATGATTCAGATGTTGATTCTGAGTCTGATGAATTGTTAGAGAGGGGTACTGATTCAGAGGATGAGAAAGAGACCACATATGAGAACTATATTGAAGGAAAACATAAGAAAAAACATAGATTAGAACTAGGAATAAAGTTTAGAGATTTTAAACAATTTAAAGATGCCTTTTAATATAACGGGATTAAGAAGAGAAGGCAATTGTGTTTCACCACCAATGACAAACTAAGATGTATTGTTGAATGCAAGCAAGAAGGGTGTACCTTTGGATTTTATGCAAGTCGTGTTAGTAGGACTGATCCTACTGTCCAAATTAAGACCGTAGATCTTACACATAAGGGTGGTAAGGTTTGACAATTTTCATATGGCACCTCAGTGGATTGCGAAGCGATACTTCAATATTTTTTAAGTTGATCTAAATTAGGATGTTAGCGGGTTGATTGCAACAATTAAGAGTGACTTGGGTTGTACTATTTCAAGATTGAAGGCATGGAAAGCCAAAAAAAATAAGCTTTGCATTGGGTTTATGGAGATGAGGGAAAGCAATATGGAAAAATCTTAAGGTATAGAGCTGATTTGCTTAATACAAATCCTGGATCTAACGTAGTTATTTGGATTGATGGAGGTAAATATATGTGATTTTATGTGTATCTTGCTCCACTGAAAGAAGCCTTCCAATCCTGGTGTAGACCATTAATAAGCCTGGATGGGTTTATGGAGATGAGGGAAAGAAATATGGAAAACTCTTAAGGTATAGAGCTGATTTTCTTAATACAAATCCTGGATATAACGTAGTTATTTGGAGAGATGGAGGTAAACGTATGTAATTTTATATGTGTCTTTCTCCACTGAAAGAAGCCTTCCAGTCCGGGTGTAGACCATTAATAAGCCTGGATGGTTGTCGGCTTAAGGGGACATATGGAGGCATTCTGTTAAGTGTTGTTGAAATTGATCTTAATAATTGCATCTTTCCTGTTGCATATGCTGTAATTACTGAGGTTGAAAGTAAAGAGACCTGGAGTTGGTTTCTAACCAATCTTAGAGATGATTTAGAGATAAGGAACAGTCACCACATTGCTTTCATGTCTGATCGACAAAAGGTGATACATGTATATTATTCTTCTAATTAAATGCATCTGTCTTGTTTTACTATGTGTGTTAACTGTTTAAATTATTATTTCAGTGATTGATTGGAGCTGTTAAGGACTTGTTTCCAGAAGCTGAACATAGAAATTGTGTTAGGCATGTGTATCAAAACTTTAGATAAATACATAAAGGTCAAGCATTGAAGAACTTAGTATGGAATGCCGCAAGAGCAGGAAATGAGGTTACATTCAAGAGATGCATGGATCAACTTGAACAAGAGGATAGAGAGGCTAGAAAGTGGTTTGATCATCCGGAAAGACCATTTCAAACATGGATCCGAGCATTGTTCAAGACACATAGTAAATATGACATGCTCTTGAATAACCTTTGTGAAAGCTTCAATATGTATGCAAGGATATGTTTTTTCATCTTCCTAACTCATTGATGTTTCATCTCACTTTATCTCAGGTGCACATAGATCACTACTTGTAGCACTGTAAATAAAACCTTAAAGTTAACCATCTTCCTAACTCATTGATAAGCTAACCAATTCAACATGTTGAGATTAATTTACCAACACATACAATCATTAGCAGTTATTTATACAATTACAACGGGGAGGAGTTGGATAAACCTTGAAAATTTCATCAAATGGAATTTAGTATCTAGTATGTAATAGTCTTCTATCCAGATTTAAATCTTGAAGTCAATCCAACATCTCTCCACTAAAGAAAAACTATTTTTGCACTCTTCCATGAACCATGCTCCAGTTTCAAGATATCACAGGCAGAATACTTAGAACAACCTCATTGAAACCATCAGGTCAATAGGATATAAATCAATGGCGAAAATAAATCGATCATGATCATTTAACTTAGAAAAGTTATATTAAAAGCAGATTCACAAATTTAAAATTCGGAGGTACAATCAAAATATGGATATGACTAACGCAATGATTACTTATCTTTACTCATCATGAATGGTACTGACATGAATTAAATATTTGGTGTCAGTAGCATGAATTAATAACTTGTGAGAATGATTTTCTAGTTTACCAATTGATGACTAATAGCTTAATAAATTACTTTATTTTCTTCTTTTAGTTTGCAGGAGTAACTTACTAACAAATATAATTTACTAACAGTTTACTAACTTACTAACATTTTTAGGAGTTAGTTTTTAGGAGTAACTTACTAACACTTTACTAACCTACTAACAGTTTTTAGGAGTAAGTTTTAAGAGTAACTTTATTTTCTTCTTCTAGTTTCTAGGAGTAACAAACTAAAAGTTATATAATTTGCAGGTACATACTTAATGCAAGAGAGAAAGCAATTATAACCATGCTTGAAATGATAAAAATCAAGCTCATGAAGAGGTTATACAACAAGAAGAAATGGATTAACATGTACCAAGGATTTATCTGTCCAAAAATTGAAAAAAAGTTGGGAAAAATAAGTAAAGAAGCAATAATATTTATACTAGATTATTCTAGTGGACCAAGGGTATCAGTTGATGGACCGGGGGGCCTTATATTGTGGATATGGTAAGGACCTGCACATGTAGGAGATAGTGCAGTCCTCATGCTGTAGTGAGTATTCATGGAAATGGTGAAAGAGTGGAAGATTATGTCAATGCATACTACAAGGTTGAAACATTCAAAAAATGTGTACTCATATTTCATCAACCCAACCAACCGCGAAGACCATTGGCCGGATGTTGTGAATGGTGGTGAGGTTCTTCCACCTAATGTAGTGAAAAGAAAGAGGGGTAGGCCACCAAAGGCAAGAAGAAAAGAACCTGAAGAGTTGGAGCAATTGAAGCAAGATGAGGCACAAAGGCAAGCTGAAAGGAGGGCAGAGAAAAGAGGTAAAGAACAGGCACTAAAAAGACTATCAAAAAAGGGCCTTGTTCAGATAAGGTGTTCTATACGTAAAAATGATGGACATAATGCAAGGGGTCACTATAAGTATGCCAAAAATTCTAAGCCAAGAGCAAGCCAATCTTCTGAAGGCCAACAATCAGAAGTTGATTATGAAGTGGCTAATAATTACACTTAGGTATAAATTCGCAATTGGAAGTCAACCTAACAAATCATTCGACAATAACTCAGGTTATGATTTTAGCTTCTTATTTTATTTTGTCTACTACTTATAGTTAGTTTATATAAAAGGATAAAAGATATCAAGTACTCATATTTGAAAAGATTTGTGGCAACTCCAAAATTGAGAGTAAAGTGTACATGGTAGGTGCAGCTTGATTAGAGTTATGTAGTTGAACTTCTTCTAGTCTATTAATATGATCTTCTGCATTTCCTTTTCTTTGACCCCCTCCCCCCCCCCCCCCCCCATAATGATTGAAGTGCTTGCTGGAAAACAAAAGCAGGTAGCTGAAATGCGAACTATATGCCTACTTCGTGATATATTACATTCTTATTTGTTTTCTTAAAAAAATTTCATTAGGCACCAAGTCAATTATCACCTGCGATCAATCACGGTGTTGAATTGATGTTTGTTCATGTGCAAAGTGCTGAATTTATGCAAGTTCAAAGTTCTCCATATGTTCAAGATGAATGTGTTGTTATTCAAGATGAATTTGTGCAAAGTGCAGTGAGTGTTCAAGATGGAGGTGGAAAAGCAGGCATTTCAAAAAGAGGCAGGTCATTCAAGAAAAGAGTCATGGAAGCCTTTGTTAGTGGTGTTTTAATGAAAAAGTCTAGGAAATATTAAGGAATGTCGTATTTTTTTTGTTGTCAACACTCTTTAGTATGACACTTTTATATAAGGTGTCGTGTTTTGTTAAAACTATTAATGTTGTTAACATACTTTTCTGCGTTCTATCATTAGAAGACTCAAGAATCTTGAATGGAAAGTTGAAGTTTTCTCATATATTATGTTATGAACTTATGGTGTTTTATGAGAACTTTAGTTTAATTGCAATGGTTTTATTGGGGAAGAAATCGATTGAAAGTAAAATTTTGATTCTCCATATAGAACCCTAAAAAGAAGAGGAGGAGGGAAACATCATATAGTATCTTAGGATTAAAGTTGCACTGACATTTTTAATAGTTGACTCATTAAGTTATTTGGATTGGGTATGGGTCAAATAATTATGTTAAATGGGTGGGAACAGTGAGATTTAAATTTCTTTATATTTTAAATTTTTTTTTAAAAAAAATCCACGTCAGCATATATCATCGGCGATAGCAACTTTTCAAGTGAGAATGACCATTTGAGTTAATTATCCAAAGTTGAGTGACCATTTAGGACCATTACAAAGAAAAGTGACTTTCTTGATTAATTTTCAATAGTTGAGTGACCATTTAGGTAATTGACTCCAGAAATAAAGGACGTAATTAATAGCGATCTTACAAAAGTGGCTTCTTTCTTGAGTTGTTTTTTTTTTTTGGGGGGGGGGGGGGGGGGGGGGTTATATTTCATCTATGGTAGGTATGTGCTAAATATATAATTTATGTATCATGACCAAAACGATTATTTATATAAAGTAAAACGATAAATACTGGAGAACAGAAATTGAAGTCATTTTACATTTTATCTGGAATATTCCACTCATACCTCTCCACTATCCTATTTACAACACTCACTTTCTCAAACCCAGATATTTGAACTTAGGTTATTTTTCAACCAACTTTAGGAAAATTCTCAAAGTAAGCTTTGAGATTAACATCCAATAATATTGCTAAAGTAACGCTAGCCAGAATTGAGCCGATTAATTGGGCTATTATGTACAGAGGTGCCTGCATCGTGATACTATGTTAGATACATCATATATACAATTTTGCCAATGCTAGCTAAAACTAATATGCTTTCATAAAGGGTGAAGAAAAGAAGACAAATTAATAATTATAGATAGAAATGTGGGATATTCATTTACGAAAACTGTTGTAATAAACTAGAAATATTATAAAATTAAATTCTACTCTCTACATTTCAGTTTATGGCTTAATATTTTTCTTTTTATTAGTTCTTTCAAAAAATAATGACAACTTTTTAAATATAGAAAAATTTAACTAGTAATTAATAAAACTTCTCATTTCATTATTAATGAAAAAAAATTATTGCCATACAAAATGTCATGACATTTTTAAGACCAAAAATATAAAAAAGTTTTACTTTTTCCTTAAATTCTTTGGCCAATTAAATATGTTTGACATACAGATGAGTTTTACGTACTAGTTTCCATGGGAAGCGACGGAAGATGGTGAAAATGATAGTGACTGCAGGATTAAAGTGACCTCCTGATATTTGTCCTACTGAGTAAATCATCACCATCACAACTGCTCCCCATGACATGCTTATCCCTGAATCTGTTGTGTTATCATCGTATAGCTTACTCATTACAACTGATCCACACCATGCAAATATAATAAAGTATGCGCCAATGGCCTCTGCAATCAACTGGAAGAAAACGAAAAAAGTTTTTATAGTTAATATACCACAAGGATGGTGATTGGTGACTTAGTTTATTAATAATAAAAAACTCAGAGGAAAATCGAGTAAATGGAACGGCAGCGAGACCTTAAAAGAACCAGACAGAACAACGATTTAAATCATCTACCCGGCCGCTGTAGAAAAATTAATCACATGGTGTAAATAGGGTATATGTAAATTATTTTGTATAGATGTAAGTTATTAAATCCCTTTGATGTAAGGGAAGCTCTCAATGTAATAGCATACACGACTCAAAGATTATTTCAGATAGCATGATGATCAAATTTATAGGAGTGGCATATTTTTGGTTTAAAAATCATCAGGTAATATTTTATCAGAAAATTTTAAAGAGAGTTAGAATAAATTGGATTCATACTCTCTTTGTTAGAATTTCTGAATGCGATGTGCCACTGAGCAAATATGAATAAAGTAGGGTAATTTTTCATATGTGACATGTCGAATCTCCTTTAAATAAGGAAACATTCTAGTATAGTGGTAAAATGGATTGGAAAGTCACTTCAAATCATAAGTTTGAGTTTCCCCATGCATGTAACATCTTATTTTTCGAAATCCCCTTAAATAAATTGCGTCCTCCGCCCCATCAATGGAGGTGTGATTGTTTCGTTTGACCACCGGCCTTCAAGAAAGAACTAACCTTTTGTACAACTGCAGCAACCGAAGGTGATGAACAAAGACCTGTGCTATTATCCGATTGGGACCCCAAGATATTGGCTGCATGGATGCCTTCTCCCATTATGGAGATTTTTTCTTCTCGGAAACCATTGAATCTTTGCTTAACCTAAAGTGATTAATAAGGGTATTATCTCGACCCCCAACAAACTATAATGCTTGTATTTTAGAGTTAAATTGTTTTACAAGCATAAAGGATACTCTCAATATTTTTCCTTCTTATATATCAAGGTGCGGATATTATAAGGTTAAGATAAAAAGTTGGAATTTGTGGGATGGTTATAACATATGAACAACAAGATCCACGCTGTATATTAGGATCTCTAAAGCCTACAGTGTTTCGAACTTCGATTTAAATTTTTGGTTTTACATTTATCAAAGGGCTACAAAATTAAATCTTCTATTTGTTTACCACGGTCTTCGTAATTAAGACTAAAGATTATGATTAACCTGGCTAATTAATCACAAGTAGAGTTTTTGTTGTTCGGTTTGAGTCAGTTTTCGTCTAGAGGAAAACGAAATAAATTATCGATTTTTCAATTGCTTAAATCAAATCAAACCAATTAAGTCGATTTTGCATCGATTCGGTTTTGGTCGCTTTATTCGATTTATTATCCTTTTTTTTTCCTTTTTAAGTATGTGACACATACTTACAAAGCTCAAGCACATATTTTAGAGGCTATATTCCACTAAAATTAAACACACTCAAGTCAAGTACTCTTTAAATTATATATGTGTAATCAAATTACATGCATAAGCATATCTGTTCAGAAATTGTATGCATTGTCTAAGCAATTTTAAAGGAACTTAAGCAAACTATGTTCAACAAATTTTTCTTGTGCGAAAAAATTGAAAGGTTACTATTTACCAAGATATCTTGATGACAATTGAATTAAAAAGGTATTTAACGAGATATTTTGATGATAATTGAATTAAACAATGATGAATGATTGAAGGATTTAAAGACGGGTTATTTTCAACATGAAATAGATTGTTTGACTTCAAAATAAAGGCTATAAATCAAACTAGAATACAAAAATAAAGATTGTAAAGGTAAAGAATTAAACTAGAATTCTGAAGTACAAAAAATCAATATATACTGTAAATTATTAAAGCATTTATATCAAAATACACATATTTATATCTAAATTATAATTTTTAAGTAGATATTCATCTAGCTGGTTTGGTTCGGTTATTTTAATTTTTTATTCTTAAAGCCAAAGCCAAACTAAATTTTATCGATTTTTAAAATTAAAGACCAAAACCAGATCAAATCTAAAAAAAATTATCTTTTTTTCTTTCGATTAAAATTGGTTTTTGATTTGATTCGATTTTTTAAATTTTTTCATGGCCACTCTTGATCACAAGATAGATTTGATTTTGTTAGAGGCTACCTAAAAGCGGTGAGCTGGATTTGAATTTGAACAAAATTATCAAAAAGTTTATATATTCTATAGAGATTCAACCACTATTGTCAGGGTTGAGGTAAGGCACTTTACCTGATACACGGTGAGATGTAAGCTTCGAGGCGCTGGGCGAAAGTCTAATAAGTTATTTTTTAAATAATTTATAAATTAATAAAATTAAATTAAATAATAAAAATGGGAAAATCACCCAAAAAGGTAGAAATTCAAGAAAAATATGAAATATGCCTATAAAACTTCTTCAACAGCAATTTGCTAGAAAACTTCTATCTTAATTACTTATGTTCTATTTGAAAATAAAATAGATAATTCAACCTTTAAACAATCACCTAAATTTTATACATTCCTTTTGGCCTAATACAATAACTGATTTATAAGCATTGAACCAATTCAAAATAGAGCCACATAGAAAGAAGTTAAGAATTAACTATATAAGGTAAAAGACTTCATCTT
This sequence comes from Petunia x hybrida, assembly GCA_037355625.1. Classification (NCBI taxonomy): domain Eukaryota; kingdom Viridiplantae; phylum Streptophyta; class Magnoliopsida; order Solanales; family Solanaceae; genus Petunia; species Petunia x hybrida. Next base: position 5,535,650 of record JBBBVM010000059.1, on the reverse strand, counting down.
TTCTGAACACCATCAGTTTTAAACGTAAAAAGCAGAGAATAAAATTAAATATTAGGGCTAATTTAATAATAGGGCTTTGGACGTTAATAAAGAACTTTTTTTTAAAAAAAAACTTTATATAATTACCGAGGTTCACATTGGTGGGCCTAAGGACTGCGTAGATCTCACACTCCTAAACCCCATGTTACTGAGATACCACTGGACTTTTGTTGTTGTTGTCGTCACTGTAATTTAATGTAATTATCAAATTAACCTTGCGAATTAAAGACTTTATTTAGTATTTTTTGTTTAAAATTAGAAAAGTCTTAACAGCCAATATTTACAATTTTTTTTAATGAATAGTCATATTTTAAAACTACGCATTTTTTAAGACTAGGCACAGCCCACAAGAAAAGCTCTGAGAATTTGAACTAAACTCCACGAAAATTTCTTAGGGTTTAGTTCAAAGTTCTAGGAAATTTTCCTGGAGCTTCATATTAATTTGCGACTTTTGAACTAAAATTTTCCCGGTCCTACAAAATATTCTTGTGACTTTTGAACTAAAATTTTCAAAGTCCAAAGAAAGTTTTCCTGGGTTTTTTTTTTCCTTTCTCGAGGCCATATTTGGCACTCCTCAGGAAATTTTCCTGGGACTTCATCTTTGGCACTCCCCAGTCAGCCAAGGTTGAAGCACTTGTCTTGGGTTTCTTGGAATGTTTTTGTAATTGTGCGCTTAGGGTCTTGTACTGGTGAAGCAGATGACTTTTACTCTTGAGACATTGTGAGAATATTGGAGAATTTTAGTGAAGATTCAGGAGGTTTTAATTTTTCTTAGGGTTAGGACGGAAGAATTTTAGAGAGAAAAGGGTTTGTTTTATGTTGGGAAGGAGAAATATTGATCAATCAAAAAGAAAAATAACTTTTAAGGGTTTGGGAACCAGGAAAGTTGCGATGTGACCGTTTTTTAGATTGATGGGTAATTATGACTTCTTTGCCAAGTGGGAAGGGTTTGAATTTTAAAAGTGGTAACCGAAAAATAATGGCTTAAAAATAGGGTGGTTATACACACGGAATTTATAGTGATGCACATCCAAGACAACTCAATTTTACACGGTACTAAATGAATTTACACACATAATATGTACCTGGACATGGTTCCTTGATTCTTCCATAATTCCTTCCTTGTGCCTAACAAATCCTTCACTAGGAACATATTAGATAATGATACAAATGTATGCTTAGTTAAACATGCGTACTATTTTTAGTACAAAGAATAGAATGGACTATACTAACAAAATTATAACAAAAACTTTAAAACACTTAGCTAGCCAATCATTGGAAGAATCAGGTTCTAGGTCATCCATGTATTTTCGTCATCCCCAACTCCAACCTGTTCCTCTCAAACTGAACCCTGCTTAAAGCTTTGGTGAAGATGTCAACAATTTGATCTTCAGTCCTGCAAGAATTCATAGTTATTAGACCTTTTTCGACATTGTCTCTCAGAAAATGATGTCTAATATCAATGTGTTTGGTTTTCTTGTGTTGGACTAGGTTGTTGGCAATATTCAATGCACTTGTATTATAACAGAAGATAGGCACAGGTCTACATTTTGATACAAAAGTCTTCTAGTTGTTATTTGATCCGTAGCAGTTGTGAACAACAAGATGCAGCAGCAACATACTCAGCTTCAACTGTGGAGAGAGTCACTGAATTTTGCTTCTTTGTAGCCTAAGAAACCAAATAGGGACCTAGGAAATGTGTCATTCCTGAAGTGCTCCTCCTATCCACCAGATGACCTCCATAATCAGCATCTGCAAAGCCAATTAATTCAAAAGTACCTCCTCTGGGGTACCACAAACATAATTCTTGAGTTCATTTCAGTTATCTCAAGATCCTCTTGACAGCTGACAAGTGAGACTCCTTCGGTTTAGAGTGAAATCTCGCACAAAGTCCCACACTGTAGACAATGTCAGGATGACTAGCTGTAAGATAGAGGAGAGAACCAAGTACTCCTCTATACGTGGTTTCATCTGTAGAAGGACCAACTTTGTCCAAATCCAGCTTTGTTCCAGGAGCAATTGGAGTTGTCATTTCCATAGCCCTTTCCATATCAAACTTCTTCAGTAATTCCTTGATGTACTTTTGTTGATGAATCATGGTTCCTTCAGGAGTTTGTTTGATTTGCAAACCCAAGAAGAAATTTAGTTCTCCCATCATGCTCATCTCGAACTCGTTTCCCATCAACTCAGCAAATTCCTTGCACAGGTTCTCATTTGTAGCACCGAAAATGATATCATCAATATAAACTTGAACCACAAGCAGGTTCTTGCGCTACTTCCTCAGAAACAAGGTGTTGTCAATATTTCCTCTTGTAAAGCTACTATTCAGCAAGAATCCTAATAGCCTCTCATACCAAGATCTAGGTGCCTGCTTCAATCCATATAGTGCCTTGTCAACTTTGTACACATGATTATGGAATTCACTGTTAACAATGCCAGGTGGCTAAATCACATATACTTCTTCATTCATATAGCCATTTAGGAATGAACTCTTCACATCCATCTGATACAGAGTGAACTCCACGTAAGTAGCAAAGGCAATTAGTATCCTTATGGCTTCCATCCTAGAAACAGGTGCGAAAGTATCATTATAGTTAATTCCTTCTTCTTGACTATACTCTTGGACTGTCAGCCTAGCTGTGTTTCTAGTAACTATACCATGCTCATCAGTTGTTTTTGAAGACCCACTTAGTTCCAATAATCGATTTGTCCTTTGGCTTAGGAACCATGTGCCAAACTTTGCTCCATTCAAACTGATGAAGTTCCTCCTGCATGGCAAACAACCCAATATGGATCTTCTAATCTTCCTTCACATTCTTTGGTTCCATAGCTGAAAGGAATGCAAAGAAGCCTAGAAGTTCTTCAGTGCAGACCATGTCATGATTCTCGTGCTCAATTCAGACAATACATTCTCCAATGGATGAGAACTTTGATGCTTCAAAGGTCTTGGTTGTATTTTCTCTGAAGAACCTATTGTAGAACTTTAGGAAGGTTCATCTTCACGATCAGTTGTTCCCCTGACATATTTACTCCATGTTCCCCCTGAGTCGATGCACCTTTATTTTCTTGCAGTTCTTCTATTTTTTTTTTGGGTTCTCTGTATTTTCAGCAGGTTCTCCTCGAGCAAGGCCCTATTGCTTGATCATCACTTTCTCTTTCATTGACCATCTTGTCTGATTCATCAAACACCACATGCATGCTTTCTTTGACAATTTGAGTTCTCTTGTTGAACACTTTATAGGCTTTGTTTTGTGTGGAGTACCCCAGGAAAATAGCTTCATCTCTTCTTGCATCAAATTTACCCAAAAGTGCCTTCCCATTATTGTGAACAAAACACTTGCACCCAAAAGGTCTCTGATATGCAACGTTTGGATTCCTCCCTCTGAGAAATTCATATAGAGTCTTGTCAAGAATTTTCCTTAATGAACACTTGTTTAGTAGGTAGCAAGTTGTATTCACCGCTTCAGCCCAAAAATTCCTTGTTAATCCGCTAGAAAGTAGCATGGTTCTTGCCATATCCTCCAAGGATCTGTTCTTCCTTTCCGCTACCCCATTCTGCTGTGGGTTTCTTGGTATAGAGAAATTGTGATCAACACTATTATTGAGACAATATTCAACAAACTTGGCATTTTCAAATTCCATTCCATGATCAGATTTGATGCTCACAAGTTCCAGGTTCAACTTCTTTTGCACGATACTTGCCCAGTCTTTGAAGTTTTCAAAGGCTTCATCCTTTCACGTAAGAAACAGAGTCCTTGTATATCTTGAGTAGTCATCAACTATCACCAGCACATACCTCTTTCCTCCTCTAGCTCAAGTGGTTTCAAGGTACTAACCACTTTCTTTAACTTAAATGAAGACCTCACATGTTTCACCCTGACACAAGCATCACACATCTTGATATCCTCGAACTTCTTGTTGGGCAATCCACGAACTAGGTCCTTAGATGCAAACTTATTTAGCTGTGACAAGCTTGCATGTCCCAACTGCTTGTGCCATAGCTGTGAGTCACTTTCTTGAGCATTCAACCAAGTCAAGTTATTTTCAGAAAGAGAACCGAGTGAGGCCTTGTGAACCTTGTTCACCCTTTTCCCTTCGATAACCACTTTCCTACTTTGTAGGTTCTTCACTATGCACCGTTTAGATGAGAAGCTAACTTTATTTCCTCTATCACACAGTTAGGAGATGCTCATCAAATTATGTCTCAAACCATCTACACAATATACATTTTCAATAGTATGATCTAGTGACCTCCCAACCTTTCTAATACCTACTATCTGACCACTCTTGCCTGCTCCAAAAGCCATACTACCCCCTTGAAATGCTGCGAGTGAGAGAAAGTTTCTTCTATCTCCAGTTATGTGCCCTGAACAACTGCTATCGAGAATCCAGCTTGGGTTGTTCACTTTCACTCCAGCCTGCAAAATAGATTAGGGGTTAGTTTTAGGAACCCAGATAAGCTTGGGTCCCTTCTTATGAGAGAATTGATGAATTAAATCCTTTTTGGCCCATTCAGGCAAAGCAAAATTTTGTTTTTAGTTTTAGCTCTTCTAGTAGACATGTAGTTCTCTTTATAGTGTCCAGTGTTTTCACAAAATATGCATAACATATTACAAGGAAGCCCTACATTTTTTCTTTAAGGATTTACAGTGGTTTCTTAAAACCTAATCCCTTCTAGCCTTTGTTTTGGTTTTCAAGAGCTCAGTTCATGGACTTAGAGAACTTATTCCATTTGGGGAGTCTAGCGAGTTCATAATCAGCCTTTTCAAACTTTTCTTTAAGAACATGGTTCTTCTCAGTTTCCTGATAAAGAGCTTTATTTTTCCATTTAAGCTCAGCTTCAAGGAAGGTTTGAACTTTACTGATTACCTATTTTCCACTAGCTTCTTTCATTCTAACTACTTCCAGTTCAAGTTCTGAGAATTTATTTTTAAAAGCAAGAACCTCTCCATTACAAGAGGCATTAGTTCCCTCAAGTTCTGCACTAACTTCTTACAGGTTCTTGCACTTTGATTTTAGTTCAGAAAAAACCATAGACAGTTGGTCCTTCTCAGCTTTTAACTTTTCATATCCCTGAATTAAAGTGATGGTGATTAATGAAATATTTTTAGTAGAATATGTGTGAAGATTTTCTTTAAGATCATAAAGATTTACCTCTACTGCATGAGCGACTCTTCATCATCAGAAGCCATGAGAGCTAATTCCTTCTTCTTGGGATCTTCCTTGTAGATGTTCCTTCAGCTTCTTCCATATCTCCTTAGCTGTAGAGTAGCCTTATACTTTTTCCAACACATCAAAGCCCATCCTATACTTTAATGCCAGTACAACCTTAACATTTGCTTAGAGCCAGTCCAAGTCATGTAAGTCAAGTTCTTTCATTAGCTTTGGCACTAAGGATCCATTTGATGTTCTTTACACGGGAACATCAGGTCCTCTCTTCACGATCACCCAGAGACTGTAGTCCATTTCCTGAAGAAACAACTTTATCTCTCTTTTCCATTCTTTGTAATGAATTCCTTCAAACAGGGGAGGTCTGGAAGGACTTCCCTAAGTGATTTCATCAGTCAATCCCACTAGTGCTAATGGTGACTCATCATCCGCTTCTTTTTCAACGTCAAATTCACTATCAGATGGTCCCCAGGAAGCATAGAAGACTTTCTTCTTCTTCCTTCTCTCTGCCCAAAAGTTAGGTCTAGTTTTCTTTTTGTCTTTATCCTTTTTTTTCCTTTGAGGCTCTATTTTTCATCCACTCTATTTTCTATAATGGAGAATCTTTGACAGCGTGATCCATCTTGAAGGATTTGAAACACCCTGAGTAGTCTGGACTGTCAGCAATGTTCTTCTTCCCAGAGTTATCTCTTGTGTTCTTCTTGAACCCTTTGAATTTGCCAAGGTTGAATTGTTGTCTGAGAGCCCCTACCATAGCCATCTCAACCTTATGAATATCAATCTCAACTTCCTAAATGGTCTCCAATGCCAGGGTCTTTTCCTTGTTTGGTGCAAACTTGATTTTTGATTCTTTCAACATTTCATGAGTCGTCAAGCTACCAATCAGTTCTTCTAGTTTTATTATCTTCAGTGGCTTGGCTTCAATGATGGCAGTCATCTTTGGTTCCCAAGCATCTGGAAGAGTTATGAGAACTTTTTCTACAATCCCAATCTCTGGAAGATCCATTCCCAATGACCTCATCTCATTGGTGATGATAGTCATTCTAGTCATCATGTCCTAGATTGATCCCTTCTCTCCCGCAGTGAAGAGTTCAAATTGTCTTTTAAGCATCATTCTCTTCGAATCCATGACCGGACTGGTTCCTTCATGTGCAACTTCTAGAGCATCCCAGATCACCTTTGCAGCTTTGTATGAAGAGAGTGTATTGAATTCCTCATGACCGAGTCCACAGATAATAAGCCTCTTGGCTTTATGATTTTTCTGGATCATCTTGTAGTCAGGTTAATCATACTCAGACTAGCCTCTAGGCTCAGTACGAGCAGCAACTCCTTCTCCAACAATATTGGTTGGAATTAAAGGACCTTCAGAGAAAATCAACCACAAGTGATAGTCCTCAACACAAATAAATTCTCCATTCTATTCTTCCACCAAGCATAGTATTATCCGTTAAATGCGGTGGCCTAAGAACCGATTTTCCTTCAGTGATAGTAGGTGGTGCACTCATGATTAGATCCTTCTCTAGGTGTTAGCCTAACACTGAGATGACCTGCTCTGATACCACTTGTTGCACGCAGTACACCTATTAAGGACACTAGAAGGAGGGGTGAATAGTGTCCTCTGATTTTTCGCTGAAGGATCTTGTTCGTTCCTTCAAGAACCTAGTCCTTGCCTAGTTTCTTAAATTAATAACCTAAATGCAGATCTACAACTGAAAGTAAAGAACATGGAGTTATGTGTAAAACTCCTTGCTCAAGGGAGAAAAACCACGACCCACACTCTGGGATTTTAAAAACTCTTTCACTAACACAACGAGCAAGTTTTAGGTTACAAACTCTACAACTAAGGGGCTACTCTAGACCATAAACGCTCTCAAAGCTAAACTCTAGCTTTTACAAAATGTTCTTACAAGATTCACCTAATACAATTCTTCTCAGACTAAGCAGATAGGTAGTATATTGAACACAGTTTAACACAACAATAATAATAAAGAAGCTATACTAAATACTGAATAAGTATCGGGTTCTTCAATAGTTTTCTGTAGTTTTCCACTCACTCACGATCAATAACTGGATTGCCTTATAATGCTCTCAACTATCGTAGTGAATGAATGAATATGCGGAAGTCTCCATTACTTGCTTTTATAGGGTATACGAAACCCTAGGTGCTTATCACTAGGAATCTTCTCAATTATGTTAAGAGAAGATCTCCTATGATATTGTCCTTGTATAACACCAACTCTCGTTCATATTTTATAAAGGCAGCCAAGACACGAATTAATTTGCTGACTAGGATAAGTAAACTTGTACTTTTCCTAGTTATGCATGGATTTGCAATCCTTGATCTTTTCGATCAGTCATGCCCTGTACTAAAGACTAGGTTCTTCACCAGGTCCTTTGTTTGTTAATCTTCAAAACTTTAAACATTATCCAACACAATGGAATGAGCACTTAGTACTAATACCACTATTAAAGAAGCATAAATTAACTTAACATAGTATTTTGCAAAATGAAAAATCCATGCTAGACTACAAAATTGTAAATCATAAATTACATATTGTACAAAGTTGCTTCTACGTTGAAGCTAAAGAACCACCACAGTTCATCTTTATTGCATATTCTGCCCAAGAATCTAGCATGAAGCACGTAAAATTGAGACAAAAAGTACGTGCAACAAACAGATTAAACAGTCTCGTGGTCACTTTATGCTGTTGACACCCAATTTTGTCCCTCCGTTTTTTGCAATTTGGCTATATTTAATTAAAATCTATAATAGTAATTTACCAAACAAAACTGCATTAGACAACATGCATTCACGTGCGTAATATTATTATTAATCCCCTATTTCTATAATGTTTATTTAATTGTGATTATAATTACGTAATTGTATTTATTTAGGCTATTTTCTAAAATACGCGTGCTATTTGTGTAATCTAACGCATTACGATATTATTTAATAATTATTTGTGGCTATTTATATCCAATTAGTATTATTTCTGGTCATCTAAATTTATTTATAATTATTTACAAAAATTTTCTATTTTTATACTAATTATCTATATTTATAAGTATTTTAATTAAATACTGGCCAATTTGTTATTTTAAAACTTATTTCCACTACACCTAGTCCTCGTCATCACCTTTTTGTCCATGTGTACGCCACCTCAGCCTACACCTCACTTATATACATTCCTAGCCTACGTACAACTCATCATAAGCATAGTACTACTCTCCAAAGCACGCGTACAACTCACTTCTGCACGCAGTACAACCCATCAAAGCCCCATTTTTCTTACACTTCAGCATATATAATTACATATATAACATCTACACACACACGCGCACGCCTGACGTGGCTCGATCCTAACCCTCTATCCCACAGATCCAACGGCTCAAAACACTTCTCACCTTTTAATATCCAAACACACCCATTACCAACTAAAACCCTAAAATCATTTCATCTCCCTTCCTAAACTAACTCAGCCGACTCTCTCCTCTCCTCTCTCCCCTTTCCCCAAAATCCGTCCAGGTTCCACCATAACTCCACCGCGTCTCCTCCGCCATCAACGCCGTGACCTCCTCCCTCTTCCTATCTCTGATTACATGGGACAAATCTCCTCTTCCTTTGCCTCGTGAATCCGAAATAAGAACAAGGGATCGGGTACGAATCCCTTCAAATCCGGCACCTACAAACTGAGATTGGAACAGATTCTACCCACACAAGGCAAAGATTAAAGATTCGAACTTGAATCAAGCAAAAAAACAGGTCGAACGGGTCAAAACGAAGCTGACCCGACCCGCCCGATTCATTAACGGGTAAATTGTTCCCTTTCTGGTTGGAATTATGAAAGTTCATGACTGTTCATCTACTCTGAAACTCTGAATATACCTACGCCATGCCTATTTGCTTGAGGACTAGTTTTTCCATCTTGCTTTGTTCGGAATTTGGTACTACTGCTTAGTTTTCATCTAAAACGTTTTAAATACGCACATTCGTTTAAAATCACGACTAGTTCCTAGATGATTAAAGCCGTATCCTATTTTGAATTACGAGATATGAAGCGTCCGAATCGTTTGTGATTTGTTTGTCGATAATCTATGTTATAGCTAGGCCTACCAGAAAATTGACATTGTACTTTCAACTAAGGCAAATCGTAGTGATGCTCTTTTCTCTTATTGTTTTAGTTGTGTTGAAAAGCTTGGCTCCTAAGGAAATTTTGAAAAGGTTTTAAGTCTACTTTAGTTCGAGAATATCTATGGTAATTTCAGAACTGATTTGGAGGAGTTGATACTCCTTAATTCTTACAGTATATACGTATGCATGTATGAGGACACAAGCTCTTGCTTCTGACTTTTGAATCACTGGATCTTTTCATAAAAGGAAATTATCTTCTCTTATCTGTCAATTTTAAAACAAACAGTTATTTTTGGAAGGTGTAATATCTCCTTGATTTTGCTCAAATTGATGGCATAACTATTGTTTTCCTTAGTATATTTTGACTGATTCCTTTTCCTTTCCTGGTGGATGATTTGAATTTCAAAACGACTCTTCCCTAGCACTATATAAACCAACCCCTCCTCCCTTTATTGGCTAGACTTAGACACTTACACATTAAAAAAACTACAGCCTCTCTTCATCTTCTTCTCTACACTCTCCAGCAGCTCTTCTACAACTTATACACTTTACACACATTGGAAAATACTCTTTACACGCTGAATATACAAAAAACATCACTACTCCTCTCCTCCCCCCTTCTTCTTTGGTTATTATTCTTTCTGTTTTCATTGGTTGCAAACCAGAGTGAAACTTGTGTTTCTGCTGTTCCATTTTGAGTTCAAGATACGCTCTGATTTCTTGTTCTTTTTTTGGTCATTACTGGTTATTAAGGTATAGTATTCAGACTCAAATGAATGACGTTTCAAGTTGGTAGTGATTGTCTCTGGTTGTCAGCTTTTACTTCTGCTTGGAACTATTGCTCTTGTCTTCCTTAATTGGCCAATTTTTGGCCATTGCTAACCCTCTCTTGCAGATTATCTTGGATAGCCTGTAGGGGCTATACCACATCTTCTATTTGCAGGGTTTAAGCCTTCATATATTATATGGCTAGGGCCTTAAAAACTAATCAAATTAGTGCGGGGGAGTCAAGGCTTTGGTCATGATATACCGGGATTGAAGCTGAAGTTATTAAACTCATTTTAAAGCGTACACAGGGCGCATCTTGTCCTCTAGTCTATTAAAATGTATATGTGTATATCCCCTAGACCCTAATATGTATTTGCTAGGTCCTTGGTTTTGTATATGACTACGGAACTATGAGGTGCAACATGCGATGAACAAAAGTAGTAGCTATGTCAGGATGAATTGTTGCTATAATAGTAGCAGGAACAGTGGCAAGATGCCTCTCAAAATTGTGTAAAATTGGCATCAAAGTGATGCTCTAAAATGGCTATACAGGAGCCGATCCTTACCTTTTCATTCTTCTTCGTGCATATGTGAGTTAAATGTCATACAGGTCTGTTTGTGCAAAGCTGGAATCTGAAATGCTATGTTAAACTGGCAGCTTTAAGTTTAAATTAAGCAGGGGATGTTTTGTGTGAAAACCAGAAAAAGGGCTAAAAAAGCAATACAGTCTGACCATGGGTTTATTTCTGCAAAGTGACGAAAACTGAACTGTTTATGCAACTTTCAGAATCTGATATTTTTATTTGAAGTAGGGTTGTTGTCAAAGCAGTGTCATACCAAAGAATATTTTATGCAAAAGGTTAAAATCGGCTAGAGTTTAAATTTAAAGGCCTATTTTTGCAATTCGGATATTTCAAATGTGTTTGTTAAGTATTTTTTAATTTCCTTTCAAACTAATTAATAGCTTGAAAAGGAAGTACCAGCTTTGAAGGTCAAGCATTACAATATATATGTGAGTACTAAGTTATGCGTAGTATTGTCAAAATTAAAATGTACTCTTTTAATATGTATTATAAACTTTACTATTATCTTCTTTATATATAAAAGCTTGTCTATAATATTGCGTAAATAAAGTATTTTCAGGATTATGTCATTTTTTTTACATTCTTATCTCCTTTATATCTATATCTTAATTTATGAATATTATTTTCAAAATAAGTATTTTCTCTAACACGACCTTACAGTAACAGCCAAATAAGCAATGGTATACGTCAACTAATGTCGTTGTATCGCTAAATTGGCAACATTCCTTAAAGATACTAAACTTCTTTTTGTCTTAACTCTTAGGACTTTGTTGCCTTTAATGGAACACCTATATTTTGCACAATTAGTTATCTAAATCGTTTTGAGGCTACTTGTGCGAAGCTGGCCATAACTTGGTCTATCTTTACAAAAATATATTACTTCGCATTTAACAATTCGGTCCAGTTGAGTCTTTGCAGAAACGTCTCTCAACTATAATATAATTGGAATTTTAGTCTTTTTGATAAGTTAGTCGAAGCTCTAAGATTCGAAATTGATCTTGCTTTAAGACATGCTTTTAGAATCTGTCTCTCTGTTAGTTAATTTTGCTCACCATAATTTTTTGTTGCATATCTTATTTATATTGTCTTTCTTTTAGCTAAACTGTTTATTTAATCCTAAAATCCCAAAACATAAGTCCGGTCGGGAACCACTTTTCGTGGGACTCGGGAAGTGCCTAACACCTTCTTCCCAAGTCACAAGGACTTCTTACCTTAGAATCTCTGTTAAATCTGACTTCCCGGAGATTAATCTAGATACTTAGATGCTTTAGGTGACCTAATACGCCTTTAGACAAACTTATTAGGTGGCGACTCCAAAACTCATTCCAAACGAGTCAGCCAGTCAAACCCGACCTTTGAACTCGCTTCGAGATCGAAAAAAGGGGTGCGACAGAATGGCGACTCCGCTGGGGAATTCAAAGTCTTAACCACAACGGGTTTTATTTTTGGGATATTTATCATTTATATCATTGAATTAATTGCTTTATTTTTGCTTGTTATTTCGTCTATTATTTTACTAACTTGTTTTCTTTTTTTTCTTTTAAGTTTGTTTTTTTTTTATTATTTATATGCAATATCCTTGTAATATTTATTGGCATTTTCACTCATACTCCTCCACTTCTGGAAACGACACTTTGCACACACACGAGCGATTACGTGGATCTCACGGTCGTTCCACCTCAAAAAACCCTGTAAGGGGGATGGTTGGGATAAGTTGGTCCGTGGTACAACCAACAATTCCAAACGTTCCCACCCCTTGGTTGTCCGCCTGGGGGAACCATGTTCTTGTCTAGTAAACCCACTCTTGGTAGTTTCTTACATCACATCCTATACTTCAAATGTTTTCAAATCTTCCATGAATTTTCTCAATCTTTTTCTTTTAAAATAATTTCAGTTCATATATTGTCTAGTTCATAATATCCTAAACTTCAGTTATTTTCGAATCTCCTAAATCTTTTTCACTTCATAATTCTTTTGCCTTTTTTCGAAAATTTCAACCTATTTTCCAGAATTAACTTGTTTGTTTCTCCCTTTTAAAATTTATTTTTTTTTCTCAATATGTGCACCATTTCCATAAATTTTCTAAATCTTTTTTTAAGAAAAGGTTTCACTTCATAATTCTTTTCGCATTTTTGAAAATATACCGCCTAACTCTATTAGCCTACTTTTCAAAATTAACTTGTTTGATTTGTTTTTCCCTCTTTTAAAAGTTCGTAAAATATTTCAATATGTGCATCTTTTCTTTTTAATAATGTCTTAATCCTATCTTTTGAAACTAACGCGTTTGTTTTGTTCTTATCCTTCTAAAATCATTTTCAATATGTGCGCATCATTTTACAAAACATATGCATTTCTTTCAAAAACTTATGCATCTTTGTGCATATCATGCATACCTTCCACCACTCCCGGCAAGTTTCTAAATCGTGCGGTGGTTACGACCACCTCTTCCCTCACAAAAAAATCTCTTTTTAGGGGGAACAACTTGGAACCTATTTGGTCCAAGACGTTCCCGCTCCTGAGTTGTCCGCTTGGGAGGATAATAAAACTCGGTCTAGCTAACTCCATTCTTTAGTAGTAATGCTAGGAATCATGCATCATGACATATCATTAGTCGACTTGTTCTCAAGTCCAACTTGTTCAAACAATCTGGACGGGTTTTTAACCCCCAAAGTGCGTTAGACATGATTTATTTGCATTTACTTAAAGGATTGAACATGCAAATGTAGACCGTTTATTGGAATTATTCTACATTCAATGCCATTCGAAGGCACAAAGGTTACCCAAAAGGCATCAAAGCTGAAATTGAATCAGAAAAGACTGTTTATTTCTAAGCGGTTGGAATCATTCTATATTCAATGCTATTCAAACGCGTAAAAGGTAACCGAAAAGGCATTAAAGGCCCAATTTGAAGCAGAAATAACTGTTTGATAGACGGGATGACACATAAGGCACGTTTATCCTTTAAGCATTATATAAAGACTTGCCACCCTTGGTTTGTTAAAAGTCCATTAACATTTTCCTTCTAAAGTGTCTAAAGGGTTCTCAACTCATAACGACACTTCTCTTCATATTTCATACTGCATTGTTTTCAAAAGCTCGTGCCACACGTTAATCGTTTGCTTACAACCAAAATTTAGGCATCTTCCTTCCCTTTTTTCTCCCTCCTTCATCTTTTCGAAAAGATCAGGGCCACTAGAACATTTGGCATGGTTATTGAAGTCCCTCAGTTGCTAAGAGATTGGTGGGAAAACTTAAGCATAGATCAACAAGACCGAGTTAAAGTAGTATTGGGGAACCTGATTTCACTAATGGAGCACACGGTAGTAAAAGGGATAATAGAAGCAGCAGTACACTGTTGGGATGCGGATCGAGCGGTTTTCCACTTTGGAAGTGTAGAGTTGACACCGTTGCTGGAAGAAATAGGCGGATTGACTCAATTACCATTCGAAAGTGAAGAAGTCTTGATGCCTAAGAACAATGCACCCGAGGAGTTCTTCGAAATGGTATGGTTTAAGCCCGAGTTATGTACAGACAATATAAGGGAGACGGGAATTTCTTTGACTTCCCTCTACATCAAATTTGGGTATGAAGAAGCATTTCAGGAATCGGAAGGCTATTTCAACATTGACCAGGCAGATTGGCAAGAGCGAAGGGTACTTGCTTTTGTCACCAGCTTTTTAGGGATCGTCGTCTTTCCACAACACAAAGGACGAGTTGATGTTTGCATGGTCTCAATTGCTGATACCTTACTCAAAGACATTAACAAGACATGCACTTTGGTACCGATGATTGTTGCAGAGATGTACCGAGCTTTAGAAAGATGCAAGAAGGGAGCTGTTTTCTTTGAAGGTTGCAATCTGCTTTTACAAATCTGGTTGAAGGAACATTTGCAAAGGATGGATAACAAAGATCAAGCTTTCCATTCCATACCAAGAGAAAACTACATCTTGACTCATACCACCCGTATGGACAACGCTCTCGAGAAATGGGACCAACCAACAACTACCAATGGTTGGCATCACATGTTATGTCAACTGACACCCGAAAACATTCAATGGATGTTTGATTACTTTCCCAGCACAACAGTAATCACACGATCCAAAGGAGACTCTTTTCTCATCTTAGTGGGTTTTAGAAGAGTTTACCCATACACTCCATTAAGGACACTTAGACAAGCAGGGAGAAAGCAGATTGTACCCCAAATTGGAGACATCAGAAGTTTCAAAGCCGATATTATTGGAGGAGTGATACCATTCAAAGACAAGATATTAGAACTTTGGAAAGCAAGGCATCGGATGGAATTTGAGACTATTGGACGAGACAGATTTGATGCAGGCTATGATGAAGATTATCCAGACTGGCTAAGGAAAGACATAGCAAAGGCAGTTCAACCAAGAGCAACAAGAAAAAGGAAAAGAAACGCCGATGAATTGGAATCTGAGTGCAAGAGGCTACACAAACAACTGGCAAAAGCACGAGAGAAAATCGCGAAAAAGCAAAGTTTGGTCGAAGCAAAGGACAAAGAAAAAGACAAATGGTGCAATAAGGCAGAACTCCTGACAAAACGCATAGAGTCTATCGGTGTATGGGCTAGCGAAGGGATGAGCTCTGTGGCTGACAAAGGAATAGAGGAGAAAGGAAGGAAGGCTTGGGAAATGTTGAAAAACTTCGCATTTGACATATCCCCGCTCTTAACTGATGCAGATAATATCATCTTTCAAGGAGATTCATCAGGGGCAAGTTCGGCGGAGGAAGACTCATCTGAAGAAGAAGAAGAAGAAGAATCTTTTGGGGATGGATCGGCATGAAAGATGTTTATTTGGCCATGATCTAATTTCCTAGCAATATTTAGTCTTTTCCGCTTTTTACACTATTTCATTATCATCCAATGTGATAAGATCCAATAAATGCAATATTATCTCTTAGGCTCCCTATTTTGTTTGCAAATGAAATGATACAAGTGGCACAAAGCGCTTTTCAAAATCATCGTGCGTAAAATGGTTTTTCGCATTATAGGATGCCTTCGTTACTTGATATGTGTGCATTGCATGAACTCGTTTGTTGCTCTTCCTCTCTCTCTATCTCTACCTGAATGAATCTTTTCCCCAAGTTCAATATCTCTCCAATGCATATAACCCTATTTTTTTGATCTTTTGCACATTCTAATTACTTCATAACTCAAAGACTTCCTCTCCAAAAGGTCGGCTCGAGTTGAACACCAAAATAGAAGACATGGCTAAGCAGAGTGCACTTATTGGTGATTTGTCAAAACAGGAGGGAGTTATTGCAGCAAGTATTATGCGTATGGAGCAGAAAATTGACAGGGTAAGAGGAGTGATGGTCGGCCTCAAGGGCACCTCTGACATGCCACAAGAATTCCCAAAGCCAATGTTCGAGGATCACTCTAGTGCGGTCTACACTATTGCACCTTCCGCAATACATGAGTGTGATCCAAAGTATTTTCCAAATTTACATATGGTTGAAAGAGCATTCAAAGGGTTAGCAGGAGGCAATCAGGAGATGGAAAGTGAGGAGAATCTACCAAATGTTGCAAAGGTTTACGCACAACAATCAGATATTAGCATGACGACGAAACTTCCATTGTATGATGGAACTAAAAATCCTTATGTACATTTGAGAGCATATCTACACCAACTAGAAAGTAGAGAACACGACGATGAACTCAAGAGGAAACTATTTGTTAAGACACTTACAGGTTCAGCATTGATTTGGTACATAGGGCAAGACACAAGCAAATGGAATTCTTGGAGTGACCTAGTCGATGCCTTTATTAACCAATACAAATCCTATGGCGACCACCGTACATGCAACAACTCGTTGAAAAGGAAAAGTGTTATAGAACCGATTTCTGAAGAGGTCTTAGGTAACAATTTGACTGAAGCACAATCCAAGGATATGAACGTTACAAAGAAAGGGAAAGCTACCATTGCCAAAACCCCAAGCCCTATCCCAGTATCTCTTAATGACCAAGCCATCATCCCTTTGCATGAATCACTGGCCGTTCAATTTGAGAAACTTAAGTCTATCGGGATGTTGCAGCCACAACGTGGAGAAGTCTTTACCTCACTACCACCTCACTTTGATTCAAGCAAACATTGTGCATTTCACTCCAACATACCAGGTCATGACACCAACGAATGCACCGCTCTGAGGAAGGAGATTCAGAGTTTAGTGGAAAATGGCAGGGTAGTCGAAGTGCCAAAGGGAAAACCTCAACTTATGTGGTGCCAACCTCTGACCTTCATGCCAACAGCTGAAGTTTCCTCACAGTCAGTTAACCCAGTTTCTTATCAGAATCCAACAAACAACACTAAGAATTGCTCTCGCGATGCTCCTCGCAAGTTTCCTCCCATTGGTGGATCATATGCAAGTTTGTATGAAAGGTTGAAAGATGCAAGAATAGTACACCCTATTGAAAGGAAAATTTACAAGGAACCATGGAAAGCAGATATGAAAAAGTCATGTGTTTACCATTCAGGCATGCTGGGGCATGATATTGAGAAATGTTTTGCTTTTAAAGAGAAGATTGAAGGGCTGATCAAGTCTGGGCAAATCAAGATTGAAAATGCTAATGACGAAGCAATTGTAGATGACTAGGACAAAGAGGCAACAGTTTAATGACAGACATCCGAATACAAGAAGAGAGCTTCTAAGTTGCATAATCTTTGGAGACATTTATTTTACTTTCTAAACAAGCTTTATGGCACATGTTTTTAAGATTTTCCCTTTATGTATTTTGAACTACGCTCGACCTGATTCCTGTCAGTAGCAGGATACGTAGGCAGCCCACACCGGGTTCGGTCCCTTTATGATAAAAATTTTATTTTGCCCAATAAGGAAAGTTGGTGCAAAGTTTGAAATACAGCAGTTGGTTGACAATCATGAAAAGACATGGATCACGACAGACAAATTTGTAAAGGAAACGGTGATCGCACCCAAGTCTTTGGTGCTTGACAAAGAGCCGACCTCCCTTTTGGTCACCTAAAATCCAACCTTTTCCTTGACTTCGCACAGTTTATCACAACATCCTTATCAATGATTCGTCAACCAAAATCTTTGCCTTGACTGCTACATAAAGCACTCAAGCAATCCTTTATAATCTCTATATCATTTGTCATAGTGCCTAAGTCAAGCATTAGTCTATCATATACCTTCTGAGCACCCTCTTAGCTGCATATCTGCTATTTTGTTTCAAAGTTTATAATATACTAACTCTGTTTTGCATATTTTGTCATTTTGTTAAAGGTTGCCTAGCATTTGAACACCTAAGTTGGCAAGGAATCTGCATTAAGAAGAAGCCGAGATGACAAGCCAAGATGAAATATTCACTTTTGGAACAAAGTCTTCAGAACCTCAGACATATGGCATCGAGAAAAACAAGGCTCAACAGGACATTTCAGACAAATCTGACAATCCTGATCCTACTACTATGCAAATTGTGGCAAGGGACAAGCGGAATCAGCTGGCGGTATACCCACATAAGAAGCACAGAAAAGAAATCCAGCCAAATGAACATGAGGGTTTAAATGAAAAGCTCCATAATCTAGAAATGGTTGTGAAAGAAGAGATGAGTTTAAGGAATATTCAAAGTCTGAGGTATAAGGATTTGTGTCTACATCCATACGTTGAGCTACCGCATGGATACAAAATTCCAAAATTCAGCACTTTCGACGGAAAGGGAAACCCCTTCTATCATTTGAAAGATTACTGCAATAGATTAATTGGAGCTGGGCACATCGAGGCTATCAGGATGCAATTGTTCATCCAAAGTTTATCTGGGCTAGCACTCACTTGGTACACCAAACAAGATTTCAGAAAATGGCACACTTGGGAAGATATGGCCCGAGATTTTGTGGAGCAATACAAGTTCAGCATCCGAAAGGATGTGCACCTATATGAGATGTACAAAGTCAAAAGAATGCAACACGAGTCTTTTGAAGAATATGCTACCCGATGGAGAATCGAAGCTTCCAAGATACACCCTCCTTTACCTGAAGAAGAGTTAGTTTCAACTTTCGTCCAAATCCAAGAGGGGATTTACTATGAGAAATTGCTCGGCGTTCAGGCACACGACTTTCCTATTCTGATTCGGATAATAAAAGAACTCGAAATTGGCATTCAAGAAGGGAAGATCATTGGAAGTTCAACAGTGCACTAAGTTAATCAACATTTTCAACCCGAGGCACGTGAGAATTTGCGAAGTAATGAAGAGGACAACACATTAGTCGCCATGATTGGGCACCAACCACCGTACAAGCAGAATCAACGGAATCTACAATTTCATGATACTCCTGACTTACACACTAGACAACCTCCCCACTATCAGGGTTTTCAGCCACAACCCAATCAGGCTCAACGCAGTCGTCACCAGACCAAAAAGATGAAGATTCGCACATTTACTCCTCTAGCTGAATCTCTGACAAACATCTTTGAAAGACTGAGGGATCAAGGGATATTGCAGCCGAGAAATGGATGGGTTCCTCGTTCAGATTTTGATCCATCAAAGACTTGCGCATATCATTCGAACATTCAAGGTCATGACACTGAAGAATGTCCAGCACTGAAACACAAAATTCAGAACTTGATTGAAAAAGGCAAGATAACGGTACAACAAGAACCACCAAATGACAATTTCAAATCTCAAGCTGCAAATACAATCTATGTTCAAGGCAATCCATCGAAGAGAGCTCCGAGGCATTTGAAGAGAAAGCGCAACACCTGAAGACAACCCATCACAATGCAAACTCTACCATATCAATATTTGACTACTCTTTTGCGCTTTATCCCTACTTTGTATCTGAACTATGTATGACTTGATTATGGTATTGACAAGATATGTAAGCAGCCTACTTGGGCAAGGTTTCATTATAATAAACTTTTCATTTTCTCCTAGCCAAGATAAGCACAATTTTTGGGACATCCTCCTAATCCAATACACTCACACAAAAGTTTTCAACCTAAAATGGAAGAAGTATTCGCATGATAGATTGGGTAACAAAGATTTTCAAGATATCACATCAAAGGACAAATGCAGATTCGAGCCGACACTTGGGTGTTCAATGCAAGGCAGCCACTTTGTTTTCAACTAACAAATCTTTCTTTGAGAGCAGATACTTTTTATGAATACTAGAGCAGCAGGCAAAACAATCGATAGCTCTACCGCAAATCTTCTACTTGATAGACACTTGAGGAATGCACTTACAAGTTTCGGGACATGGCACCTCCCATACGACGAATAGCCTCGTCAGGCTTAAAATATGACGAATAGCCCCGTCAGGCTTAAAATATGACAGGCTTACAATATGACGACTAGCCTCGTCAGGCTTAAAATATGACGACTAGCCCCGTCAGGCTTAAAATATGACAGGCTCATAATATGACGACTAGCCTCGTCAGGCTTAAAATATGACGACTAGCCCCGTCAGGCTTAAAATATGACAGGCTTATGATATGACGAATAGCCACGTCAGGCTTAAAATATGACGACTAGCCTCGTCAGGCTTAAAATATGACGACTAGCCACATCAGGCTTAAAATATGACGATTAGCCTCGTCAGGCTTAAAATATGACGATGAGCCCCGTCAGGCTTAGAATATGACTATTAGGCCTGTCCGCCTTAGAATTGGACATACTCATTCTTTCTGTTTTGCAGGCACCACTATAATCAGCCTTATCCGGCTTAAAATAGGACAAACTCATATATTTTATTTTGCAAGCACCACTACAATAGGACTAGCCACGTCAGGCTTAAAATATGACGAATAGCCACGCCAGGCTTAAAATATGACGATTAGCCTCGTCAGGCTTAAAATATGACGATGAGCCCCATCAGGCTTAGAATATGACTATTAGGCCTGTCCGCCTTAGAATTGGACATACTCATTCTTTCTGTTTTGCAGACACTACTATAATCAGCCTTATCCGGCTTAAAATAGGACAAACTCATATATTTTATTTTGCAGGCACCACTACAATAGGACTAGCCACGTCAGGCTTAAAATATGACGAATAGCCTCGTCAGACTTAAAATATGACGACTAGCCTCGTCAGGCTTAAAATATGACGATGAGCCCCATCAGGCTTAGAATATGACTAATAGGCCTGTCCGCCTTAAAATAGGACATCACATATATTTTGTTTTGCAGGCACTACTATAATAGGCCCATCTGCCTTATAATTGGATATATACATATATATTTTATTTTGCAGGCGCTGTTATTAGGCTTGTCCACCTTAGAATTGGACATACATGTATTTTGTTTTGCAGGCACTATTTACAGTAAGGTGATATTTTAAAGGCAATAAACTGGGGCAGAATTTTTGAGGATCCCCTCAAAAATTCCAAAAGGGTGCAAGACGACATTGGGGCAGAATTTTGAGGTCCCCTCAAAATTCATTGAAAAATCGATGTCCACAAGCCCAAGATGCAACAATGAGGACGATGCACAAATCAACCCTTTCCCTCTCCCCACAACTCACAAATCTTTCTTTGAGTGCAGGCACAAAATAGTAATTACACAACAAACACGACAACATATGGGGAAACACCACAAGACACTCTTCGACTTTCCAGCAATCCCTTCGAGCCCTTCCTCACTCTCTCATACTTGCTTTCAAAATCAGTTCCCTATACTGAAATTGTGCAATCACAAAATTTCTAACATACACCATTTTAAAACTCCATTCAAAAAGCTTAGTCCCTTCGATTATGCTTTTGTCACTTCGTCAAATTATTTATTCCCGCTCAAATCTAAAACCTCTCATATGCAAACAAGTAATCTGCCTAATCTTTTATTAAGAAGTCAGTTTGTATTCTGTCCAATTCGTACTTAGCTTGTGTGAATCGTGCATGTTCGTTAATCGTGCGCGTTTTCTTGCCTAATCGCGCCTAATCATGCCCATTTGTTTGAATCATGCAAATGAACTTTTCATACTTGGACAAATTAACTCTTGACATCCAAAATCGTGCATCATAAATATCTCACACAGGCAACACGCCATTCTAGAACTACACACGGCTTGATTCTCGTGAAACCCGAGATATGTAGGCAACTCAAAGACTGGAGTTCGGTCAAAAACACCCCAAAACTCCCATTTGTCCTTTGAATCATTTTTTCCTCCCAGTCGTGACAAAATTGGCCGCACTGTCAACGTCTTTGCCCGAAGACTCTTTCATCATCCCCGGGCAAAGAGGGGCAGCTGTTGACACCCAATTTTGTCCCTCCGTTTTTTGCAATTTGGCTATATTTAATTAAAATCTATAATAGTAATTTACCAAACAAAACTGCATTAGACAACATGCATTCACGTGTGTAATATTATTATTAATCCCCTATTTCTATAATGTTTATTTAATTGTGATTATAATTACGTAATTGTATTTATTTAGGCTATTTTCTAAAATACGCGTGCTATTTGTGTAATTTAACGCATTACGATGTTATTTAATAATTATTTGTGGCTATTTATATCCAATTAGTATTATTTATGGTCATCTAAATTTATTTATAATTATTTACAAAAATTTTCTATTTTTATACTAATTATCTATATTTATAAGTATTTTAATTAAATACTGGCCAATTTGTTATTTTAAAACTTATTTCCACTACACCTAGTCCTCGTCAT
Source organism: Petunia x hybrida (assembly GCA_037355625.1). Classification (NCBI taxonomy): domain Eukaryota; kingdom Viridiplantae; phylum Streptophyta; class Magnoliopsida; order Solanales; family Solanaceae; genus Petunia; species Petunia x hybrida. The sequence continues at coordinate 5,513,308 of JBBBVM010000059.1, read as the reverse complement.
CACCTTTTTGTCCATGTGTACGCCACCTCAGCCTACACCTCACTTATATACATTCCTAGCCTACGTACAACTCATCATAAGCATAGTACTACTCTCCAAAGCACGCGTACAACTCACTTCTGCACGCAGTACAACCCATCAAAGCCCCATTTTTCTTACACTTCAGCATATATAATTACATATATAACATCTACACACACACGCGCGCGCCTGACGTGGCTCGATCCTAACCCTCTATCCCACAGATCCAACGGCTCAAAACACTTCTCACCTTTTAATATCCAAACACACCCCTTACCAACTAAAACCCTAAAATCATTTCATCTCCCTTCCTAAACTAACTCAGCCGACTCTCTCCTCTCCTCTCTCCCCTTTCCCCAAAATCCGTCCAGGTTCCACCATAACTCCACCGCGTCTCCTCCGCCATCAACGCAGTGACCTCCTCCCTCTTCCTATCTCTGATTACATGGGACAAATCTTCTCTTCCTTTGCCTCGTGAATCCGAAATAAGAACAAGGGATCGGGTACGAATCTCTTCAAATCCGGCACCTACAAACTGAGATTGGAACAGATTCTACCCACACAAGGCAAAGATTAAAGATTCGAACTTGAATCAAGCAAAAAACAAGGTCGAACGGGTCAAAACGAAGCTGACCCGACCCGCCCGATTCATTAACAGGTAAATTGTTCCCTTTCTGGTTGGAATTATGAAAGTTCATGACTGTTCATCTACTCTGAAACTCTGAATATACCTACGCCATGCCTATTTTCTTGAGGACTAGTTTTTCCATCTTGCTTTGTTCGGAATTCGGTACTACTGCTTAGTTTTCATCTAAAACGTTTTAAATACGCACATTCGTTTAAAATCACGACTAGTTCCTAGATGATTAAAGCCGTATCCTATTTTGAATTACGAGATATGAAGCGTCCGAATTGTTTGTGATTTGTTTGTCGATAATCTATGTTATAGCTAGGCCTACCAGATTATTGACATTGTACTTTCAACTAAGGCAAATCGTAGTGATGCTCTTTTCTCTTATTGTTTAAGTTGTGTTGAAAAGCTTGGCTCCTAAGGAAATTTTGAAAAGGTTTTAAGTCTACTTTAGTTCGAGAATATCTATGGTAATTTCAGAACTGATTTGGAGGAGTTGATACTCCTTAATTCTTACAGTATATACGTATGCATGTATGAGGACACAAGCTCTTGCTTCTGACTTTTGAATCACTGGATCTTTTCATAAAAGGAAATTATCTTCTCTTATCTGTCAATTTTAAAACAAACAGTTATTTTTGGAAGGTGTAATATCTCCTTGATTTTGCTCAAATTGATGGCATAACTATTGTTTTCCTTAGTATATTTTGACTGATTCCTTTTCCTTTCCTGGTGGATGATTTGAATTTCAAAACGACTCTTCCCTAGCACTATATAAACCAGCCCCTCCTCCCTTTATTGGCTAGACTTAGACACTTACACATTAAAAAAACTACAGCCTCTCTTCATCTTCTTCTCTACACTCTCCAGCAGCTCTTCTACAACTTATACACTTTACACACATTGGAAAATACTCTTTACACGCTGAATATACAAAAAACATCACTACTCCTCTCCTCCCCCCTTCTTCTTTGGTTATTATTCTTTCTGTTTTCATTGGTTGCAAACCAGAGTGAAACTTGTGTTTCTGCTGTTCCATTTTGAGTTCAAGATACGCTCTGATTTCTTGTTCTTTTTTTGGTCATTACTGGTTATTAAGGTATAGTATTCAGACTCAAATGAATGACGTTTCAAGTTGGTAGTGATTGTCTCTAGTTGTCAGCTTTTACTTCTGCTTGGAACTATTGCTCTTGTCTTCCTTGCTTGGCCAATTTTCGGCCATTGCTAACCCTCTTTTGCAGATTATCTTGGATAGCCTGTAGGGGCTATACCACATCTTCTATTTGCAGGGTTTAAGCCTTCATATATTATATGGCTAGGGCCTTAAAAACTAATCAAATTAGTGCGGGGGAGTCAAGGCTTTGGTCATGATATACCGGGATTGAAGCTGAAGTTATTAAACTCATTTTAAAGCGTACACAGGGCGCATCTTGTCCTCTAGTATGTTAAAATGTATATGTGTATATCCCCTAGACCCTAATATGTATTTGCTAGGTCCTTGGTTTTGTATATGACTACGGAACTATGAGGTGCAACATGCGATGAACAAAAGTAGTAGCTATGCCAGGATGAATTGTTGCTATAATAGTAGCAGGAACAGTGGCAAGATGCCTCTCAAAATTGTGTAAAATTGGCATCAAAGTGATGCTCTAAAATGGCTATACAGGAGCCGATCCTTACCTTTTCATTCTTCTTCGTGCATATGTGAGTTAAATATCATACAGGTCTGTTTGTGCAAAGTTGGAATCTGAAATGCTATGTTAAACTGGCAGCTTTAAGTTTAAATTAAGCAGGGGATGTTTTGTGTGAAAACCAGAAAAAGGGCTAAAAAAGCAATACAGTCTGACCATGGGTTTATTTCTGCAAAGTGACGAAAACTGAACTGTTTATGCAACTTTCAGAATCTGATATTTTTATTTGAAGCAGGGTTGTTGTCAAAGTAGTGTCATGCCAAAGAATATTTTATGCAAAAGGTTAAAATCGGCTAGAGTTTAAATTTAAAGGCCTATTTTTGCAATTCGGATATTTCAAATGTGTTTGTTAAGTATTTTTTAATTTCCTTTCAAACTAATTAATAGCTTGAAAAGGAAGTACCAGCTTTGAAGGTCAAGCATTACAATATATATGTGAGTACTAAGTTATGCGTAGTATTGTCAAAATTAAAGTGTACTCTTTTAATATGTATTATAAACTTTACTATTATCTTCTTTATATATAAAAGCTTGTCTATAATGTTGCGTAAATAAAGTATTTTCAGGATTATGTCATTTTTTTTTACATTCTTATCTCCTTTATATCTATATCTTAATTTATGAATATTATTTTCAAAATAAGTATTTTCTCTAACACGACCTTACAGTAACAGCCAAATAAGCAATGGTATACGTCAACTAATGTCGTTGTATCGCTAAATTGGCAACATTCCTTAAAGATACTAAACTTCTTTTTGTCTTAACTCTTAGGACTTTGTTGCCTTTAATGGAACACCTATATTTTGCACAATTAGTTATCTAAATCGTTTTGAGGCTACTTGTGCGAAGCTGGCCATAACTTGGTCTATCTTTACAAAAATATATTACTTCGCATTTAACAATTCGGTCCAGTTGAGTCTTTGCAGAAACGTCTCTCAACTATAATATAATTGGAATTTTAGTCTTTTTGATAAGTTAGTCGAAGCTCTAAGATTCGAAATTGATCTTGCTTTAAGACATGCTTTTAGAATCTGTCTCTCTGTTAGTTAATTTTGCTCAACATAATTTTTTGTTGCATATCTTATTTATATTGTCTTTCTTTTAGCTAAACTGTTTATTTAATCCTAAAATCCCAAAACATAAGTCCGGTCGGGAACCACTTTTCATGGGACTCGGGAAGTGCCTAACACCTTCTTCCCAAGTCACAAGGACTTCTTACCTTAGAATCTCTGTTAAATCTGACTTTCCGGAGATTAATCTAGATACTTAGACGCTTTAGGTGACCTAATACGCCTTTAGACAAACTTATTAGGTGGCGACTCCAAAACTCATTCCAAACGAGTCAGCCAGTCAAACCCGACCTTTGAACTCGCTTCGAGATCGAAAAAAGGGGTGCGACATATGCCACAAGCAATTCCATTCCCCGTGGAAGTCTCGTTTTGTTGTCCAAACTGCGCCGAGTTTTTTATGTCAGAACCACCATCTCTCCCGCTGTAGTCTCATGGCACGAGCTACCAGATTTCACAGTCTCATGGCCACCATGTGACCCGAAAAAATCTACATTCTTGTGATGGCCTCGTTCTTTGATCATTATGTGCTGAATTTTTTTGAATAACGAACAAACCCATCTCTCCCTAGTCTCGTGTTATTGGATGTAATTCAGCTGCTCCAAAAGCAGCCTTTTTCCACTCAAATATGCACACAATATGGCCTAGATTACTGCTCATCTCCAATCCTTCATTATTTGTATCTCCTCCCAAATTGCATGAACTCTTCCTAAAGCACTCATATGAAAAGAAGAATAAAAGCTCCCACTTGAATGAGCTATAAAAATTAACACACACCCATGTATAATACTTGATCCACGCTCAATCCTACACCTTAATTGGTGAGGGGCGGTCGTTAAAATATAATACTCGATATGAGTCGGGGTTGATTTCCCAAGGGAACTAGCTTTTCAAGTAAGAGAGTTGCAAGTAGAAATTCAAATGAGGTTTAATATTGAGTCCTAGAAGAGGGGTTGTTTTTAAGATCGCTACAATTAACTACGAGACATACAATTAAGCTAGTAAATTGATTATATATTATGAGACTAGGGGGTGCAAACAACTTATAGTGATTTCCAACCAACGGATGTCTTCACTTCACTTTCCCAAAACAAGTATAATTATGGTCGAGTATTCCGATTATGATCTCTAGAATCCTTCCGGCCTAGAAGAGATCTTTCAGTACTCGCTCGTCAAAGCCTTAGTTGAATAATCAAAGCGCTACTCAAAGACCCGAGGAAAGGAGACCTTTTCCGAGCGTAACTCCTTTTAGATGAGTTAGTCTATATGAAGAGCCTATCAACTCAAATCCTCACCAACTCCACTATTCTACACTAGTTAATCTCTTCCGAGTCTTTAACTAGCAATGTAAACAAGAAATTCCAAATATCATGGATTTTAGAATTTTGATGTTATTGTAATGGGGAGTTGGATAATTGTTACTTATTTTATGGTTAGTGAAATGGAACAACACCCATTGATTTTCTATCACTATAGCATATTTACACCCCTAGTTATGAATTTAGCTACTCATAACTAGGGTTTGAATCAAAGCAATCAAGATGTAATGAAATGATGGAATGAAATCAAACATAGATTTTGGATTGATATATGAATTAATATTCAAAGATACAAGTTTAGAAGCTTACAAAATGATGTTAAGACTCCAACTTGGCTCACAAAATCGCCCAAAATCTTTAGAGTATAAGTATAGAATTCGATAACGCTAAAACCCTAGCTTTTAGTATTTATAGAAGATCAGGAACCCGTGTTTTAGGCGGGGCGCCTGTGCCATTTCTTCTTCGTTAGGCAGTGTTCCAGCTAGGAGGGGCGCCTACTCTAGGCTGGGCGCCTCAAGCCCTTCTATTTCAGGCAGGGCGCCTGGGGCCTTTGCAACTCAAGCAGGCGCTTGGCCAGGTGGGCGCCTGTGTCCCTTTTCTCTTCTTATGCAGTAGCTTCTTCAGGCGGGTGCCTGGCCCTGTGACTCCGATCTTGATCTCTTGATCCTAATTCTTGCTCTTTTACTTCAACTTCAATCAACAACTCGTTTACACTCGTCATAACCTGAAATTAAGTAATTCACGGCATCAATAGCACACATTATTGCTTTTTGGATTCAAAAATAAAAGCTTAAGGTTGTATTTAAGTTGGTAAAATACCAACTTATCAACCCCTCGAAACTTAAGTCTTTGCTTGTCCTCAAGCAATTCAAAATCAAAGAGACCAAATCATGTTCTAGTTAAAGATCAAGACTCAGTTATGTTCCTCGATTCAAAGTCACGAACATCATTTTGCATTAATGAGTTAGTTGATACTAACTAGTCTCAATCACTTCCATGGACATTTGACAAGCAATACTCATATCTAATCAATTACTACAGCTAAAGGAAACACATGACTTTCAAGGCTTGCCTCAAGGTCAACGGCTTGCTTTACTTGTTTATGTTCCTTACCATGCACCCAAAACTTGTGCTCAAGAATCACTTGCTATTCTCACCAAAAAAAGTAGAGTCCTTCACTCACCAAAAAATATTTTCACAAAAATTCTTTTGGGACTCTTAACAAATTGAGCTCACACCCTCGCAAGGAAATTTCATGCGCACTTCCCAAGAATTCAAAGACTTGCCTTTCTTGTACTTCTCCACTAATGTAGGCATACTTGACTCAAAATCAATTAGGACTTGATAGGTTGAAATGTGGGCTTTTGGTTTAAGGTGTGGTAGATTATGCTAATTAGTGACTAATACCTCCATAGCATTACATCATTTCGTTCTCTTTTGTGCAACTTTTTATTTCTTTCCATTAGGCTCATCCTACCTTTCTTTTGAAGACGGTGCCAATTAGTCCCTTCTTTATTCAACACTTTTCTTTTCTTCTTCTTTCCTCCTTTTTATTTTTTTATATACATACTTCCTTTCTTTTTCTCTTTCTTTTGTTTCACTTTTTTTTTCTTTTATGTATTTCAGTTTGACATTCACCATGGGATTCCAAGCTTTTACCATCTCCCCCAAACTTAGGTTTTAGCCTAAGTTGCACGTTTTTCAATGCACACATGGAGGTTAGAGCCAAAATGAGGGTTGGTGCCTTAGCACACAAGAATTGGCTCGGATTTCAATTTAGTGACTGCCAAATGAAAGGTTAAGGCTCAGAGGGGCTAACTAGGGTGAATACATACGGGTAGGCCATTTAGGATAGTAGCGGTCCAAAGAAAAGCCTAAAATCATGTTTCAAGTCAAGTTCACCTAGGATTTCGTCTCAAAGTACACTAAAGGCAAGCTTTAAACTCTCAAGTCACCCACACAATTTATTAAACAAAACGCCTCACCACACAAGCAAGTGATTTCTCAAGGATATTTTTCAGACACACAAGAAGGACACTCACTCTCAAAGCATGCAATGGTCCAATCTTGGACCACGCCAACAACTTAATAAGCTAACACAAGAACTTCACAGTCTACAACTCAAGCTATATCAATCAAAACACAAATTCACTTGTCATTTGCCATGAAAATGAAGAAACATAAGACGGTATCACATGAATCACTAATACATTTCAAAAGGTGTTCAATGTACATGCTTCGTTCAAAAAGAACCTCCGGAAAGAACCAAGTGAAGAAAACCCGAGGCTTATTTAAAAAGAAAATAACTAAAGCATCTTTGGAACATAACTAAAAGACGAGCTAGACTAGCAACATAAAGTGTATGTACACCAAAAGTGGTTCGAATGTATACATGGATAGCATATAAAACACAAGTGCAACCCAATCCAAAATACACATATACATTCAAACCCCTCCCCCAACTAAAAACTCTAGCATCGTCCCGCATGCTAAGTAGACAAATGAAAGACAAAGGGACGTAGCAAAGGGACTCCCTGGTGGTGCTCAAGCCAGGTGTTTGTTTTTGCGCCTGTAAGTGATAGGACCCGGAGCTGTCGAAAGCTGAGTAGGGGAAGGAGGAGCGTGGACAGAGTGCACAAGAGGAGAAGCTGTGGATGGAGCAATGAGACCCATGGGCACATTAAAGTGCCGAGATAAACCTGTGACAACTGCCGACATCTGATCAACTGATAGCCTGGTCTGCTCAAGTGCCTGAGTATGGGCCTGAATAGCTGCTGTATGCTGTGCAAGGGTTGTTGCGTTGCCCTCGATGGCAAGAGTATGGGCCCACATAGCCTGGATCATCTCAATGGACTGGTCTGCCGGGGCTGGTGGAGGTGGAGGAGGTGGTGGCTGAACCTGAGGTAAGTTAGAGAGTAAAGTCTTTATCTCCTCCAACTTACTATCAAAATCTGAAACTGCTCGGGGTAGCACCTCGGACTCAGCACTCATAGCAGTATCATCAGCTGTAGTAGGGTCGGAGTCATGTGGAATGTCCGCCCGTGAACTGGATGGCAGCGGAGAGGCAGGCAAAGCATGGGCACTAGAGGCCAAAGGAGCTGTAGAATCATCCTTGACTGAATACCAGTCGAACGGCTTTTTTGCAGAGATGAAAAAGTCTCCGGGTAACTCTTACCACTCCATGATGCATGAGGTACTCTGTTAATGTTTGTGGATAGGCAAATCTCTTCCTGTCTGAATGTATTACGTCCATTATTTCTTCTGCCATCTCCACTCCCAAGTTAATCTTTATCCCACGCATAAGGCATGCAATCATCACGGCCTGATGGACAGACCTTGTGATCCTGACTGGTCGGTCTCACCCTAGAAATCAAGATAAAATGCCAGCACTTTGCTTCAAAATTAAGATCACCTCTATAGATTTGCACACCAACCTTTTTCCATTTTAGGTTTGACTCTCTCCCAATAATGGGTACAAGCCATGCCCTTTGTTGCTTTTCAGTCAAGTCTTGCTTCTTTTGGAACCCTGGCGTCTTGAAGTCTTCAAGATGTAGGAGTTCATTGAATGCAGCTGCACTCATGTCCACATACCTGCCTCTACAGAACACTCGTGTGTCTCCTTCCTTGTTGGTAGCCAAGTTAGCATAAAATTCGCAAGTCATCCTATCATTAGCTTTCTGAAGTGGTCGACTCAGGACTTGGACCCAGTTGGTATGCTTTTGAACCCTTTTGTACATGTTCGGGTTCTTCTTTTCAAGACTCTCGAACTCGATTACCCGCTCATTATTTGCATCCCGGTCCAAGTATTTCCTTAGATACAGCCAGAAGGCTTTCTTTCTTTGGTACGATTCCCTCCAGTTCTCATCATCGGGTGACTCCTCGCTCTCTTGTATCCGCGATTGCTCTGTGTCATTCCCCCCTCTATTTGAGTAGTCTCAGTTTTCCTTGGCACTGTTGTTCTAGCTTGAGATGAAGAAGCATCTTGCTTCCTCTTTGATCAGTTTTTTCCTCTTGCTTGCTTTGGTAGATTTGCTAAGGGTACGTCGTCCCTCGCATCTTCCTCGGAGGGGGTGGATGAAACTTGTTTCCTCTTTCCTAGTTGTCCCATTGTACCTAAAGCATATACAAAGCTTTGTTAGATGTGGAGGAATACATGACACAAGGAAAACAAAGAACACAAAAAAAAAAAAAGATCACTTTGAACAGGTCCAGGCGGGGCGCCTAAGTGCCCACGCGGCCCGCCTGGAAGGCAGGCAGTTTCAGAAAGGAGGCTGGGCGGGGACGCCGGACTCAGATGGGGTGCCTGACGCTAATTCATGTCTTAGGCAGTTTCGGAGCTGGGCGAGGCGCCTGGTTTAGGCTTGAGGCCTGAGGGTAAATCACAACTTTAGGCAGTGGGGAGGCTAGGCGTGGCGCTTGGCTCAGGCACAGGGTCTAGTGCAAACAGAGGGGGGTACTTTGCCAAGGTATAGTCCGCACTTTTCACTCAATATGCACACAAAGTTTCAAGTTTCAAAGTCCCTTCAATCAATCAAAACTAGGCATCAAAGGATAAGTTTCTAACAATTCAAGCCAAGTTCAAGCACCCCATTTTCAAGAGTCTAATTCAATTGCAACTTGAAGTCATTCCGAACAATTCCAAATACCCAACCTACCTCAAGAATGCCTAACAATGCTACACAATCAAACAAGTGCAAGAATACTATATCATCAAGTGCGACACAAGCTCAAATTATTCAATCAAGCATACGAGTTCGCAACTTCAAGTTCAAGTTCAATTTCAAGTATCTAGGCATATGATTCAAGAGTTCTTGCTTCCCCCAACTAATGGCTTGACAAATTTAAGCTTTCAATTCATTAAAATGACATTCCCCACATCCCCAATGATTCAAGACATCAATTGTTAGGGAATTCAAGTCATGGGTCCAAATTTTCACTAAAATTCCAACTTTTTACATCATCAACCCTAACTTCCCTAACTAATTCATCTTCACAATGGAGCATTCAAGCACAAGGGGCAAGTTCTTACTAATTTCAACTAATATTAACTACTCTAGTTCTAAGAACATTATACTACAAAATTAAAAGAACTCTAAGATAATTTTAAAATAAAAAGAAAAATTTTAGTGCACATACCTGAATTCAAGTGAACTTTAAAGAGTGAAAGTGATTTTTGTGTGTTGGTGATGATTGAAAGTGACAAATATTGATTGGGGATGAGATTTTCGGCCAAGGGGGGCTGCTCTTTTGTCAAATTTGTGAAAGAATGAAAAAGGGGTGAGTTTTGGGTGTTTTATACACCCTACCCGCCGAGTTTTAGCTTAATGGGCCGGGGCGGGTGCCTGTGGGCCAGGCGGAGTGTCTGTGAGCCAGGCGAGGCGCCTAGCCCTGTGTCCCTTTTTCTTTTCCTTTTTTTTTCACATCGACACTTACCTGGGCGGCCCTCCTAGCACTTTAGGAGGTCCGCCTAGATCTGAGCCGAGATTCCCTTGGTCGTTTATCTTCACTTTTCAACTCCCGAGTTCACGAACACTCGAACACCTGCACAACTAACAACTAATTACACTAACATTATGGGTTGCCTCCCAAGAAGCGCCTCGTTTAACGTCGCGGCACGACGGTGATGGCTTCTCTACTCACGACTCATCAAGATAGATGCACGCCACTTCACCAACCTCGGCATCGCATCCCAAATAGTATTTCACCCGATGCCCATTGACTCGGAAGGTTCTTCCTCCTTCTTTCGATTGCAAATCAACCGAACCATAAGGTGTAACACCTACCACCTTAAATGGACCTTTCCACTTGGATTTGAGCTTCTCGGGAAACAATTTCAACCGGGTGTCGAACAATAATACTAAATCTCCTTCTTTGAATGTCCGGTTCCAAATTCTTGAATCATGAAGCTTCTTCATTTTTTCTTTGCAAATCAATGCATTTTAATAGGCTAAGAACCGGAATTCATCAAGCTCATGCAAGTTCGACACCCTTGCATTTGCGGCCTCGCTCCAATCCATATTTAATTTCCTCAATGCCCACAAGGCTTTGTGCTCAAGCTCAACCGGTAAGTGGAAAGCTTTACCGAATACCAACTTGAATGGGGACATCCCAATTGGAGTCTTGTAGGCTGTTCGGTAAGCCCATAAAGCCTCATCAAGTTTCCTAGCCCAATCGGTTCTATTTGCATTAACCGTTTTAGCTAGAATGTTCTTCACTTCCCGATTTGAGGCCTCAACTTGACCACTTGTTTGAGGGTGATAGGGCGTTGCAACTTTGTGTTTCACTCCATATTGTTGAAGGAGGTTCGCAAAAGCTCGGTTGCAAAAATGGCTTCCACCATCACTAATTATCGCCCTCGGGGTCCCGAATCGTGAGAAAATATTCTTTTTCAAGAATCCCAACACGCTCTTGGCTTCATTGTTGGGGAGCGCAACCGATTCCACCCATTTAGACACATAATCAACTGCCACCAAGATGTATTTTTTGCCATAAAAACTCACAAACGGCCCCATGAAGTCAATTCCCCACACATCAAACAACTCAACCTCAACAATGGGATTCATCGGCATCTGATGCTTCCTTGATATGCCGCCCATTATTTGGCATTGATCACAATTCTTCACCCAAGCGTGGGCATCTTTGTGCAAAGTTGGCCAAAAGAAGCCACATTGTAATACCTTGGCCGCCGTCCTCACTCCACCATGATGTCCTCCGTAAGGAGAAGAATGACACCCTTTCATAATAGCTTCTTGTTCGGACTCGGCCACACACCTCCGAATGATTCCACCAACACACACCCTAAAGAGATAGGGTTCATCTCAATAATAGAATCTTGCATCCTTGGCTAGTTTGTTCTTTTGATAGAACCTGAAGTCTTCGGGATAGACTCCCCCAACTATGAAATTAGCTAGATCGCCATACCAAGGGATTGGTTCCCAAGACACGGCCAAGATCCTTTCATCCGGAAATGCATCATTCACTTCTATCTCTTCTTTTGGCCTACCCTCCTCCTCCATGCGGGACAAGTGGTCCGCCACTTGATTTTCGGTCCCTTTTCGATCAATCACTTCAATATCAAACTCTTGAAGGAGTAACACCCACCGGATGAGCCTCGCTTTGGAGTCTTTCTTCGCCATCAAATACCGGATGGCGGAGTGGTCGGTGAGAACAATTGTTTTCAACCCCACCAAATATGATCGGAATTTTTCAAATGCTTCACACAATAGCCAAGAGTTCCTTCTCCGTCACCGTATAGTTCAATTGAGCTCCTTTCATTGTTTTGCTTGCATAGTAGATTGGATGAAACATCTTGTTCACATGTTGACCTAGCACGGCCCCCAAAGCCACGTCACTAGTGTCACACATGAGTTCAAACGGAAGCTCCCAATTAGGACTCACAATTACCGGTGCGCCTGTCAACCTCTTCTTTACTTCTTCAAAAGCTCCTAAGCAAGCTTTGTCAAACACGAACTTGGCATCCTTCTCCAAAAGTTTGCACATAGGACTCACAACTTTGGAGAAGTCCTTGATAAAGCGACGATAAAATCCCGCATGCCCCAAGAAACTTAGGACACCCTTCACGGTCATTGGAGGTGGAAGTTTAGAAATCACCTCAATCTTTGCTTGATCTACTTCGATGCCTTTCTTGGAGACTTTGTGTCCCAACACTATGCCTTCTTGAACTAAGAAATGATATTTCTCCCAATTGAGCACAAGTCTTGTTTCTTCGCATCTCTCTAGCACCCTCTCCAAGTTGGACAAGCAATCATCGAATGAATCTCCAACTACCGAGAAATCATCCATGAAAACCTCAAGAAAATTCTCCATCATGTCGTGGAAAAGAGCTAGCATGCACCTTTGGAATGTGGCGGGAGCATTACATAGACCAAATGGCATTTTGCGGAATGCAAAGCTGCCATAGGGACAAGTGAAAGTGGTCTTGTCTTGATCCTCGGCCTCAATGGATATTTGGTTATAGCCGGAGTACCCATCCAAGAAACAATAGTAAGCACGTCCCGCAAACCGATCAAGCATTTGATCAATGAATGGCAAAGGAAAATGATCCTTCCTTGTAGCGGTGTTGAGCTTCCGATAATCCATACACACTCTCCACCCAGTTACGGGCCTAGTTGCAATGGACTCACCTTTGTCATTTAAAATCACCGTCATCCCCCCTTTCTTGGGCACAAATTGCACGGGTGATACCCACTTGCTATCGGACAATGGAACTATCATACCCTCATCTAGCCATTTGATTATTTCTTTCTTCACCACCTCTTGCATAGGAGGATTCAACCTCCTTTGGTGTTCTACACTTTGCCGACACCCTTCTTCAAGCAAGATCTTATGAGTGCATACCCCCGGATCAATTCCCCTTATATCCGCCAAGGTCCACCCTATAGCTTTAATCCTCTTATTCACCACTTCAACAATTTTAGATTCTTGAGTTTTGGTCAAGTAAGATGAGATGATTATGGATAGAGTGGAGTTGGGACCAAGGAAACTGTATTTCAAATGGGATGGTAAGATTTTCAATTCAAGTTTCGGTGGTTCTTCGATGGATGGTTTTGTAGGTGGGGTTTCTCGGTTTTCAAGGTCTAAGGATAGCTTTTTAGGTACATAGGGTTTTGATCCAAAGCCTTCTAATGCCTTCACCACCTCCGCTACACTCTCTTCATTTTCCACATCCATGTTCCAAATTACCGCCGCGAACGTGTCTTCTTGACTAGCTAAGACACTCTCCTTTTCCACTAGGGCATCAACCATGACATCGACATAAGAACAAGTCGCATCATTATCCATTGGTTGCTTCAAGGTCTTGCAAATATGAAAAATGGCCTTCTCTCCATTGAACCTAAAAGTAAGTTCACCTCTCTCCACGTCACAAAGAGCTCTTCCGGTTGCCAAGAATGGTCTCCCAAGAATGATAGGTACTTCAAAATCTACGGGGCAATCAAGAATAACAAAATCCACCGGGAAGACGAACTTGTCTACCTTTACCAACACATTGTCAATAATTCCAATCGGACATTTCATTGAGCGATCGGACATTTGTAGGTTCACGGTCGTTGGTCTAGGTGCCTTTGTTGCAATGTCTTATACACTGCATATGGCATTAAGTTGATACTTGCACCTAGGTCACACAAAGCTTTCTTGAAGTGTCTTCCACCAATTATGCATGGAATGGTAAAAGCCCCGGGATCTTCCATCTTACGAGCTATGTGTTTTAACACAATTGCACTCACTTGATGAGTCACCTTGATTGTCTCGAAATCTCCATATGTCTTCTTGGTCACCAAGTCTTTCATGAATTTAGCAACGTTGGACATTTGTCCCAAAGCATCAACCAATGGAATGTTGATGGATGTACTTTCTATCTTCTCCCAAATCTTCTTTGCATGGGATATTTCTCTATGTTTATTGCTCTTTTGAGAGAAAGGAAGTGGTATTTTAGGAGTGGAGCTTGGGTTAGAAGGGCTTCCTTTGGGTTGTGGAGTGTTCTTTGGTTTGGCTATTTGGGTAGTGGTGTTTTGGGGGGTAGGCTTTTTAGTGGCTTCTTGAACATCATCATCATACTCATGCACCAACACATCACCTTGCCTCTCCATTTCCTCTTCCACCATCTCCTCTCCAATAGCTTCATTATCATTCCACTCGGCACCCACATGATCATTTCACATTCTCAACTCCGCACCATCATTACTCTTAGCTTTTGGGTCTTCCCATGTCTTATCACTTCGAGTTTTAATTGCCATCACTTGGTCTTTACTGCCTCTTTTAGGATTCACTACCGTATCACTTGGTAATGCTCCTTGTGGCCTTTGATTGACTTGATGTGCGAGTTGGCTCATTTGCGACTCAAATTATTTGATGGATGTGGAATATGATGTTATAGTTTGCTTCATGTCTCCGGAGTAGCCTTGTTGATTTTGAAGCATTTGACTCATCATTTCTTCCAATTTTGTGGGAGCCTTTGTCTCTTGATCATTTTGCTTAAATGGAGGTCTTGGAGCATATTGTTGAGAAGAACCGGCTCCTCTCCCCTCTTGGTTGTTACTCCAATTATCTCTTCCTTGACTTGGCCTTCATTGCCCTTGTTGTTGATAGGCTTGTTGATATGGTTGTTGGTAGGGTTGTTGATAAGGTCTTTGATAACCACCTTGATCATACCCTCTTTTCCCTTGGTAGTTACCCACATAATGTACTTCTTCTCCTTCTTGCACATAGTAGCATTGATCCGGATAGTATCCTTCTTGCCCATGTTGGAGAAGGGACATAGGTGATAAGGATCAAAATCAAAATGCGGAAATAAAGATAAAGAGCGAGACACTACTCGAACTCTCTACGAAGTAACTATGGAGAACTCGTTCCATAATACCCTCGTATCGGTGTCAAGGAGGACCTACACTATGCAACTACCCTCGAGCCGCACCCGGGACTCGCAAGTAGAATGATCGGGGGTGTTTTGGGGTTCAACTAGAATCCACTAGTAAACTCAAACCGTCTCAAAGGGTTTTCATTCAAAGAGAATCCACTCTTGAACATTGTTCATTCAATCATTCATCATCAAAGCTAACTTGGTAAAAGTGCTAAGCTATGGAGTATTTATAGGCCTCATTCAAGACATAATGAAAGGCCTAAAGTACCCTTAAGTAGATTCTAAAGTCATAAGCCACGTAGGGGCATAATAGAAATTACATAGGATAAAAACTAGCAATTCCCGCAAGCTATTCAGCAGTAGGCGCCCCGCATAGTGTAAGTAGGCGCCGCCGCCTAGTCTCATCAGGCGCCCCAAGTAGGCCCTCCGCCTCTGCAGTGGGCGGACCAAAGTCCTGAGGCTAGACACCAAGTGGGCGGTCCGCCTGCTTCCCTGAGTGCTTGAAACGCCTCGAAATGTGTCTCTAAGGCTCCTCGTTCCATGGCGTTCCAATGCATAAGCTCATCCAAGGCCTTGGATGGTGTTTTTGGATGGTTGCTCGATTTGGGTCTTATCATCCTCCCCTTCTTGAGAAGATTTCGTCCTCGAAATCAAGGCTTGGTCTCTCATGGGTCTAACAACTCCTCGGGGTGGCCAAAAATCTCCTCCTTTATCCTTCTTGATCGTCACTTTGACATAGGCTTCTTCCAAGATCTCCCCCGCCTTAGCATGGAGCTTAGAACCTACAAGCAACGACAAGCAAAAACAAGCAAATGTCCTACTTTGAAAGTAGGTTAGTGCAAAAAGTGTGGAAAACACACTCTTGTGATATAACCAAGCATCAATAACAATCATAAATATCAAGTCTCCAAAGAGAACCATAAGCCCTTGGTTAAAGATCAATATGCACTCAACAAGATAATGAGCAAATAGGCCATGGGAAGATGGGAAATGCAAGATTAAGCTACCAAGACCCCCTTGAACCTTAAGCTCAAGATCAACACACCAATTTATCCTCGAGGTGTGATCAACATGTGGAGTAGAGTGAGCCAAATAACTTAACCTACAAGTAGGATCAAGTACTCCACTCCCCTTCTTTAAAGCATACATACTCACACCAAGAGATTCCTCTCCCCCTTCAATTTCATTACTTAAGCAACCCTTCTCAATAGACAAACTCTCAAGAAAGGTATGGATGATGGATTCTTCTTCATCATAACCCCAACAAGCAATAGTCGGGTCACTCAAAGAACCATCTACCTCTCCCAAATTCTCAAACAAGGGGTTGCCTAAGGGGTCAAACCCTTCACACCATGGGGGTTCCATTTGACCACCCACCCTAGTCCGATACAAGTCACTTCCACTAATGAGAATGCCTTCAAACAATGGATTGGTGAAAACATGCATCTCAATATCATGATTAAGCATAGACAAGTTATCAAGACTAGGTTCACTTGAGGAGTCATCATAGACAACCTTGTCCAATTCATGCAATTTGGACTCCTCAAGGTCAATACCATCCCTACCATAACACATTGGCCCACCAAATAGAAGCATATCAATTAGGGAATGGTCAACTACCTCATCTCCCCCTTTGTCAAAGGTTGGTGGTTTGTCATAGCAATGGTCACAATCATGGTCAACCATCAAATCTACACTAGAGAGGGTTTCAATGAACAATGAGCTCACATCATGATGTGGCATAGTGCCCCTCCCAACTAGTGTTTTACATGCAAACTCAAGTTGACAACTAGACTCTTCACTAGTGGTATACTCACTAGATGCATCAAAAACACCAACTAGTGTTGAGTCATCACAAGACAAGTAGCTAGTAGGTTCATGAAAAGGTGAAGTAACACTTACATTTGTAGTACTTCCTTGGTCACTCACAAGGTTTGAAGTGTCATATGCAACTCCCCCTTCATGAAGCTCACTTTGAGGCTCCAATGGCTTGTCTTCAAGTGTACCTACACAACAACTTTCACAAGAAAAAGTAGAAGATAAAGAAGGGTTAGAACAATGGGTGCACTCACTCTCAATTTTTCCTTCCTCACCTCTCATCTCTCTCAATTTTACCTCATGGTCAAGTGTAGTTTGTGGTGACAATCCCCTCACATCACTCCTCAAATCCTCTCCCTTTTCCGCTCTTGGATTGTCACCGATCACTCCCTCACTTCTCTCTATCTTTTCTCTCTCATTTGAAGTGGAGTGACTCTCATTTTCATCATGCATTGGCAAAAGAATAAAATTGTTTGCCTCGGGTTCAAGTACAATGGGCGACTTTGCTTTAGCCTCTTCCCTCAACTCCTTCATCCGTTTGTAGTCTTCCCTTACTTGCCTTGGAGTCAAAGGTCTAAGCACATACTTCCTCCCATCTTGCTTGATCGTATAGGAGTTGGTCCGGCCATCATGCACTACACACCTATCATGTTGCCATGGTCTCCCAAACAATAAATGGCATGCTTGCATCGGGACCACGTCAAACATGATCTTATCCTTATAGCTCCCAATGCTAAACTCAATCAATGCTTGTTTCACCACCCTTAGTTCACCACACTCGCTAAGCCATTGTAATCGATACGGTTTTGGATGCTTTAGAGTGGGTAACTTCAATTGGGAAATCAAGGTTTGGCTCACTATGTTGGTACAACTCCCCGAATCAACAACCATTGAACATACTTGGCCCTTTACTCGGCACCTAGCATGAAAGAGGTTTTCCCTTTGATCATTTTCCACCTCCTCCTCCATAAAAATGGTACTCAAGCTTCTCCTATCCACCAAGAACAATTGAAGGCCATCATCCTCTTCTACGGCCACCTCACAATCAACTTACTCACCCTCCTCTACTCCCTCATTTTCGGACTCACATTCTTGCTCATACACCAAATCACCAACCACAACCATGGTTCTTTTTGTAGAGCATTCCTTAGCAATATGCCCAAAGCCCTTGCACTTATAACATTGAGTAGAAGTAGAAATAGGGTTACTCAAGCGAGTTTTAGAAGTACCTTCCAAGTGTTGTGTAGTCTTCTCGTAAGGCTTTTTCACTTCTTTGCTTGCACTTGCACTTGGAAAGTTGGCATTTGTTGTAGGAGATTTCCAATCCTTTGGTGTGTTCAATGGAGTAGTAGTACTACTCTTGTAACGATGGGATTTCTCCTCTTTGAGCCACTTCTCGGCTTCAACCGCATCTTCATATAGATTGTAGTGATCATTGTACTTGTGAAACTTCAAGAGTGAAGCTATGTCTCGGTTTAAGCCCCATTTGAAACGGATCATGGCCGTCTCATTATCCTCCTCATCCAAGTCTAGAGTCATCCGGACTTGTTCAAACTCATTGAAGTACTCCCCAACCGTCTTGGAACCTTGTTTCAATTCATAGAGTCACTTTTGTTGTTCCACTCGGTATTGGTCAGTCAAGTACTTCTCATCCATCACACGGATCAACTCATCCCAAGTAAGATTAAGAACCATCCCCATCCTCCTTCTATTCCTCTTCACCGACTCCCACCATGTAGAAGCAAAGGACTCAAAGGTAGAGATAGCATACTTGGTCTTCTTCACTTCGGGCATATCACTGGTGTCAAAGATACGGTCCATGGACAACTTCCAATCAAGGTATTCCGCCGGGTCACTACTTCCTTTGAAAGGAGGAATAGTGATCTTTACACTATTAAGATTGTTGTTGTTGTTGTCACGACCCCCTTGGAAAGGCTCCGGTTGGCCTCCAAAGTGATCCCCATATCCACCAAGATCCCTCCTAGCATTCCCTCCATAGTACCCCATGGGTGGCCCTCGACCTTGGCCTCGCCCCCTATCCACATTCCGTCCCCTAAATTGATGATGAGCATCATGCCCACCATCTCCATAATCATCCTCCTCCCCTTCTTGAGCTTGTGCAACTTGCTCAAGAGGTTGAACATTTCGGATTGGTCCGGGAAGTGGAGCATTTCTTTGGGGATTGCCCATAAGGTTAGGAATAGTCACACGTTGGGTATTGCCCAACAATTGATCAATCTGGTCACGATCCTCCCTTACCCGTTGTTGACGATTGAGCAACTCAACAACTTGTTTCGGGGTAAAGGTTGGGCTACTTGTGCCCTCAACACCGTCAACTTGGGCACTCGGGGCCCCTTTCTCAACTTGGACACTCGGAGTCCCCTTCTCCGATTGGACATTGGAAGTCCCTTGCTCAACTAGGGCACTTGATGTCACCCTTTCAAGGCTTTCAATCCTCAAGTTCATACTATCCAATTTGGCCAGGATAGTAGCAAGGGCACTCTTAGAAAAATCTTCTCCTTCGGTGGACATTGTACCTACAAAAAGCAACAAACGTTAGTAAAATACCTCACCCACTCCCTCACAAGTGTTTCACTCGGCTCACTCGTATTTAGTGGGGGATGGATATTTCACACAAGTTTGAGTCTAAAAGCTTCAAGTAGTTGATCAACGAACCACGACTCAATCACTCAACTTCTAAAGTCCAATGCGCTCCGGGGTGAGTGGAGTTAATGGGACTCGATTGGAACGGTAAGCACTTTAAGTGAGGACTTGAATCAAAAGATACTACGGATCTTCTTTGAATTCTAGTCTCCTTTCTAAGGCACGATGATCCTAATAGCTCAAAGTAATTAGTACTAATCGAGTAGAATTATACTCTAATAGCACTAACCGGAAGCAATGCAATCAACAAAACAAGAAATCCTAGAAGAATCTACCCAATTCCCAACTTGTAGGAAGTAGGCGCCCCTCCTGTTTTGAATAGGTGGTCCGCCTGGTCCTCTGCAGAGGGGAGTAGGCGGTCAGCCTACTTGAATAGGCGCCCCACCTCTGTAAAATCCAGAGAGCACAACCAAAACAGGCGGTCCGCCCCTTCTACTAGGCGCCCCGCCTAGTGCAATTTCCAGCACTGTTCAAACTCGTTTTTCTTGCCTTTGGCACCCAAAAATCCAACAATTCACACTTTGTTTTATCAATCCGAAGGTACCCAAACGTTGCTTCAGTCACAGAGATCAAACCCCAATCAATTTTGTCAAACCCCAATCAAAATTCATCAATCTACCATGTTCATAATGTTCATAGCTAGGGCTTCAAGCTTTTTTAATTTTTCAAGGGTTTCAAATTTTAAACTCATGGGATACAACTCCAAATCATGTATGTCGGGTACCAAAATAACGGGATTCCAATAAGGAACAAACCCCAATATCAATCACCACAAGAATCAATCCAAAATACAAGATAGAACAAATTTTTGGTATTTTTCAATTTTCTAAGTTTTTTTGTGATTTTCTCCTTTCCAATAACAAGAATAAGAAAACTAAAGATAGAATCGACCTAGGCACGAAGAATCAAGGATCGGGAGTTTGTAGAAACTAAACCCGAGCCTTGCTCTGATACCAAGATGATAAGGATCAAAATCAAAATGCGGAAATAAAGATAAAGAGCGAGACACTACTCGAACTTCCTACGAAGTAACTATGGAGAACTCGTTCCATAATACCCTCGTATCGGTGTCAAGGAGGACCTACACTATGCAACCACCCTCGAGCCGCACCCGGGACTCGCAAGTAGAATGATCGGGGGTGGTTTGGGGTTCAACTAGAATCCACTAGTAAACTCAAACCGTCTCAAAGGGTTTTCATTCAAAGAGAATCCACTCTTGAACATTGTTCATTCAATCATTCATCATCAAAGCTAACTTGGTAAAAGTGCTAAGCAATGGAGTATTTATAGGCCTCATTCATGACATAATGAAAGGCCTAAAGTACCCTTAAGTAGATTCTAAAGTCATAAGCCACGTAGGGGCATAATAGAAATTACATAGGATAAAAACTAGCAATTCCCGCAAGCTATTCAGCAGTAGGCGCCCCCGCCTAGTGTAAGTAGGCGCCGCCGCCTAGTCTCATCAGGCGCCCCAAGTAGGTCCTCCACCTCTGCAGTGGGCGGACCAAAGTCCTGAGGCTAGACACCAAGTGGGCGGTCCGCCTGCTTCCCTGAGTGCTTGAAACGCCTCGAAATGTGTCTCTAAGGCTCCTCGTTCCATGGCGTTCCAATGCATAAGCTCATCCAAGGCCTTGGATGGTGTTTTTAGATGGTTGCTCGATTTGGGTCTTATCAATAGGAATACCTCCGGGAGTCACATAACCCATTGGGGCCACTTGATGTCCGACATTTGTAGTGTGGATATTCTCCACCTTGTGCAACTTTTTTTCATTGGCTTCCCTATCGGCCTTTGAGTTCTTGTTCATGAATTCCACCGATGTCAAGATTCTTGCCATTTTCTCATCTTGGGCTTCAAATCTTTCCATCATCTTTGGACTAATCCCAACATCTCTGCCCGGATTCTTAGCTCTTGATTGCCATTCTTGAGATCTCTTGGTCACTTTGTCTAGGATATCTTTCACCTCTTTATACCTCTTGTCCATGGTGACACTATCACATAAAGTATCCAATGCCGATTGGTTCATCTTGTTTAACCCTTGATAGAAGCTTTGCAATAACATGCTCCCATTGAAACCATGATTAGGACACCAGAGCAACCCATCTTGGAAAGCTTCCCAAGCCTCGGTCAAAGAATCGGATACCTCTTGCTCAAACATGTAGATCTTGTCTCTCAATGCCGCTTGCTTCCTTTTTGGTGAAAACTTCCCTAGAAATTATTTTATCAACTGATGTTTGGCATTTTATGCCTATATTTCCTTAATATTTCCTCACGTTTGGATACTTTATTCGCACGTTTTCTAGTTGATGAGCATGATGTTGCACAGATTTGATGTCATATGATTGTAGGCTGTTATGAAGTGCAATTGAAGATTTAAAGAGCATGATCGAGGAAGAAAAGGCTGGAACTAGATTGAGGATTGGATCGAGCACACGAAGGCACGACGCTACGCAAGCTGCGGACGAAGAAAAACTGAAATTGGCCTGGCGCCATGAGGGGCGCGCCGCGCCTGCAACGCCCAGTGTCCTCCGCATTTTGTGGCGCGGGGCGTGGCCGTTATGTGCGAGATTCGACGAACTCTGCTTTGTTGCGCGCGTTTTGAGGCGCGGGGCGCCAGCTAGAGCACCCCTGGAGCATTTTTGGAAGTCCTATTTCGTCTAGGCTTAGGCGTAACTAATTGCTAGGGTTTTGTAAACATTATAAATACCCTTCTACTTAGTTTTTATTTAAGGGGGTCGAGATTTTGGAGCAAGTTTGGGAGGAGAGCGGAGGAGCCCTAGATGTCTTCTAAACAAGTTCTTTCTCTCTTTCTCTTATTCTTATCTTTAATTCTATAGTTTGTTCGTTCTAGGGTTAAAGCAAATACATGAAGGTTGATGTTTGAAAGTTGAATTCTTCCTATAGATTTACCATTACAGATTGTTTATTCTTTCTATAGCCTAATTGTTTGGTTATTGAGGCCTGATAATTGAACACTATCTACGGTTTACAAGTTGAAGTCGACAGAGGGAACTTGTGAACGCAAATAAGAAAGAATAGGGCTTGATTGTGAACCTGGGCATCAGGGAATCGATTTGCGGGTAGGATAGACATATACCTATTCGCCTGGCTTAGCTAAATACAGAGTTCTTTGATGCATGCATGTGATTTAACTCCATATACATATAGGCGTTAGAGTAGCTTGCATAGACTCGTGAAGAATCGACAGGTTTTCAAGAATATAATTAACCTGTTAGTTAGCAATCTAGGAAATCAAGAAGTAGAATCAACTGGAAAACTCAACTGGATTGTTTGTAGCTCTGACCCCGGACCGTTTCTCTTTCATTGATAACAACTTAGAATTTGCTCTACTACTTGATCTCAATCACTTGCATTTAATTATTGTTTGCTTAGTTAGTAAATTACAAACCATCTTCCAAAAAGATCCCTGAATAGTTTATAGGAATTGTTTGCTAAAATACAGTTATTAACAATAGTCCTCGTGGGAACGATACTCTATTTATCACTTTATTACTTGTCGACCACGTATACTTGCGTGTGCGTTGGGAGCAACAAGTTTTTGGCGCCGTTGCCGGGGACTAAATAATTGACTGTTTTCTTTTGAACGATTTATTATTTTCTATTTAGGTTTAATTTTTTGTCTAGTTTATTATTGTGTTACTTGTTAACATGGCATCTTTTAATGAAAACTGGTCGAATGATAGTTTCTCAAAGTTTGATGATCTTTATTTACTGTGTGGAGGAACTCACTTGTGGAAAAATTGTCCAAATCTTTCAACCCTACGGGTCTGGTTATGTGAATTTTCTACAACCTTTGACTGGAACTTTTGCAAATTGTGTGGTGGTCTGTGGAATTCTTATCCTAAGTGTCATACTCCTTCCCCAATCAATAGGTGTGATGATTCCAATAGTGTTTGCGAATTTGACAGGAGCGATAAAGTGCAGGTTGTTAGCAAAACTTGGATAATGGAGCACACCAAACTCTTTGAAGCATATGAGGATTTCTCTAAGGAAATAACAAATATGACGAGGCAATTTATGGAAGAAAGAGTGGAGCTCACACAAGAAATTAATCAATTTGGTTTAGCTATTCACGAATTGGATGCAAATTTGAGTGATATGGTCGAGGTGTCTAATGCCCAATTATCAATTGTCGTGAATAGTATATTTGAGATAGAAGAGCTTAGAAGCCAATTTGAGGAGCAAAAAGTGGAATTCCTACCATTCGAACCAATATTAGTTGATAATGCCGAAGTTGACAAAATTACATTACAGTCAAGTGAGGAAAAAGAAAACATCATATTTGAGGACTCTATTGTTTGTGCAAGTGAGGGTGTCAAAAGTAATGCAATTTTAGAATTAAAGCGTATTGGACCTCATTCCAATCATTTTTCAACATTGTGTTTGGATGGTAACATGAAAATTGAGCCACTCAAGCCTATGAAGAAACCAAAGGAGGAGGAATAAGGTGCCTATATTTTAGAGTTTGTGATATCGAGGAGACAAAACGACATCCCTCATTTAAAGGCTAAGAAGTGTAAAATGCGACATTGGTTACTTGGTCCTTTTGTATTTTTGCCACCACCCCAATACCATAGTCGTAAGCTTGAGGTAAAGTTGGAGATTCAATTCACAAGTTCAAGGTGGAGGAAAAAGTGATGAATTTGTCTTCGTAGTGCCGCGACGTTAAATCAAGCGCTTCTTGGGAGGCAACAAAATTTTCTTGCTTTAATTTTATTTATTTTTATTATTACTTTTATGGTTGTATATTACTTTGGGTGATTCTTTGGATTGCAGGTTCATGTAATGTCTTGCAGGTTCATGTAATATAGAGTTTAAGTGTGGGGTGTCCTCACCCCTGCCTAATATTGATGACCTGTTGGGGGAAGTCTGAGTACCTCATACTGTACGGAAGCTTGGAGGATGCTAACACCAATGACTAGAGCCTTCAAGGAAGTTCTTTTACCTCTTGTACTTTATTTTTAGCACTGAGGACATTGCTTGATTTAAGTGTGGGGTGGGGGAACTTCCCTTTATTTTTGAGGTTAGGGATGCATGTACCGTTAGGATTTTTCTTTTGTCACTTGACATTTTGTTTTTCTTTTTAGTATTTGCTTTTGTTTTATTAGAAAAAAATGCAAAAAGATTTTCTTTATAGGCTTTGTAGTGTTACATGTCATCCGCCCCGTGATTTTTCTTATGGCCTCGGTTTTTTTCCATGGGGAGGCCATTGAACCGGGTAATTTTTATTTTTTAGGATTAGTATAGTATTAGTTGTTAGGTGGCCCTTTGCATCATATTTCATTTCATCTCATTTCATTTCATTTCATTTCATACCATTGTGTAGACTTGTGGTACATAACTATTGTTCTGCTTATACGTGCATTGCTTATTTGTCTATATATTTCTGGCTCGTATTCTGGGTTGGGGGGATCGGGTTGCACGCCGCAACGGTATAAATATATGGATCGGGTTGCACGTCGCAGCGGTATAAATGAAAATATATGGATCAGGTTGCACGCTGCGACAGTATGAATATATGGATCGGGTTGCACGCCGCGACAGGATGAATATATGGATCGGGTTGCACGCCGCAACAGGATGTATTTCTGATTGTTGATGCGTTCGCGATACCTCTATGTTCTGGCTATCCTACGTTCCTGGTTGTTGATGAGTTTGTGATGCCATACGTGTTTCTAGTTATTATCTGGCTCTGCCTTTTCATAATTTAAATAAGAGGAATTTGGTCTATCTGTTTCTTTTCGCCCTGGCTAGCTATCCTATTCTTTAAGGTGGCTAGTCCGCCCCACTTATTGAGTCCTTTTGACACACCCTTGTTTGTTGTTTGTTTCTTGTCTATCTATTTTGTTTCAGCAGGTTCGCTCCAGGATTGAGTTCGCCACGTTGTGAAGGAGCGAAGACGACTTCAGCTGTCAGGGTGAGCCAGCTTTTATTCCGGATGGCCACCAGTTTATTGGTATTATTTCAGTTGCAGTTTGCTCCCTTTAGGAGGTATCTGTCTTCTTTGTACTCTTAGATGTCTAGTCTGGATAGCCCTAAACCTAGTATGTTGGGTAGTCAGCTGTAATTTCTTTTGTACAGCTTAGAGGTTTCAGTATGTCTGTGTTTTTGTTTTAAGTCTTGTCCTTACTTATGAATTGTTATATTTATTTTCCGAATTAAATTAGTAAGGGTTCGCCCGACAGGTCTAGGGGAGGATGTCGGGTGCCCGCACGTCCTAACCGAATTTTGGGTCGTGTCAGTTGGTATCAGAGCCAATTTAGAGTCTATCCAGACTAAGAAAATGTCTAGTAGAGTCTCGCTGATGGGTTTTAATTAGACATCCGTACTTATCTATGAGAGGCTATGACGGCATTCAGGAAGTTTCACTTCCTTCTTTTCTGATCGTGCGTCGGTCTAGGATGCAAATGTATTTTCGTTAATTCATTCGTGGTAATTGTGGACCCTCGTGCGACAAATCAACAAACGGTAGGAGTTTAAGACGAAGCAGACTAGCCTGGGGCTAAAGCTACTCAAGCCCCGAGAGTTGTGGATCGTGCTGACAATCCAGTTGTGCAGGTCCCAGCTGTACGAGCTCGCGATGGGCAAGGGAGGAGGGCCTTGTGGTTCCCTTGGCTCTCTACGATGCTTTTACAAGAATCTTGGCGACGCAAATACCGTAAGAACCTATTATCCGCTAGGCAGCTTATCAGGTTGCCACAGATGCAGATGTTCAGTCTCAGGGAGCTCCTATTCCAGTTCTTAATATTGCCGCAGTAAAGTATGTTCCGGAGGCAGCATGTGTTGTGCCTCTAGTTATTCTGGCTGGTTAGTTAGCCTAAGTAATGGCTCGGTCCGAGTGTCCGAAGAGGTTGCATTATTTTACGAGGTTGAACCTTCCGATATTCTTAAGCCATGTATCAAATAATCCATGTGTAAGTTTTTAAAATAAAATGATGTCAGCGTATCCTTCAGGCTTTTGATTATATCGAGCGGTATGGTGTTGATTATTCTACTTTCCAGTTTCAGGGTCCAGCCTTGAATTAGTGGGTCGCTCTCTTATTAGCTAACTTGGTTCGATTTTTCTTCTAAATTCGTGGAAAAGTTCCTTTTGAGTAGCAAGCGAGATGAAAAGTGTTTCCAGTTTGAGTGGATTAGACAGGGTAGCCTTTCGGTTAGCCTGTTGGTGTTTCAGAATATGAGATTGAATTCTATAGAATGGCTGGATATGCATTAGAGCTAGTCCATGAGCCCTTCGAGAGATTCAAAGATTTATTGATGACCTTTCTTTTTCCTTGAGATCCCAGATGGCTCGAGAGATTGAGGTCGGAATTTCATTTGATGTTGTTGTTGATATTGCCCGAAGGTATGAGGCCTACCATAAGTTAGAGCGGGAAGAGTTAGAGCGGGAGAGCAAGAGATCCCGTGGCCCAAGTGGGCAACCATGGTACCTCATTTGGAGGTAAGAGTTCTGATTATTTTAAGAGATCACTTTCCAGGTTATCTCAGCTTGTGTCACATGATTCTCAGAGTGCGTGAGTAGTTCATCAAGATTAGACTCAGTTTTCTCTTTGTAGCTTTCAACAATCTTTCCAGCTTCCATTTTCAGCGAAAATGTGTTATCACTATCGTGAGTCTGGTTATCCTTTAAGGAGTTTTTCCTTATTCTGGCAAGTAGGCCGTCGTCCTTTCTCTCGTCATTAGGCACCTGCACAGTCGTAGAGAATTTCATTTAAATCTTAATCAACCATAGAAATGACACCATCTAATAGAGTTCGAGAGCGTGGTGGTTGTGGTTCTTATGGAAATAATTATCAGGGTAGCGGCCCAGTTTAGCTGCAGAGGCAGTTCTATGAACTGCTAGTCTGGCAGGATGCTAAGGCATCCGATATAGTAGACCCGTGTGTTTCTTCTTCCCTTATCTGTAAGTAAGATTTATCTTTCCGATCGATCTGGAAACGGTTTGTCATATCATGTTTCCATAGTTTCCTTATTATTTCTATTAAGAATCAGTTGCGGTAGAGGGGCGAGCTTCTGGTATGATTTATTCCTAGCATTTGTGAGACCCTACTAGTTGATTTGGTTTAAATGTGAGAAATTTGGGAGAGAGTATCAGCATGGTCTGCTTGGCATCTTTTTGTGCCACCCTCTATTATTATGTCAAATCAGTTTACCTCTCTCGTCGGAATTCAATGTTGGTAGGATAATGGGATCCGAATTCGTCACCTTCAGAAAGTGTTATTGTTTCTTCTGGTGTAAAGTGTTTAGTAAGTAATACTCGATCTATGTGTCTCTTCTTGGTTCGAGACGCTAGTAAAGTCATGTTATCCTATGAGCTTGTCTAGGTTATAAAAGGGTTTCTGGTAAATTGTCAGAGTTTCCTTCTTATTGGGATGTCAAATTGGCATGGATGTTGTTCCATTAAAGCTCATGTAATATCTGTTTCTTCAATTGCGATTCTTGGGCTACTTTGACTCGTAGTTAGTCTAGCTTTGGTAGCCAAGCAAATAAGAAGATGAGCTTCCTGAAGCCCTAATTATTTCTATCCTCGGTCCATTTCCATTTCTTCTTCATTCGGCACTAGTGAGTTTGGGCGGTTGGTAGCCGCTTGTGATGTTCCCTGTGTTGAGCCAGAGTACGTGTTACTGTAGCCGGGTAGGCATATTATTTTTTTAAGGCTTCTAAGGGTAATAGAAGTATCATCCATTAGGCGGTGGTGTTTACGGCAAAGGTATGGAGTTGTGAACTCGAGAGTTGCAGCTGTTTGGCAACTCGAGAGTGTAATTTGGTAGCTCAGGTCCGAGCCGCATTCTGTTTTTAGCTATGTCTTCTTTAGTCCAGCAGACTGTGAGAGGATGGTTATTTCTATTCAAATTAGTTGTATGAGTTTATGCTCTAAGTGGAGGAGTCTTCCTCCAATTGATACCGAATCATAATATTAAATCTCTAAGGCATTGCTGAAGCGTAAGCTAATTCTTTATTTCATCGACTTGTTCTATATCGAAAAGTATATCGACGAGGTGATTCACCAGCAGAATCATGTTAACCCATTCAAAGTTTCGTGTATCTTTATTTCGAAAATGTAGAACTCTCGCCTTGTGATCGAGGAAGGATTAGTGTAGTCAGAATAAGCTGGGCAATGGCGTTATGATATTATCCAGCTATGTTTTTACTCCAAGAGTTCGGTATTCGTGTTATAATTGTGATTCTGCAATCATGAGATAATATCCGTGGAGTAGCTTATGAAGGTCGTGGAAGTTCTTTTGTTATCTGTGCGAATTTTTCTTTAGACTTAGGCTCGTTCGAGGACGAACGAGAGTTTAAGGAGAGGAGAATGAAACGACCTCGGTTAGTCGTTTCGGAAGTTAGGACTCCGATTGGCGTGCCGATAATTTTAAAAAATTTGTAATTTCCACTACGACTTGTCTATAAAATTTGACCTAAATGAGACCTCGTTTGGTATGCTTCAGAAGAAGATTTCAATTTTTATTGTCGATAAATATTAAAAAGAGATTTTTGAGCTCGGTTTTGGCGAATGAGCTCCGATTCGAAATCCGAAAGCGCCGTTAGGTTCGTATGATTATTTGTGACTTTTATGAACTTTCGAAAGTAA
This sequence comes from Petunia x hybrida, assembly GCA_037355625.1. Lineage (NCBI taxonomy): Eukaryota > Viridiplantae > Streptophyta > Magnoliopsida > Solanales > Solanaceae > Petunia > Petunia x hybrida. The sequence continues at coordinate 5,484,108 of JBBBVM010000059.1, read as the reverse complement.
ATTTCGGTGTTGTTCGGCTAGTTTCCTAAAATGCCGAAAGTTAAATAATTTGATCTTTTTCCATTTAATTTGCATATTAAGTTTCGGGAGTCCAATTTGAGATCGGCCTTTGCGAGTATGTTACATATATTTTTTATAACTTGTATGCAAAAGTTGGGATTATTTAAAATATCGTAGCGTACCATTTTAATTTTTACCGTAGCAGTAAATTTTAAAGGAAAAAAATAAAAAAAAAAAAGAAAAAGACAAAATATAGAAATTGGAGTCGGTGGACAAAGGGATTAAGATCTTAATCCCTTGTGTCTTCCATTCAAAAAGGAAGTGACAAAAACAAAAACATACGTACATACATCAAAAACATAAAAAGAGGAAACACAGTGAAAAAAATGCCAGAAAATGCGAAAAGGGGCCGGAGAAAAGTAGAATTTTCACCCTGAAACATTCAGAGTGGGATCGTTTGGCAATGAATCCAAAGGACAAAGCGGTTTTCGATTAGCAGTGCTAACTTTGTAACAAGGTAAGTGTTTATATCCATTTCTTTGGAGGCACCTGGCCTCGTGGATTTTCTACCACGTGTTCTTTACGCGTGTAGCTGCCGATAGGCGTACTCATTACGCCTTAGCTTTGAATTTACATTGTATATTATATGTTATGCCCTGTTTTTGATATTGCATTGAGCATATCAGCATTGTACTCTGGTTTTGAGCATTGCATATACTTCCCAGTTCCCGATGAGAGTCCCTCACCGGTGAAGGGTCATTATTGCATATACTTCCCGGTAATCGATGAGAGTCCCGAGCCGGTGAAGGGTCATTGTTGCATATACTTCCCGGTTGGCGATGAGAGTCCCGCACCGGTGAAGGGTCATTATTGCATATACTTCCCTGTAATCGATGAGAGTCCCGAGCAGGTGAAGGGTCATTATTACATATACTTCCCGGTAATCGATGAGAGTCCCAAGCCGGTGAAGGGTCATTATTGCAAATATCTCCTGGTAGACGATGAGAGTCCCGCGCCGGAGATAGGTATCAGGCATATGTGACTGCATGGCTTCAAATTGCATTCATACGCATTACATTGCACGTATTGAGGGGTAGGAGGATTCTGCCCCAGGAGCAGGAGGATTCTGCTCCATTCTATCGTATTGAGGGTAGGAGGATTCCGCCCTAGGAGTAGGAGGATTCCGCTCCATTGCATCATATTGAGGGTAGGAGGATTCCGCCCTGGAGTAGGAGGATTCCGCTCCATTCATTTGACACATGTGACCCTTTGCATCATATTTCATTTCATCTCATTTCATTTCATTTCATACCATTGTGTAGACTTGTGGTACATAACTACTGTTCTGCTTATAAGTGCATTGCTTATTTGTCTATATATTTCTGGCTCGTATTCTGGGTTGCGGGGATCAGGTTGCACGCCGCAACGGTATAAATATATGGATCGGGTTGCACGTCGCAGCGTTATAAATGAAAATATATGGATCGGGTTGCACGCCGCGACAGTATGAATGTATGTATCGGGTTGCACGCCGCGACAGGATGAATATATGGATCGGGTTGCACGCCGCAACAGGATGTATTTCTGATTGTTGATGCGTTCGCGATACCTATATGTTCTGGCTATCCTACGTTCCTGGTTGTTGATGAGTTTGTGATGCCATACGTGTTTCTAGTTATTATCTGGCTCTGCCTTTTCATAATTTAAATAAGAGGAATTTGGTCATCTGTTTCTTTTCGCCCTGGCTAGCTATCCTATTCTTTGAGGTGGCTAGTCTGCCCCACTTATTGAGTCCTGTTGACACACCCTTATTTGTTGTTTGTTTCTTGTCTATCTATTTTGTTTCAGCAGGTTCGCTCCAGGATTGAGTTCGCCACGTTGTGAAGGAGCGAAGATGACTTCAGCTGTCAGGGTGAGCCGGCTTTTATTCCGGATGGCCACCAGTTTATTGGTATTATTTCAGTTGTAGTTTGCTCCCTTCAGGAGGTATCTGTCTTCTTTGTACTCTTAGATGTCTAGTCTGGATAGCCCTAAACCTAGTATGTTGGGTAGTCAGCTGTAATTTCTTTTGTACAGCTTAGAGGTTTCAGTATGTCTGTGTTTTTGTTTTAAGTCTTGTCCTTACTTATGAATTGTTATATTTATTTTCCGAATTAAATTAGTAAGGGTTCGCCCGACAGGTCTAGGGGAGGATGTCGGGTGCTCGCACGTCCTAACCGGATTCCGGGTCGTGTCATTGTGCTTGTCCACCCTCAGTATATCTACCATAGTACTCACCACCTCTATCCGTTCTCACAATCTTAATTTACTTTCCACATTGTTTCTCTACTTCAGCCTTGAAACCCTTAAAGGCTTCTAATGCTTCGTTCTTACTATGAAGCATATAGAGATACACGTATCGTAAGTAATCATCTATAAAGGTGATAAAGTATTTCTGACCATATGCGTCCATGTCAGGACAACATATATCTGAATGAATGATTTCTAATATGCTTGAACTCCTCTTGGAACCTTTCTTTGACTTGTTGATCTGCTTGCCTTTAATGCAGTCCACACAAGTATTAAAATCAGTAAAATCCAAAGCACTAAGTACTCCGTCATTTACTAATCTCTTTATTCTATTTATGGAGATATGTCCTATTCTCCAGTGCCACAAAATAGAGGATTCTTCATTCATAACACATCGTTTTGTACCAGCTTGAACATGGATAACATTATAAGTGGCATCATTTTGTAAATTAAGAGAGAAAAGACCATCAGATAATGTACCATTTCCAACAACCTTTGATTTATGAAATATATTAAATTTATTTTCTGAAAAGTTGAAGGAATAACCTAAAGGTACAAGTCTGGAAACTGAAATTAAATTCCTAGAAAAACTAGGAATATAAAAAGTCTTTTCTAACTTCAAAATGAAACCACTACTAAGCACCAAATCGCAGGTCCCAATGGCTTCCACATGCGACTGCATCTTGTTTCCTGAATAGATATTTTGCTCAGCTCCCACTGGCTTCCGCAGGTTTCTTAATCCCTGCAATAAATTCGTAATATGGATTGTAGAACCAGAATCAATCCACCATGTGTTATGATTAGCATCAGTCATATTAGCTTCATAAGTTACAAGTGAGATTGGATTATCTTTCTTCTCAAGCCATTTCTGAAACTTGACACAATCCTTCTTTATATGTCCCTTCTTTCTACAGAAAAAACATGTGGATTCTTTCTTGATGTCAGTTTCAAGAGGTACCTTTCCTTTCCCCTTCTTTTTGGCAAGATATGTCTTCTTTCTTTGTGTAACTGTGAATGTACTTTCACTTGTTTCCATCAGCAGTCGGCCCTCCTCTTGAACACACATGGTCAGAAGTTCATTAATAGACCATTTTTCCTTATGTGTGTTATAAGAGATCTTAAAGGGACCATATTGTTGTGGAAGAGTTCAATGTAAGTGCACAAGGAAAGTGACAGACATTTCAACCTCAAGTGTTTTTAATTGAGCCGCTAAGTCTCGCATTTTCATGATGTGCTCACGCACACCTTTCACACTGGTGAGCTTCATTGACGAGAATTTCATAATTAAGGTACTATCAAGTGCCTTATCTGAAGTAGCATATTGTTCATCAATAGCCTTCAGTAATGTTTTGACATCATTATACTGTTCGACAGAACCACGAATACCAGCAGCGATTTTGGTCTTGATGAACATGACACTCAAGCGGTTAGACCGCTCCCACTGTTCATGAAGAGCAATTTGAGATGGAGTGCTGGTTTCAATAATAAGTGGTTCGTCTTTTCTTATAGCATAATCAATGTCCATGCAAAAAAAAAAAAAAAAAAACACACACACACACACACACAACGAAGGGAAACTTTTGTTTAATATTAAAAAAAAGATGAATTCTCAACCATGAAACACGATGAAGAAAGGGAAAAGAGGTTGACAAACCCCACCAAAATCATGCAAAGAAGGAATGTAATGTGAGAGGAATCATGTGAGATAAAAAAAATTTAGAAAATTTTAACATCACAATCAGAGGAGAAGATATTACAAAATCTGCTATCTTATTGACAAAGAGGGTTTTGTGGGAGAGAGTAAAATGGTATACATTAAAAGCTTAAAAGATTAAAAAAATTTAAACAAATCTAAGCATGATTTTTGGCCATAAAAATAGGATTAACTTTACCCTTTTTTATTTACTTTTACGATATTTTTTTTTTTTTTACATTCTACTATATTTTGTAGCATGTACTAGGAATGTTGCTATTTTTTGTAAGTTATAAAGATATCTATTAAAAAAAAATCATAAAGCTATAGTGTGTTATAATTTTTTCAATTTTCAACTTCCAAACTTTTGGGCCCAGTTGCCGTGGTGGAGCACCACAAATTTTAGATTATTTAAGTTTAAGCTACATTGACAGGCCATGGAGTGGTGCTTTTTTATGTTTTCTCCAGAAAAACTTTGTGACTTTATTCTTGAGAAAATCCTTACCGTCCGGCAAAACTTTCATGTTATGACAATGAGGCTTAAAGTTCAGTTTTGATGATAAGAGCTAACTTAAATACATTTTTTTAACAAAGACAGAGAGTCTAAACAATAACACAACAATGTCCTATTTCTATTAATTATGTGTATTTAAACCTTATCCTACCTTGAAAAGGTATAGAGTCTGTTTTCGATAGACCAACGATTAAAGAATTTTTTTAAAAAAAAATTGATATGAAAAAATACAATGTGAAAGTAATAGAATAGAGAAAATACAGACATAAAAACTAATGATATCTAAAGTAAATGAAACAACAGTAGCAATACAACTGAAGCATGAAAACAAAGATAGCCAAAGTAAATGCAACAACAGTATCAACATAGACGAAGAACATATATATACATATATATAGGGTGAAATCATTTACACCCCTCAACTTTACTCTAAAAATCAAACTCCCCCCTCAACTATAAATAATAATCATTCTCCCTCCTTTATCGTATACAATATCTATTTTGCCCTTGATATTTTATTACCATTTGATGTATTTTTATAGTGTAATATAATTCTTTAACAAAAATATTCTACCTATAATTTAAATAACGTTTGTTACTATAGTAATTTGATTTTTTTAATATTATAGTAATTTGATTTCGTTAATATTATATATATAAAATAGTCTAGCCTTTTTATGAAATTATTATAATATAATATCATTTTTATGGACAGTATCAAGTGTACTAAGCATGTTGCACTAAGTATGTGCATAATATCCCCCTCTTAGTGTGTGTATATTTATTTAAACTTTTTAGTTTATTTTCTATTTTGTATATGAATTTTCAAGTTTTGATTATCATAAAACTTAGCGCTATTTTTAGTTTTTTTTTTTTTATGTATTGCATGCATTAAGTATATAATTTTTAAGTTCAATTGTGTGATTGACTAATAATTTCGAGTTTTAATTTTTATTGAAAGTACATGATATAAGCAAATTATTTTCAATCTAAATTTTTAAAATCACTTCATTTATTCATTATTGACGTCATCATTATTAATATATGTCCGACTATTATTTTTTACTCTTTTTTTATTTAAAAATAATATTTATTTATTTTATAGGCTACTCCATAATATATAATAATAAAATATAATTATATTGAGAAAAAGAAAAAGAAAAAGTTTGATAATATAGAGGGTGAAATAGGTATTTTGAAAAAATATTTGAGAAAAAGGGGGAGAATGATTATTGTTTATAGTTGAGGGGAGAGTTTGATTTTTAGAGCAAAGTTGGGGGGTGTAAATGATTTTCACCCTATATATATATATATACACACACACACACACACACATAAGTGTAATGCTAATGTTAATATGACTGAAATCACTTGGCTACTTTCTGATATTCTACACTTATTCTCGATATTTCCGATCTAGGGTCATGTCCTCGGTGATCTGGAGATGATCTATGTCTGGTCTAATCAACCTCACCCAATTCTTCTTTGGTTTACCTCTATTTTTCCGTAGACCCAACACCACCAACCCCTTATATCTCCTCACTGAGGCATCTATGAGTCCGAGTTTTCAAACTCTTTATGATTTGGACGATTTGGCGGTGTTTAAAGAGTATTTGATTTTTGATTTTTGAGACATAAAATAATTTCAGCTTATATTTTACAATTTTTTTAGAAATAGCTATCTTAATGAACTTCCTTTGTGTCTTGGAGAGAATTTTCCAAAGAAAATTATAAGGAAAATAAAACAAAATATGGTATAGTTTCATTAGCTATATTTTCAAATTAGGCAATATGTAAACTCAATCTTTTTCTTTTAATTTCATAAGTGAATATAGACAAATTCATATAGAAAATACACTTTTTCAATCAATCAAATTTGTAATTCCCTATGATGAATAATTACATTGTATTCATTTTTGATACAATAGTTTAGAGATTAATGTGAGTGGATATAACAAAACAAGAGTAATTGTGTAACTCTTTTCAACTGCATACGTTGAGAATAATATGTAAGAATATGTTGACTTGCACAAATTTATATCAGTATTTGTAAGTTAATTATTATCATTAAAAGATTGGCCCAAATAAAATGATCTAGTAAGATATAAATTTAGATAGACCTAATTAGACACCTCAGAAAGTATGGGTCTTATATGTAAATACCCAGATGCATATTTTAATTTAATGATGAGCTTAATTAGAAATACATAAAGTGTGTGCAACTATAAATAAGGTTACGGTCCATAAATCAGACGTATAGTTTCTTTTACGATATCTCATTGTTGGCAAATGACAATCACCCCCCAATGGTATCAGAGCCAATATGATCGTCGGCTAAATCACTTGTTATCCTCGTTAACTCGAAATTTTCTGTTAAGCCTGTTTTCTTGTTCATATCTCTTAGTCCTTATCCTTGTGTCGAGGTAACCGATTAATCTCCAGTTTAGACGGTTGCAAGCCATAAAGTTCCGTTGGATTAGCCCGTTGAGTCTAGGAAATAGGGCCGGACCCGGATTGGTGTTCCCGTCGCTTAGCTACATAGGATAAGAACGAAAGAAATCTGAATAAAGAAAACACCTTAATAGAAAAGAGTAGAGTTAACTATAGGATAACCCCCCCCCCCCCTCCCAGAAGAAAACAAAAACACTTAACTCCCGTACCTAATGAAACACTGGTTTAATAAATATAATAATAATAAATATTATATCTATTTTATGAATATATGTTTCTCTGATTTAATAAACAACGATAATCCTTACGTAGAAGAAACTCTTCTGTTATATTATAAACTTTGGAGAAGAGATTTCCTTAATAAAAATAAAAATATAATATTTTAAAAATGAATATGGATCCAGGTTATCTAGAACTCTGGATAAATACTGATAAAGAAATTAGTGACCATGAAAAGCTTTTAAAGGATAATTTACATAGATATCTTTCAACAGGAAATATTGATTTTCTACATTATATGCAAAATAATATTTCAGAAATACTTAGGTTAAAACCTATAGCTGAAAGTTATTATAGAAAAGCTTGTGATGGTCCAGGAGCTCATTATTAAAATGGAAGAATCATCACAGTCAGTATTAAACAGTATAAACCTATCAACAGAAGTTGATAAAATATCAAAAATAGAAAATAATCTGTTAAATTGGAATATTCCCAAAGAAAGGTTAGAAAAGATATATGAAGTCGGAGGATTTGACTTCATAAATAGATTTAGTATTAAAACATGTGAGACAACAATTACTATAAATCAGTCAGTTGAAACAATTCAACTATTGTCTATAAAAGATATAGAAAAATATAGAAAAAGTTATAAGTTCCTACATATAGGACTAGTACACCGGCTGTAAAACCACTTCATAGACTAGGATTAGATATTCCTATATGTTTATTATTAAGAGATAATAGATTCCTAAACTTTGATGATTCATCAATAGTCGTATTACAAAGTAACATGGCAAATGGGCCAGTATACTTTAATTGTTATCCGAATTTCTCAGTTGATATTAATGACCCAACAATATTAGATGTTCTAACATTAAATGTTAAAACAAAACATTTAAATAGTAAACATCAAACCAGAGAAATAGCTATAATATATAGAGTATATTATAAATTAATGAAAACTACTCTAGCTCCCAAAGCTAAACCAAGTAGAGCTCATAAAGGAGTTACAATGTTAATGGAAGCAAATATTAAACATCATAATATATTTGTCCCAAGATTACTTAAATGGGATGAAGTCTTATCAAAAAATGAATGGCACTTTGATTCCATCACGGAACCAAAAGTGGAAGATGAATCTATACAAATAGAACAAGTTATACAACATACAGATGGATCAATAGATTTAAAATTCCTAAAATCTAGATCCATTAATGCTACATCTTCATCTTCCAGAATGTCCTTTTCAAGGCCGTCTACTTCTTGTCCCCTGGAGGAAGAAGACATAATAAGCAAAAATTTAAAAGGTGTTAACTTTAGTAAAAGAATTCCACAACCAGAATACAAACCTGTCATAATCAATCAACCATCAAGCCCAACCATTTGTTTCATTTATCATTCCTAAGGAATCATTTATTTCACTAAAGGTTGGGCTTGATGGTTGATTGATTATGACAGGTTTGTATTCTGGTTGTGGAATTCTTTTACTAAAGTTAACACCTTTTAAATTTTTTGCTTATTATGTCTTCTTCCTCCAGGGGACAAGAAGTAGACGGCCTTGAAAAGGACATCCTGGAAGATGAAGATGTAGCATTAAAGGATCTAGATTTTATGAATTTTAAATCTATTGATCCATCTGTATGTTGTATAACTTGTTCTATTTGTATAGATTCATCTTCCACTTTTGGTTCCGTGATGGAATCAAAGTGCCATTCATTTTTTGATAAGACTTCATCCCATTTAAGTAATCTTGGGACAAATATATTATGATGTTTAATATTTGCTTCCATTAACATTGTAACTCATTTATGAGCTCTACTTGGTTTAGCTTTGGGAGCTAGAGTAGTTTTCATTAATTTATAATATACTCTATATATTATAGCTATTTCTCTGGTTTGATGTTTACTATTTAAATGTTTTGTTTTAACATTTAATGTTAGAACATCTAATATTGTTGGGTCATTAATATCAACTGAGAAATTCGGATAACAATTAAAGTATACTGGCCCATTTGACATGTTACTTTGTAATACGGCTATTAATGAATCATCAAAGTTTAGGAATCTATTATCTCTTAATAATAAACATATAGGAATATCTAATCCTAGTCTATGAAGTGGTTTTACAGCCACTTGTACTAGTCCTATATGTAGGAACTTATAACTTTTTCTATATTTTTCTATATCTTTTATAGACAATAGTTGAATTGTTTCAACTGACTGATTTATAGCAATTGTTGATTCACATGTTTTAATACTAAATCTATTTATGAAGTCAAATCCTCCGACTTTATATATCTTTTCTAACTTTTCTTTGGGAATATTCCAATTTAACAGATTGTTTTCTATTTTTGATATTTTATCTACTTCTGTTGATAGGTTTATACTGTTTAATACTGACTGTGATGATCCTTCCATTTTAATAATGAGCTCCTGGACCGTCACAAGCTTTTCTATAATAACTTTCAGCTATAGGTTTTAACCTAAGTATTTCTGAAATATTATTTTGCATATAATGTAGAAAATCAATATTTCCTGTTGAAAGATATCTATGTAAATTATCCTTTAAAAGCTTTTCATGGTCACTAATTTCTTTATCAGTTTTTATCCAGAGTTCTAGATAACCTGGATCCATATTCATTTTTAAAATATTATATTTTTATTTTTATTAAGGAAATCTCTTCTCCAAAGTTTATAATATAACAGAAGAGTTTCTTCTACGTAAGGATTATCGTTGTTTATTAAATCAGAGAAACATATATTCATAAAATAGATATAATATTTATTATTATTATATTTATTAAACCAGTATTTCATTAGGTACGGGAGTTAAGTGTTTTTTTTTTTTCTTATGGGGGTTATCCTATAGTTAACTCTACTCTTTTCTATTAAGGTGTTTTCTTTATTCAGATTTCTTTCGTTCTTATCCTATGTAGCTAAGCGACGGGAACACCAATCCGGGTCCGGCCCTATTTCCTAGACTCAACGGGCTAATCCAACGGAACTTTATGGCTTGCCAACGTCTAAACCGGAGATTAATCGGTTACCTCGACACAAGGATAAGGACTAAGAGATATGAACAAGAAAACAGGCTTAACAGAAAATTTCGAGTTAACAAGGATAACAAGTGATTTAGCCGACGATCATATCTTTAAGTAACTGTGCATATAACTAAAATAGTCTTATCACTGATCTCTAGTTGTAACAATTACAGCAAGAAAGCAGAATCAAGACTTTAGAAACTTGTGATTTAAAATACAAAACTACGATACTAGTATATCTTATACTATGATCACGTTTTATCTCTGTATAGGAGATTTACCTGTTGAAGACAAGTAGGAGGGAAGTAAATTTCAACGGCAAGAATTCCAACATTCTTTGGTTCACAAATAGCCATTATTTCTCTGAATATTTCACACACACACACACACACACAGAGTTGCCAAAAAGGAGAGAAAATAATGGAAGCCTTGCAAAGAGAGAGGGGAGAAAGTTTGTGTGTGTGGAGATATCACATGTTTCTTTTAACATATTTATACTGGTGTGCTCATATACTATTCACCTGCCTACCGCAAAACTGATAAATATTTCTAATTTGTTATTATTCCGCAGCCTTATAAAACGTCAAAGTAACGAATCTGATATTTTTAAGTAAGTAGTAGCGTGATCAATTATTTTACCAGTTTAACTTTTATATACGGACAATTTTAATAAACTTTATATATCATTTAAAAGATAATTACAGTACTCATACATAAAAAGTATAGAAAAACTTTGATGAACATAAATTTGATATGTGACATCAGTCAATAAGCTTATATTTTAACCATTTCACTAACCATATTTTCCATTTTAACTCAAGAGGTATATGGAAAAATACCAGATCTGCATCTGTATTTTGTCACTAGGGACAAATCCACTTTAAAGAACAAATTTGAAAAATACAAATAAAAAGACCCCAACAACTGACAGCCAACCTTGACCCCAGCTCCCTTTTGCCAATGTATGAGTGTCTTGGGCTATGCCTATTGGCTAGATAATATAATATAATTGGACTATTCATCATGGAATCTAGTGTTTCTATTAGTATTTTATTCCTAAGAAAAGGAGCCGGAGAAAAGTAGAATTTTCACCCTGAAACATTCAGGTAATGATCCTAATATATTATTTGAGTTTATTATGTGTGTTTGAATATATTTTGACGGTAAAACTTGGAATATTAGACATCGCCCTAGTAACGTAAATTGATAGTTTAACGGGTCAAATGGACCCTGATAATGAAATTGATTATATATTCATACTCAGGGAGTTATGGGCAACTTATAAATGTAATTTATTTGGGGTTTGGTTATGTGGCCTTAAACCCTGTATATAGGCCTGGCCTGCGTCTTGCGTATGCGAATAGGGTATCAGGCTCCTAACCGGATTGCCCTAGACATCTAAGAGTACAAAAGAAGACAGATACCTCCTGAAGGGAGCAAAATGCAACTGAAATGATAACCAATAAACTTGTGGCCATCCGGAATAAAAGCTGGCTCACCCTGACAGCTGAAGTCGTCTTCGCTCCTTCACAATGTGGCGAACTCAATCCTGGAGCAAACCTGCCGCAACGAAATAGATAGACAAGAAACAAACAACAAACAAGGGTGAGTCAAAAGGACTCAATAAGTGGGGCAGACAATCACTGGTATGGAGCGTTTTCCCGAATGGAGTTTTACACGGCGCGAATCTGAATTAGTCGGGATTTCAATAAGGATACCGGACACCGAGTGAGAAACCAAAAAAAAAAAAAAAAAAGTTTCAAAGACCAAATAAGTTATTGCGTCTTCCTCCTCCCCACTATCAAAAATAAAGAAGCCTAATTAAAATGGTCAAAGTCGAAAACCACCAAATTCTGAAGTTCTGTCATTTTACCAAATCTCAATTTTCTAGTATACTATAGTAATAAATTTTCGTAGAATTTCTGCAAGAAATTGAAAAACTACGTAATTTCAAAATTGATTAGAAATAATGTTGGTGAATAGCATGTTATATGCGAGACAAAAGTAGGAATCAATAGATATCACATCCATAATTAATTCAACCATCTACAGTGGTAATTTTAATAATTGTAAATTAGTGAAGTAAGAGTCAATAGAGTACTACTACTACTAAAAGAAGCAGACATTGAGTTGAGCAACCGAAATTGAAGATTGCCCATATATCAACTTTTAATTCTTTCTTTTAATTTTTAATTTTCTTAACATCAACTATACGCATGTTCTCTGTTTTGGATAATTGTTTGTTGCTTAAGGTAATTATGGACCTATGGTTCATGTTTCATGCTGTCAAGTCGCCATAAATCTACAGTGATTGAGTGCGTAGTATAATATCATATGTTAGAATATTAGAACGAATGAAGCTGGCTACATTTTTCATTTTTTTTTAATCAATGAAGCAAGCTATGAATCATAAAATTTTTTTGTTTCACTTGACTTTTTTCTATTTATATTAGTTTCCTACACGGTTATTTATTTATACAAGAAGAGCATATACAAAGGAGGTAATTAATGTAGACGACAAATTTCGTGCCCGAAAAAAAATCAAGATAAGTATCCACAAGTATAATTTGATTTAGAAGAAAAATAATGGGGGATTACAATCTCTACAATATCTTAAACTAGAAGATGTAATCCTCTTATTCTTCTTCACGGATTTGATTCGAGGGTATTTGAGCTTGATCTCGAATTTGGTGGATTTGATTTGATTCAATTGAATTTGAGAGATTTAATTTGATTCAAGGCCTTGAGAACTTGTTCTTGAATATATGGATTTGACTTGATCACAAATGTGGAGGCACGCTTTGATCACGAACGTGGATATGGACTTTGATGTATAGATGACTTTCAATCATTACTGGAGCGAAAGACTTCTCAATCATAGCTAGGAGGAACATGCTTAGGCTGATATGTACTTCGGATGTTCTTCTCTCTTGATTCCTCTCGTTTGGCTCATAGTTGTAGGAGAAGAGAGTTTGTGATGAATACAAACTTTATTCCTTCAATTTGATCGGTTCATTTGAATCATCAACGCTATCACAAAAACTACCTGATAAACTTGTATTTGATCGGCCAGAACTGTGTCATTTGGACACTTGGAAGATTTTGATTGACTATCAATTTGATTAGACATTCTATTTCATTTATATACATGTCACAATTTCATTGGTCCTTGATTTGACTTGGCGTCACGTTATTTAACACATTTAGTTAAATCTATGTATATTGGACTTAATCAATATCATCAATTATATTAGCCCATTATATTTACTTGGACTAATATTTTTTGAACTTAAAATATAACCCACATAATTTTATAGACTTGAATTCAACAAAATTTACATGTCTACTATGAGATCGATTCAAATCATTTACTCCTGAGGTCTTGGACTCAAATTTTGAAATGGACTACTCCCATTACTGCACCTACTTAGAAGGAATCTGAATTAATGATCAGAAAATTTCGTACCTCACACAACGTCTCCACTGTCCAAGAATCATGGTATAGCTTATGATTTGTCGAATGCAAGAGATGCTACTTTTCAGATTTTTTAGTATAATTGTCGATAATAACAAAGGCAATAATAGTATGTTGAGAAATCCACCAGCATAATTAATTAATAGCTGCTATTTTTGGTGTCTCTTCTCTCTAGTGTTTGTAGAAGGAAGTAAAATGTCCAAACTTTTATCATTTAATTATAATCAATTAAATTCGCATTCTTACATTAATCTATCACTTAATCATATGTTTCATAGTAGCGTGATGAGGTGCAACGCAGGCAATCTGGTCTATACACATCGGTTTTGTATACAAATTAAAGCGTCAAAGCTTGGAACCATTTTAACGTGAGTTTTGTATTTATTACTATTGTTTAACCAAAGAGTGATACCACGTTCGCCCAGGCCTGTCGGCACAATAAGAGAATGAAGGAGCTAATTTGTTTGCTTGTGCAGGCGAGGACCACTCGGCTAGGGCGCGCCAGAGGAGCTTCGAGTGACTTTTTTATTTGCTCTTCGACAACCCTAACAAGTCACTCTGATAGGAGTAGGTGCTTGCAGCTCGCTTGCTGTCTACTAAATGAGCCTTCACTGCATGCTCCAGCTGATGCTATTGATATAAAAAAGACATTAAGAATAAATCGAAGGACGAAAGAACGAATACTTTCGGATTTCATGATATTAAATTTATCCACTATTACAATCAAAATTTTCTTTTATTTATGTGACTCAATGTACTATTATACTAGGTAAAATTTTGTGATTATACTATAAAATTTTATAGTATTAGGTCCAGTTATTTTAAAGTAAAATATTACTCCTATACAAGAATTATATATATATATATATATATTATACGGGTACGCCATATTTGTTTTGTTTTGCACGACTTTATCAATTTCAACGTTGGAATTTTGAAATGAAACAGAAAGCAACCACTGCAAGCCATAGTTGATCCAAGGTGGGCTTGACTTCAAGTACTAATTTTCAAGGGAAGTTATGTAGTACTTATCTAATAAGACTTTTAAGTAAACCATGATGGCTGAACTCTTGGTAACTGTCGGGCATGCATAAGACTGTTTTACTCAGAAATAATGCAATTTGTAATTGGTAAAGAGAATCTAAAATAACAATAAAATATATTAGCTGAGGTCCTACTTACTATTACTCTATTATTTATCACCATCATCCATGTTCATGTTTACTACTACTAGTCTACTACTATTACTGTCACTATTATTGCCTATTGGAAATTTTTTTTTTTTGGTTAAGGAGGAAATTTTATTCATAAACTACCAAGTTTCATTACAAAGAGGGACTATAGTCTAGGAAACATAGTTCCTATCCTGTCCATAGCAGCAACAGAAATGGAAAAACTAGGTGGTGTAGAGCATTAAGCTTTCAAAAATACTTAAACTACTTCCATTCTTGCCCAAAGAGTTTTGGACTTTAATATTGAATAAATGTAAAAGTATAACTTTGATACTTACTATTGCTCGTTAGTATAAATACTAAATATTGAGTAAATATAAAAATCTTACAAATACGGCCTATTGCTCGTTTAGCACTATATAAAGTGGCTACCATGCACAAATTCCACCATAACATTGATTAAATCAGTCAACTAAAAAAACCAAAAGAGAACACGATGTCGATACCTATACAAAAAATAAAAAATCAATTTGTTGAGAGTGGGATTTGAACCCACGCCCTTCGGACCAGAACCTTAATCTGGCGCCTTAGACCAACTCGGCCATCTCAACACTTGCTTCTCTTAGAGTCTCCACCCATTAAATTTACGTATTATTGGACTTAGCACAAAGGTAGTTCGAAGTTGAATTTTTACCAAATTTACAAGTATGACAATATTTTTGGGACGGACTAATTAAGAAACTATGACAAAAAAAGCGGGACATAGCGAGTAGTTTACACGGCAATGCATGCAAACGCACTCACTGTCTTCAAGTCGAGTTATATACTTATAATGTCATTGAATCTTTTTTTCTTGAGCCGAGAATCTATCGGAAACAACTTTTCCGTTTGGTGGGGGTAAATTGTGCGTACATCTCACCCTCCCCGACCCCACTTGTGGGACTACACTAGGTATGTTGTTGTAATGTCATTAAATCTTTTGGGGCAGTAAAAGGTCCCGTAAAACATATTTATGAAATTTAAAAGCTAATAATTGAATCAAAAACTAATAATCAAAGTAAATGTTAAAAATATTTATGAGAACAGAAAACTTACTATTAATATTGGAACTGTTTATTGAGCATGAAAGATCATTGTTTTACAGAGAGAGGGAAAGTAGGCAATATTTCGAAAGTGAGGATTTCGAGTGATGCCTTACTTCTGATTTCTACTTCTATTTATAGCTGCTAATGACACTATTCTCCTTTACAGGTGGAGAGCTATTAACGGGGAATCTTATCTTTTATAAAGTAAGATAAGATTTACATTATTGATGCTAATGGGGTCCTATTGTCAGGAATCTTATCTTTACAAAAGTAAAGTAAGATCTACATTATTGATACCACTTGGCACCTATTTGTCTATCTTTTGCTAAAAATCCGTGAGATATGCTTGAGCAATCCCGTGTGGGTCCTCCATATCTCCATTATCTCCTGCTGATGCTGTTGATGATGTTGTATCTAATAATTCAGTGATTTGATTTATTTCACTGCCATTTGCTTGGTCTAAATTTGCTAAGGCCTGTTGAAGTTTTCTTTTCAACGCTTCCTTTGATAATTTGTCTGTTGATCCGATCTTCGGTTGAACTTGTTGAACCTGTTTTTCTTTGTTCTTAGGGGTCCACCCCTTAATTTTTATAGTTTTAACAAGGTACCTGACCTTGCATAATACTTCTATATTGAATTCCCAACTAATAATATAGGACACTCTTTTAGCCATGAAGAATTTACATAACTGTATATGTTCTGGTAATGCTGCTAGTTCTTCGTTTTCTTTCTGGTAATTGGTGTGTAACTGTTTGAAAGAAGGTGACAACACCCTTTCGTCTGCTCCAAATGTATTCCACCATTCATAAAACCATCTTGGGATGAGATCCGTTGATACTTTTTCACAGAACTTGACAAACCATGAATGGCTGCCAGGTCTTAAGTATATGAAGTTAAACCATGCATTTTTATAGTCGTAAAAATTATAACCTGATATTTTAAAATCCACTGATAATGGAAATTGAATCGGCGTGTGTAGATGATCTACTGGCCAATCCGCCGGGCTTAAAATTCTTTTAATAGTAAACTTGGAGTACCTAATACTCCTTGGATCATTTTTATCTGCTAACTCATTTTCAATTTCTATTGAATTGGTTGCTATCAATATAGCTTCATAAAATTCTCTTGTTTTATAAGGGTTGTCTGTTTCCACATAATTTCTGTCTGTGTAACAAGACTTGATAATATCTATAATTCGTTTTTCAACTAATTTTCTCTCAATCGCAATGATTGGTACCTGTTGACTGTTTATCCAATCGAATTTCTGTTGACTTGCTGTTGAAGAATTTGCTTGTTCTTGCTTAATGGGAGGTTGAGGTTGTACTGCCTCAGAATAACTGTTTATGGTTCTTTTGGCATAACTATTTAAGGATTGTTTTGAGGTTCCTGGGGTTGCTTCTCTCTTTACCGGTGTAGGAGGAGGTAATTGAGGAAACTCTGCTAAAGCTGTATATCTGCTTATATGTGAGTTCTGGTTATGATGCTGCTCAAGGAATTGTCTTGGAGGTCTCACTGGATATAATGGCCTCATGTCTTCTCTGTAAAAATTCTCTAGTTAAAAAATCCGGAAGACTATTGTCTTCTCCTTTAATAAATTCTATTTGAAAATCAAAGCTAGATAATAAAGCTTGCCATCTGGCAAATATTTGTTTTGAAACTAAATTCTTAACATCTTTTTGCAAAACATCTTTTGCTGCTTTACAATCAACTCTTAAAAGAAATTTTTTGTTTATCAAATCATCTTGAAATTTAGTTATACATAAAACTATTGATAAAATTTCTTTTTTAATAGTACTATAATTTTTTTGAGTTCCGTTCCATATTCCAGAGCAATATCGGACTAATTGTTCAGACTCTTTTGGAGAGAGACGTTGTTTAAGAATTCCTCCGAAACCTATTTCAGAGGCATCGGTTTCAACAATCATAAAGGCATCCGGATGTGGTATGCCTAGACAAGGAAGTCTTTGAACAATACTTTTGACTTTTTGGACTGTCTGTGTTTGTTCTTGGCTCCAAGGAACTGGATTTTTCCAAAGACGCTGATAAAGGGGTTCACATATTTGTCTAAGGTTTGGAATAAAATCTGAAACATAATTGAGGCTTCCTAAAAACCTTTGTAGCTGAGTTTTATCTGTTAAAACATCTGAAAATTTTGTAGAGAATTCTATGGCTCTACAAATTGGTTTATACATGCCTTGAGACAAGTCATGTCCTAAAAATCTAATAGAGGTTTGAAATAATTTAATCTTCTTGGCACTCACTACCAGCCCATTTTTCTGAATAATATTAAGAAATATCTTTAAATGCTTAAAATGTTGATCTATATTTTCTGAAAATATTAATACATCATCAATATAAACTATTGAGAATGAACTATATGGGTTAAATATATTATTCATTATATTTTGAAATTCTGATGGGGCATTTTTTAACCCAAAGGGCATTACATTCCATTCATATTGGCCAAAGGGCACATTAAATGTTGTTTTATACTTATCCCTTTCATCTATTTGGATTTGCCAAAATCCTGATTTCATATCAAATTTACTATATATTTTAGCCTTATACGTTCTTTTTAATAAATCTCTTTTATTTGGAATTGGATATCGTATCCATCTTAATACTCTGTTTAAAGGTTTATAATTTATAACTAATCTTGGAGCTCCTCTTTCTCGTTCAGCATTATTATGTAAAATGCGGAACAACTCCAAGGTGACTTAGAAGGACGAATTATTTTCTTTTCTAATAATTCATTAATTTCTTTTTTACAATATTCCATTAATTCTTGGTTCATTTGAATTGGTCTAGCCTTAGTGGGGATAGATTCTTCTTCAAATCCTTCTATATACGGTAATCGTACTATATGCCTTTTTCTTTCCCAAAAGGCATTAGGTAGATCTGAACAGACTTTAGATTCTATTTCTTTTTGGGTTTGTAGTATTTTATCTTGAACTAGTTTATCTTTAAACTGGTTTTCTATTTTAACAATTTTAATTTCGTCTTTTATGTAATTTATTTGATTTTTTATCAATTGTATTTTATAGATACTTTTATCTTTTAGAGTATCTATCTCTCTTTGTTTTGGACCATTTAGGAAATAAAATATTATTTCTTTACCAAGATTATTGATAGTAATACCTGTTGTATTAACTGTAAAAGGAGATATCTGAGTTAAAAAGGGAGTTCCTAATATAACTTCTTCATTTAAATTTTTTATCAGAATAAAAGTATTTTTAAAGCATATGTTATTATTACATATATGTGCATTAGATAATTTATATTTTATTTTAAGTTTTTCTCCTGATGCAGAGAATAATTTTGCTGATGTTTTATCACAATATTTTGTTGGAATTAATCCTTCTACTATACAATTTTGGTCAGCACCAGAGTCTAATAAAGCTACTGTCTGGATACTGTATTCACTATTTATGACTAATTTTATTGGTACATACCATTTTTGAGACTTAATTTTAGAGATAGCCAAGACTCCCAATTCGTCGTCTTGTGCTTCTACTTGTTTAGTATTTGAACTTTCTCCTATTATTGTAGAATTTAACTCCTTTTGAGATTTTTGAATTAATTTTAGAGCAAGGTTTTCTTCCTCTATGTTATTAACTTTTTGTTTTAAAATATTAACTTCTTGTTTTAATGTTGTTAATTCTGCATAAAGATCTGATATAGATATTTTTTCTTCTTTTTTATCAAATTTTTGTAGAATATTTTTCATACTAAAAGGATTGGATATGTTAGGTTTATTTGATTCTCTACTTAAGACTATTTCTTTTAATTTTAAAAGATATTCTCTTTTAATTTCTTCATCCTTTATTTGGTCTATTAGATCAAAGAAGAATTCTTTATTTTCATTTGATATGACTTTTATTGAACCTGTCCCGCAGGTACATAATCCTTTAGGACAATCACACTCTGATTTGGAAGTGTAACTATCACTAGACTCATATGCTATATTAATTTGTTCATCATCACTTATGCTTTCCGTGGATGAACTTCCTTCTTCACTATTATCATTTTCGTCTAGTATAGCATATATTTTATTCTTAATGTCTTCATCTAACTCTAAACTATTAATTTTGTTTTTCTTCTTTGTCTTTACTCTACAATTATCTGCCTTATGGCACTTCCTTCCACAATTGTAGCATCTTCCTTCAAAAGAAGGTTGATTACTTTGACTTGTATTTTTTGGAATTTTCTTCCTGTATCTTTTGGAAGATTTTCTTTTATAATAACTATTGCTACTTTTGTCTTTTCTATTTATCCTTTTGGATCTTTTTGTTGCCTCGGTAGACGGGGCAGTTATCTTAGCATAACCAAAATCACTACAGAAATTTCATAATTCTTTCTTAGTGATTTTATAATCTCTTTTTAGCTGATTTTTTAATTTCATATCAGTACAAAGTTCTAAAGCTGTTATGTTAATAAAGCTTATTATATCACCATAGGTTAAACCATCATAAGGTATTTCACCGTTAAATATATCTTTTATTTTTTGTCTAACTTTATCTGCAAATAGCTGTGGTAATCCACTTATAAATTTTTCTTTCCAATAACTATGATTACAATCTTCTCTAATGATTACTTTATTTAGGAATATGTCTTTATACCATTTAAAGTCATGTAATTTTGGACATGATAAATTAGATAATATTTCTAAACTTCTATCTTTAAATACTTTTGGTTCTCCAATAAAGTGTTTAATTATAGCATATAATAAAGTATTTATAGCATCTTCACGTACTTGTTCTTCTATTGTTTGATTAGTACTATTACTTTCTTGTTTAACTACCTTTATGATTGTAGTAGCATTAAGGACAGTTTCTCTATCTCTATCTGACAGATAGTTGTCCCACCAATTTTTTAACATTCCTGTAAATCCGTAAGAAAGCAGGGTTGCTGCTTGCTTATCTGTATTACCTTTTATTTTATAGGCTGTTGCTGCTATTCCCATTTTATGTAATCTATTAAGTATTTGATGTTCTGCTTGTCCATCTATATTCCACTCAGTCATAGCATCACCTGTGTGCGAACTGAATGATACTAGATGTTCTTCTTCATACTGTATATCAGGAAATGTAGGTTTTTTATAATAATTTTTCTTATGATGATAATTAGATCCTAATTTATTTAATTGATTATTTAATTCAGATAAGGTTTTTACTGAATTTTCTTTCTCTGTTGGAATTGTATTTATTGTTAAAGATGATTTTAACCTTTTAGTAATTTCATCTAGAACATCACCTTTTATTTCCAATCCACCTTTAGGAAAACTAGGGAATTTATCTTTTGACATACTAGGTAGCCTGAAAATTGGATTTTCTTCAATATTATCTTCAAATTTTATTCTTTTCTCTGGGAATGGTTTAAAAGAAGACTTGCTTCTTGCTTCTTCTACCTGATTAGCTATGACATGTAGTATTTGATTTGTATAATTACTTTGTTCTATTAATTTATTAATATCTTTATTTTTAGGTTCTCCTTGGGCATCTATTGATGTTCTTTTAAAAGGATTTCCTATGACTACTTTATCACCTACTGGTATATTTATTTCTTCTAATGGGGGAATAGTAGATTCTATTATTTTATTACTTTTCGTATACCATTTTTTAACTACCATATTTAAAGATTCACAGTTAGCTAATTTTCCTGTATATTCAAACCATTTAAAAAATTCTAAACTACACTTCCATTTTTTCATATCTTTCATCCATTTATCTCTAAATGATTTCCTCTGTTCTAAAGTGTAATTGTTTCTATACCATTCTCTTTTAATATTATTCTCTGGTTTTACCCAGAGTTGTTGGAGATATTTTATATCTGGTTCAAATGGTTCTTCTAACGTTATCATTCCTAAGGAATCATTTATTTCACTAAAGGTTGGGCTTGATGGTTGATTGATTATGACAGGTTTGTATTCTGGTTGTGGAATTCTTTTACTAAAGTTAACACCTTTTAAATTTTTGCTTATTATGTCTTCTTCCTCCAGGGGACAAGAAGTAGACGGCCTTGAAAAGGACATCCTGGAAGATGAAGATGTAGCATTAAAGGATCTAGATTTTAGGAATTTTAAATCTATTGATCCATCTGTATGTTGTATAACTTGTTCTATTTGTATAGATTCATCTTCCACTTTTGGTTCCGTGATGGAATCAAAGTGCCATTCATTTTTTGATAAGACTTCATCCCATTTAAGTAATCTTGGGACAAATATATTATGATGTTTAATATTTGCTTCCATTAACATTGTAACTCCTTTATGAGCTCTACTTGGTTTAGCTTTGGGAGCTAGAGTAGTTTTCATTAATTTATAATATAATCTATATATTATAGCTATTTCTCTGGTTTGATGTTTACTATTTAAATGTTTTGTTTTAACATTTAATGTTAGAACATCTAATATTGTTGGGTCATTAATATCAACTGAGAAATTCGGATAACAATTAAAGTATACTGGCCCATTTGCCATGTTACTTTGTAATACGGCTATTAATGAATCATCAAAGTTTAGGAATCTATTATCTCTTAATAATAAACATATAGGAATATCTAATTCTAGTCTATGAAGTGGTTTTACAGCCACTTGTACTAGTCCTATATGTAGGAACTTATAACTTTTTCTATATTTTTCTATATCTTTTATAGACAATAGTTGAATTGTTTCAACTGACTGATTTATAGCAATTGTTGATTCACATGTTTTAATACTAAATCTATTTATGAAGTCAAATCCTCCGACTTCATATATCTTTTCTAACTTTTCTTTGGGAATATTCCAATTTAACAGATTATTTTCTATTTTTGATATTTTATCTACTTCTGTTGATAGGTTTATACTGTTTAATACTGACTGTGATGATCCTTCCATTTTAATAATGAGCTCCTGGACCGTCACAAGCTTTTCTATAATAACTTTCAGCTATAGGTTTTAACCTAAGTATTTCTGAAATATTATTTTGCATATAATGTAGAAAATCAATATTTCCTGTTGAAAGATATCTATGTAAATTATCCTTTAAAAGCTTTTCATGGTCACTAATTTCTTTATCAGTTTTTATCCAGAGTTCTAGATAACCTGGATCCATATTCATTTTTAAAATATTATATTTTTATTTTTATTAAGGAAATCTCTTCTCCAAAGTTTTTTGACATGGTAAATCTTAGGTAAATGTAGTCATCTACAATTTGATTCTTACAAGTGGTATCAAGAGCCAATATCATGTTTAAATAATTGAGATCAATATTATTATTTGTGCTAAGCCTGGATACCAAACAACACAGTCTGTACCAACTGGATCCTGCCTGCATAGGATGGCCTTTTTGCAGGGAAAATTGCAAAACTATGACACCATAGGGGGAATTTACAAAACTATGACATCTTAGGCAATGGTTTGCCTTATTGACCTTGCGTAATTGATTTTACAAGAATGACCTCACTAACTTGGCAAGTGCACCCACAGGGGCAGCACTTGACCTTTTATCTCTGTTAATATTCTCCCCAGATAACTTGAAGTGCTGACTTGCAGGCAACACTTGCAATGTATACTTGAAGTGTTTCTACCAAGGGAAAACTTGTAGATTTATAATGTGAAGTGTTGCCTACCGAGACCATTTCGCTAAATCATTCTTAAGTGGGGACAAAAAATCATAACTAAGGATAAGGGGGTACATGTAGTAAAATTTATTGCTTTTTTGCAGTCTAGGATGAAATTTCTGCCACTATATTGTCAATAAGAGGTTGGCATTGCACCAGTGTGAGCTTCTTTGTTGATAGTGGAATGCCTAGATACTTGAAATGCAGTTCACCCACTGTGCATCCTAGAATTCGTATGATTTGCTCCTTTTCTGCATCCTTCAGTCTTCCAAAGTACATATCACTTTTCCCTAAGTTTGCTTGCAAACCAGAAGCTCTAGAAAGCTGTAAGAATCCACTATATGTAAGCTAGACACAGCAACATCTCCTCTAGCAAATAACAATAGGTCATCTGTAAAGCTTAGATATGTAATCCCCAACTTTGCTCATTATTGGTATAATATAATTTACATTTTTGGAAAACAACCTTTAAGTATATATTAATGATATATATTATGTGTAATATATGTATATTGTCACATATATTTTTATATACCTTAAATATGCTAAATATATATTATTGTTATATCATCTACATTTGGAACTACTTAATTTACACTATTAATATATCATATATTTTAAATAGTAAAATTGATTTTATATATATATATATATATATGAAAAAGAAAGGAGAGAGTTGATCTAAGATATACTGCTAATATACATATATATGCAGTTAGGGATATATCCATCGGTTTGATTATTGTTCGTTTGGTTCGGTTTTATCGGATTTTAAGAAACAAAATAACAATGAAGATAATAAGAATGATAAAAAGAACTTTTCCTAAAAAAATAAATGATAAAGAGATTTTTTTCTATAAACGAATGATAAAGAGAACTACAAGTATGCTCTTAATCTTACATGAGCAACTTGAAATTTTAACCTAACTACGCCTAAAATCTTTCACTCTTGCCGTTACAATAAATCCTGGAAAAATTGAAAATAAATATTTAGAACAAAAGAAAGAATTAAATCAAACTTATATTTACGCGATGTTTCTGCTTTCGATATGTCATAACTCATATATCAAATTGAACATGCAATGGTTACCGAAAGACTATGCCAAACTAGAATTTGATTTGCCTTTAAATTTTATGTGTTTGTGAGTTCTATTTTTTTACCAAATTTAATATAACTATAAGTTTATTGAATGAATTGGACTCGTTGGACTAAATGAGTTGGTTTCTTTTTAAAATGGACTTAAAAGTTAGCCACTCCTTTGACTAAATGAGTTGGTTTCTTGTTAAAATGGACCTAAAAGTTAGTCAAAAAAGTAAAATTTAATAACATTTAATGTACTACAAAATTTATTGAAAAATGTATATTTAAATTATATTATAAAAAATACTATATTAATATATATAATTTGTCGGTTCGGTTTGGTTATTTCTTCGGTTATTTTCATGAAAACTGAAACGACCTTAAGTAGTCGTTTCGGAAGTTAGGACTCCGATGGGCATGCCGATAATTTTAAAAACTTCGTAATGTCCATTAGGACCTGTCTGTAAAATTTGAGTTAAATCAGACCTTGTTTGGTACGTATCGAAAGAAGGTTTCAGTTTTTATTGTCGAAAAATATTAAAAAGAGATTTTCGAGCTCGGTTTTGGCGAATGAGCTCCGATTCGAAATCCGAAAGCGCTGTTGGGTTCGTATGATTAGTTGTGACTTTTGTGATTTTTCGAAAGTGAATTTCGATGTTGTTCGGCTAGTTTCCGCTAAAATGCCGAAAGTTAAATAATTTGACTTTTTTCTATTTAAATTCGCATCTTGAGTTTCGGGAACCCGATTTGATATCTGCCTTAGCGAGTATACTATATGTATTTTGTATAACTTGTATGCAAAAGTTGGAATTGTTTCGAATATCGTAGGGTACCGTTTTAATTTTTATCGTAGCAGCGAATTTTAAAGGAAAAAGAAAAAAAAAGACAAAAGACAAAAAAAAGAAGAAAGAAACTGAAGCTTGGAAAGGCGGTGGCACAATGTGCAGGGATATATATACCCTTATAACAAGCTTTACTTTGAAGCTCAAAAAGGAAAAGAGAACAGACAACGAAACAAAAGCAAGGAAAGGAAAAAAATGCCAGAAAATGAGAAAAGAGCCGGGAAAATAGTAGAATTTTTACCCCGAAATATTCAGGTAATGATCTTAATGCATTATTTGAGTTTATTACGTGTGTTTGAATATGTTTTAACGGTAAAACTTGGAATATTAGACATCGTTTTAATAAGTTCAATTAATAGTTTAAAGGGTCAAATGGACCCCGATAATGGAATTGATTATATATTCGTACTCAGTGAGTTATGGGCAACATATAAATATAATTTATTTGGGGTTTGGTTATGTGACCTTAAATCCCGTACGTAGGCCTGGCCTGCGTATTGCGTATGCGAATAGAGTATCAGGTTCCTAACCGGATTGCCCTAAGATATGAGGAATGAAGCCTTTAGCCTAATTGATATATTTTTCTGCTTAGTGAATAGAGTGGGATCGTTTGGCAAGGAAACCAAAGGATAAAGCAGTTGTTGATTAGCAAGTGCTAACTTTTGGAAGAGGTAAGTGTTTATATCCATTTCTTTGGAGGCACTTGGCCTCATGGATTTTCTACCACGTGTTTCTTTTGCGTGTAGCTGCCGATAGGCGTACTCATTACGCCTTAGCTTTGAATTTACATTGTATATTATATGTTAAGCCCTGTTGTTGGTATTGCATTGAGCATATGAGCATTGCACTCTGGTTTTGACCATTGCATATACTTCCCGGTTGGCGATGAGAGTCCCGCACCGGTGAAAGGTCATTATTGCATATATCTCCCGGTTGGCGATGAGAGTCATGCATCGGTGAAGGGTCATTATTGCATATATCTCCTGGTAGACGATGAGAGTCCCGCACCGGAGATAGGTATCAGGCATATGTGACTGTATGGCATCATATTGCATTCATACGCATTCCATCGCACATATTGAGGGGTAGGAGGATTCCGCCCCAGGAGCAGGAGGATTCCGCTCCATTGCACATATTGAGGGGCAGGAGGATTCCGCCCCAGGAGCAGGAGGATTCCGCTCCATCGCACATATTGAGGGGTAGGAGGATTCCGCCCCAGGAGCAGGAGGATCCCGCTCCATTGCATCATATTGAGGGTAGGAGGATTCCGCCCTAGAAGCAGGAGGATCCCGCTCCATTGCATCATATTGAGGGTGGGAGGATTCTGCCCTGGAGTAGGAGGATTCAGCTCCATTCATTTGACACATGTGACTTTTTGCATCATATTTCATTTCATCTCATTTCATTTCATACCATTGTGTAGACTTGTGGTACATAACTACTGTTCTGCTTATACGTGCATTGCTTATTTGTCTATATATTTC
The DNA here is from genome assembly GCA_037355625.1 of Petunia x hybrida. Taxonomy (NCBI): domain Eukaryota; kingdom Viridiplantae; phylum Streptophyta; class Magnoliopsida; order Solanales; family Solanaceae; genus Petunia; species Petunia x hybrida. The sequence continues at coordinate 5,457,160 of JBBBVM010000059.1, read as the reverse complement.
TGGCTCGTATTCTGAGTTGCGGGGATCGGGTTGCACGCCGCAACGGTATAAATATATGGATCAGGTTGCTCGCCGCAACAGTATAAATATATGGATCGGGTTGCACGCCGCGACAGTATGAATATATGGATCGGGTTACACGCCGCAACAGGATGAATATATGGATCGGGTTGCACGCTGCAACAGGATGTATTTCTGATGGTTGATGTGTTCGGGATACCTATATGTTCTGGCTATCTTACTTTCCTGGTTGTTGATGAGTTTGTGATTCCATACGTGTTTCTAGTTATTATCTGGCTCTGCCTTTTCATAATTTAAATAAAAGGAATTTGGTTTATCTGTTTCTTTTCTCCCTGGCTAGCTATCATATTCTTTGAGGTGGCTAGTCTGCCCCACTTATTGAGTCCTTTTGACTCACCCTTGTTTGTTGTTTGTTTCTTGTCTATCTATTTCGTTTCGGCAGGTTCTCTCCAGGATTGAGTTCGCCATGTTGTGAAGGAGCGAAGACGACTTCAGCTGTCAGGGTGAGCCGGCTTTTATTCTTGATCGCCACCAGTTTATTGGTTATCATTTTAGTTGCATTTTGCTCCCTTCAGGAGGTATCTGTCTTCTTTTGTACTCTTAGATGTCTAGTCTGGATAGCCCTAAACCTAGTATGTTTGGTAGTCAGCTATTTTGTACAGCTTAGAGTTATCAGTATGTCTGTTTTTTTTAAGTCTTGTTCTTATTTATGAGTTGGATTTATATTCATTTTTCTAATTTAATTGGTAAGGGTTCGCCCGACGGGTCTAGGGGAGGATGTCGGGTGCCCGCACGGCCTAGCCGGATTTCGGGTTTAGTTTGGATTTCGGTTTGAATCAATTTTTTACCAAATCATGAACACCCCTATATGTGGTGTATGAAAAAGAAATGAGAGAGTTGAAATACGAGGGATGCGTGGAAAGAGTAAATGAAACTTGTTTGAGGTTTTCTCGCTGTTGAACCCCAAAAAATTAACCCCGAAAAGGATAAATTCAGGAATATCAACTAAATGGACTAACTCTGTTGGAGTTTTTGGAGTCGCCTCCCAATTTAAGGAAAACAGGGAACCAAATTAACAAATGCGTGCAAAACTCTGTTTTAGAAAAAGACGGTCTTTTCAGAGATTCTATGTAAAAGGTTTTATTAATTTCGGAAGAAGGTTTTTAAGGCACTTCCGAAATTCCGTTAAAAACGGTTAATCCGACAGGTTTCCAAAACATTTGCAAAATATGCTTTTCTAGAAAATTTATCTAAAAATAATTAATTGAAATAAAACTTGTTTATGAAAAATATTTAATTTGCACGCATTTTGCTAAATGGCCCCAGTTTGCAATACATTAAATAACGACTTCAAAATAAAAGGCAATGAACATAAAGTAAAGCAATATACAAACAATCAAATATTATTGATAAATAAAATATTTTACACATTTTATTTACATAAATATCTAAGGAAAGGAATGCAAAGTTAAAGATAGAACCCGAGATATTGATCAACTCGCGGGAGCCTTGAATTTTCTAAATTTTCTAAGGTCTTATGTCTTGAATGCTTGAGTTCGAATTCCAGCCCAAACCACTCCAATGCAATGGACTATCCCCATTTGTAAGTTAGCCAAACGCGTCCCCAAGTTGTTCGTGCCAAAATGTACCTCGCAAAAATGTGAAAATGAAATCTGATTAGTATAATAATAAAGTATAATAACTAATGAAAATAAAAATAATAATAATAAAAATATAAGTAATAATAATAATAATGATATATATATATATATATATATATATATATATATATTAATAATAATAATAGTAATAAGAATAATAATAATAGTAATGGGGTTTTATTTTTGTAAAATCTAGGCTCAGGTTTGTACGGCGTGTCGAGTAGAGGCTCGAAATTTTAGTACGGCTGCAAATACGGAGCCCGGGCCGGTTGCCATGCCAAGTACCAAACCCACCACTCTATTCGACTTGCTTTGAATTAAATTCATACATTCATCATCGCCTATTTGTTTTTGTAGGGGCGCGTAAGGGACGTTTCAATACGTAACGGGACGTAACTCGTTGGCCTCCAAACGTCAGGCCTAACGGTGTAGTATCCGTTCAAATCAGTGGTATGCCTAAAAATATAGTATTTTCATAGGCTAATTAGCATAGTATTTGTCCAAATCAATCCAATGTTCCGTAATGGACAAAATTTATCCAAAATGAATCTCTGCACTCAGAAAATCCAGTTAATGCATAACAGGTCCAATTTTATCAAAACAGCAGAACAATGAACAAAGTTAACAGAACATAGAGCCCAAGAAATTTCCACCATCAATAGACCAGATTAATCGCCCAAGGGAACCAAAATTTATAGTAGTCGTGAATCGAGCTTCCAATTGAAACAAGAACAGAAACAGGTACGCCAAACAAAGCTAAGGAACCAGTGGAAAAACCAATGGTTCGAACTCAACCAGGTCCCAATGAGCGGAAACAGCAGTGAACATCGCCGATCTAAAATCCGGCTAAACTCCGGTGGAAACAAGCAAACGGAGCAGTAGCCAACAGGATGGAGGAGCTATCACCAGTGCAATAAACTCAAAACAATAGAGCAACACAGCAGTGCCCAAGCAAACGGGGAAGGATCTTTGGACTAAAGCCAACGACAAACAGAGCAAGGGAGGAGCGACACCAGACGCCTGGCGGCGTCGCTACCAACTCCATCAGCCCCTTTCAATTCCAAACGCTGCAGCTCCACCACCACCGTTTCAATTCAATCACAAATCAACAAGGGCTGGAGGCGAACAAGGAGAACAGGAATCCCATCAAAACAAACGACAGCAGCGACCTAAGGCGGAGGAGCGACCCCAGCTAGGTAGCGGCGTCGCTACCACCCCAACCTTTATACATCCAATTTCTGGTCACAAATACCAATAGAGGGATTTTCGATATATGCTCTGGTGGTGTTTATACCACTGCTTCGATCTCCCTTAACCCCTCCCCCTTTTGATTTGATTCATCAGTACCCCCACCGGCGTTCACCTTATCCCCGTCCCTGTTCCAGATTTGTGCGTGCGTGTATCAGTACGTGTGTATGGTGTGGTGTTGGAGAGGGATATGTCTGTATGATGAGTATTGTCTATATTTTTTAGTGTGTGTTGATGTGTAAATGGTGTTTTTTTTTTAGATCTGATTTTTGTAGGGTGTAGTTGTAGAGGGAAGATGATGATGAATAGTGAGGGTGGGGTAAGAAAATGAGTGAGGGTGTGTGTGGCTAGGGTTATAGATAAGTGTGTGTATATATATGTATAGGGCTTTGCAAAGGTAGGCTGGGTTTTAAGGTTAAGAACACAATTAGCCTTTTTTAGGATAAATTGAATAGGTAGAATGGGCTACGCGAGTCAGACAAAATAGAGGTTGCGTCTTTCACATTTGGCCTCTTTTCTTCAAAATTAATGGGTTTTCTCTTATTATTATTATTTTATTTTAATTTTCACTTCTAACTTTAATTATAAAATATAGCAATAATTTATTAATTTTAGGAAAATTTCGGGACAAAATTGGGTGTCAACACTCGCTGAAAGAAAGAGCGAAGGAAAATTCTTGTTTGAAAATTTGTGAGTTTAATTGATAGATATTCTATTTAATTATGTTTGAAATTAGCAGATTCTCAGTGATTTTCGGTTGCATATTTATTGGAAGTGAGAGAGGGAGGAGATAACTATCACATAGGGATCACAATAATTTGGTATATTTATAATTTATTTAATAGTACTATATTTAAGTGGTAGTCATGGAATTATAAATCTTATACATTAGTTAGTTATGAAAATCCCTTTAATTAAAGAGCATATTTGTCCGTTTGAGAATGGAAAAAAAAAAAAAAAAAGAGAATTGTCTGTTTGGGTGAGTGATATCACATCGGTTGAGACTTAGAGCCCATTATCTCAAAATGGGTAAAATATGGGCGAAGTGCACCAAAGGCCATTTTTGGCAGTGATCTTTGGTTTGAGGCCATATTTTTATTGATTTTATATGAGATGTCACTTTTTGGAACTTATATTATTTTGGGTTGAACTTCACACAAGTTCAGTCTACAAGGATTGAAGTTCAACTTCAGCCTATAAGGGTTGAAGTTTACACATCTATACCTAAAAGTTCAGCCCTTATAGATTGAAGTTGAAACATCATAATTTAGGCATGAAGTTCAACCCATAAGGTTTGAACTTCAGCCCATAAGGTTTGAACTTCAGTCCATAAAGATTGAAGTTCCAAAAAGTGGCCTTTCATATAAGACCAATAAAAAAAGTAGCTTCAAACTAAATACCAGTAATAAAAGTGGCATGTGAGTGAAAATTTTACGTAAAATATGGGTCATCAGTTATTCCCGTAACCAGTAATAACCCTAAGCCATGCACTTTAAACTGAAGTACAGAAACCTGTGCGACATAAATCCCCACGTTCGGAAGTACTTGAAAGTGAGTTTACCATCACACGTGAGTTCTCATCCTCCTTTTCCATTCAGTTTCTGGTACTTCAAATTCTGTTTTGTCCTCTTTTGAGTAAGTTTTCCTAGGAATTCCCAAATTGTTTAGGAATGTGTTTTTGCTAATTTTTTTTTTAATTGTCTAAATTTATTCCCTTTCTTTGTTGAAGCTGGTTTTGCACCTTATAAATATAGGCTGACTATTCCTTTGTTGTTAATCTTATGACCTTCTCCTCTTTCTAGTTTGTCAATTTTGTTAGATCATCTACACAATAAGTCTTGGGAACTGACATAATTACAGACATCCTGAGCAGGCTCCCTGTTAAATCTCTTGTTCGATTCAAGTGTGTTTCCAAATCCTGTAATAAATTAATCTCTGAACCTTACTTTAAGAGGAAGCATCTCAAAAAAATTTCAGAAATTTCTTTTTGGCCTCTGGGTACCTTGTAATTTTCGCTTCTATTCTTGTTCTTTATGGTCGCGTCGAATGATTAAGGATGTACAGAGGCTTGACTACCCTCCAAACTATGTGCCACGGGTTCGCATGATCTATTGTTGTTATGATGGCTTGTTCTTAATTGGGATTCATTGTAGACGTAGATTTAAGGGTCAAACATTTTTGCTATGGAACCCCTCCACAAGGGAATCGAAACAACTTCCACTTCCCAACTCTTCCTATGATTCTATTTATGGAATGGGATATGACTCAACCAGTGATGATTATATAGTCTTGAAAGTTGAGGATGACCAGAAATTTGAGGATGGTGAAGTACCAGAGGAAATTCTCTCTCTAAAAAGTGGTTCATGGAGGAAACTTCGTGGTAGGAATTATCGGTATTTTTCGTCCAAGAATAATGGGGACTCTCTGGCATTTGTATATGGGGCATTTCATTGGCTTTGTTTTACGGAAATAAATAGATTTAGGTTTGCTGTGATTTCATTTAACATTTCAAATGAGATCTACGAAGAGGTACCGTTGCCGGAGCAAAAATTGAGGCCTTACTCGATGGAACGACACCTAGCAGTGTTGGGAGGTATGCTTTCTTTAACTTTTGTTTATCGCTGCGAGAGGTCCTATTTCTTTTTTGATTTATGGGTGATGAAAGAATACGGTGTGAGAGAATCTTGGACTAAATTATTTACGACGGACATGGGACGCACCGACATTAGCCCAATTATACCAAAGTATTTATTTGGAGATGGTGAAGTGCTACTCACCCATGGAATAAATCCGGTATTTATGACATCCAAAGGATCAACTGGATCAATCAATCCAATCGGCTCTCTAGTTAGCGATGATTTTGATGAAGATACCTTGAGAACGGCTGTATTTGTTTATACTGAAAGTTTGATCTCTCCGTAAGTGAGTCACTAGATTGTAAGCTTGCTTAGTACTAATATATGTTTTGAGTAGTCGGTGTAAAGATATTTTACACAAGTCACCCTATTGTGAAGAATATCTCGTCTTATGTTAGATTATATATATGTCGGACTTAGTAAGAGATACAATTTGATGTTTGGATGGGTCTGATTTACTAGTGTTTTCATATTTATTTTTAAAGTTGATTGATGCCACCTATGTATTTATTTTGTGTGACTTCTATTAATAACTAGGGGGTGCTGCCCGTACCAGCACGGCCCAACATCTCGAGTTTGCCATTCGTATGGTATGTGTCATTTTATGTTTTTGGTTGAAATCTTTCATCCGATCTGAATTTTGTGCAAATTACAGCAAAATTTATAGAGGGGTACATCTTCATGCCTGAATCATGACTTCAACTGGATTTATACAGGTTGAAACAGGCTTTGTTAGCTTCATGCCAACACCCTTCTCATGTGCCAAAGGATGAGGCATGGGCGGGAAGACAGATGTCAACCTGCAAGCTCTGCTATTTGTAAGCACAAAGCATTCTATAATAAGAGAAACATGAAACTTATATGTATGACCATCAATGTTCGAGTAGAAACAGGAAACCTGAGTCCAAAGCTTGCGCAATTGACACCTTTAGTGGAATATTCGAGTGCCACCAGCAAATTTTGTGAGAATGATATAGGATCTGAAAATCAACTTCATTATTCACAATGTACATTCTTCAAGCTTGACGGTGAATATGACCATACCTACATCCTTGTGGAGAACTGAGAAGACAGAAATCAAGTTGTTCCACAATAGGAATGATTTTTTCTTTGGGTATGGAAAGATGCCTGGACAAAACAAGCTGGGTGATATCTTTTTTCCTATATGCAACAATCAAACATGTGAGTTACGTAAAACAAATTTTAATCATCCTACCGAACATCTTGATATGGTTTCATCAAGTATATTGCGATGTATTCATAGTCGCACATTTATTTTAGATGAATCTTTCTTAAAAAGGCAAGAGAAAGAATAAAGTTAGGATTAAAAATGTTAGTCTATTCTTGCCCAAGTTAATAGTAACCCATAATTTGTGTCTTTCTATTCAACAAAGCAATCCTCATCACATAAGCTTCCCAAGTTAATCACCATTTGTTGGGCAAACAAAAAATCAACAGTAACGACAACATATGATAGTTCAACGCATTAATTACATACTTTGGAATATAAGTAATCCTGACAGTCCGGCAAAAGAGTTGTTCTAATTTCTCCTTTATACTTACTCGTCTTCTCAGTCAATGAAGTTGTAATCGAGGGCGTAGATATAGCAAACTCCATAAGTGTTTCTGCTGCACAGTATGTTAGAGAATCTGGTGTGGGAGGCTGCATCAGGGAACGGTTTCATTAGTAGGTACTTTTTATTGTTCGAATTGTTTCGAATTATAAGCTATATAATTCAGCAATTAATTAAACTATTTCCATATCTGGATACTTACAAGAGTAAAACTCAGAAGATTGAAGACGATGGATATTCCAAGCTCTGTCTCCCAAATTGGACTTGGAATTTGTATGTTTCCGTCCTTGGATTGCTGCAGAGTCAGACCAGCTCCTCTCTAGGTGCTAAGCTTGGTTTCGCTGTTTCCCCTGCACCTGAACTGAGTTGCTCACTTGCTTTGCATTCCGAACAACTCTATTGGCATTTGATGGTGTATCCTCAGGTTTCCTGAATTAAGGATTGAACAAATTGTGTACCTTTGCACTTCAGAGCTTGCTTCAGCTGTTTGTGATATTTCTGTGTAAACAAAACAGTTAATACGGACGAAAAAGGCGTTAGATTCATCCAATTGTATGAGCTCCATACTTTATTTTCCAGTCCAAACACAGTTGTTATATAAGTAGCACATTATTTCGCAGGAAGTAGGTTATACCTTTATTTAACAACTAGTTTCTCGACACGTGCGATGCACGTGTAAGCTATGTTTTGTGATACATGATGTAAAATGATGATATCAATATTGTTAAAAGCCAAATTTTGCTCTAGAAAGTAATGAAATGTAGTTGGCTATGTGAATGGAGGCATCGGTATACTCGGACAACATTTTAAAGAATATATTGTTAAATAATAAGTAGGATAAAAGATAGAGTCGGATAAAGAAAGTAGAACCTGAATTTTATTGTCATCAAACAATTTCAATCTCTATAAATAGTAAATCGAGACGTAGCAAATTCATTACCTTGTTGAGACAAAAGTTTGAAGGCCAAAAGCCATGTCAATTTAAGCACATGAAGAAAACTTTCATAGCCTAACATTGTTTCACTATGAATCTCTTTGAATAAATAACGCTCCAGTGCTTGCATAATTCTTCAATGCATACCAAATAAAGAAAAAAAGCAAATGTATGTATGATCGTTCTCCATCTACGCTCCCAACCCTCCATTGAAACTCATACTCGCCGAAGACATTTGGTCCATCTTCGTCCAAGAAGTTTGGCTTTTGCTTCGGTAGGATTTTTTTTTCTCTCAGTATTTTTCACGTATATTGTACTTACACAAAGAAAGTTTTCTCTCTTAATGTTTAAAATTGTTTGGCAAAGATACTAAATAAAATTCACAAAGATATTGATTGAGCTGCATATAAATGGAATGTTCTAACACTTGATCATTTCAAATATAGTAAAAAATTCCAGTTAATGGTAAACCAAAAGCCTGTTTCGCCTGAAAAAAGAAATGTCAATCTGTGATTTGTGGGGAGAAGGTATTTGTGACTACTGAGTTGTGGCATATTACGGAGAATTACTATACTTATACGTCTCCAAGAAATAATAGACCAAACCAAAAGGCACCGTTCTGCTAAAAGGCACCCTTTCTTTTTTTGGTAAATGGCGTTACAAATTGTTTGCTCTATTAGTTTATTTAATATATTACTATTAGATACTTAATTGTTAGAATAAGCAGGGTATTTTTATTATTTCTAAGGGCAAATAGGTAATCTGACTTTTATGCTTTTAGAGGACATGCTTTTTATAGTAATATGATTTTAGAGTTCCTTGAGAAGCTTCTTGATAGATTACCAACTCTTATGTTGCTACTGTTATGCGACTGAAACTCCTTGTCATTCTCACTCTCAGAAATATTTGATATTTGTTCTCTAAACGTTTCTTTTCTTCCACTATTAGCTTGCGTAGGGAAATGCAATACGGAGTTGGTTCATAATCAATTTACAGCTGGATAGTAAAGTTAGGAGGCTTTGTACATAGCAGTATAAAAGGCCATCTTCCCCCCTACGTGTTACCACAGTATATTTTCTGTGTCAATGTAAAGAGTGTGCGCACATCAGAAGGGCAAAGATTACACATGAGAAGGTATATAATGAAGCAATGGTGTTAAAAAAGCGAAAGAAAGTTTGAAAAAAGAAAAGCAAACAACTTGTTGAACTGTGCTCAACTGTATTGCCTTGTGCTGAGTGGATTGATTTTATATTCGGCACAATGATTGATGGAAAAGTTGTCTTGAAAGCAACCTGCAAAGATACGTTAGAACACACATGATTGTAATACTATAAATTATTGTTAATCAATTTTTGAGCCAGAATTTTTTTGAAAATTGAACAAAAAACTTGAGTTTTAGCAAAAGATAGGCAGCATGTGGCAAATCAATTTTATGAGCAAATGACTGACTTCAGCTATATGAAAGAAACCCACAGCTATGGTGCCTAGACAGAGGGAATTCAATGGATTTACCTAAGAGGGCTCAACAATGGGGCCATTTACCCTGATCTAAGAGCAAAACCAGTGCAATTAGAGAGAAAGTAAGGTCCTTATCTAAGAGGAAAACCAGTGCACCTAATGGGAAAGTAAGTTTAAAAATTACGGAAAAGAACCACACCATACCATTTTGCCACTCAAATTGCCGCACCCCACGTGGCCCGCATATGAAAAGACTAAAATATCCTTTGGTCCTATTTTCTCCTTTTGAGCGCGTGGTTTTGCCTCCCTTCACTCTCTCAGGCAAAAGCTGAATCTTTCTTTTTTATTAAACATAAAGTGGTGAGGTGACCCTTCAATGGGTTTCCGTTACCAGAAATTTCCACCGGCGACCACCACTTCCGGTCGATACTTAACTCCCTTCCCCTCTCCACTTCCAACCTCCGTGGATCTGAGCGAAAGAGGTCGCCGGCGACCGTGAGTCTTGGTCTCCGACCGCCCTTAACTCTTATCGTAAGAAACCTACAACGCTTATCTCATCATGTTGTCTGCAATCTACTTCTTTGAGGCCATAGATAATAGTATCTGGCAGCGAGCCTTGAGCTCTGTTACCATACCATTTCCATTAGGCCATGGACGCATTTCTTTGTTAACTTGTTAAGCTTGTTGCTTGACGATGTTTTGACTCTTTTGTTGTTGTCTCGATGAAGAAGCTTCACTCGAGTACATTCGTTCCTTATTCTGCCTCACCCTCTTACCATTGCAGTGCATTTAATTTTTACATTATAGTGTCATTGTGGCCTTGCTAGCCTTGCACTTTTTTTTTGTTGTGGTTTTGCCAGCCTTTTAGTGCTGTGAAACTCTGCTGCTACTGCTGCCTTTAAGTCTTATTTGTTGTGCTTGAAAATCCTGTTTTCTGTTTAGAGAATATGTCATAATAGGAAATGAACTGTTTTCGAGGTTCCAAGCTATTAGTAAATGTAGTAGAAGTGTGTTGAGTTCTGTTATTGTTCTATTGGTTCTGAGATAAAAAGAGTGAAGCTTGTAGGGCTGGTTTCTCTGTTTGGTAGTTGCAGGTAGTTTGTAAGGTTTTTATACAGTGTATGTTGTTGTCTGGATGGTTCAATATGTCTGAAGGAGTCTTGTGGATCTGCAGGGTGTGAGAGGGGTCTGAATGGTGTGTGAAGTGTGTGCAGATATGAGGAGAAGCTGTGGATTGTCCCAACTTGTTTGCAAGAAGGAGTGAAACCCCATTATCTAAAAGACTAGTGGGATCTCTCTTTAAATGACCAGTGAGGTCTTGGCTACCTAGGACCTGTGAGACCTTAAAATAGGTCAAGGATCAGTGAGGGGCCTTTTGAACAAGGTCAGTGGAGCCTTGTCAATGCCTAGGACCTGGGAGGCTTTGCATAAGTCGAGGATCAGTAAGGTAGAGAAGGTCAGTGAGACCTTTATATGTTTATGCTTGGTTGTTGCAGCGTGCAAGGCCACTTTATGAGTATGCAGGTTGGTTTGAGGTTGGTTCAGTTGTTTTGACTGTGAGTAAGTGGTTCACAGGTGTTGTCCTGGCAGAAAAGTGAAAGAGGTTCAGGAGGTGAAAGGGTGTTGAGGGATGAATTCTAGTTTCCTTTGTTTCTTGTTTCTGGTCTGTGCAGTTTTAGAGGTCTGGTGTGTATGTGCAGATGTTAGCAGGTGGTGTAGGCTGTTTCCTATTGTTTCTGGTGTGTGGGTGAGATCTGTTTCTAGTTGCTACAGATGTTTGAAGTTGTTTCTGGTATGCTGCGAGTAAAAAAAGGGATTGCAGGCCTTGGTTTAGTTCAGTTTATTGTTTCTTCTTGGTTCCACTTTCTTCTGCAATTTAGTTGATCAGTTCTCCTTTTAGTTTAGTTAATCCACTTGGTTAGGCCTGTTAGCATTCAAGAAATTCAATGAAGTTTAGAGTCAAAGTTTTTAAGCAGAATTGTGGAAAAAGTTTTGGGCTTAGATACGGGATACCTACATGAGATTTGGTAAATGTCATCTTAAAAGTAATTTCAAGTGTATTTCCTGTCAAGATTTCTATTTTGTCAAAAGCAGGACTTTAATGTTGGAGTTGTATGTCATCCCCCTTTTCTTTCAAAGATTAAAAGATGTTGTAGGATTTGTTTAAAGTGAGATTAATCCTTATGGCAAAAGTGTCAATTTTCACTTGTTCATAGACTTCTTGATGTGGTGCTTTATTAAGATGTCAAAAGTCCATGAAAAACAGTTCCAAACTGGAACGTGCATCGCTGCAATAGCTGCTGATCCATCCAACGGAAAGGTGAAGGACTGCTGCTCCATCGTTCTTGGTCAATTCAAGTACACTAGACCTGCAAGGATATCTCTCAAACGAGGATTCGACCATGGCAAGTAAAGCTCAACACAAGCAGATTCGTCACTCTATGCAAGCCAGGTACGCTTATGGGATATGATGACCCTGGCAGAGGCCATAGCTAACTTCTTGTATGAAGCACATTTAGCTCTTTGAAAAGAGAAACGCGTTGGCTTCCTCTCTTTTAATTTGTATGTCATTCTTTTGAATGTCTTAAAGACTTGACAACTTTTTACTTGCTTTTTATCAAATTTTGTCACAAGCATTTTATTTCGATAAGCTTTCGCACACATTTAATTAAATATTTTTTGACATTTCTTTTGCAAAATTCTTTTCTTCTTGTCTCAAGACGTTTAAGAAAGCCGATCATATAAAATAAAATGGAGGAAGTAACATTGCATTGGGCCCATTCTCGCCTCGCCTATACCTGATCCCATATTTTTATGACACCCCAACTCTAATTGAATCCTTTTATTTTGTTTTAATCTATTATGTCAAATTCGCCACTAAAGTAAGTAGCACATATCTTGTACTAATTGTTTATTTTCTATTTCCTACCAAGTTTTACCCTTGGAGTTTTCTTGAAGAAGACACAATAGAATAGCCTGAGACTCTTCAAAGCATTTTTAAGGGATGTCATCCAGGAATTCAATACATTTCAAGAATTTCATTTGAGCCATACCTGATGTTATGTTTATTGTTCTTGAACATTAAAAATTGCACTAACTCTTTAGGAACTTGAAAAGGAAGCTTGATTATATATTTCTCTTTTGATTTATTACTATTATTGTTGTCATTAATTGTAAACTTTTTCTTGACTAGGGAGAACAATGTGTTATGTCTTAATTTGAATTGATATAATTGCATGGAATCAAATAGTTACTTTAAATACTCAAAACAGTTTACTAATTATTCATCAATTTATCTTAAGTTAATTTCATTCATTCTTTTACACCAATTCCTTATTCTATTAAGTCAAGTCCGACATGGAACGACCTTTTATTGGATCTTAAAGGGTGCCTAACGCCTTCCCTTTAGATAATTTGAACCCTTGCCTAGAATCTCACATGTTTCGTAGACCATAATAGGAGTTAAACATGCATTTCTTAAATTTAATTAGATGTCCTAGCAGACCTTAGAATTGTTAGGTGGCGACTCCATTCTTTACGCAAAAAGAGTCCCATAAGTTGTAAACTATTTTGACCAAGTGCCAAAATAAGGCGCAACAGGTGGACGATTTGATAATCCTGCATTAAGCTTCATTAAAGCCTAACTTCATTTCATTATCTTCTTGGTGTCAGTGGATTGAAAAAATATTTTCTGTTACCTCTCAATCTTGACTTGTGTTTGACCTATTTGATGACAAAAATTGCTATGACCAGTGAACAAGTAAAAGTGAATCAAATTATTGATAGTGGATCATGTGATTGTAATAGTAATCTATGTCTTGCAGAATAATTGTTTGACATGGGCCCCTTATTTTCCTGATCTTACATTCCCTTCATATTTATATCCAACCTGTAACATCTCTACATTTGATCTCATTGTAAATACTCCCATAGTTTTGCCTTAGGAGTGTTTATCAACTGTTGATACTGGAATTTTTGATTGGTTTCTGGTGAACATTTGACGTTTGACATGACGAATGCAGTTTAGTACTCCTACCGTATGATCTGCACATCCTTGTTCACAGAAACCTTTTCCTTCTTCATGTGTTACATTCAGCCATCCGGACATAGTGAGTGTATGCTTCTTTGCCTCTTTGGACAAAGAGATGATGATGTCTGCGTGCATCATGAAAGCAGATAATAGTTTATATGAAATTTAAGCAAGAAAAAAAGCAACTCTTGTTATCATTCTGTTGTTTGTAACTTTGTATGGGTTGTACTTTAATGGATCTGAGAAGTTGCTAGTTTATGAATACATAGAAGGTGGAAGCTTAGACAACATCATCACTGAACCAAGTTTACATGGAAGAAACGAATTCATGTAGCACATAACTTAGTCCTCTTACACCACGAGTACTAAACCAGTGAAACCAACAAAAGAAGAAATTTAGATTTAACACAAACTCTATATCACAAAGCTGGTGGTGAATTTGCCGACCCAAAACCTTTCCATAAATAGCTCCTTCAAAATTATTGGTTCCACCTATCTTCTTTACACACATCCAGCGGCTCTATTGCAGCATTGAAGTTGCGCCATACGAAAAATAAAAGGTGCATAATCATTCATCAAAAATTACGATCAAGTCATACCATCATTCTTTTACTTTAATCAGCACAAAAAGAAAACAGAAGAAAGTCTTGAACATCGATGCAGGGTTGATTTTAAATTCCGTTTAAAAATATAGCAAGCAGACGAAACAACTCCTCGAATAATTGTTTGAAATTTGGAAGGTTTGCTGACCTGCACAATTAAACCAATGCAACCATACCATAAGGTCAGAACAACAAAAATTAAAGTAGTCATTTAGCAATTAACATTCAGTAGTACAAGTAAAACAAGAGGAAGATAACAAAGATTCATGATGTACAGAGGGGTGTTGGGTTTGTTCCAACATCAAATGCATTACAAGTAACTTGTTTACCTACCTTGCATAAACTTCTCCAAGATCTACATTCATCCAATGTTTCACTTCTATATAGCACTGCAATTCACAAGTGAGATTGATACAAAGAAAGGAAACAGAGCCTTCACTTATTACATGTCTTTATCATCATTGTAGAGGGTTTTATTTTTGTACTTGATGATTGGTTATCTCATAGATGGGTACTGTATTGTAATTTTGAATAGTACCCTTTATAAAGGTTGATACTTTTTGCCTAATATTTCGTCCAATTTCAGTTGTGAATGTGAGTTCTCATATTTATTATCTTAATACAAGACACCCGATCGTCATAGCTCAATTTATGGAATGGATGTCAATATAATTTGAAAAAATGTACAGGAAGTATAGTATATAAACTTAAGAGATTAAATAACTTTGAAACAATAACAACGCAAAGTCACCCAAGTTAAATTTATCACATAAAAATTTATAAAATTCAGGTACGGAAGAAAAATCAAAGTATTTAAATATGAGAAGAAAGGAAGTGCACGAATTATTATGTTGCAGTTTTTTGGTACACTCCAAGCTAAAAGCTGGATAAGTACTCACGGTTAAAAAGGTTCAAATCACAATTATAATAGTTCTTTTACCAAACAACATTTAGAGTTTACTGAAGGTCACAGTTAGAACCGCGTAATTCTTTATTCTTAAGAGCATATATATATATATGAGTAGCTGCACACAAAATAGATGGACCACAAAACCTCTGTCCAACGGGAGTATAATACTCCAGTTGTAGAATTATGCAACAAATATTCTGCGCGTATTAAACCAAATTTTTCCACCAACACCATATGAGGAGCCATGACCCATCCACCTATAAACCTCTATTGGGTATCTTTTGACATATTTTGAAGTACTGGGATCATTTCCATATATTGCTAATGCATAAACGTGTGCGTTTCTCACATGTAACCGCAACTCGGCAGCCAATGGAGGTAGCATTTCAACCAATAAGTTAGATGAAAGACATTTATTAAATATAAGTTGTGCAACTGCGGTAATCTAATTACATTACTTAAAAGCACTTCAATTAAAAAGAGGAAAAGAAAAAATGAAATTGAAAGAAGAAGAGTATTAATCTTGCCTCATTGATAGGAATGTACCTCAAGTATATTTCTAGCTGCACTTATCTCTCAGTCACTACCTACGTAAATCCATAGTAGGAAAATTCTTGAAATTACAGCGTAAAATCACTAAGATGCAATATCTTTGATGGCCAACTCAAAATTACTAGTAAATCAAAAGACAAATATTTGGAGCAAAAATCAGAAATAGTACACGAACCTTGGAGCAAGAAATGATATGTAGGATTGACGGTCTTTAGATGATTAAAATCTGCCCAGAAAAAAAAAAAAGAAGACACAAACAAAAATCAAAGAAGCAATATTGTAAAGATTGAGGTCATTGTTAAATCACCGTCCAAACTGATTTTAAAATAAAATTTGTCTAATCAAAGTGAGAACGCACCTCACGATTTGAGTCTCCATCCAAGAGCTCAGTTATGTCATGTACTTTAATGATACACTCTAAAAAGAAGGTGAAACTAAAACAAAGAGTTTGTTATTAAGGGTTTGGGATATCATTATGGCTTTGGGTATAGGGATATAGAAGGATAATTGGGGATATGAAATTTCATTTTCCTCCCTCTCACCTCTCCTTTTATTTCCCAAACTTTTTCTTAAATTTTTCCCTCTCTTTTTTTCATCTCCACTTTAATTTCCCCCCTTTTCCGCCTTCTCTTTCTTTTTCCCCTTCTTTTTTTTCGCTTTCTCTTTAATATTTTTTCCCTTCATTTGTATTTTCTTTAAATTTTCACTCTTTTTGCACATCCTCTTAGATATTGGCCAAAATAAACTCAATAATTCCGTAAGTTTACTTTAAAGTTCACAATCAATTGTAACATGTGGTCTGATATGAAATATTATCGAAAATTAATCATCTAATTGGGCATGTTGTTGATCTAATTTGGTAAAGTTGACGAAAATTCACAATTGGGTGTTACATATGGTCAATATAAAATATTGATCAAACTTAATGATCAAATTTGGTAAAATTGACCAAAATATGCAATTAGACATAAGATGTGGTTTATTACTGATTATTGCCAAAAATTAATCATCTAATTCGTTAAGGTTGACAAAAGTTCACAATCAAATGTAATATGTGGGTCAATTATGAAATATTGACCAAAATTTTGGTCATGTAATTTGAAAGAACGAGATTTGACTAAATATAGTGTAAATAGATTTTATTAAACAATACTATTAATATAACAAGAATTATGAGTGAATTAAAAAATAAATTTTGCTTATCTTTAATAAAAGTGGAAAAAAAGGTCTTGGTTGACCCATCAAATAATAACAACAGTCTTTTTTATAGTGTAGTATTGGTTGATCCATCAACCAAAGGCAAACTCGGAAAGTAGGGGGTTAAAATGACTTTGGTTGATGGTACAATTAAATGTTATTCTGAGTATGAACACAAAGAGTGGAAAGACGCTAACAACTTCTCCTACTTCTACTTTTGATGATCTTACACAAAGCATGTCCGAATAATTGTTTGGTTAATTATATCACATATGTATATATTCTCAATAATATACTGTCTTATATATAATAGTTCCATAATAAATTGATTTCCTTTTTTACTTTTAGTTTATGCATAATTCTATATTACTGGTATTGGTTAATAAAATCTATTTTTACATATTTAATCAAATATTATTTTTCTAATATTTCAAGACCAAATTCAAATTTAATACAATCTTAGAAAAGATATCCGACTGTGATATTTAATCAATATCACCAAACTAGTAGGAGAAGTTATTAGTGTTTCTCTCCACTCTTTGTGTTGAAATTACTCTTTGTGTTGAAATTATGAATGATATTTGGTTGTTCCATCAATTAAGGGCATTTTAGCCCATCCTTCTTTTGGTTGATGGATCAACGATTGTTAGGATACAAAAAAAGACTAATGTTGTTGCCTGATGGATCAACCAAGGCTTTAATAAGAGTGAAAAAAAGGCCTTGGTTGATCCATCAAACAACAATAATAGCTTTTTTTGTAGTCTAGTATTGGTTGATGAATCAACCAAAGGCAAAAACAAGAAGGGCCCAAATGAATTTGGTTGGTGGCACAACCAAATGTTTTCCCTAGTATGACCACAAAGAGTATACAGACGCTAACAGCTTCTCCTACTTCTACTTTTGATAATTTCCCTTTTACGCAAAGCATGTCTAAATAATAGTTTGGTTAATTATATCCTGTATGTATATATTCTAGATAATAATTTTCTTATATATAATAGCTCCATAACAAAGTTTTTTCTTTTTTTTAATTCATGCATAATTATTGTTATATTACTGGTATTGATTAATAAAATCTATTTCTACAATGTTAGTTAATAATCAAATGTGATTATTTTAATTTTATTTTTGCCGTAATTTTTCTTGATTATTAGGTTCACATGAATAAACAAAAATTTCAAATTCAATATGACAAAAAGAGAGGTAAAAATTTAACAAAGGTAAAGAAGAAGAAAGAGAAGACAACAAAAAAAGAGTGGGAAAATCAAAGAGAAGCAAAAAAAAAAAAAACGGAAATATTAAAGAAAAAATTGGTGAAATTAAAGAAAATGACCAAAAAATAGAGGGAGAATAAAAAGAAGCAAAAAGAGGGTCTTCTCCTTTTTCCTCCTATATCCATTTCATCTTTGGGTCAGCAAATTCACCACCAACTTTGTGATGTAGAGCTTGTGCTAAATCTAAATTTCTTCTTTTGTTGGTTTCACTGGTTTAGTACTCGGTGTAAGAGGACTAAGTTATGTGCTACATAAATTCGTTTCTTCCATGTAAACTTGGTTCAGTGATGATGTTGTCTAAGCTTCCACCTTCTATGTATTCATAAACTAGCAACTTCTCAGATCCATTAAAGCACCACCCATACAAAGTTACAAACAACAGAATGATAACAAGAGTATTGCTTTTTTTTCTTGCTTAAATTTCATATAAACTATTATCTGCTTTCATGATGCACGCAGACATCATCATTTGTTTGTCCAAAGAGGCAAAAAAAGCATACACTCACTATGTCCGGATTGCGGAATGTAACACATGAAGAAGGAAAAGATTTCTGTGAACAAGGATGCGCATATCATACGGTAGGAGTACTAAACTGCATTCGTCATGTCAAACGTCAAATATTCACGAGAAACCAATCCAAAATTCCAGTATCAACAGTTGATAAACACTCCTAAGGTAATACTATGGGAGACCCCACTAGTCTTTTAGATAATGGGGTTTCACTCTTTCTTGCAAAAAAGTTGGGACAATCCACAGCTTCTCCTCATATCTGCACACACTTCACACACCATTCAGACCCCTCTCACACCCTGCAGATCCACAGGACTCCTTCAGACATATTGAACCATCCAACCAACAACATACACCCTATAACAACCTTACAAACTACCTGCAACTACCAAACAGAGAAACCAGCCCTACAAGCTTCACTCTTTTTATCTCAGAACCAATAGAACAATAACAGAACTCAGCACACTTCTACTACATTTACTAATGGCTTGGAACCTCGAAAACAGTTCATTTCCTATTATGACATATTCACTAAACAGAAAACAAGATTTTCAAGCACAACAAATAAGACTTAAAGGCAGCAGTAGCAGCAGAGTTTTACAGCACTAAAAGGCTGGCAAACCACAACCAAAAAAAATAGTACAAGGCTAGCAAGGCCACAATGACACTATAACATAAATATTAAATGCACTGCAATAATAAGAGGGTAATGCAGAATAAGGAACGAATGTACTCGAGTGGAGCTTCTTCATCGAGACAGCACCAAAAGAATCAAAACATCGTCAAGCAACAAGCTTAACAAGTTAACAAAGAAATGCGTCCATGGCCTGATGGAAATAGTATGGTAACAGAGCTCAAGGCTCGCTGCCAGATACTATCATCTATGGCCTCAAAGAAGCAGATTGCAGACAACATGATGAGATAAGTGTTGTAGGTTTCTTACGACACTACAAAAAAAAGTGTGAATTGCGGCGGTTATTTTAACGTTTAGCGGCGCTTTTAAACTGCCATTAGTTGCTCTAGCGGCGGCTTTGAAAACTGCCATAATCCCTTCCACCATAAACATTTAGCGGCGGTTTTGCAATAACCGCCGTAAAATGTATATAAAATCGCCGTCTATTTACAAGTCATGATGGCCAGCTAAGCTGCTTATTGTGGCAGTTCAAAGCTGCCGCAATCACAACTACAAAGCAAATTAAAATTCCAATTTCGTGCCATTTCCAGCTACAGTGATTAGTGTCCTAATTCAACGACTTTTGCATCCCACATTTACATTCTATTTACTGCACCCTAAAACTTTTGTATCCCACATTTACATCCTCTTTGCTGCACCCTATGGATTCAAAATGGTATTTAGTATTTAATAGTTTTAACACAACAAAATATATATTATAAAAGCATAATATGAATCCAAAATTACATAGAATGCATTCAAGTAAAAAAAATTATACAATTCTAAAAATTCACATTAATTTCCAAAAGTTTCTTAGTCGATCCTAAGAAATACTAACCGGCACTCGCTAGTTTGCATTGATACTTCTGAAGATCTTGGTCCAATGGGTGACGGAGCGCCACTTACTAAATCTGGTGCCTGCCAAAAGAAGAGAAGTAAACTGAGTAATTTTATTCTACCTTTGGAAAACTTCAAATAGGTAATAGAGATCAACAAATTGGCTAATCAAATGTGCAAATACAACAGTAGAAACAATTGCCACAACCATCAATCGTAAGTAAAATTTTAAAATACAACACTGTTCTAGCTTAGTATCAAGAAGAAGCAGTCTTAAGTAAATTTTCAAAAATATAAGAAAGAGTAATTGACAGTAATAAAAAAGAACGGATTAGATATAAATTAACACTCTTTTGACCTGTAACTCGAAGCTCAAAAGCTTGTTACCAAAATTTCCATGCTCTACTACTCTTGTTGTCTTTCTAACATTGCTCGCTAAAGTATCTTTTGTTCCACAATCCCAAGTTTTGTAACTACATTCACATAAAGCAAATCATACACATACAGAGAAGACAAAATTCATAGTAGTTCTCTCTCCCCTCTCAGCTTCAATTCAATCATGAAGAATCATAATAATATATTTCAACTTCTGTTATGAACAAACATAGCCCAATAGATGACACGGGTCGAGAATTAGTAATGTTCACGTGGGATCCGGGTTAATGGGCCTAAGCAAGGTACAAGGAAATTATTTAAATAGAGTAGGGTAAGAATAGTAGAGGTAAGCAAAAATGTATTGAGTTATCTCCTCCCCTCTCTTGTTCTCTGTCCCTTCTCCTCCTTGCTTCTGTCGTCTTCTTCTTCTGTAATCTCTTCCCCGTTCTATCTTCTCCTATCTCTCATTTCTATTATCTTGTAATAGTGTTGTTATTAATCGAAGACTCCCCTATTCCTATATTGTTATTGTGTTGGTTACTCGGTCCATTACATTGGTGCTTTCATTGAGAGATGTAATGGACCGAGTAACCAACACAATAACAATATAGGAATAGGGGAGTCTTCGATTAATAACAACACTATTACAAGGTAATAGAAATGAGAGATAGGAGAAGGTAGAACGGGGAAGAGATTACAGAAGAAGAAGACGACAGAAGCAAGGAGGATAAGGGACAGAGAACAAGAGAGGGGAGGAGATAACTCAATACATTTTTGCTTACCTCTACTATTCTTACCCTACTCTATTTAAATAATTTCCTTGTACCTTGCTTAGGCCCATTAACCCGGATCCCACGTGAACATTACTAATTCTCGACCCGTGTCATCTATTGGGCTATGTTTGTTCATAACATTACCCCCGTCCTCAATAAGAACCTTGTCCTCAAGGTTCGAGTAAGGTAGCATTATTGAAGGAAAAACAACATCCTCATAAAATGATGCACACTCCTCTGCTTTAATTTCATTAGGGGGCAGCCTGGTAGCAATTTTAAAGCTAAGCGACACCACAATTCCTTCATTATTTCCAAGCCAAAGTATGCAGCCACTTCCAACAGACATAGCATCAAAGAAATCCTTCAGATGTGATGACAGAGGAGCTAAAGAGCCAACGGTGAACGCTATATGTAGCTTTGAGTTAAGAGCACTATTCACTGTTGGATCCAATTCCAAAAACGAACTCAACAAAATAGCTGCTGGGTGGCGTAAACTCAAGAACATGTTAAGCATAGATGGCATAAGCACTGCAAACAATATTAAAAAAAAAATTGGTACCATGTCTTTTTGAGTCAATGTATAAAGATAGGTATAATTAAAACTCTCAGCTGCTACCTTGCCTTGACAATTCTTGCACTTAACTACACAATTAATCTGGGAGATTCCTATCATGAAGATGTTACCCCCACATTCAACTAGAGTATCTGCCAACAAGGAGTCAAGAAATATCACATTAATGTCAAGTGTGACTCGAGCAATAGACAACTGTAACACAGTCCAATTTGGCCATCCTCCAGTGTAAAAAACGATAAAGAGCATTGTCCCCTGAGTTGTTTTCAGCACCTGCAACACCACTTGGGAGAAACCATGTAACAAAATAGTGCAACCATCAAGGTTAAAATTCTGATTGTGCATAGAAATATTTTTACCAACTTTATAAGATATCTCTTTCAATTTTGCTGATCGGGCGTACAAATCAACCCCTGAAGTACTTCCCTTATTGTCCTTTACGTGCATGTTATTTCCAGCGACTAACATAGTAATAGAAGTTCCTGAAGGATGCAACACGAGAGATTGAGAATTAGGAACTCTAATCCAGCAGCCGAGCATAACTAAAATCCTATATGCAGATCTTATGCACATGGAGTGAGTGAATTCATTGTCGTAACAAAGGAGCTCTATCACAGTTCGTAGAGTTGGTAAATCATTGCTATATGTAGTTTGCCGAGAATTGCACATTCCTTGAAATTGCACTTGTGCAGCATTATAATCGTCACTATCACAAAAAAATAGACTTCCGTTCCTCGGGAAACTCCACCTGGATCATGCTGTACTGATAACATATGATAAAAAGCAAAAACTTGGTTCAACCAACAAGGGATGGTCATGAGCTCAACAGAAATTTGAGAACCAATAGCTTGCTTCAAGGTGACTAATTTTTGAGAATTCCAAAGTCGCAACACCCTCTTCTCCGTTCCATCACAAACAACAAAATATTTATTCTTAGTCACGGCTAATGTGCAAACCGACTTCTTATATTGATGTGCATTTACAAGAATATCTTGTGTCCAGGTGTGGAACAAAACTCCACTGCTCAAATTGTTTAACTTCATGGTCTTAGGACTTATTTCTGGATCCCATACACAGAAAACTATACCATTTCCAACTAAATCACTTTGTGAAGCCAAACTTTTCATACCATTACCACAGCTCTCACCCAGTCCAGGAAGCATGTCAAAAGAATCAATATGACACGACCCGGAATTCGGTTAGGCCGTGCGGGCGCCCGAGCTCATCAAGATCAGATTCAGTCTTCTCTTTATAGCTTTCAACAATCTGTCCAGCTTCCATTCTTAGCAAAAAGGTGATATCATTATCGTGAGTCTGGTTATCCTTTGAGGAGTTTTTCCTTACTCCGGCAAGTAGGCAGTCATCTTTTCTCTCGTCATTTGGCATCGCGCAGTCGCAGGGTATTTCATTTAGATCTCAATCAGCCAGAGAAATGCCACCATCCAGTAGAGGTTGAGATTTTGGTTGCAGTGGTTCTCCACAAAGTGCTTGTCAGGGTAGTGGCTCAGCTCAGCTGCAGAGGCAGTTCTATTAACTGCTAGTCTGGCAGGATGCTGAGGTATCTGATGTAGTAGACCCATGTATTTCTTCTTCTCTTAAATGTGAGTAAGATTTGATTCTTTCGATCGATCCGGAAATGGTGTGTCTTATCATGTTTCGATGGTTTCCTTGGATGTCGTTTTTATTAAGAATCAGTTGCGGTAGAGGGGTGGTCTTCTTGTATGATTTATTCCTGGCATTTCTGAGATCCTCCTAGTTGATCTGGTTTAAATGTGAGAAATTTGGGAGTGAGTGTTGCTATTGTCTGTGTGGCACCTTGTCGTGCCACCTTCTATTATTATATCAAATTAGTATACCTCTTTTTTCGGAATTCCGTGTTTGTAAGATTATAGGATTCTTATTCATCACCATCAAAAAGTGTCATTGTTTCTTCCGGTGTAAAGTGGCTAGTAAGTAATGCTCGATCTATGTGTCTCCTCTTGGTTTGTGACGCTAGTAGAGTCATGTTATTCTACAAGTTTGTCTCGGTATAAAAGGGTATTCTGGTAAATTGTCAGAGTTTCATTCTTATTGGAAGGTTAAATTGGTATGGATGTTTTTCCATAAAGCTCATTTAATGTCTATTTCTTCAATTGCGATTTTTGGGTTAGCCTGACTCGGAAGTAGTCTAGCTCTGGTAGCCAAGAAATAAGAAGATGAGCTTCCTGAAGCTCTAATTATTTCTATCCTCGGTCCATTTCCATTTCTTCTTCGTCCGGCACTAGTGAGCCTGGGCGATTGGTAGCCGCTTGTGATGTTCCCTCTGTTGAGCCAGAGTACGTGTTATTGTATCCGGGTAAGCATATTATTGTTTTGGTCCAGTTGTCTTATCTTGTTATCTTCGTAAATCTTGCTTTAAATTTAGGCTCGTTCGAGGACGAACGAGAGTTTAAGTGGAGGAGAATGAAACGACCTCGGTCAGTCGTTTCAGAAGTTAGGACTCCAATTGGTGTGCCGATAATTTTAAAATATTCGTAATGTCCATTAAGACCTGTCTGTAAAGTTTGAGCTAAATCAGACCTCGTTTGGTAGGCATCGGAAGAAGGTTTCAGTTTTTATTGGCAATAAATATTAAAAAGATGAAAAAGGAAAGATGGTCGGCTAGCTAAGGGATAAGATATCCCCTTAGCTTCATTTCAACAGAAAGGATATAACGAGAAACAGAGACCAACAACGCAGAGGAAAAAGGGAAAATGCCAGAAAATGAGAAAAGGGGCCGGAGAAAAGTAGAATTTTCACCCTGGAACATTCAGGTAATGATCCTACTATATTATTTGAGTTTATTACGTATGTTTGGATATATTTTTACGGTAAAAATAGGGATATTAGACATCGCCCTAATGACGTAAATTGATAGTTTGAAGGGTCAAATGGACCCCGATAACGAAATTGATTATATATTCGTACTCAGGGAGTTATGGGCAACTTATAAATGTAATTTATTTAGGGTTTGGTTATGTGACCATAAACCCCATACATAGGCCTGGCCTGCGTATTGCGTATGCGAATAGGGTATCAGGCTCCTAAACGGATTGCCCTAAGATGTGAGGAATGAAGCCTTTAGCCTAATGTGATATATTTTTCTGCTTATTGAACACAGTGGGATCGTTTGGCCATGGAACCAAAGGATAAAAGCGGTTATTGATTAGCAATGCTAACTTTTGGAAGAGGTAAGTGTTTATATCCATTTCTTTGGAGGCACCTGGCCTCGTGGATTTTCTACCACGTATTCCTTACGTGTGTAGCTGCCGATAGGCGTACTCATTACGCCTTAGCTTTGGATTTACATTATATATTATATGTTATGTCCTATTGTTGGTATTGCATTGAGGATCTGAGGATTGTACCCTGGCTCTGAGTTGGCATCTACTTCCCGGCTGTCGATGAGAGTCCCGCGCCGGAGAAGGGTTATTATTGCATCACATTACATTCATATGAATTATATGTCATTCATATACATTACATTGCATATCATATTGGGTGCAGGAGTATTCCGCTCCATTGTATTATATCGGGTGCAGGAGTATTCCGCCCCAGGAGAGTGCAGGAGTATTCCGCCTCTGGTTTATATTATATCGGGTGCAGGAGTATTCCGCCCCAGGAGCAGGAGTATTCCGCTCCAGTTGGTTATCAGATTGGATTCCCCTCGAATGCAGGAGTATTCCGCTTCGGGATGGGATTACGGGCACATGTGACCCTTTGCATCATATTTCATTTCATTCCATCTCACTTCATTTCATTTCATCTCAATTCATACCATTGTGTAGTTTGCGGTACATGACTACTGTTCTGCTTATATGTGCATTGCTTATTCATTGATATGTTTCTGGCACGCATCCTTGGTTGAGTTTAGAAGTCCTTACGTGTTTTCGGTTGTTATCTGGCTCTGTCTTTTTATAATTTAAATAAAAGAAATTTGGTCTATCTGTTTCTTCTCCCCGGCTAGCTATCCTATTCTTTGAGGTGGCTAGTCTGCCCCACTTATTGAGTCCTTTTGACTCACCCTTGTTTGTTGTTTGTTTCTTGTCTATCTATTTCGTTTCGGCAGGTTCGCTCCAGGATTGAGTTCGCCACGTTGTTCAGGAGCGAAGATGACTTCAGCTGTCAGGGTGAGCCAGCTTTATTCCGGATGGCCACCAGTTTATTGGTTATTATTTCAGTTGTGTTTTGCTCCCTTCAGGAGGTATTTGTCTTCTTTTGTACTCTTAGATGTCTAGTCTGGATAGCCCTAAACCTAGCATGTTGGGTAGTCAGCTGTAATTTCTTTTGTACAGCTTAGAGGTATCAGTATGTCTGTGTTTTTATTTTAAGTGTTGTCCTTATTTGTAAATTGTTATATTTATTTTCCTGATTTAATTGGTAAGGGTTCGCCCGACCGGTCTAGGGGAGGATGTCGGGTGCCCGCACGGCCTAACCGGATTTCGGGTCGTGTCACAATAGGTCTACCAAAGTGTAAACTATCTGAAAGAGGATCGAGGAATGCTAATCTTGCAGGTAGTGCATTAATTGCTCGTAAATAAAAAACTGCTACAGACCTCAAATGACCAATTATGTATTTTACCTCAAGAAAGTTATCAGTAACAACCTCCAAATCAGAACATTTCTTATGCTTGGCAGTATCCCACAATTGCTCTACCTCCATTTTTGAAACCAATGTGCCACCAATAAGAGGAGTAACAATAGCCACGATCTTGGCACCGTTCTTGTATGTAATAACACTAGAGTTAACATCTCTTCGAAATCTCCGGACAAATGGAGTTAAAGTTGTAATACCAGAAGTTTTAACAATGCCAGATTTTACTATGACAGAGATGCTAGGAGTTATTACACCCCACAGCATGTCAATATGCCATCCACGGTCCCAAGGCAGCTGCCCAATTTCTCGTTGCCCAGTATCAACCCACGTGTGTAAATCTAAGGCATGTTGACGCAACACAATGTTGAGAGGAGGCACACGAATTACTTGAAATTGTTCTCTCGTCGACAGCTCATCGAACACCCGGTGTGCAAATGTTATGTCAAGGCTTCTAGCAGAATCATCCAAAGCAACAAAAGTACCACCAATCCCCGAAACATATTCTTCAAGTACATTTGCAACAACAGAATCTTTAGAATTTGAGGAAATAGATGATACCAAATTTACCGAGCAACGATGAGAAACCAGAGATAACTCCTTATAAATGATAGGCTTAAGCAACTGGGTTTCAGTTAGGTGAGAAATTTTAGCAAACACTTGGTCCTCATGGCCTGAGTTTTTATCCCCCAAATCAGAATCAATTCGAACGAGAGGGAGGGTTGTGCCAATAGGATTTTCTAACTCAGCAGTGGGTACCTCAGAAGTAGCCAATAAGTTTGAAAATCCATTGTCAAAAGCTGAGACAGAAGTAGTTGCTGAACGTACTCCCTTAGTTTCACAAGTGTTACGATCATGAAGCTGTGCACTCACTGGTATAGCTGGCATTTCAGGGACAGTAGGTGCATCACGAGTTGGATTGCGGAAACGAATAAACAATTCGTCTACAAAATGATCCCAATCCCGAAATTCATTGTTGTGATAAAGGGAACGAAACCACTCACGAGCCTCACCCTCTATAAAAAATGATGCTAACGTAAGCTTCAGGGAATTGGATACGGAGTAACAAAAGAAATACCGTTCGACTTGTAAAATCCAATCCAAAGAATTCGCACCGTTAAAATGAACCATTTTGAGAGGTTGAGAATAATCCACCACCATGGTTGATGGAGTCAATGAAAGCACCAATGTAATGGACCGAGTAACCAACACAATAACAATATAGGAATACGGGAGTCTTCGATTAATAACAACACTATTACAAGATAATAGAAATGAGAGATAGGAGAAGGTAGAACGGGGAAGAGATTACAGAAGAAGAAGACGACAGAAGCAAGGAGGAGAAGGGACAGAGAACAAGAGAGGGGAGGAGATAACTCAATACATTTTTGCTTACCTCTACTATTCTTACCCTACTCTATTTAAATAATTTCCTTGTACCTTGCTTAGGCCCATTAACCCGGATCCCACGTGAACATTACTAATTCTCGACCCGTGTCATCTATTGGGCTATGTTTGTTCATAACAACTTCAGTCATAAAAGATTCAGGGGTCGGTCATCTTATTCGGCGGGCACTTCCATTTTATGCAGCTTTAAAACCAACTAAGCTTCAAAGCTCAAATAGAGGTCTCATTTGTAGACGAATATGGTGGTTTTTTAAGGAAAGAAAAGACAAAACAAGATTGCTTTTTTATTGAAATATTTCAGACTTCTTGGTATTTGTAGACCGATCTATATCATTATTCACTTTCCAAAGACACACAATCCCTCATCCTTTTAGACAACACCAAACTCAAGTAAAGACTTCTACCTCGCCCTTCCCATCCATTTTCATAATGGGTGAAGGAAGGTCATGTGGAGAGACAGCATACCTAAAAGCTTAGATAAATAACATTTGTTCATACGGAAGGTGCAACTAGCCAGGATGTCATTCAGCATAAGAGTTTAATCACATAGAGCTGGATAAAATACAAGAGTTATAGCAAAATGGTCACTTCCTGGGAAACAGTGCAGCAGTGACAGCACAAAGGTGAAGTAATCACCAAAAATACGAATTTAAACGACGAGTCGTCTCATATTCAACACAGCAAACCATCAAAGTTTTATGCAGGAATAGTCATGACAACACAAAAGGGTGAGAAGAAAAGAAGGAGAAAAATTACCTGTGGAGGAGTAGGAAATAAGAAAGCCAACTCCTCGAGCATATTCCCCGCTGCATTCATTTGGACGAAGCTATATACTGCACGTAACTGTGACTTCATAGTCCTCATTTTTTGCTGCCAATCAGGAGGGGGAGTGCTAGATGAACCCATATACACACACGAGTAAGTCGTGCCAGATGCGCCCATACAAAATAAAGCATGTTAGGTTACTACTAAAAGTTATACTTATAAACTAAGCAAAAGAATTAAAAGACCTTTTTTTAAATAACGGTGGTGTCTGGGCCAAGAATTAAAAGATCTTACCATTATGATTTCATTAAAAACACGATCCAGAAAAGAGTCTGGCATGGATAACCATTTCCCAAAGCCGCTAGAAAAGTATAGAGAAATGGTAGCCAGCTGTCCCAAAACTCCAGCAAATAGGCCATCAGACTTTCCAATAGGTTGGAATACTCATCACGTTCTACGATTATACACAAACTATTCTCCAAGTAAAAGACATCCTTAACATTTAATTTCACCTACTTTACTACTTGATTTACATCTATGACAAAATGTAGATCGGGTTAAGAACATGACTGTAAAAAAATAGAACTCAATCACTTAATATATATACCTATAATATTGACATCCCAATCATGAGGGGATTCACTTTTAGCTTTACACTTATGTTATGGACGATGTGAAGAGACTCTAACAGATGATAAAGAAGGAACGACATGCTGTGTAGGTTGTCCAGATTGGTAAGAGGCTCGGCCAGATGATGAAGATGAAACCTGATCCTGTGGCGACATCGATGGAACCTCAACCTATAAGTATTACATAAATGCTACACAACTCATTAAGAGTTAACATGACAAATCAAATTGGGAATGAAAGCAATAGAATGTATTCGCAGCAAATTATAGTTAGATTTTCATTTAGCACACTAAAAAATGTTTTCAATTTTGCTGGCCAAGACATGACAGGCATTGTTTTCAAGTGTTCAATAAAAAATGGCCTACTTCTGGCCCTTCTTCTTACAGAGATCACCAAACATCCTACTGTTTATCTTTCCATGATGTCCGAGAACATCATCAGAGTCATCAACCAATACTGATAAACCAATGTAACAGCCAAACCCTCTAACTGCAGGCTCAAATACAATACCATAGTGCTTATGCATCGATCAACACCTTCCAGATAGTCTTTTTCCATTCATTTTTAACTCGACACTTCGAAGGAGCCTAGTAAAAAAGAAGACATGCATGAGGATTATGCGTGAATTGGATTCTTTCAATTTCCATATCGAAGATATATTTACGAAGTTGTTCCAATTTTTCCTATAGTTTGTGTACCTGCAGAAACAAGAAGGATATCGTAAAATAACTATTTGTTTAGCTCGAGAGAAACATCCAACAATACATATCAACAATGGTTACAGAGCTTACCAGACAACCTGGTCAATAGGATTATCCTCCACCTCCTCTGGAGATTCGGAAGGTACAAACATTCCTCTTATACAGGAAATATTGGTTGTTGTATAATATCATATCGCTGTCAGTTTTGACAACACCAGACCATGCAGAGCTCACAACTACACTTGGAAAAATATGTTGACGGCCAAATGATAGAAGTTTTGTCCCTACAAATTAATCAGATGAGGTTTTCACAATCATGCTCTATTGAACAAACAGAAAGAAAGATAGCCAATTTCTAAGAAAATGCGGGAAGCACATGTGTTTCATTTGTTTAGACTAATTATTAATGATCTTACCTTGTTGGCCAGAAAAAAGTAATGCAGAATTTTTGGCCATAGGATCTGGCTGAGGCTTTCTTCGACGTCTGTTATGTCCATCAAGGCGTCTCCGACAACTTCTCTTTCCGTCATCAAATTCTACTAATGAATGAAACCTACAAAAGGATCCATCATAATGAAATAATTATGCAGCATAAATCTATTTCAATCTTAGAAGTACCGGGGGATGGCACTAATTTATGGAGATTTTACAGTCAGCTTTAATTACCTTAGTTACTGTCTGAAGAAAAAACAAATAGATGAACTTGGACAGGACTGATCACTATCAACTTCTATTCAAAATGGCTAATAATGCAGAACTTCCTGTAGGTTGTAGCTATCACCATACAATATAGGTAAAAGACTTCTAGAATATAAAGCAATGATAGAACACCACATGCCAGAACTTGCTAACCTGAGCTTCAAGATTGCACGAAGAAATAGAAGCAAGTGGTTCTAAGATCCTGACTCTCTTTCCAGAGGTTCAGTCCTTGCTCTAAAAGGTTAGCTCACTCACTCAAATAACTTCCTCTAGTCTAGACAGTTCTCGAGTTAGCATCTTGCTAACTATATGGCATACTACCAGTCAAGTCACAATACAGGTCTAACGGTTGCTAAAAGGATAAATGGACTTAAATATGCTCCTCAAGACAATTTCTCATCCTTCCAAGGACTGAACAACTTAATTTGCTCGCTTTTCCAGCCTTAGCGAGGAACTCGAACATTTTGATCTAACAAACCTTGTCTCCAACTCTTATGAACACAAACTAGGTTACTAGCTAGAAATTTTAAGTTCAGTGCTTCAAGATAATAGCTAGGTAATGAGTGATAACAAAATTAAGACCTGCCCCTACTATGAACACTAATTGCTTCCAAGTATATAAGCATTACTCGTTTGAAAGCACAGGGTCTAAGACAAGCAAAATGACTCAGAGATTGTCATACTATCATCCTATAATATTTGAATTTTGAACAGAACTACTAATGAACCTCTATTCCAAGTAATTGTGGTCGGTTTAAGAATCATCACTTACTACATCACTCCATCTAAACTAATTCAAATCCTTGTTAAGTGATCTACATACAACATCTTATATAATTCAAAAAGATTAAGCAAAATATAGATTTAAAAAAAGCAGACAACATTAAAGGAACGATAATACAGATAATTCAAATATATCTATACAGATACTTGGCATTTCAAGAGATAAATGAATAACATATTATACTTCTTAGTTAACAGATACAAAAAAACACATAGATCTTTGTAAAAACACATAAATAAGAAACAATTTTATTTGGTAATAAATATTTTATTTGCAATAGGCTGTAAATATATGTAATTATGCTCAAGGTGTCAAAAAATAAATTCATGTAATTATGAAGTGAGAAAGAGTAGTCCATATTTTTGGTGTACAAAATCACAATAAGAAAAGTGTATTTTGTCAAAAAGAAACACCAGGGTGATTATCAGAATTTCTGGCATCAATGAATCAACTCGAAAGGCTCAAAATTTTCGACGACATCTCCAACGAAGATAAGTAGATCGAGCTCGATTGAATACGCCTTTTTCAGATCTGAAAGATTCCGTTATTACTTTTGGTGTAGCTCAGAGGAGTTCGGTTGGAGACGAAGACTGACGGTCGGCAGCGTTGGAGTTCCGGCGAGCTCTTTCGTTCAGATCCACGGAGGTTGGAAGTGGACGGAGGTGTTCAAGGGGAGTTAAGTATCGATCGGAAATGGTGGTCGCCGGTGGAAGTTAAACCATTGACAAAGCAGATCGGAAGTGGTGGTCGCCGGTGGAAGTTAAACCATTGACAAAGCAGCCTTGGTCTTTCTGTCTTTTCAATTTCTGATCACTACTCTCTAGTGTACTCACGCGCTCAATAATACAAAATAGAACCAAAGGGTATTTCTGTCTTTTCATACATGGGCCACCTCAGGTGCGGCAATTTGGGCGGCAAATTGGAATGGTGTGTATCATTACCCTAAAAATTAACTATCAAAATACGACCACACACGTATATAAGAGAATGATGTCATCTCTTCCATGGAGTACCTGTGTGAGTTTAAGTTCTTTGAAAAGGCTTGTAAAGATAGTCTGCTAATAGTTCGAACACTTGAGTTGCTGTTGAACCATAGTGAAATGAAGTACTACTAACTGCATCTCAAAATGTGGGAAGAGCAATTAAGTGATCTCGTAAGGTGGACATTGAGCTTATGCATGGAGAAATAAAATAAAGGCGGAGTAGTACATCAGCTTACGATAGAGGGAGTGAAAAAATAAATATCTAGAATACAAGCTCAAGTGAAGTATAGCAGACAACATTGCATCCAACAATTATTGAAAGAAGTACACGTAAAGCTTAAGAACATTACCTGAGGAAAGGTTCATAAGTGTCTTTATTAGGAGAAGAGTCGCGATGTGGACCATTGTTATGAACAGAAATAGCTTAGTGGAGGGCGTAGTTGGAAAGCAAATTATATGTGGGACCCGAGTTAGACAAATAGTTAAATAACAAGAGAATAGTAGTAGGAAAATAGGCTATGATGTTGTGAACCCTTATCCCTCTAATCTCCCCCTTCTTCAATGTCTTCCTTCCTTACTCTGTATTTTCCGTTCTTACCCCGTCTGTATCAGTCTATCTCCCGTCTCATTTTCTGTCTTTTTCCTCTTCTCCTTCTTACTTATTTAGTGGCTCTGTAATTCTACTCTATTACTCCCTCCGTTCCACTTTAGATGAACCCATTTGACTTTGAACGGAGTTTAATAAAGAGGGAAGACTTTTGAAACTTGTGGTCTAAAATAAGTTATAGATATTTGTGTGGCTACAAATCATCTAGGGATGAGTAAAAGTGAATATTTCTTTCCAAATTTAGAAAGAGGTCATTCTTTTTGAAACAGACTAAAAAGGAAATAGGTTCATCCTTTTTTAAACGGAGGGAGTAGTTCATGAATACTATCAGTTGTTCTTGCTTATTCTTGTGATTGGAGTACTATACGTTACATTGGTGCTTTCATTGACTCCATCAACTATGGTGGTGGATTATTCTCAACCTCCCAAAATAGTTCATTTTAACGGTGCGAATCCCTTGGATTGGGTTTCACAAATAGAAAGGTATTTTTTTTGTTGCTCGGTATCCGATTCCCTTAAGCATTATTTATCATCATTTTTTATTGAGGGTGAGGCTCGTGAGCGGTTTCGCTCACATTATCGTAACAATAAATTTCGGGATTGGGACCATTTTGCAGACAAATTGTTTGATCGCTATCGCAATTGGACTCCTGCAGCACCTACTTGTAGTGCAGCTCATGAGTTTCCAGTTTTGGACTTTACTTCGGAAGATCAGCGAGAACCTGTACTGGTTGTTGAAGCAGCAGAGGGCATTGAATCGCAAAAGGAATCTGATTTGGTTGAAGGGAACAATTCAGAGGTTACTATTGAGATATCCAAAAACCCAGTCGATACGGTGTTTGGCAATGGCATCTCTAGCACTGTGGACAACTACGAGGGTGACACTGATTTTGTCTACGCAGTTAATTCTTCGGAGCTAACAGAGGTCCAGGTGCTCAATGAAATTTCCACACGAGCTATATCTAATGCCTTACGTCCAGTTACGCCTATGAAGTCATTAATGGTTGTCAAGAAGATGTTCGCTGAAAGTCCCAAAAGAGATGTGTTGTTGCTCAATCACGTTTCACCTCAGGAATCATGGCTGAATCCTTTTCCATGCCGCAAGTATATACAGCGACATGATAATTTTTTGGTGCCTAATAAGATTGTGGGGTGGTTTGATACAGGCCAGCCCTCACCCCTAATGCCACTAACCAAACATCCAATCAGGTCAAACTTTCTACTCACTGAATCTGCTTTTGCTCGGGAGGATGAACACTCAGGTCATGTGGACCAAGTGTTCGATGAACTGTCGATTAGCGAAATTTTTGAAGAAGTTCGTGCGCCTCATTGCAATATTGTATGGCGTCATTGTGCTATTGGTTCACATCCTTGGATTGATACTGGGCAAAATGATATCCCACATATGACACAATATGGCATTGCTAAGCTGCTTGAATTGAATATTATTTCCATTGTCGAGATCAATTCTTTAGT
This sequence comes from Petunia x hybrida, assembly GCA_037355625.1. Classification (NCBI taxonomy): domain Eukaryota; kingdom Viridiplantae; phylum Streptophyta; class Magnoliopsida; order Solanales; family Solanaceae; genus Petunia; species Petunia x hybrida. The sequence goes on along the minus strand of JBBBVM010000059.1, from coordinate 5,422,659 downwards.
TAATGCAACAGCGTGGCGACGAATTGACACTTACCACACATTTGGTCCATCAATGATACCTAGCCCATGGAAATTTAGCTAATAATGGAGCGAACATAATTGCTAGGGGTAAGGATTCAGATAATAGCTTCACCTCAATTCCTCTAGATGTGTGGCTCTTGTTTGAATTGCTATTCCCTAGAAAATTGAAGATTCCTCCTGATATCTGGTTTGACAGCTTGGTGATTATAAATGGCCATAGTAATTCATTGGCTTTATTTGCTCATACTGAGGAACGGAGAAGTAGCGTGCGTGTAAATTTCTTTGAGCTTGATACTTGGGGTGCTATTATTAAAAAAAATAGAGGAGCTTTCAAAGGGCGGCCTTCTAAATATTCTATCGTTTTTCGGTACAACAGACTCCACCTGCTACCTTTACCCCTATGATCCAGGACCCTATGTTCTGCTACCGAATACTTCTGATTCTCTATTTAGGAAAGGAGCCACTGTCAAGGTTTTGATACCAACAGGTCATTCAAGGGAAAAGGGGAGAATGCAACATAGGATTTTCCATCTCAAACATTTAGACACAATTAGTTTTGATACTAACAGGGAGGGTAACTTCATTCTTTGCGAACAAGTGAACCAACCAGGTATGATTAGTCTAATTGAAGACATGTTTGTTTATGTCTCAATTTCCTTGGTTCCACTTTACCATGAAGCTAAGTTGGTATTTTTCATTTACTTGTGGTGCTTCGGCTCTAAGGAAATTATTCAGGATTCTTTCTTTAAAACCATAGTTTCAAGGTATGAGACTGGAAATGATAAAACTCTATTGGTCTTGAAGACCCAAGTAGGGTATATATTATTTTTGTACAGGTAAAAATCTACTGGTGCTGCTCAGCTCTTCATTATTCCTTTAAGTGGCCAGTACAACACTGCAAGTATTCTTTTTGAACTTTCAATTGACTTTGCAGATGCACTTCTTAAGATATTTTTTTGGGATCCAGATATAAATGCCAAGACCTTGACTGTAATAGGTCGTATATACCCATCTAGCTCTAATGTGTGGGATCCTGGATGGAAGTGTTATATGCTTTCTTACTTTTTGCTAAGAGATTTTGCACCAGCTGCTATTTCTCTCAGTGGTGGTTACTTTTCTTGTCACTTGGGGGTGAATTCTCTAAATAATAGAAGGAATACAGAGAGGAGATTGTGTAGTGCAATTAGACTTGATGGCCTAGTGCGATTATTGTGGTCATTACAGCCATTAGTTTGCTACTACCGTGCATTTTTCAACTTTGTACTTCAAGGGCTGGAATTGTTTGAAATGGGAGATGAAGGGCTTGATGTCCGTAGGATGATGTGCTTCAGTTTGCTACTCAGAACCTTTCAACAGCAACGGAAATTAATAGTGCTAACAAAGTGTTCTGCGGAGATTGCTGAATTTGTTAAACTTAGAGAAGATCGAGTTGATCCTGATTATGCGGCCACTATTGGAATAACAATGCCCTATCTATCTGATGAGAGAGTAATTTTGGTGCTGGCAGTGTATGTGAATATATTTGAAAATCACTTTTTACTTGGTGACTGGCCTATGGTCCAATTCCAATCATATTGGCAGCACCCTTGGCTGCAGCACTGTCATATATTAGGAAGGCAATTCTTTGGCTCCTTTGGGATGCTTTTGCGCCGTGCAGTTGTGGCCAACAAAGTTCCTGAAGTGGCACGACTTTATCTTGTGTTTACTGAATTAACTTACTGAATTTAGGCGGGAAGTCGACGTGGCTGAACCCTATCCACGAATTTCAAACGTCGCACATCTATCGGGTCACCGTTCCGCATTACGTGGCGGCTTTTGATAGGTCTCCGAACGGTCACGCCGTCTTTTTGTTTTCTCCAACGTTTCAGTCATCATTAGCTTTCCTACTTGCACGTGTGCATACACTATAAATATATCACTTTCGTCCTTCCACTCCACTCAGAACTTTGCACTAGAAGAAGAAAAACACAGAGCTTTGAAGGTTGCCATTGTATCAACTACTTGCTGCATTTAAACTCTGTTTCTAGCTTTTCCTTTCTGATTCTCGCCATGTCTGCTACTGTCTCTGCTACTAACTCTGGCCGCGGCTCAAGCGATTCTGGTGAGAAAGCGGAACGCTTCGCTGCTATGGCCATGAATGATGAGGCTATAACTTCTGTGCCACCATTGCAGGTGGTTGGAACAGACGGTGGTGGCGAGGCCACGTCTGCTGCCCCCACCCTTCTGTGGCGCAAGGCGAAGGCGGGTCGCGGTTCGGCGGAGGCCAGCGAATATGCGGACCCTGACGTGGGTGATGACGTCGAGGGTGATGACGTCACTAGCGTTAAAGAGGCGGGTGGCTCGGTCGGAGGGGCTGAGGTAAGTGAGGTTAGCGGCTCAAAGGGGGAGACCGAAGTTGGCCCTTCGAAGAAGTCGAAGAGGAAAATTCTGCTCGAGGTGGAAATCGACCCTCGGTTAGTCATCCCCTCGGGCTTTAACAATGATAAGGACTTGAAAGTTCACGCCCAATCTGATGCCCAAAAGGGAAAGAAAAGGAATATTCCCGTTCACGTCACCCCGAGCATCATAACCGAGGAGAGGATTGAGGCTGTTCGAGCCGATTGCCGTTGGGGCCCCGAAGTGGAGATTAGGATCCCGACGCCTGGCTCGGCCGTGTCCACAAACGTCGAAGGGTACTCTTCGGTTTTCACCTACCCCTTCACCATAGGGTTCAACTTGCCCATACATCCTATCATCGATGTATTTTGCAGATCTTATAACCTCTGTTTGGCTCAGCTTGGGCCCGGAGTTTGGAGGGTTGTCCAGGCCCTCGAGTATTTGAGTGATATAGCTGGGCTGCCTTTCTCCTTCCGGCACTTGATTTCCCTCTACTATCCCTACTTCCACAAAGCTGGGGTGGTCGCTCCCCTGCCTCGGGGCTCGTACGCAATTCTGAGTAAGAGCGAGGATCATGGGGACCGAGGCTGGAACAATCGGTTCGTGCTCCTCCCCACGAGGCTGTTGTCCAAACCTGGCTTCCCCGAGGCATGGAATGCTCAGCGTAAGTATTTGCTCCTATTTCTCCTTCAGTTTTGGATTGTCACAATTGTTAATCCTTCCATCTTTGGCTTGCAGCTGAGAAAGTTACAGTTATCCCACCGAAGAACTTGCTCGGGTGGGTTACCGAAGTCATGCAAGTGAAGAAGCGCCCCGAACGGCAGTGGATGGCGGTAGCCGCTTTGGAGGAGAACCGATGGGTGTGCAAGAGGCACGGTGAGTTATTGAAGACTTCGGGTTGTTAGATTCGCTTTAAACTGTTTGGTTTTGACCTTTCTATTTTGCTTACACAGGTCTTCCCAGCAAGGCCATGAGAGAGGCCGACGAGGAAGAAGAAGCCGAGGCGGAGGTGGAAGGTAAAGAGGAGGAGAAAGGAAGCAAAAAGACAAAGGAAAGGGAGTTGGTGAGGGACGTCACCGAGGGTGTTGCCAAGATGGCGGATTTGGCGAAGCGGCTGATCGAGGAGAAGAAAGCTAAAGGTTCCTCGAGCCAAGGGACCTCACAAGGTGAAATTTTCTTGGGTCAGTTTTCTTGCGTTTCTACCGCCGCTTATACTCACGTTAAGCGAGTTGCTCCTCTCCCTTCCCCAGGTGCTAAAAGAAAGAGAGCCACTTCGAAGCGGGCGACCAAAGCGAAAGGCCCTCGGGTAGAAGAGGTTGCCTCCCCCGCCGCCAAAGCACTGATCACAAAGTGCCGGGGACTTGTTGACGTACCCAGCGACGAAGAGCTCCCCCCTTTGGTCCCCGAATAAAGGCCAGACATAGCCTCCAAATCCACTCCCGAGGCGAGACCCGAAGTTCGTGGGTCAACCGAGGTCATAAATGTGGAGGAGTCTGATCGAGAGGCTGCAAAGCGAAATGGCAAGGCTAAAGTGGGCGAAGGCCTGATCAAAAGTACGGTCAGAGCCTCTCGTGCCTCGCCGAAGCCTATCAACATTGCGCCTCGGGCCTTGGAGATATATCCCGATGCGAATTTGCTGGACGCCACAAAAGAGGATATCATGTCCCTTGATGGCTTACTTGGCCCCGCCGAAGCTCATGCCCTTAGGAACCTCAACCCCATGAGTTAGATGGGCGTTTCTGCCGCTTCAGCTCTTCGGGTAAGTTTTAGTGTGCGTTATACATGATCTCATTATTTTGTGGGTTCTGATATCGTGTTTCGAACGCAGAGTTTGGTCCTCGCACTGCAAGCTGTTCACCTTGAGCGCGACTGAGCTAAAGAGCTTCAAGCAGCTGCCGCTGCTTGGGACGATCAGAAGAAGGTTCTCAAGGGGCAAGTTGCCGAGCTAGAGGCTTGATTCACAATTCTGAACAATGAGCTAGAACGCGCCAATGAAGCATCGGCGAAGGCTGAGGCTGACCTTCGTGCGCTGTGCAGTCTTCCGAAGCTCGTGTCCAAGCTGCGACAGATGAGTTTACTGCTGAGCGCTCGAGGCTGAGCCTTGAAAATGCCCGCCTTAAGGCCGAACATTTCAGGGCCAAGACCGAGGTGCTTGAAGCAGGTGAAAGATATCGTGGCAAGCTTGGGGAATATAACGCCAAACTCATCGAGCTTCAAAGCCAAGTGGATGAAGTGCCAGCCCTTCGGGGCAAAGTATCCAAGCTCGAGGGCCGAGTCGCGTACCTCAATGAGCGAGCCGAGGTTAGGGCAACAAGGGCTAAGTTTGAAGAATCATGGGCCGTTGTCAAAACCAGGCTTAGCGCACTTGAACAAGTTCAGGCCGGCAGATCGTGCTCGAAGACGAAATTGTCAAGGCAAGGGAGGCTGCTGCCGAGGCTCAAAGGATCGTGGATGAACTCCCTTCGAGCGAAGGATCAGATAATGATGAGGACGATAGCGCCGAGGAGGGCAGTGGTGATGACGATGAGGCGTAGCCTTTTGCACTTTGCCAATGCTTTGATATTTTTCCTTTGTTTTTGGGCCTTCGTGCCTTTTTGGGATATTGGCCTTCGGGCTCTTGTATTTATGCCTTAGACCTTTGGGCAATTTTTTGGATGTAAATACCCCAGCCTTCGGGCTTTTTAATGAAAGATTGATTGTGCCTTTATTTTGAGTGTTGGCTTTCACATACACCGAGCACTTTGTCGAAAAAATGAATAACACGCTTGCAAGGCTTAACTAAATTTAATCGATGCAAACTTAGAACGACGTCTCGTCCTCGAGTCGATGCATTATGCAGCTTCGGAGTGCAAGATTCAAATAGATAAAATGAATGAGCCCGAAGTCATTTTATTGATATTGACGAGCCAGAATTCGGCTATGTACATAAAACCAAGTCAAAGCGGACCTTGGGTAAAAAACAAACTCTCAACGAAAGCAAACTGACAATATGCCGCTTCCGGGCTTATTTACAATGTACTAAATCTAATCCTCGGGTGTAAGTCCCCGGTTGTCGGATAGATAAGCTTCGGTTGGGAGGCTCGATATCAACCCCTCTCACTCCCCCCAGTGTTCGGTTGTGAATCTTGATGAAGATCTGAGCACTGGAGTCGGTTCGGTTCGCTTCCTGAAAAGGTCAAGCAAAGAGATGGAACGAGGAGTAAGTTAGCACATTTTCTATTGACGCCATGGGAGCGCTGTTCGGCTCGGGGCTGTTTAATTAAAAAAGAATTGAAAGATATTTACCTCGGCTAAAAGTAGTATCGCTTCAGATGGGAGATGTTCCAATTCAGAGGTTCGGTTTCTCCTTGAAGAGACTCGATTTGATAGGAGCCTTTTCCAACGATTGCTTTGACCCTATACAGTCCTTCCCAATTTGCAATAAGCTTCCCCCCGTTGTCCTCCTTTGTCGATTGGTTCACAGTTTTCAACACATAATCTCCCACCTTGAAGTCTCTAATTTTAGCTTTCCTGTTGAGGTAAGCCTCGATCTGTCTTTTTTGGGCAACAAGCCGAACCAAAGCTAATTCCCTCTTTCCTTCGAGCAAATCTAGCTCAATGCGCATTGCCTCTTGGTTAGAGTCTTCGGCTGTGTGAGCGTACTGAAGACTTGGTTCGCCCACTTCTACGGGGATGAGAGAATCCATGCCATAAGCTAGTGAGAAAGGAGTCTCTCCGCTGCTGTTTTTCTCCGTTGTTCGCATGGCCCATAGCACCCCGGGCAGCTCCTCGGGCCAAGGACCTTTCTTCTCCTCGAGTCCTTTCTTCAAATTTTCAATTATGATCCTGTTCGAAGACTCAGCTTGGCCATTGGCACTTGGGTGATAAGGAGTCGAGGCAATTCTTTTGATCCCCCATTGCTCGAAGAAATTAGTGATAGCCGCCCCCATAAATTGTTTACCATTGTCACAAGCTATCTCTTTTGGGATACCGAACCTGTAGATGATGTTCTTTTTGATGAAGTCGATTACCTGCTTTTGTTTCACCTCGGTGAGAGCCACCGCTTCCACCCATTTGGTGAAGTAATCGGTTAATACCAAGATGAAACGAACACCACCCTTTCCTTTGGGTAGTGGTCCCACAACATCCATTCCCCATTTCATGAAGGGCCACGGCGATACCACTGAATGTAGAGGCTCGACCTGTTGGTGGATCATTCGCCCGTGGCGCTGGCATTTGTCACACTTCTGCACGAAGGCCTTCACAATCGCCACTGATCGTGTGCCAACAATACCCAGCTCTCAATATCTTACGCACTAAGGACTTTCCCCACACTCGCCTTCGTGCACTTCGGCCATCACATACCTTGCCTCATCGGGACCCAAACATTTGGCCATCGGACCGCAATATAACCTCTTGTAGAGATTACCCTCGATCATGTGATACGAGGCTGCTTGGGTTCTCAGCTTCTTCGCTTCTTTTTTATCTTGGGGGACAGTCCCCGAGTCGAAGTAAGAGATGAACTTACTTCGCCAGTCCCATCGGTTGTCCACCGAATTGACCTGCAGCTTCATTTCTCTCATTTGCGTGGACAACAACCGAACCACCGAGTCAGTCCCCAAGTGAGCTTCTTCGATCGCCGAACCCAGATTAGCCAAAGCATCAGCTTCGGTGTTTTCCTCCCGAGGCACTTGTTTGACTTGCCATTCTTGGAATTGGGCCAAGATTCTTTGCGCCCGGTCCAAGTATAATTGCATTCTGGGCTCACGAGTCGTATAATCACCGAGGACTTGGTTCACTACCAGCTGTGAGTCACACCTTAGTTCGATTCTTTCAACCCCCATTTCCTTAGCCAGCTCCAAACCTGCTAAAGCTGCCTCATATTCTGCCTCGTTGTTGGTCACTTTCTTGAACCGAACCGAGTGCCTCACTTTCTCCCCAGTGGGTGCTCTCAATACTATGCCCAACCCCGAACCTTTGGAGTTTGTTTCCCCATCGGTATAAAGTATCCATAGACCCGGGGTGGCTCCCTTAGCCATGGAGTTTTCCTTTTCAGCCTCGGGCAAAATTCCAATACTAAAATCAGCCACGAAGTCTGCCAAGACTTGAGACTTAATAGCAGTCCCAGGTTGATAGGTGATGTCATACTCGCTTAACTCTACCGCCCATTTTGATAGCCTCCCCGAATACTCCGGTTTATGCAATATATTCCTTAGAGGGAAGGTTGAAACTACGGCTATTGGATGACACTGCAAATAGGGTCGTAGTTTCCGAGCAGTAACAAGTAAAGCAAGTGCTAATTTTTCCAAGTGTGGATACCTGGTTTCGGCGTCGAGGAGTGTCTTGCTCACATAATAGATGGGCTGTTGTTTGCCATCTTCTTCCTGAACCAGCACAACGCTGACAGACACCTCGGACACCGTCAAGTAAACCAGCAATGTCTCACCTTCTTTTGGCTTGGCAAGCAACGGTGTGTTAGCCAAGTATTGCTTCAAGTATTTTAACGCTTGTTTGCACTCCGGTGTCCATTCAAAGTGATTGTTCTTTCTCAAAACGGAGAAGAACTTGTGGCATCGCTCTGAGGACCTTGAGATGAATCGACTCAAGGCAGCGACTCGGCCAGTCAAGCGTTGAACTTCTTTCACCCCGGTCAACTCCTCGGGGATTTCTTCGATGCCTCGTTCAGAGACAATGAATCCCAAGAATTTGCCTGATCCAACGCCGAAGGCGCACTTCTCAGGATTCAACTTCATGCCATATTGTCTCAACACAGCAAAGGCCTCCCTCAGATGATTCAAATGATCCTCCATTCGGATCGATTTGATGAGCATATCGTCTATGTAGACCTCCATAGAATTTCCAATATATTCTTTAAACATGCGACATACCAGCCTTTGGTAGGTCGCCCCGGCGTTCTTCAACCCGAAGGGCATCACTTTGTAACAGAAGGTACCTCGGTCAGTGATGAACGAGGTCTTTTCTTCGTCCTTCGGGTCCATGAGGATCTGATTATAGCCCGAATATGCATCCAAGAAAGTTAATAGTTTATGTCCAGCCGTGGAGTTTATTAACCTGTCGATTTGTGGCAACGGATAAGAATCTTTGGGGTAAGCTTTGTTCAAGTCAGTGTAGTCTACGCACATTCTCCACTTGCCATTCTTCTTCGGTACGACCACAACATTGGCTAGCCATTCGGGGTATTTCACCTCCCTAATGAAACCATTCTCTTGTAGCTTGGCGGTTTCGTCCTCGATCGCCTTCTTTTTGACTCCGGCGTGTGGCCTTTTCTTCTGTTTTACCGGGGTGAATTTTGGGTCCACATTCAGTTTGTGGGTCATAATCTCCGGATCGATACCCGTCATGTCTGAATGGGCCCAAGCAAAACAATCATGGTTAGACCTCAAAACTTCCATAATCGCCTCTTTCGACTCCGGGTCTAACTCCGAGCCGATGTGTACCTTTCTTTCTGGAAAATCTTTCAATAGAGTGAAAGAGTCCAGCTCTTCAATGGTGGAATCCTCGGCTCTCTGCTTCCGAGGCTCTTGAACGCAGGCCGGAATCTTTTCAATTTCACTTTGGAGGTTCGCCTCGCTCGACCCCGGCTGTGTTGGTTGCTATTTCTTTGGCCCATTCGGGGCGACTCCACTCTTTAAGGCAACCGAGTAGCATTCCCTTGCTACTCGCTGCTCCCCTTTGATTGATCGAACTCCCCAAGGTGTAGGGAATTTAATCACTTGATGCAAGGTGGAGGGAACAGCTTCCATGGAGTGGATCCATGGCCTTCCGAGGATCACATTGTAAGCTAGATCCTCGGGCATGACTTGGAACAGTGTTTCTTTAGTAACCCCCTCGGCGAATGTCTTGAGTGTGATCTCACCCAATGTTTTCTCCGTGGAGTTGTTGAAACCTGCTAACACTGTTGATTTGGGAATTAATTTCCCCTTTCAGCCACATTTTCTTAACAGCCCCGTAGCTGATTATATTTACTGAGCTCCCGGGGTCGATCAAGACTCTTTTGATGTCAGAGTCGTTGATTCGTAACATGATGACTAGAGCGTCGTGATGGGGGAACATCATCCCATCACAGTCATCCTCGTCGAAAACAATGTCTTTACCAGAGCCTCCAACTCGGGTTCTCTTCTCAATGGTGATGGAGAGCTTGGCGAATTTCTTGGCCGCGGCGAAGTTCACGCCGTTTACCTCCGATCCCCCGATAATGACATTCACTACTCTCTCTGGGGGAGGAGCCCGAGGTGGTTGACCATCGCCCCAGTTTTTGGAGAAATTGTCTTTCCCCTTGTCGGTGAGGAACTCGGCCAAGACTCCTTTCTTCAGCAGGTGAGCTACCTCGATGCGCAAAGCTTTGCAGTCCTCGGTCCTGTGTCCATAATCCGCGTGAAATTCACAATGCAGATTGTGGTCTCTTTTGTCCGCCGGGGTCCTCATATCCTTGGGAACCCTTACCCCAGCTGTCCCCTTGACAACATTGACCAACTCCGAGGTCGATATGTTGAAGTTATAATCTTGGATCCGAGGAAGATCCTTTTTTGGGACCGATGCGGAGCTCGAGGGATTACTTTGGTTCAAATTAGGTTGAACCTTCCCTCCGAGCCTTTGGCTTATGTGGGGGGCTGGGTATGAGGCTCCGAGGGTGTTCCCTAACCTCTGGCTGACGTGTTGCCTCGTCGAAGTGTAAGGTTCATACCTCCCCTTCGAATTACTTCGGGGCGCCTCGGCGCGGCTCGAAGATTCAACCCGGTTATACTGATGATAACCTCGGTTCTTAAACTCCGCCTCTTCCAATCTGATTTTGGAGTAGGTTCGTCGATGCAGATCCTCCCACGTTAAGACCTGATATTGTTGCAACTCGTTACGCAATTCAGCGGCAGCGCTAGAATTACGACTATTGATACCCTTTTCAAATGCCATGATGGCCAAGGTGTCATCCATCCGCGGCAATTCCATGCGTTCAGCGTGGAATCGCTCAAGAAACTCTTTAAGCGGCTCATCGGGCCGCTGCTTCACCTCACATATATCCTCCTTTCTTTGGAGGATGTTTTACGCCCCAGTGTGAGCCTTAACAAAGGCGCTGGACATTTCCTTGAACGAGGAGATTGACCCCGCTGGCAAGCATAAGTACCACCGAAGAGCACCCTTCTCTAACGACTGACCAAACTTCTTTAAGAACATCGACTCGAGCTGCGTAGTCGATAAGTCGTTGCTTTTCACTATGGCCATATATTCCCTTATGTGCTCTTTGGGATCGGTTGTCCCATCATACTTCTTCAGGAATACGAGTTTGAAGCCCGGGGGAGTTGGGGCTGGAGCCTCTTCGGGCTTGTAGGGTTGCTCCCTGTATTGATCGATGTCGAGGTCGTCTTCCTCCTTTGTTACCCCCGGCACTCCCTCGAGGTGCTTTTCCACGCGCGCCTCGATGCGAGCCTCGATTTCCCTACTCATTCTTTCAACGTCCACCGAGGACGTTGTCTCCGCCACGGTGGGAACCGTCCCGAAGTGTGGCGTGGCAGTTGGATTGTTCCCCGAGCCCCCAGACGTGGCCCCGTTGTGAGGTCCCCCTGTTATCGCGCCCGGAGGAACGAAGGGCGGGATGCCTCAACCCGGAGCCGAGTGCTGGGTGCTGTTCGGGGTGGCATTGTTCCTCGCTTCCAACGAAGCGCGGAACTCGACGTTAATACTCGCTCTCTCATCCTGTTTACTTTGGAGAGCTCTTAGCGTGGTGACGACATACATTTGGAATTCTTCAGTCGTCATTGGGGCGATAGGTTGTTGGTTCAACGGAACGCCAACCCGATCGCTACTGTTACCACTGTTGTCGTTATCAACCATGATGCTGAATCGTAAAGCACTTGACAAAAAACGGATGTGGAACTTTGGAACAAAGCGTTACTGCTTATATCCCCACAGACGGCGCCAATTTGTATGGGCCTAAATCAGTTTAAGAATACAAATCGAATTTGGATTCGAAAATAAGCAGTTCTTCGTATCAAAGTTAAATGAATACACGAAAAAGAAAGCAAATGCGAAAAAGTAACTGTATTTCGATTTATAACTGTGAGTACAAATTTGGACAGAGTTTCAGTACAAATTTCTGGATGCCTATAATACAAAATGAGCTTCTATTTATAGGCCTAAGAGCCTTGCCCACGTTCTCCACCATCAGCAAGTGCCTCCCCCACGATCTGAGCAGCAGCATGGGGAAGCTAGTGGGGCAAAGTAGTGGGCTGCAAAGCCGCTGGAATCGAGGTGGTAACCGAAGCCTTGTCTCAGGGCTTCGGTTGTCTGACCTTACTGTTCGGGTAGGAGGGCGTGTCACCAAAGCTCGAAGTCTGATTTGTCTTCGGTCACGCTGTTGGAGCTTGGCTTCGGTGACCCAACCACGATATCCATTACTTCTCTTCGGAGCATCAGCTCGTTTTCCCTTCGGTCTACCATCTCGAGGTGCTGACCGAAGGCGACAATTTTCACCCAATACATTTAAGTTCTTTGAAAAGGCTTGTAAAGATAGTCTACTAATAGTTCGAACACTTGAGTTACTGTTGAACCATAGTGAAATGAAGTACTACTAACTGCATCTCAAAATGTGGGAAGAGCAATTAAGTGATCTCGTAAGGTGGACATTGAGCTTATACATGGAGAAATAAAATAAAGGCGGAGTAGTACATCAGCTTACGATAGAGGGAGTGAAAAAATAAATATCTAGAATACAAGCTCAAGTGAAGTATAGCAGACAACATTGCATCCAACAATTATTGAAAGAAGTACACGTAAAGCTTAAGAACATTACCTGAGGAAAGGTTCATAAGATTCTTTATTAGGAGAAGAGTCGCGATGTGGACCATTGTTATGAACAGAAATAGCTTAGTGGAGGGCGTAGTTGGAAAGCAAATTATATGTGGAACTAGAATTAGACAAATAGTTAAATAGCAAGAGAATAGTAGTAGGAAAATAGGCTATGATGTTGTGAACCCTTATCCCTCTAATCTCCCCCTTCTTCAGTGTCTTCCTTCCTTACTCTGTATTTTCCGTTCTTACCCCGTCTGTATCAGTCTATCTCCCGTCTCATTTTCTGTCTTTTTCCTCTTCTCCTTCTTACTTATTTAGTGGCTCTGTAATTCTACTCTATTAGTTCATGAATATTATCAGTTGTTCTTGCTTATTCTTGTGATTGGAGTACTATACGTTACATTGGTGCTTATGGACATGGCCGAACTCCGGTTTCCGAGTTGCCTACATATCTCGGGCTGAAAGAGAATCAGGCCATATGTAGTTCGACGCGATTTGAAAATCGAAGACGAGATAGTAACGACTACTCAAGCGCGGGAAAAAAGGCTTGTAATTAACCAAGTTATCAAGATGTGGTCGACGACACACCCATAAAGAGGGATTTACACGGACATAGCTTCTACTGCATCTCGATAATCGAGCCATCTTGTCTTCAATCTCAAACCCCACACTATAGGGTTAACAAGAGACTTACCTCTAGGGTTGATGACTTATACGGGTGCGATTCTTCAGGTCTTCGTTGACGAGTCTAGCTCATATCAATGATTGCCCAGTTCACCGCTAAGAGAAAAAAAAATCCATGTTATGCTCCGAACGCTGCTGCGGTGCTGCTAAAAATCCTGTAATAATCTCAACAAACGGTAAGCGTGCAACTGCTAATAAACTGTAATATTTGGAATAAGAAATAGATAAAGTGATAACATAAAATTGTAAATGCGGGTTGCGGTATCATCGATAAGTTCTTCCTTCGATCAACTGACAAGATGCTCCGCCCGGAGAACCTCTAGGCTGATCACTATTCTGAAACAGTAAAGTAAGACAATAAGTAAAGCGGGAATAAATTGTAGAATGCAGTGCTTTCATACGGTAAGTCGACTAATCGAGACATAATGTCCCAAGTCGGATTGCCTATCTTTATCATCCACTTTAAATATAATATGCCAATGTTGCAAGACAACCGACATCGCGAAACACTCCGAAAGCAGTGCTTCAGCCGACTTTTCTTAAACTATCAATATAATTTGATCATTATATGCCAATATTGCAAGACAACCGACATCGCGAAACACTCCAAAAGCGGTGCTCCAACCGACTTGTCTTAAACTATCAATATAATTTAAACATAACATGCCAATATTGCAAGACAACCGACATCGTGAAACACTTCGAAAGCGGTACTTCAGCCAACTTGTTTTAAACTATCAATATAATTTAAATATAACATGCCAATATTGCAAGACAACCGACATCGCGAAACACTCCGAAAGTGGTGCTCCAGCCGACTTGTCTTAGACTATCAATATAATTTAATTATAACATGCCAATATTGCAAGACAACCGACATCGCGAAACACTCCGAAAGTGGTGCTCCAGCCGACTTGTCTTAAACTATCAATATAATTTAAATATAACATGCCAATATTGCAAGACAACCGACATCGCGAAACACTCCGAAAGTGGTGCTCCAGCCGACTTGTCTTAGACTATCAATATAATTTAAATATAACATGCCAATATTGCAAGACAACCGACATCGCGAAACACTCCGAAAGTGGTGCTCCAGCCGACTTGTCTTAGACTATCATCTATGCAAGTTTCAGAATAATGTTTATTTTGAAATAAGGATCATAAAGATAGAAATGCCGCCTGTTCGGCAACAAACCATGATAAGCATAATGCTTTAATTGATGAAGAGGCAGTTTACAACACAATCTTGTATTGTGTTTCAATCACTTGACAAAAAAAATGAAACGTCCGGTCTTGAAGCATCCAGTGTCTCAATGCAACTTGAAAGAAACCTGCATATCCTATTTGTGGGTGGAAGAACCCGAGATGTTCATCTACAAGACGAACTAAACAAACAAAATTAAAGTAAAGCAAAACACACAAAGCTCATTAAAGCAGGTACTTCTCCAAATTTAGCAATATTTGCAAATCACAACAATAAAATTTTAGTAAGTGCTCTCTTAAAGAGAAATAGAAATGAAACGGATATGTTTAAAATTTACAAAATAAGGGATAGAAATGCCGCCTTTCGGCCATAAATCATGATCGAGCCTATAATGGGCTCCATAACAATAGCGCACTTTGATTGTCTATGATAGGCTTCAAAATAATGCCTCCAATTGCTTATGGTAGGCTTCAAATGATAATGATGTCTTCGCTTGCTCACGATAGACTTGATAATAAGACCCCCGATTACTTACGGTAGGATCAATAACAAAAGAGCCTTCAATTGTCTATGATAGGCTTTAGAATAATGCCTCCAATTGCTTATGGTAGGCTTCAATGCTAATGATGTCTTCGCTTGCTCACGATAGACTCGATAATAAGACCCCCGATTGCTTACGGTAGGATCAATAACAAAAGAGCCTTCAGTTGTCTATGATAGGCTTCAGAATAATGCCTCCAATTGCTTATGGTAGGCTTCAAATGATAATGAAGTCTTCGCTTGCTCACGATAGACTCATAATAAGGCCCCTGATTGCTTACGGTAGGCATGACGTAATTTGTAAGTGCGAGCTGCAATATCTTTGATAAATTATCTTCCAATCAACTGGCGAAGCAATAAAGCAAGTGCGAAGGCATAGTGCAAATCATGACAAATCAACTGGCAAGCTGGTCGGGCACGAAGCAAGGAGGGTCTTGGAGTTGATTGTCTACAAATCAGCTGGTGATCCGATCCGGCACAAAGAAAGGAGGGTCTCAGAGCTGACCTGTTAACATCTTGACAAATCAACTGGCAAGCCGGTCGGGCACGAAACAAGGAGGGTCTTGGAGTTGATTGTCTACAAATCAGCTGGTGATCCGATCCGGCACAAAGCAAGGAGGGTCTCAGGGCTGACCTGTTAACCTGTTAAACTAAAAGCAAAGCAAGTCATAATATAAAGCAAGTGCAAGGTCATAATATAAAGCAAGTGCAAAACATTTTAGCGTGAAATGTAAAGCAAAGCAAAAGCGATTTAGCGAATCAATAGGCGTGAAAGTCCAACAAGAGAGAAGCCCCACCTGGTGGTCAACCTGAAAAACATAAAGTAAGGCATCAATTTTAAAGCAAGTGCAACGACATAATTTAAAGCAAGTGCAAAGAAAAGCAGTGTGGGAATGTAGAGCAATGCAAGAGCCATTTGGCGAATCAATAGGCGAGATAGTCCAACAAAGGGAATCTTTGTAGCCAATGGTCAACCTGAAATAAAGCGATGCCCTATTTGGCTTAGTTTTGAAAACACAAAACAAGCCCCGGCTTTGTCGCCTATTAGGAATGAAAGTCATAGGGGTAGAAATGCCGCCTGTTCGGCAATAACTCATGACAAAACATAATGCTTTAAGTTATGAGGAGTCAATTTGAATGCATTCTTAGATTGTAGTACGTCCGGAGTAGTCACATTATCCTGCATCTCTTAACGAACTTATTAGCAATGCAAGGCCATTAAAATATGTATAACAAATGTATAAACGCCTCAGGAGGCTACAAAATGTGATTAAGAAAGTGTAAAATATTAAAACACCTATCGAGTCCATAAAATTACGTCTTAGAGGCATTCAAATAATGAACACCTTCGAGGTGACATAAATACGCCTCCGGGGCAACAAAATTACGCCTTAGAGGCATTCAAATAACTAACACTTTCGAGGTGATACAAATACGCCTCCGGGGCAACAAAATTTCGCCTTTGAGGCATTCGAATAACTAACACCTTCGAGGTGACACAAATACGCCTTCGGGGCAACAAAGTTACGCCTTCGAGGCATTCAAATAATTAACACCTTCGAGGTGCACAAATATGCCTCCGGGGCAACAAAATTACGCCTTCGAGGCATTCAAATAATTACACCTTCGAGGTGACTTAAATACGCCTCCGGGGCAACAAAATTTCGACTTAGAGGCATTCAAATAATTAACACCTTCGAGGTGACATAAATAGGCTTATCGAAAGCGTGAACACGTGAATACGTTATACTCTCTGAACTCTTCCACGGAGGAATGGTCCTGACTACAAAACAAAGTGAGCCCCCAGGATTGGCAATATCTTTTAGCAAATTGGAAAAAGCGTCGGGTCATGAAGCACGAGCTTTATCCAAATATCATTGCAATCCTAGCGATGAGAATCTTGGAGATTGACTTGCTAAGACGTATATATTCGGTTGCGGGTCTTAATATCCCTGCTCTCAAAGAAAAGTTGTTAGTTTTGGGAGGGAGGGAGAAGCATTTGATTTGTGCAGACTTCATCTTGATCTTGCTGCTTCTGCTGCTTCCTCGTCTTCATTGGACTTGGATTTGCGAATTGCTTTCAGAAACTTGGCTCATGAACTCAAATAGCATAGATTTTGAAAAATAGAGGCAAGATAAAATATTTTAATGCAATATAGCAAGTAAAATAAGCAGGCAAATGAAGTCAAAGATGCATTTTGAAAATTTTGCCTTGACTTAAATTTGTAACATATTTTAAAACAGACTGAACGTCCTTTGTCTTAGACTTTGTATTGTTCGCTTAGCCGATTACACAGTTCTTATCAATTCATCTTTAATAACCAACGCTGCTTTTTGCAAAATTCTGCCCCAGTTATTATCTTCCGCATCTCCAACTCGCTTTGCAAAAATTGTCCCAGTTGTGATCATTTAAATCTTCCACTTGCCTCGCAAAAATTTGCCCAGTTATGACTTTCGGTACTTCAAATTGTTTTGCAAAAGCTGCCCCAGTTGAAGTTCTAACAGATAGTGCGATATCCAAAGAGCGCAGAAAATAAATTTTCAGTGCGTCGTTTCAAAATGTTCAGTTGTTTTGCCATACGTCACAAGCAAAGCCTTGGCAGGTTTATCAATTTTAATTTTGAAACAGAAACAAATATAAATGCAAGCGTAAATAATATAATAAGAATGCGATGCATTTTATTTCAACCTTCATAAATTCAAAAGAAGTTGATCCAGATTAACATAAGCTTTAAAGTACAATGCAATTCAGGGCCTCAATCCGAATTAAAATTGAAAATAATGCTACCAAGTTCAATCGCCAAGTTCTTTCAAACAATGCCCATTAGCTTCTGGTACTGCATCGTTCACGAGCTAGAGCGTCTACCATCAATCAGATCTTGAATCTTGCGTGATTTGCATGGTTAACCACCTTACAAATCAAACTTATGCTAGAGAAACAAACAAAACAAAGAAACCTCAAAGGGTAACTAAGTTAGTTTGCATGTCATTCATAGGATTGCACACAAGCAAGCAACACCTAGTATTTAACGCATTTTGAGCAAATAAAGCAAGGCAAGCAATTAACATGTGACAATCACAAGTAGTTGAGCGTAAATAAATATGCAAACGCGTCCTACCCTGCAAGGTGCCTTTTTGTGCTAGAGGTAAGCCTAAACGCGCAAACAAGTGGTAACGAAAAATAGTTCATGCCAGTTCTGAGCAATTCAGACTTAGAGTAAGCAATAAATAATAACATTAATTGATAACAATCAGCTCTCCGCCTCGACATTGCAATTCCGCTATCTCAGCTAACTTCCAAAAGTTGATATCAACTCGAAATTCCAACACAGCTCATGTTCTTCACAACATCTGCACAAAATTCTAAAACCCAAATGCCTAAAGCCTGAAACAATCCTCCATACCTTTTGTAAATATCCACACTCCTCCAATCACAACTCCCAATTATTTTACAACATCTAGGGGTGAAATTTCCAACCGCCTTTCACAATACCAGACTGCAAATCATGAAAGGCGCCAATTGGCCTCTCAAAAATAAAACCTCACTGGTCCTCGGCTTTGGACAAGTCTCTCAGCTTCCTAGGTTTTGCAAGGCTCACAGACCTTGTTCATAGGGCTCCTCACTGGTCCTCGGCTTTGATCAAGCCTCTCAGTTTCTAGGTAGCCAAGACCGCACTGGTCTTCAAGGAGGGACCCCACTGGTCATTCAAAGACACAGGGGCTTCACTCTCCTAGTATGCGACAAGCATACTTCAATTTTTATAAAGTTGCAGCTGGATAATCAACATAGGCCTGCACACATGCAAAGCCATTCACGAGAGGGACCCTACTGATCCTTTTAAAGACACCAGGGGCTTCGCCTCTTAGATCTCACTACACCAGGCCATCTCCAAAACACAAACCAACCAAATCTGCCTAACTTTCCCCGGACTGCAATTCCGTCTTGATCACAAAATTCTGCACTATGATCTCAAATTCTTTGTGGTCTGCTCTGACCACATAGATTCTGCTAAATTCTTCCATTTTCTAACCTAAAAGTCAAAATATGAGACAAAATTCTAAATCTGATTATGCTCAAAACATGGCTAGGACTGAGGATTCATTATCACACAGCACATAATATGCATTGTCGTTGGGTTTCAAGAACCCGTTGACGTAAGGGCGGTTTCCTAACTATGTAGGCGGTACCAAGGACCGGGTCCAGACTAAGGTGTAAATGCATGCATGCTCCTAAAATTCCATCAAAGAGTGGGTTAACGGTTGAGGCTAACAGGTGAGTGGCAAGCGGTCTTGCAGTCGAATTACTCCTACGATGGCCGCCGGTGTACCAACTCGTCACAGGGTTCTTTAGTGGAAGAAGATGCGGGTGCGCATGGGCGCACCTCGAGGATATTTGAGTGAGAATGCAAGAGGTTCCCAGGAGTGGGGGAAATATGAACGGAATGCCAGTTTACATATGTGCACAAATAAGGGTGTAGTGACATGCTTTCCGTGGCACACAAACAAACAGATATAATAAAGTAAAATAAATTAAACATGCTAGTTGCAAATAATTGGAAACCTTTATGGTCAAAACCTTTATTGCTCCCCAGCGGAGTCGCCATGCTGTTGAACCCCCAAAAATTAACCCCGAAAAGGATAAATTCATGAATATCAACTAAATGGACTAACTCTTTTGGAGTTTTTGGAGTCGCCACCCAATTTAAGAAAACAGGGAACATAATTAACAAATGCGTGCGAAACTCCGTTTTAGAAAAAGACGGTCTTTTTAGAGATTCTAAGTAAGAGGTTTTGTTAATTTCGGAAGAAGGTTTTTAAGGCACTTCCGAAATTCCGTTAAAAACGGTTAATCCGACAGGTTTCCAAAACATTTGCAAAATATGCTTTTCTAGAAAATTTATCTAAAAATAATTAATTGAAATAAAACTTGTTTATGAAAAATATTTAATTTGCACGCATTTTGCTAAATGGCCCCAATTTGAAATACATTAAATAACGACTTCAAAATAAAAGGTAAAGAACATAAAGTAAAGCAATATACAAACAATCAAATATTATTGATAAATAAAATATTTTACACATTTTATTTACATAAATATCTAAGGAAAGGAATGCAAAGTTAAAGATAGAACCCGAGATATTGATCAACTCGCGGGAGCCTTGAAACACTTAGATAGGAAAGATTCACAAATTTCACTCAATGAAATAAATATTCATAACACATAAGTAGTGGAGTGGTTCAATCAATCCTAGAATGGGTAAATTAGCCACTCATATTCATGATAATAATGTCAATATAATTCAGGAATAATTAAATTACTTCAACAGCTGAAATGCTCCTCTTATAGCTTTGAAAGCTGAGGAGTCTTGAGCAATTAGAACTCCAAAGCCTCCAAGAGTTTGAGTCCTAATTGAACTCCTTGCTTATCTTCAAGCCTTATCCTAATCTTTTGCAATCTTTTCTTATCACGCACAACTCTGCATAATTATCAAGATAAACATTAGACAATAGGATAATAATTAATTTTCCCGCTTAATTGATTTCGCATAATTATTTATTCAGCTGCAGCGATCCAAAGGAACAGGTCCTTGGATCTGTTCCTTCGTCATCAGTTTAAACTTGTAAGCTTATTCAAGCTAACAGGCTTGAATAGACAAAGTAGGTATTAATTGGAAGGAAATGCACAATGACATCCTAAATTGTTAGGCAAATTACTTGTGGGAGCATGAGATGATTTGCTCCGGATGTGTCGAAATTTGACAGAATAGGTAGTTTACAGGTACAAAAAAGACACTGTTAAAAGACCAGGTAACATCGATAGATTGACTGTGGGGAAAGAGGCTTGTAACAAGGCTGGAACTGGATTGAGGATTGGATCGAGCACACGAAAGCACGACGCTACGCAAGCTGTGGACGAAGAAAAGCTGAAATTGGCCTGGCGCCATGAGGGGCGCGCCGCGCCCGCTGCAGCGCCCAGTGTCCTCCGCGTTTTGTGGCGCGGGACGTGGCCGTTACTTGCGAGATTCGACGGACTCTACTTTGTTGCGCGCGTTTTGAGGCGTGGGGCGCCAGCTAGAGCGCCCCTAGAGCGTTTTTGAAAGTCCTATTTCGTCTAGGCTTAGGCGTAACTAATTGCTAGGCTTTTGTAAACATTATAAATACCATTCTACTTAGTTTTTATTTGAGGGGGTCGAGATTTTGGTGCAAGTTTAGGAGGAGAGCGGAGGAGCCCTAGATATCTTCTAAACAAGTTCTTTCTCTCTTTCTCTTATTCTTATCTTTAATTCTATAGTCTGTTCATTCTAGGGTTAGAGCAAATACATGAAGGTTGATGTTTGAAAGTTGAATTCTTCCTATTGATTTACCATTACAGATTGTTTATTCTTTCTTGAGCCTAATTGTTTGGTTATTGAGGCCTGATAATTGAACACTATCTACGGTTTACAAGTTGAAGTCGACAGAGGGAACTTGTGAACGCAAATAAGAAAGAATAGGGCTTGATTGTGAACCTGGACATCAGGGAATCGATTTGCGGGTAGGATAAACATATACCTATTCTCCTGGCTTAGCTAAATACAGAGTTCTTTAATGCATGCATGTGATTTAACTCCATAGACATATAGGCGTTAGAGTAGCTTGCATAGACTCGTGAAGAATCGACAGGTTTTCACGAATATAATTAACCTGTTAGTTAGCAATCTAGGAAATCAAGAAGTAGAATCAACTGGAAAACTCAACTGGATTGTTTGTAGCTCTGACCCTGGACCGTTTCTCTTTCATTGATAACAAATTAGAATTTTCACTACTACTTGATCTCAGTTATTTGCATTTAATTATTGTTTACTTAGTTAGTAAATTACAAACCATCTTCCAAAAAGATCTCTGAATAGTTTATAGGAATTGTTTGCTAGAATACAGTTATTAACAATAGTCCTCGTGGGAACGATACTCTACTTATCACTTTATTACTTGTCGACCACGTATACTTGCGTGTGCGTTGGGAGCAACACCAACTCTTGCCAAGTGAAAATGGAGTTTCTCGATAATTTGTTCAACCAATCTTTAGCTTTTCCGGTGAGAGAGTAAGAGAACACTCTCAACCTCAATGATTCTTCCGATACCCTTGCCGACTTGTAAAGGTTACAAGTTTGCACAAAATTTCTCAAGTGATCATTTGCATCTTCATTCTTAGTACAACCAAAGCAACCATATTGTTCAAGACCTTGGAGAATAACATTTGGGATGCTAAAACTAGCATTGCCATGAATAGGAGGAGGAACTATGGCACTTGCAAAACAATTCATATCAATTTCTTCCTCGATCTTCTCATCATCTTCATAGTCTCGCATCTCTTGTTGGTAGTCCCGAGCACCACTAGCATACTCTTGTTGATAGTCCCGAGCACCTCTAGCATACTCTTGATTTCGGTTGACATTGCGAGCATTAACTCTATTGGCATTGCCCCCTCGGTTGACATTTGCTCTACCTCTACGGTTCACACCTCGACCCCCTTGGTTTACACCTCGGCCGCCTCGGTTTGCATTGTTGCCACCCCGATAAGAATTACCCGCAACACCTTCATTTTCTCCAAGATTTCCTTCTTCATTTGCTTGGACCCCCGCATTTGCTTGGCCAAAAGGGTTTTCATCTTGAGGGTTCACATTCTCGACTTGAGGATCATTAGCTTCCTCTTGTATATTATCTTCGTCCACTTTTTCAACATGGAATGGATAGCCTTCTTGGTTGAGTTCTATATGGAACTCTTCATCATATTCTTCTTCATAACCTTATGGATCCCCATGTTGTTGATTATAATAATGATTGTAATTGGGGTTCTGCAAGTGCCGATTCGGATTTCTCCTATAAGACATGTTCATCTACACAAGGTAAAACCAAAAGCAAAAGTAAAATGCTAGGACTTGCAAACTAAACAACTTTGATTAACTAATGCAACTCAATATTGAAACCGTAGTTCCCTGGCAACGGTGCCAAAATTTGATCCACGCTCAATCCTACACCTTAATTGGTGAGGGGCGGTCGTCAAAATATAATATCCGATATGAGTCGGGGTCGATTTCCCAAGGGAACTAGCTTGTCAAGTAAGAGAGTTGCAAGTAGAAATTCAAATGAGGTTTAATATTGAGTCCTAGAAGTGGGGTTGTTTTTAAGATCGCTACAATTAACTACGAGACATACAATTAAGCAAGTAAGTGGATTATATATTATGAGAGTAGGGGTGCAAACAACTAATAGTGATTTCCAACCAACGGGTGTCTTCACTTCACTTTCCCAACACAAGTATAATTATGGTTGAGTATTCCGATTATGATCTCTAGAATCCTTCCAACCTAGAAGAGATCTTTCACAACTCGCTCGTCAAAGCCTTAGTTAAATAATCAAAGCGCTACTCAAAGACCCGAGGAAAGGAGACCTCTTCCGAGCGTAACTCCTTTTAGATGATTTAGTCTATATGAATAGCCTATCAACTCAAATCCTCACCAACTCCACTATTCTACACTAGTTAATCTCTTCCGAGTCTTTAACTAGCAATGTAGACAAGAAATTCCAAATATCATGGATTTTGAAATTTTGATGTTATTGTGATGGGGAGTTGGATAATTGTTATTTATGTTATAATTAGTGAAATGGAACAACTCCCATTGATTTTCTATCACTATAGCATATTTACACCCCTAGTTATGAATTTAGCTACTCATAACTAGGGTTTGAATCAAAGCAATCAAGATGTAATGAAATGATGGAATGAAATCAAACATAGATTTTGGATTGATAAATGAATTAATATTCAAAGATACAAGTTTAGAAGCTTACAAAATGATGTTAAGACTCCAACTTGGCTCACAAAATCGCCCAAAATCTTTAGAGTATAAGTATAGAATTCGATAACGCTAAAACCCTAGCTTTTAGTATTTATAGAAGATCAGGAACCCGTGTTTTAGGCGGGGCGCCTGTGCCATTTCTTCTTCGTTAGGCAGTGTTCCAGCTAGGAGGGGCGCCTACTCTAGGCTGGGCGCCTGAAGCCCTTCTATTTCAGGCGGGGCGCCTGGGGCCTTTGCAACTCAGGCGGGTGCCTGGCCATGTGGGGCGCCTGTGTCCCTTTTCTCTTCTTATGCAGTAGCTTCTTCAGGCGGGCGCCTAAGCCAGGCGGGGCGCCTGGTCCTGTGACTCCGATCTTGATCTCTTGATCCTAATTCTTGCTCTTTTACTTCAACTTCAATCAACGACTCGTTTACACTCATCATAACCTGAAATTAAGTAATTCATGGCATCAATAGCACACATTATTGCTTTTTGGATTCAAAAATAAAAGCTTAAGGTAGTATTTATGTTGGTAAAATACCAACTTATCAATCCTCCAATTATATGCACCATTACCTAAACAAAAGAATACTTTGTTAGATAAAAAATACTCCATATTCTTCTCCCTAAGGATTTGAACACAAGGCACCCGACACCCAACTTTTGGGAGCTTCACTCAATTCCTCCATGGCCTAGCTCTTATGTATGGTTCATTCAACTGGTCGCTAGTAATGGCTTTTGAAAATTTTAGTTTAAAGTTTTAGAAATATTTCCCGGATTTTCTTAGTTCAAACGCGGTCAGCACTGGTCGCTATTTTATAATATTTTATAAGTGCTGGCTATTTCTCTTTCAGCGTCCTAAAAAGTGGTAACATGGTTAACTTTTTACACTTATAAATTAGAACCAGTATTTTAAAAGGCATTGTAAGGGGTGTAGCAAAAGTGCCCCCGTTCAACCTGGTCGAGCAAGTACCAAAAAACATAATCTGCATAGCTTGGGGCGTAAGCCAGAGGTTGGGAAAATCTAAGCCTGTGGGGTGTAAGGCACTTTTTGAGCGGTCAACAAATTGGCTAGTCATCAAAATCTCCCCTTAAAATAGACACAACTATTAATCGAGATCTCATATCAAACTTTGAAAATAAAAAACTATTTTGGTTTAACGCCTTAACCACTTCTTAGACCTACAAGACTTAGAGTTTCAATTAACCCAATTGATAGGTTTTATGTGTCGAACTCTCAAACAAGAATAGACGCTTTAAAAAAAAAGTACTTCCTCCGTTCCAATTTATGTAGAAGTATTTCCTTATTCGTCTGTTCCAAAAAGAATATCAGCATTCTAAATTTGGTAACAATTTAACTTCAAAATTATAGTTTTGTCATTACTGAAATGATTTACAACCACACAATCATCTTTGTCTCATTTTATACTACAAGTTTCAAAAGTTTTCCTTTATTTCTTAAACTTTGTGCCGAGTCAAACTATGACACATAAAATAGAACGGAGGGAGTAACAAAATGTAAGCTGCAAGGCAAGTGACGTATTCACTTTAAGACAAATGACATTCAATTCAACATAAACTCATGCTGTATTTTAAATGAGTAGTTAACAACTACCAAAGGATAAAGTGGGCTTCCAACCTTAGTTGAAAATTCCAGCTTCAACCTTTGAAAATGAAGAAATCCATCATAGAGAACATCTCTCTCAAAGAGCCCTAAGCGTTATGAATTTGAATTACTAAATCCAATAAGTTCCAAATACTAAATGCAAAAAAAAAAAAAAAAAAAAGTAATTATTGCAAAGGAACAATGCTTAAACTATAAGACTTGTCTTAAGTCACACAATACACAAACAAGTACTAACACCACACGCTGAATAACTGAAAATGTGTCAGAAAAGAACAAATTCACATGATATTTACTAAGATTATTTTTAACAAATATTAATCATATATCTATCGACTCGTACATTTTGAATTAGTCAAGACAATGTACACAATTGTGCATGGGCGGACACATGATAGCTCCACCTGGATTTGTGTACGTTGTTCCTATAGGAGCAAAAGGGATAGTAATATATTGTTTCACTTATTTATCCTCTTCCTTTTTACATCAAAAAAATAATTGATGTGGTAGTGCTCTAAAATATTTTTGGTGAAATAAAAAGATAAACGTCTACTCAAGATGGATAGCTAGCTACCCTTTCAAGTAGAGTATAAATTACTAAACTTCATATAATCAAGTTAATTACTAATTACAAGGCAAGTATATATCTTTTTCAGTAGCATTAATTTAATTTGTAACTAAAATAAATGAAGACTAACTAATATACTATCACATATATTAAAATTTATTGATGATGTAAAAAAATTATATTGTCTATATAGCGTAAATTCTTTAAAAAAAATAATTGATCTGCATAGCTTGTTACTGGATCTTACTTTATTTATACCTTCAAATATTTCTATTTGGTGGAATTGCTCAGACAATAAAATATTATATGTACTGGTGAGTTGATATATCAAATATCATAGTTAAGTGTGTGTAGATATATTTGCAACAACAAGAACTTTGAAGAAAAGTAGATGTTAGCACAACATTTATGTCATTAGGTGAGCGAGCACTTATAAATTAAAACAAAGATAAACGACTTTTGGTCATTGTCGCAAACGGAAAAAACTCAATATACTACTACTATTTAACATATATGCTTAATTATCTCCTCCCTAATGAATTTCTTCTATGAAATTTACAGCATGGATTTGGCAAGTCGTGCAAATATGACCTACAACTCCCATAATATCGTGCATGTGGGGTACGTACTCACTTGTATCTTATTGTAGTTTTTCTTTATGATCATTTAATAAATATGGGAATTCACCATTTCGACTTATGATCTGGATTTACATTGGTAAATTCATTACAAAGTGAATTGCCTTATATATGAGTATTCTGTATGTTTCATTTTGTAGATAATTTTTTTTTTTAAAAAAAAATAAAACTCCAGCAGTAGCGGCTATCCGACGGCGGTGAATAGTGGCAGCAATAGTATGGAACAGTGACGACTGAAGACGTTAGGAAGGAAGAGATAAAATCCTAATTAGTATGTATTTATTGAAACTTCTATCTTTAGGGTAATAAAAAGTATTACTATAGTTTTTAAATTATATAGTATCGATATTTATGTAATTTTAAGATTATGTTTGTATATTTATATAAATTGTCCTTTTTATTTTTACTCTTAGCTACCTAAACTTTTCATAAAAGCTCCAATTTAGTTGACTTAATCTAATTTAATTTGCTCGATTCTTTTTGTGAGTGGGAAATATTTTTTAGTTTAATCTAAAGAGTCGTGGCCTTAAAAAACATTAAGCTGGAAATGTTATATCCTACTACTTTGATTATTTCAGTTTCATATCATATTATCTTGTTTTAAAGCCTATAATATCTTAATAAATAAATATATTCAAACTCTTTTTTCTTAATTTATCCGAAATTTAAGAATATTTGTTACTCTTCAACTGGGGGAAAGAATAATGCCACTAGTGGAGATAGGAAAGATATAAGCAACTAGCAAGCACAGATACGTATAGCCAATATTATCAAAAATTAGAATAGGTTCTTGGTAATGTAATATTTAATCACATCATGGCTTGTGAATGGGACGACTCAACTAATGGTGGGAATATATTAGAACGTTTAAATTCCCTCACAATATTATAATAGTACGTGTACTCTGATTGTGTTGGGATTTTGAAATGATTTATACTACCTAATTTCCCTCATACAGAAGAAATACATTCATTGCATTATTTGCCACTACATAACTACATGACTTATTTATTCCATGAAAGTTAAAAGCTACATGAATTATTTATTCCACGAAAGTATGAGCTAAACCTTGGGTGGATAACTATATTGTCACGCGCAACTATCAAAATCATCAACTTCCAATTAATCCTCACTTATGGACTATTCCAATTATTCCTAAGATATTAAAATATTTTTTTCTTAGAGGAAAAAGGAGACACCTACCATGCAAAAAGCCCCACTCTACAGCCCTCAGAGAAGATAAGCTGCAATCAAAATCAAAATCACACTATATAGTTTCGTTCCCAAAAAGAAAAAAAAAACAAAACAAAACAAAAAAACAAAAAACATCTAGAGTTTCGTTACCAAGAGAACTAGCATGTGCTTATGTTTACAATGTACAATAAACTTTCTTACATGCTGTCAACAGTTAACGACTGACATAATCCATTACGTCCACACTTGTTCCAGACTATCATTTAATATTTGAGCTGTGCAGATTACATTGATTGCATGGTGATATACAGATTTTGACTTTTTCGAAATAGAGACTAGAAGAATATAAACATGATACGAGATTGAGTTAACTACCATCACTACAATTTGT
Source organism: Petunia x hybrida (assembly GCA_037355625.1). Taxonomy (NCBI): domain Eukaryota; kingdom Viridiplantae; phylum Streptophyta; class Magnoliopsida; order Solanales; family Solanaceae; genus Petunia; species Petunia x hybrida. Next base: position 5,394,812 of record JBBBVM010000059.1, on the reverse strand, counting down.
ATGATCATTATTACTAATAAAAATAAAGATAGATATGAAAATTTGATTTTAGAGCTCATCAAAATTTATATTTTCCCAACATCTGATAGAATTAAATTTATATTTCTGCAATATATGATAAATTTTCGACGGTGCAAACACAAAAATTGCATAATCACTACGCAAGGATGATGGATTAAATCGAGAAATGGCTAAAAAAATTTCCCTCTTTTTTATCATCTCCACCCTGATGTCATTGAAGCACTCCAACAACTATGTATAAACAAGATTTAGGATAATGGAGATATTTTTACATATTGAAGAAAAATATTGAAATAAGAAGAACATGTTCCGCTATTGAAAGGAAATGAATGGTAAAAATAACATGTCCTATCAATATAAAGTTATGAGATTATTATATTATTCGCCTTCTACACAAGCTGCACAAAAAAGGTTTAAAGCAACTTTAGGGAACATCTGCATCTCTAATCCGATATGTCTTACACCAAACTAAAACTTTCAAAATTATAAATCAAGAACCTCATCACAGAGCATTTATTGGCCACCTCAGCTGCCACTTCAGCTGTAAAGAATGGTAGTTGGAAAATGAGGTCACCAAATTGTTTGAGAATTCTTTACTAAAGCACAATGTTGCTTCTTTTTTTTTTGGCTTTGCAAATTTATGCCTTGTCCCACATCGATACGTCCCCTTTCAAGATGTTTATTAAATCCATTCATACTTTGAATTAAACTTTCTTTTTCATTCATTTCATTATTTTAGTAACCAAAAGCACAAGTATCCCTCTATTTGTCCATGGGAAGTCCTTCCTACTCTTTTAGCCCCATTATGAAGAAATTGTCTGCTTGTGGTTTAAGCTTGTCGTATGGGTTTGTCTTATTTTAAGGATAGGGTAACATCCCACTCTTTCGTCTCTCTTGCATTCTCTCACCACTTCTCCAAAAAGTCTACAAAGGTAGAAGCAGTGAATGCACGTGTAGGACTTTAAGGTGAAACTATACAAGTTATTGAAGTTTTTAAAAATTTGTATATATTCCTATACAAACACATCCCACATGTTAATAATTCTTGAAATTAATGGATTCTCAGGATTCGAGATGATAAATCCAATATGTAAAGAACCTTCAAGGAGTAGAAGCACTCTATTTGCTTTTAAAATTAACCCTAAATTCAAATTTGTGAGAATGAAATTTACCTAAAATAAATGAAGAAACGGTGTAGCGCCAAAAATTTCTTATGAATATGGACACTTTCTTTTTACAATTTAGTGACTCTTTTTTCTCTCATTAACTTTTGAGTCAAAGGGTAGTCAATCTCATTTGAAAAGTGGAGGGGCATTGTTCCCATCTCTAAAGGGTTAATGTTCCCATTGGTACAGACCATAACTATAACTAACTAACAAATATTTATGAACAAACACATGTTATATATTTATTAATTTTATAAATATTGAGTACATATAAAGTTCTTCGAGTATACATTATTTCAAATTATACATCTAGCTCTCACCTAGCTATATTACAATACTATGTTTTATACGCATTAATTCTCTTTCGAATATAAGCTTTATGCAATGACATATAAAAATCATTTACATAATTATGTTTCTATTAAGTTATTACATGTAATACTTTCCATAATCATTAGTTTATCTAATAATCTGGTAAAGAAGATAACTAACCTGTTATCAAATGCTTAAAATTCACTAATAAAGTTATGTACAATTTATATCGACAATATATATATAACTTATATACTCCCGTCCCACTTTATTTAACGTCGTGAGAAAATTCACAGCCATATAAATTTATATAATTTAATTTAGATCACAAATTTTAAAGCTAATGTAATTTTTAAATTCCGTATTGACACCTAAAACGGATGGAGTTATTTAAATCCCTTTCATTGTATATTCCCTCTCATTGTCCAAGACTCTTTTCTTTCTCTATATCCAGGGACTAAATTCTCTCCTCTCTTTCAAGCAATCTCTTTTCTTTATTCTTCCTTTCTGTTTGTTTCTGGATTTCCGTGTACCTTTTCGAGATCTCATTTTCAAAATGGGGTATTCCCAAAGTAGTTGTACTAACTCTATGGAACATCTACACAACTCACACTACTCTTCAAACACTCAATCTTCATCACTTTCTTCCACTAACAATGAGCTAAAACTCAAATCATTAATATACAAAATGATTTGGGATTTTGGTTTTTTATCATGCATCAAGAATCAATGTAAAGTTGAACAAAATGGTAAAAAGAATATGGAACATAACAAGTCATGGTTACTTGCAGAATCAGGAGGGTGTGGTGGTCCTGAATTAAGTAATGCTGATCCACATTCAGTTCATTCTTCATTCAGGTTTAATATATGTAGTCAAGTTGAACTTGATCATGATCATGAGTCAATGAATAATAGTAATGCTACTGTGTTAATGGTGAATTTGGAGAATGGTATGATTGATTCTAATGAGTGTCAAGATCTTAAATGGAGGAAAGTTGAGTCTTTAGAGAGGAACATTTCACCTGTGGTTCATTCTTTGATTAGGTTCAGCTATGTTGAGATTGCTTCTGCAACTAGGAATTTTTCTAAAGGTAATGATCATTTGGTAATGTTCAATTTCTTGGAATTTCTTTTTTCCTTTCATGTGTTTCAGTTTAGGAAAACGATTGTATGAATTTACTCGTGTACTGTGCGAAATATCTTAATTTTAGCATTTCTTATGCTTTGCGGACATTCATATATTTGTTGTTAGCAAATCACCTTGTATTTTCCTTGCCTTTGATGGTTCCAGTGTGGACTGAGCAGAATCCATGACGCGTAAGGAAAAATTTCAAATTTATCCTTTTACATTTGATTATGGTTTTACCCACCGTTATATTTAAGGTCGGAGCTTTGTTAGAGTTAAAGACAAATACAAGATGATTTGTTGATGACAAGTGTATGAATGGCCACAAAGTATAACAGAGAGTAAATATTAAGATATTTTCCTTTTACCTTCAATGTATGTCTCTTGAATTGAGGTTCAATTCTTTTTTCCCTTTCATGTATTTTGATTTAAGTTTCTTGAATTGGATAGGTAGAGTTTTGGGAAGAGGAGCATTGAGCTATGTTTTCAGAGGAAGAGTGGGATTTTTGAGGACTACAGTGGCAATTAAGAGGTTAGATATGGAGGACAAGGAGTCTCCAAAGGCATTTTGTAGGGAATTGATGATTGCTAGTTCTCTTCATAACCCATACATTGTTCCTCTTCTTGGTTTTTGCATTGATCCAGAGGAGGGCTTATTTTTGGTCTACAAATATGTTTCTGGTGGAAGTTTAGAGAGATATTTGCATGGTAACTAGTTCCTACTCTTTCCTTTTTGTTTTTGAGGAATGTTCTTTTTCTTTGAAAAAAATTTATACAATTCCAATGGGGCTTAAGAGTTTTCTACATTCACAGGGAAGAAGAAGGGAGTTAAAGGTGGTCCTGCACTTTCATGGTCTGCTAGGTGTAAAGTGGCTGTAGGCATTGCAGAGTCAATTGGATATTTGCATAATGGGACTGAGAGGTGTATTGTTCATAGGGACATCAAGCCCTCAAACATTCTTCTTTCATCCAAGAAGATGCCTAAGGTAATGAAAGATATATTGTCATTTGTGAAATATAGGTGGATCTACTAGCAACAATCGGATTTTTTTTATATAATGGTGGTATCCAAGTCAGCTTGTTTATACCCCAACTATTGAACCATGCACTTGCTACCTCCTACTAGCAGCGGCATATGGCAACTCTGTATACTAAGATTTAGGCAGATTGAATAAACCGCCATGGAATTTGAATCCTGGTCTACCATGGTTTTCACATTCATTAACTTCTAGGCTGCACACTTGGATATTTAGCCAATAATAGTTTTTCTGGTCGATTTTGCAAGATTTTAATTTTTGCTTGGTCTATGCAGTTGTGTGACTTTGGCTTAGCTACATGGACTCCTGCACCTTCAGTACCTTTCCTTTGTAAAACTGTTAAGGGAACATTTGGGTAGGGTTTCTATCTAGACAACACTTTACCATAACAATGTCTAAGATTCTCATGTAGCTTAACATCAGAACTTTTAGTACTACATTTACCAGGTCTTAAAACTACATTTGCAGGTACCTAGCACCAGAATATTTTCAGCATGGTAAAGTGTCTGATAAAACTGATGTTTATGCTTTTGGAGTTGTCTTGTTGGAGCTACTAACTGGACGAAAGCCAATTGAAGAAAAACGAGGACCAGGAGAGGAAAACTTGGTTTTGTGGGTAGGTGGTTTCTTAAATCTTAACTTGTCTTCAATTTGGCCTTTTTTGATATCTAAGTCAGTCTCTCACCCTCTAAAGTATACAGTCAAACGCGAATATAGGATCTACAGTCAGTCGGTTCACAAGGAGTTAGATATTTTTGTAGGTATACATTTAATTTTAATATAAATTCATAATCTGAGACAAAATCAATAGATTTCGATCCCACCCATGATTCGTGTCTGAATTTGTCCAAACTTTGTGCTACCAAAGTTACTGATCCCAATAGAAGATGTTAAATTGAGTATTACCAGCATTCTATGTAGATTTTAAAATGTTGATGTTTTTATTATTCAGGCAAAGCCACTGTTGCAGCAAGATGCTCTTGAAAAGTTCCTTGATCAAAGAGTTAAATTCCCTCGAAAGAATTTACACCTAATAACTCGGATGATTCAAGCAGCAGTTGCATGTATACACAGTGAAGAATCACGAAGGCCCGATATTGATGAGATCATCGACATATTGAGAGGCAATGAGCCTGCCTTCACCCGGAAGAAGACCATTTTACCTAGTAACAGCTGTTTGGTTGATTGTTACCCACAAGTGCAGCAGACTAGAAGTGAAATGAAGAGTCATTTAGCCTTGGCAATGCTAGGAGTTGCAGAGTTTGAGGATGATGATCTTTATTATGGTTGAAAGGAACGGATGAATCTGCAGCTTTTATCAATGTTTAACATTGTCCCGTTCAACTTGAAGGGGTGAAATATAGTGTGACAACTGGTAAGCTTTTTAACTTGTAGATACAATTGCCAGCCTGACTACAAATGTTTATAGTCTAGTGGTATAGATGAAAGTGTCTCATACAAGAGACGTGTGTACAAATCTTACTATCCCCTTCCCCTGATTCTCCTATGTTACTGGAAAAGAAAAGGATAAGAAGGAAGTGCTTGCCTGATTGAACAATTCTGTTTTTGTATATACTTTTTTCTTGTCCCCAACTCTGTGGGAAAATTATGGCAATTCCTGTTTTTCGAGATCAGGAAAGAAGGTTTGCGACATTGTTTTTTACTAGATTTAACCTCTTTTCTTGATTGCAAAATTATATAAGTGCCATGCGTTTTAGCTATCTTGGACAGTCTACAGTCAGCTTACTGTAAATATGTTGTTTTGTATTACTATTCATGGTGAATGTATGAGTGAATAGGTGGGCAGTTTTAATCCTTTCCTATGAGAACTATTTCTTCTTTGTATAGGCAGCAGAATTTTCTTGGTGGAACCTAAAACTGAAAAAGAGGGACCAAGTTGTTTGGTAAGTTATAGCCACGTGGCAAATATTGTGTTAATCAAACTAATTAGAGACAAATCGATCTCAGCATGAGCTCCTTTAGTAAATATAAGGGTATTTTTAGGCCTTGTTCCCGTCCGCAAACCACAAGGGCAAATTTGACCCCTTTCCGTTTTTGAAAACTAGACATCTAAAGCAATAGGTGTTGGAAATTGGATTCGGGCATCCATGTGGGTCAACCCGGATCCATATATAATGACTAAATATATATATAATTAATTATATATATGAAAATAGAAAAGAAAAAAAAAAAGAAAAAGACACAATTATTGAAAAAAGTCCTAATAGTTGTATCCCTTCAGGAATATAAAAGAAGGTTTCTCTGCAGAAACCAACATACCTTTTTTCCTGAAAGCCAAATAGATTATCTCATCAAAAAGCCACTTGCTAGTAAATTTATTTCTCCTAATCTATGTATTCGGCCACTTGTTTCCATAGTCCTATACGATAAGAAAATGCTAACTAGACTTAAATATAAGTTCTATAAAGTAGTCGTAAGACCAGCTATGCTGTATGGGATGGAGTATTGGCCAGTCAAGAATACATATTCAGAGGTTGAGTGTAGATATGAGAATGCTTAGATGGATGTGTGGGCATACTAGGACGGATAAGATTAGGAATGAGGTCATACGTGACAAGATAGGAGTGACATCTTTGATGGACAAGATGCGAGAATCGAGACAGTGATGATTCAGACATGTGAAGAGGAGGAGCACAGATGCGAGGGGTTAACAGTGATGGGCCTACGAAGAAGTAGAGGTAAATCGAAGAAGAATTAGGCGAGGTGATTCGACAGGGCAGGACTACCTCCAGATTACCGAGGACATGGCCTTAGCTAGGAAAACGTAGAGGTCAAGGATTCGGGTAGAATGTTAGATAGTACTCGTGCGATTTCTAAGCATATTAGCATTAAAATTCTTCGTATATATGCTACTTTTATTTTATTTTGACCTTTATTGTTATTGGTGTTTTGCGTTCACTTTGATTATCTTTAAATCTTTCCACCTTGGTGGAGGTAAGTTCTGGATACATCTCATTCTCCCCAGACTCCACTTGTGGGATATCACTGAGTATGTTGTTGTTGTTGCATTTTCTCCGTGCAACTTTTGGAGGGTAGAATATGCTATAATCTACATTTGTAGGAGGTAACAACTAGCAAGTGGCTTTTTGATGAGATAGTCAAATAATTCAACATGGTTTAAAGCTAGAAGTCCTGGTATTGAATCTCAGCGCCATAATTATCAAAAGAATTAGCACTTGCCTGACCCATGAAAAAGAATCAGGTCCCCACATGAGAGGCTTGTCGAAAAGATAATTAACTAAATAATAATGTGTTCTCTGTAACAGCTTAAGCTTTTAAATTAGATGATCATACAGTTTAGTAGTATATGTATTACGTAGAATTGTATGGCTCAATAAAATCAGATGTCTCAAGTCAAAACATAATTAATACTCCATTTGTCCCAACTTATGTGACACTTTTATTTTTTGTCAGTTCAAAAAAAGAATAACACCTTTCTATATTTAGTAACAGTTTAACTTTACGAGACAATTCATAGCCACAAAAATTTTTAAGATTTATTTTAAAGCACTAGTTTCAAAAGTCTTTCTCATTTCTTAAACTCGTGCCTATTGAACTACCTTCATATAAATTGGGATGAAGGGAGTAACATTGATGTATGTTATTTTAAGAGTTATTAGGTTGGGATTCCCCTGAACTTGGCGATTTTTATTAGGTGTACACTTGAACTTTGCTTAGTCCTAATTACTCCCCTTGATTTGATATTTCTATAATCGTGACCTCCTTGAAATGCCACCTGGCCAAGAAGGTAGCTTCAAGTAACTATGGGCGCGTGGGGAGGCTTAAAAAGGCCATATTTGTTAATTATAGAGTAAAAAATTTAAAAAAAAACAAACATTTCCCATATACTAATTTCATATATCATTTTATTATTTTCTTAATTCTCCTCCTCAAAGTTTCCTCCAAAATGGCTACTGCCTCCAAAATGGCTACTATTTCCATAGTAGCAACTGTCATAGGGGCAGTTTTTTACACTTAAAAGATAGCCACCTGTGCGGCAGTCATGCACCGACATGACTCATCCCTTCCCAACATATAGAATTATTTTAGGATCGTCACAAGTGGTTTAAAACTTAGAATAAAAAAAAATAGGCAGCAACGTTAAACAAACAAAACACACAACCATTACGGGAACTCTTTCCCAACCTTTTATTATTCACAATAAAAAGGAAATCTGGAGTTGGCACAAAACCACCAATACTAGGCAGCAATGCCTTACATAAATGCCAAAACTTTGGCACAAACGTCAATCCCACAACCCTCTAGCCTAACAGAACTTATGCCCACTATTTTGACAAGGCATGGCATACGATCTGCCATGCTCAAGTCTGTCTAGACTCCCTCTCAAGCCTAGGCACGCAACTCTCTCTTAGTTTCTCACAGTTTTCCCTTTTGGCTAAATATCTAACTTTGGAGACTGCCTGCCTTTATATAATAGGCAACAACCCTTTACACATGTCAAATAAATCAGCCCACACCTTATAATAAACACGTAGTGGACATCCCCCATTACTAGGATCATTAAAATATGTCAAATACTTAGCCAATTAAAGCCACACGTTCATTTCATGGGTATGTAACCGCCCAACCATCCTTATATGCCTTGTATGTGTCTAGTAACTGCCGCACATGTGTACTCCACGCCCTTGCCAAGGGTGCAGGCGCTTGCTCTTGTCATGTGCATGCAAAAGACACAAATTTGGTGCCAAGCCTTGCCACCAAGATCATTGCTCAACAACGCCACTGCCCCACGTACATGCCAACACCTCCCGCCGCTTAGTCGTTCCATACGCACTGCCTGCGCGCTACACTCATGCCATAGGCACCTGTCTTGGCTGATTCACATCTTGCCCATGTCATCTTTATTCCCAAAACTTAATTTGGTGTCATTCCACAAAATCACGACGCCCCAAAGCAACGCTAAGTCATTTGCCCACCCGTTTTTCACCTTGCCCCGCTCAAGGTGTTCAGTTGCCAAATCTTGATATTGCCTCGCCCGTGTACCCACTCTTGGCACTGCCTCGGCTTCATCTCATTATTGGGTTGACATGCTCACATGCCAGCATCACACCCCAAATGTTTATCAAGTCTTCCCACACTTGTCTTATCATCATCAGGACATCTTGGCCTTCCCATGTACAAACTCATGTTGGTCATGTTGTTTCCTTTCCCACGTTGGCCTATGGCAGAGCCAACATGTCCAACAAATGACACAACCGCATAATATAAAAGGGTCGATGTCTAAGGGTCTTACAAACCACCCGCACCACTTGAATTTGACACACTCATCGAACTGTCTCAACTACACTCCCATAAATGCAATGAAATGCAAGTAAAACTACCATACCCCTCGTGCTCCTCATGCCCTCAAGTAAAGCACTTGTTTTCTTATCTTACCCATTTCCCTTTGTAAATTTGTGTTTTCAAGGGCGCCTTAATTGGAAAACCCAAGGCGTTTTCACAAACAACCCTAATTTTGTGCCTGCCACTTGCAATGAATTCACAAGTACAGTAACTTTGAGCCGTTTGTTCATCTTGTTCCTCCGTCCAGCACTTCGTTATGCACTACAAGTTCAACACATTTCTCCCATTTGCTCTACTTGTCTCATTTTGCGCTTGCAAATCCAACAAAAAATCATGCCCACGTTATGGACAACAAAACTTATTTCCAAAGAAACAACCCCAAACAACCCGAGAAAATTGTGTCACTATCTTATTTTGCCTTTTCTAAATTTTCTAAGTACCTGACAGCCTCCCTATGAAACAAAATATTCTGACTCATTGCCTTGACGCCTTTTCCTATCCATCGTGCCCTCTTCACGAATCTGCTCGCTCTGATATTAGTTCTCACAGAGGCAGTTTATTACACTTGAAAAATAGCAACCCCTGCGACAACCATGCCCCAACATGACTCAGCCTTTCCCAACACTTTAGAATTATTTTAGGGTCGTCACAAGAGGTTTAAAACTTAGAATAAAAAATAGGTAGCAAGTTAAACAAATAGAACACACAATCATTATGGGAACTTTTTCCCAACCTTTTTATTATTCATAATACCAAAGGAAATTCCGAGTTAGTACAAAGCTACCAACACTAAGCAGCAATGCCTTACAAAAACGCCAACACTATGGCACAAACGTCTATCCCACAACCCTCTAGCCTAAGAACTTATTAACAAGGCGTGGCACACGATTTACCATGCTCAAGTCTGTATTTACTCCCACTCAAGCCTAGGCACAAAACTCTCTTTTAGTTTCTCAGATTTTCCCCTCTTGGCTGAATATCTAACTTTAGGGACAACCTACCTTTATATAGTAGGCAACACCCTTTACACATGTAAAATAATCAGCCCACACCTTATCCTAGATGTGTAGTAGACATCTCCCACTACTAGGACCATTAAAACATGCCAAATACTTAGCCAATTAAAGCCACACATGCAGATCATAGGCTGGTAACAGCTCAACCGTCCTCATGTGCCTTGTAAATATCTTGAAACCGACGCTCATGTGCACTGCACGCCCTTGCCAAGGCTGCAGGCGCTTTCCCTTGTCATGTGCACGCCAAAGACACATATTTGGCCCCACGTCTTACCGCCAAGCTCATTGCTCTGCAATGCCAGTACCCCACGCACGTGCCGATACCGCCTGCCACTTAGTCGTTCCATATGTACTGCCTGCATACTATGCTCATGCTATAGGCTCATGCCTTGTATAATTCACATCTTGCCCATGCCAACTTCGCGCCCAAAAAATGCCCTGCTCAAGGTGCTTGGTTGCTAACTCTTGACATTTCCTCGCTCGTGTGCCCACTCTTGGCATTGCCTTGGCTTTATCTCATCATTAGGTTGACATACTCATAGTCCAACATCATGCCCCAAACGTTTGTCAAGTCTACCTATACTTTCCTTGCCATCATCAAGACATCTTGGCTTCCTTTGTACAAACTCTCATCGGTCATGTTGTTTCCTTGCCCACATTGGCCTATGGCAGAGCCAACATTCCCAAGTCATGCCACAGATGCATAATATTAAAGGTTCGCTATCCAAGGGTCTTACAGCAACCACCAAACCACCACCAAATATGTTGCACAAAACAAGCACAAGATTATAGTAGTGAATATTTAGTTTCTATTTATTTGGGATTTCAATTACCCAACCTTATAACTCACAAAGCATAGTCTCTCTCTCTCTCTCTTTACTCTTTAATGTCTATAACATAGCATTGCGGGTTCAACACAGAAGCTGTTGATTTGAAGTATTTAGTTTATTGAAAATTCTCCACCTTCAAACTACTAATTAAAATACCATAACCATCATCATAACCGCCATAGAAAATAAAAGAAGAAGAATGAGATGGAAAAGAAGAACTATACATTTAATATAGTTCAGATACAATATACATACAATCGATACACAAGATATACAACAACAACAACAACAACAACAACAACAACATACCCAGTATAGTCCCACAAGTAGGGTCTGGAGAGGGTGAGATATACGCAGACCTTACCCCCACCAAGGTAGAGAGGCTGTTTCTGATAGACCCTCGGATCAAGGAAAATAATTCGAAAACAAGCACGCACAAATAAGATGAAGCTCCTATCCATGATACATAAAATGATGTCACAGCGAACTGATATATAAGGCAAACAAACAACAATGCAAGTAATAAAGGCACAAAATATAATAACATAATATATAAAATAATACAAATGATACTAAGACAACACTCTCACGACTACTACCTAACCTTCTACCCTAATCCTCGAACTCCACGTTGTCCTATCGAGGGTCATGTCCTCAGCAATTTGGAGGTGGGCCATATCCTGATGAATCACCTCTCTTCAATTCTTCTTTGGTCTACCTCTACCTCTCCGTAGACCCAACACCGCCAACCTCTCGCCACCTTCTCACTGGCGCATCTGTGCTCCTTCTTCTCACATGGTCGAACCATCGTAGCCTTGCTTCTCGCATCTTGTCCGCCACTGTAGCCACTCCCACATCGTCGCGAATGGCCTCATTCCTAATCTTATCCATCCTTATACGGACATACATCCATCTAAGCATTCTCATCTCTGCAACGCTCATCCTCTGGATGTGTGTGGTCTTAACGGGCCAACACTCTGCACCGTACAATATAGCTGGTCTAACAACCACTTTATAGAACTTACCTTTGAGTCGAGGTGCCACTTTCTTATCGTATAGGACACCGGTCACGAGTCTCCACTTCATCCAGCTTGTCCCGATACGATGAGTGACATCCTCAACAATCTCTCTATTACCTTGAATAATTGAGCCAAGGTATTTGAAGCTTCTCTTCTGAGGAATGACCTGGGACTCAAGCATCACGCCCACCTCTAACTCCTAAGATGTACCACTAAACTTGCACTTCATATACTCAGTTTTTGTCCTGCTCAGCTTGAAACCTTTAGACTCTAGGGTATGCCACCAAACTTGCAGCTTATCATTAACTCCGCCATGAGTCTCATCGATCAGAACTATATCATCTGTAAATAACATACACCATGGTATCTCCCCTTGGATGCTCTATGTCAATTCGTCCATCACCAGAGCAAATAAAAATGGACGAAGCGCCGACCCCTGGTGCAATTCCATCTCGACTGGGAAGGGTTCAGATTCTCCTCGAACTGTCCTTACGTGGGTCTTGGCACCCTCGTACATGTCTTTAATCGCGCTGATATATGCCACTGGTACACCTTTACATTCCAAGCATCTCCACAAAACCTCCCTTTGGACTTTGTCATAAGCCTTCTCTAGGTCAATGAACACCATATGTAATTCCCTTTTCTTATCCATGTACTGATCAATCAACCTCCTTAGAAGGTGGATAGCTTCTGTCGTCGATCGCCCAGGCATGAATCCGAATCGATTTTCGGATATCGTCACATCCTTCCTCGACCTCTTCTCGACCACCCTCTCCCAGATTTTCGTGGTGTGGCTAATAGTTTGATGCCCCTATAATTGTTACAATTTTTCACATCGCCCTTGTTCTTGTACGACGGAATCATAGTACTCCACCTCCATTCCTCAGGCATCTTTTCCGTCTTCAGGATGACATCAAAAAACTCAGTCAACCAGGTTAAACCTGCTACACCTGCACTCTTTCAGAACTCAACTAGGATCTCGTCAGGCCCGGTCGCTCTTCCCACTCTCATCTTACGAATTGCCTCCTGAACCTCGCCAAAGCCAATACACCTGTAGTGCCCTGAATCACGAAGGCACCCTGAGTGCTCTAGATGACCCAACACAATACTCATGTCCCCCTCTTCATTTAGAAGTCTATGAAAGTACTATTGTCATCTCCGTCTAATATGGGCCTCCTCCACTAAGACTGTGTTATCCTCATCTTTAATGCACTTTACCTGATCTAGGTCGTGTGCACGCCTCTCCCTTGCCTTGGCAAGTCTATACAACTTCTTTTCTCCACCTTTGTCCACTATCTCTTGATACAAGCGTTCAAAAGCTGTCATTTTAGCGTCTGTGACTGCTAACTTCGCTTCCTTCTTCGCATCCTTATACATTTCCTTATTTGCCTTCGTTTCCTCCTCGTCCTTACTCTTCACTAGCTTTAGGTAGGCTGCCTTCTTGGCCTCCACTTTCCCTTGGACTTCAGTGTTCCACCACTAATACCCTCTGTGTCTACTAGGGTTACCCTTCGACACCCCAAGGACCTCTTTAGGTGCCCTCCTAATACAATCTGATATCTTGGACCACATATTAGCTGCATCTACTCTACTCTCCCAAGCCCCCCTCCCCATTGGTACAAGCTTCTCCCCCAACTCCTGAATCTTATCATTAGTCAAGGCTCCCCACTTAATTCTCGGACGAACATCTGGAGCCCTCTTCTTCTTCTTCTTCCCTTTGATCTCTAGATCGATAACTAAAAGCCTATGCTGAGTTACGAGATTCTCACTCGATAAAACTTTACAATCTACACATACTCTTCTATCGCTCTTGCTAAGAAGTAGGAAGTCGATTTGAGTCTTCGCCGATGAACTGCGAAAAGTGAGCAAGTGCTCTTCCTTCTTCTGAAAACTCGAATTTGCTATCACCAGCTCAATAGCTCTAGCAAAATCCAAGAGAGCGACTCCTCCATCATTTTTATTCCCAAAACCATAGCCGCCATACACATCATCATAGCCTCCCACAGCCGTTCCGATGTTGCCATTGAAATCTCCTCCGATGATAAGCTTCTCGGTGATAGAGATACTCCGAACAACCTTGTCCAAATCCTCCCGAAAGTACTTCTTGACCTCATCATCCAAGCCTGCTTGAGGTGCGTAATACACAAGATTTATAGAAGAAAATACATAGCAAATATACACCCAAATACATATGACATGCAATTTCAATATACTTTGGAACTCTTCAGTTATGGAGATGCACATGACATAAAGCTGACATACAATCGCCATACAGTTTCAAAAGTAGAAAGGAAGCACAAAAAATAAATGAAACAGCAACATAAGGCCATCGAAATATACATGACATATAGTCAACATACAACCACCATATAGTCACTACACAGTTAGTATACAGTCACCATACAATTTCAGATATGTAAATTTCATATCTGGATCAATTTTGAAACTGATTTTACTTATTAGAATTTTTTTCATATTTAGAGGGACAACGGGAAGAGATCTAAAGGGTCATAAGGATCAAAATAAAGAATAAAGTAATCATCTTTTCCTTCAATTTTTTTCATATTGTTCTCTTTTTTTAAAAAAAAAAATGAGTCTCAGTAGAGTTCTTTCATCAAAGAATGGTGAAGAACTATTATCAACTATAATGGGATAATACAACCTTGAATTGGAGAGAGAAATAAAGGGGAATCGAAGAAATAAAGAGAGAGAAATGCATAGCAAAAATAACTGTTGTAATGGGAGAGGAAAAAAACCCATGAATTAAGAGAAAATGGGAAAAAATATTTTGAAGCCAAAAAAAGGGCCTATTATATAGGAGCATGTTTACTCATCCCTCTCTTTTTTTTTTCTTTTTTTTCTTTTTTTAACCTTTTGCTATATGTTTTTACCTTTTTTTCTATATTTTGTAGCATAATTAAATAATGTCATTATTTTTTATAAAGTTGGTAAAAATCTCTATAGTTTGTAAAAAATTTCATAAAATTATAGAAAGTGTCCAATGTCTAATTTTTTTTTTCCTTTTTTAATCATTCAGATTTTGCATAAAAACTTTGTCTTATATATTAGAAAATTGATTAAAAAATTCACGGCTTCATATCTATCAGTAATATTTTTATCAACTAGATACAACGTAGTGTATTGAAACAAATAACTAGCATTTTGTTCATTTGAAAGCATACTTACGAATATAATTAAATAAAATAATAGCAAAGATTTAAGGGCCTTTTACCCCAACCAAGTCAGATGAGTTTTAAAAGTTTCTATGAAAGATTTGTTCTACCCAAATACTGATTAGTCTGTGTATCTGAGAACATTAGCATGCAACCATGTTCCTCTGTAGTCCAAGAGGAGCTTAAGACAGTCAAACGTTCAAAAATTCCCTCCTTCGTAAATATTAGGCAATCAATTTAATTAAAAAGATAGACTCCATAACATGAGATTCTTTAAAAAAAGTATGCTAGTCTAATCATTAAACTAAAAGAACTTACGTGCTTATCTATGAAACCACACATAATAACCACATGGGCAGGGAGTGGATTTCTTTCCATGTACTCTAGAAAAGCACCTTAATTCCTTCAAAAAAGTGCAGAAAATGAACGGAAAAGCATTGGTAGGGTTGTTGCCACGAAAAACATGATTCAATCCTCCATGGGTGGCAAGAAAGGAAGGCGATGATAAGGCTTTTCCTCTGAAACTTCTACTGGCAGGCATAGATGAGTCTGATGATTAGTCTAGAAGAAAATTCAAATAATATGATGAATAAGTGACGTAGTGTGAATTGAGTAGCAAAAAGTTCGATCACGGTCTATGTTTGTAAGGGATGTGTTCATGTCAGTTATATTTGTTTTTCTTTTATCTCTGTGATAGATACAAACTCCCACTATAGAAGTGTCCTGTGAGTTGTAGTATCAGTCCAAACAGAGGTAGAGACAATAAAGACCTAGAAAAATTAGTAGTAGTGCTTCCGTTGCGTGAATAGGCCTAGATGCTAAGTCTAACAAAGAGGCATTCGGGGTCAACCTCATGACAGTTAACTGAATGAGTTAATCAAGTCGTCCTCAATATGTAAATAATAAACATTCATGGTTAGAGCAAAACGTGACCATTAACATCAAAGGATCCATCCATAGATAGTTTGTCATTGCAAATATTATTTTTAGGTCCTAAAATAGAAGCTCTAGTGGCCTTAAGCTTAAGCCATCCATGAAGATCGAGTATATTAGGATATATATTCTCACAATTAAAGAAATACACTACAAGAAAACAGTTGAATCACAGGTAAAAATTTCGCCCAGCAGCCACTTTTAACACTGGTATTTAGTTTGAGGCCACTATTTTCTTTGATCTTACACTAGAGGCCACTTTTGGGCCTTTACTAAATAAATGTTGACTTAAGTTCTGATAGTTGACTGAAGTTCAGTCCATACGGCCCCTGGACTGAAGTTCCATCTCTTAAGGACTGAACTTTCAGTCCATATGGCCATGGACTGAACTTCAGTCCATGGTATGGCCATGGACTGAACTTCAGTCCATGGCCATGGACTGAAGTTCTATCTTAAGGACTGGACTGAACTTCAGTCCATATGGCCGTGGATTGAAGTTCAATCTTTAAGGACTGAACTTCAATCCGGCCTCTGGACTGAAGTTCTATCTCTTTAAGCAAAAGTGGCCACAAACTAAATGTTTTGGTATTAGTGGCCTGTGCTCAAAGACCAGTGGCAAAAGTGGCCTTTCGTGCACTTAGCCCGAATCACAGCGGTTTTTTAACGGCAGTTTACAAAACCATTGTTAATATAAATTTTTACGGTAGTTGAGGTGTCGAAAGTGAATATTTGAACCTATCTTAGGGTTTAGTAAATAGAGAATTTCCCAGTGTACCCCTTGCCATCTCATCAAAAGTTCAAATCGGTATTACCTTCTAAAACACCAGATCATGGCCCCAAAGCCAAACTTCCACCACTGTATACATACAAAGTTGATTGGTATCACATTCCTATGGTAGTACTGACCGAGTCCAACAATGGACGACCACTGTTGTCTTGGCCAACGGCAGTGGCGAATTGTATTCCTAACTCAGAAAAAATGGAGTACTCAGCATAATCGACATGGCAATACAATTGAAACGCAAATTTAATAAAAGACACGTCATTTCCATGCTTTGCATAGTTTGGTTGAATAGTATGATTACTCATAAACTATCGCTTTTAAACAATTCACCATACAGATTTTCTTGAAAAGCTTTACTTTCTTATTAGGGATCATTTCCACCCTTTAAAGGACGCCCTATGATGCATACTAAGTTTACTCACGTATTTTGTTATCTTTTTGTTTTTCCTTCATGTGTCGTTAACTTGGACTTGGCAGATTACTCCTAGCACTAGTAGTGGTACTTGTTGATGATCAATAGTTGTGATTCCTCCTCATCACGGTGAGCTGCCCATTTTCTCTTCTTGTGGTGGCATAGCCTTTATATTCGGATAGTTATTCTATCACATTTTAGACTTGTTTTCTCATTATATGCTCCATCGATGTATTAAAAACTTTATTGGTGTTGTAAATAAAAATGTAAATGAACAAGGAGTTGACAAGAATTAGAAAGAGAGAGATAAAGCTTTAATTAATCTCTTCTAAGTGTTTTTGTTACAAAGTGAAAACTTTCTTATAGAGGATGTGAAACTCATCCTAATAGCTATACAAACTAAATGCTTCCTTTAATTAATATATACATTGATTATAATAGTTCGATGAATGAAGAAATGAACAAAATCATTCATAAATGGATATCCACATTCTGTGGTTTTATAACACTCTCCCTTGGATGTCCATTGATAGATGATATGCCTCGTTAAGACCTTACTTGGAAAAACCCGGTGGTAAAAAGCTTAGTGAAGAAAAAAGAGTACACACATTCTATAATACGCATTGAGAGGTGCCTTGTTAAAAACCTTATAAGAAAAATCCAATTGGGACAAAACTTTGTTCAGGGAGAAAGAGTACAACACGTATTTTAATCCCGACATCATTTAATATTTTGAAGTCGACACATTCCAATCTTGTATACCAGCTTCTCAAAGTTGAGGTTGGCAATGACTTAGTGAACAGATCCGCCAAACTATCACTGGAATGAATTCTTCAATATTAACTTCATCATTCTCATGAAGATCACGATATATTGAAAAAAAAATTTTGCTGAATGTCTGTCGCCGTTAATTATATCTTCCTTTTTGAATAATTATCCATACAATATTATATAATATTATTGGGATCTTTATCTTCAAAGAAAGACCGCATTATTGTTGAATATGGAAAGCCCTTGATCTCAACAACAACAACAACAACAACATACCCAGTGAGGGTGAGATGTACGTAGACCTTACCCGCACCAAGGTGGAGAGACTGTGTCCGATAGACCCTCGAATAGGAAAAGAAACGTATTAGAAAACATATTTGAAAAAATCAAACCAGTGATATCATGCTAAAGCAAATGTAAAACTAAAGCATATCTTACAAACAGATTATAACAGTAGATATAAAGACAAAGAGCAAAATGGGGATCATCTACATAATCATACACAACATTTAATAAAGGGAAAGATGCTCGACTACAACCTAACCTTCTACCCTAATCCTCGACCTCCACGCCCCCTATCTAGGGTCATGTCCTCAGTGATCTGGATCCGGGCCATGTCCTGTCTAATCACCTCGGCTCAGTTCTTCTTCGGTCTACCTTTACCTCTCCGTAGACCCAGCACTGCTAATCTCTCACACCTTCTCACCGGAGACGCTCCTCATTCTCACGTGACCGAACCATCGCAGCCTCACTTCTCGCATCTTCTCAGCCACTGGGGCTACACCAACCTTGTCACGAATGACTTCATTCTTGATCTTATCCATCTTAGTGTGCCCACAGATCCATCTAAGCATTCTCATTTCCGCTACGCTCAGCTTCTGGGTGTGCGAATTCTCGACTGGCCAACACTCTGCTCCATATAACATAGCTGGTCTAGCGGCCACTCTAGAGAATTTTTCTTTAAGCTTAAGTGACACTCTCTTGTCACATAGTACACTGAAAGTGAGCCTCCACTTTATCTAACATACTCCTATACAGTGTGTGACATCATCATCAATCTCACTATTACCTTGGATGATTGAGCCTAGATATTTGAAGCTTCATTTCTTAGGAATGACTTGAGAATCAAGTCTCACTTCCATATCTGGCTCATCAGAAGCGTCACTAAACTTGCATTTTATATATTCTGTTTTAGTCCTGCTTAGTCTAAAGCCCTAGAGTCTGCCTCCATACCTCCAGCTTCTCTTGCCACCCCTGCGAGTCTCATCCACCAACACTATATCATCTGCAAATAACATACACCATGACACCTCTCCTTGGATACTCCGAGTCAATACATCCATCACTAGCGCAAATAAAAATGGGCTTAGCGCTGACCCCTTATGCAGCCCCATCTCTACCGGGAAGTGGTCCGAGTCTCCTCCCACTGTTCTCACACGAGTCTTAGCTCCTTCGTACATATCCTTAATCACCCTGATGTATGCTTCCGGAACTCCTTTAGATTCTAGGCATCTCCACATAACCTCCCTAGGGACCTTATCATACACCTTTTCTAGGTCAATGAACACCATATGCATGTATCTTTTTTTATCCCTATACTGCTCGACCAACCTCCTCAATAGATGAATGGTTTTTGTAGTCGATCGCCCAGGCATGAATCCAAACTGGTTCTCGAAAATAAGCACATCTCTCCTTATTCTCATCTCCACCACCCTCTCCCTGACTTTCATAGCGTGGCTGAGAAGTTTGGTGCCCCTATAATTATTGCAGTTCTACACATCCCCTTTGTTCTTGTATAATGGAACCATGCAGCTCTATCTCCATTCCTCAGGCACTTTCGCCGACCTAAGGATGACATTAAACAACCTGGTCAGCCACTCCAAACCTGCTTTGCCCGCATTCTTCAAAAATTCTACTGGAATCTCGTCTGACCCAGTCGCTCTTTCCCCTCGCATTTTTCGAATTGCCCCCTTGACCTCCTCAACTCTTATACGCCTACAATACCCGAAGTCTCGGCGACCCTCCGAGTGTGCCAACTCACCCAGAACAATATGCCTATCGCCATCAGAGTTCAAGAGTTTATGGAAGTATGTCTGCCATCTCTGACTAATATGAGCCTCTTCTACCAGCACCACCCCATTTTCATCCTTAATGCACCTCACGTAGTCCAAATCTCGCGATCGCCTCTCCCTTGCCTTCGCGAGCTTATACAACTTCTGATCACCTCCCTTTTCAGCTAATTCTTTATATAGCCGCTCAAACGCAACCGTTTTAGCCGTCGAAACTGCTAACTTTGCTTCCTTCTCTGCAGTCTTATATTCTTCCCTATTCTTCAACCTTTCTTCCTCATTACTACTTTCAATCAACTTCAAGTGCACAGCTTTTTTGGCTTCCACTTTCTCCTGGACTGCTTCATTCCACCATCAGTCCCCTTTGTGCCTATAGGGGTTACCGTTAGTAATCCCTAATACTTGTTTGGCGGCACCCCTAATGCATTCTAATGTCCTAGTCCACATACTGCTCGCATCCTCGCAACTCTCCCAGGCACCCATAGCATCCAGCTCTTGGATCTTCTCCACGGCCAGGGCTCCCCCATTTAATTCGAAGACGCTCTGACACAGTCCACTTCTTCCTCGGCCTAACAATATCTAGCTCTAAAACTAAGAGCCTATCGGGATAACCTTGCAATCCCTGCAGATGCCCCTATCGCTCTTTCTTAGAAGAATGAAATCAATCTGGGTCTTAGCCCTCGAGTTGCAGAAGGTGACCAAATGTTCTTCTTTTCTCTGAAAACTAGAGTTAGCTATTGCCAAATCAAAAGCTTCAGCAAACTCCAGAAGAGCAACTCCTCCCTCATTTCTATCTCCAAAACCAAAGCCGCCATGCACTCCATCATAGGCCCCCGGAAGATGACCCGATGTGACTATTGAAGTCTCCTCCAATGAACAATTTCTCATTGCCAGCGATGCTCCACGCAACCTCGTCCAAATCCTCCCAAAAACGCCTCTTAACTTCTTCATCTAAGCCCGCTTGAGGTGCGTAAGCACTTACAATGTTGAAGGTAACCCCTCCTATGACGAGCTTGATAGCTATCAGCCTATCATTTACCCTTCTGACCTCAACCAGTTGCTCGCGCAGGTCCCTATCGACTAAAATACCTACTCCATTCATGTTTCTCAAGATTTCCGAGTACCACAATTTATACCCGTCTACATCCCGCGCCTTAGTTCTCACCCATTTGGTCTCCTGAACACAGGCAATACTAATCTTCCTCTTATTGAGAATATTAACTAACTCTATGGATTTTCTCGACAAAGACCCGATGTTCCAAGATCCAATTCTTAACCTAGAGAATTCCCTACAACCCCTACCCCCGCCCCTGTCCCCACTCGAGGACACGACTTCAATCTACCATCATACACCAACGCCACCCTACTACTAACTAGACTAAATCAATAAAGGCCTCAAAGGAGCAAGCAGAATAATGCAAATATAGTATTACCCAAACTAATTACAAGCCAACACTAATATGAACTAGGAAAGAATACACGATACTGACAAGAAAATGACAAGATATTACACAACCAGAAAGAAAAACAAGCCAAAGGATATTATAAGGGAGCAGATATGTTATACAAAAGGAACAAGAAAGCACATATAGTAAACAAAACTGGGTAATATGCAAGAGGCAAGGGACCAACACAGGTAAAGAAACCAATTAAATTTTAGATATGTATGATGTTTATAGGTAGAGAAACAGACCAGTGTCGCTGCTTATCTTACAGCGGGTAAAATCGATAACGGGCTGGTGTTTACGGTGGATCTGCGGGAATCGGCGATTATAGTTACTGCCGGTATGGCTGGCGATCGTGCAGCAGTGTTGTGAGATCGTCCTGGTGATTCTGTCCAGCGGCGCTCAAAAGTACGGGCGGAGAGGAAACAAAGAGAACGGGGATGTGGAGTGGGAATAGGGCGAAGATGGAACAGAGAGAACAAAGGAGAAGAGAAAAGGGAAAGGGAGAAAGAGAAAGGGAAGTAAGTAAATAAGGAGAGAGAATCGACTTACCACTTACGTGGTGATGGCACCGGCGATCGGCGGTGATCAGAATCCGGTAGTAATGAAGGCAAAAGAGACGTTATAGAAGAGAGAGAGAGAGAGAGAGAGAGAGAGAGAGAGAGAGAGAGAGAGAGAGAGAGAGAGAGAGAGAGAGAGAGAGAGAAACGGTATAGAAGAGATCAACCGCCCTTGATCTCAATCATTCATATTATCGGCTAGCTTCATGCATGGCTATTATCTCTTCATGGTTTGAAGATGTAGCGGCAACAATGTATTTTATAGAAGGCATAATATAGTTGTACCTGCACAAGTATATAAATAGTCTGCTGATATCGGGCTTTATGTTGATCAAGCAGATATCATGTATTCTTCCAATATATTTGCACTGGGGAAGAAATACATCTTGCCAATAAGCTTATGATAAATGCTATATCAGGTGGAGTATTGTTGGTAAGATACTCCAATGCACCAATTGCACTAAGATATATATATACACACACACACACACACACACACACACACACACATACACACACACACACACACACACCAAGAAGCTTGCTAAGGTGATTTTACCACATGTGGCCGAATGTTTTAATTTCTATAAATATTCATGAAGCTTTATTGAACATGTTTCCCCGGAACCTTTAAATGCTTCAGACATATTGAATTCTTTAAGGATTTTCATAAATATTTCCCAGCGAGCCATATATATAGGCTGAAAGAACATTCATTAGACGTATATCAAGTCTTTCATGCATTGCCAGACTTACAAGATACATGATTGCATCCACCACAGGAGAATTTATTTCCATATAATCAATGTCAGGTATCTGCGAAAATCTTTGTGCCACAAGTCGTGATTTACATCTAACGACTTAATTTTTCTCATAGTCATTTTACACATAAATGTATTATACCTACTGGCTTTACATCTTCAGGTTTTCAGACTGTATGTCCAACTACTTCACATATGCCAGGTGAAGCCAACTTTGCTTGATGAATTTTCCATTTATGGCCAATAAAATATATCAATATTTCTAACAAACTTAAGCTCAAGATCCTCGTATTCATTTATAAATTGAGCTTTAAAATTACATAAGATATTATCGAAGATTATTTTTGATCGAGTCCGGATACGACATAACTTATTGAGATCTCTTCATTATCATTACTTTCAGGTACCTGAACCTCTTCTGGTGAGGTTTTATGAAGTATTATATCATGGACTCTACTAGAGACTTGCCTCATCATTTGACCATCTTGAAATATTTGCTCCTTTCATCTTTGGAACCAAATGGTCCACCACGGTTCATTTAAATAAATAAATTATCCGACTTGGACATAATTAAAAGTGGAGCATTTGCAGCTGGAATATAATATTCAGTTTTGGGTCAGCAAATGCGTCTAGTAGTGACTTATCCCTTAAATGAGGATCATACCAATGATAATTTATTCCATTCATTCCTCAGCTGCTTCAGTGATTCTCTCCCCCTAATGTTAGGTACACCTAACATTCATCCAACATATTTAGAGAATCTATTTTTGTGTGTTGTGGTTGAACAATTAATAATATACCGCACATCAAAATTTTTAGATGAAAAATATTTGGTTCCTGACCCTGAACCAATTATGAGGGGAGAATCAACTAGTTAGCCTAATGCATGCACGTGTTGCTTTATAGATAATGTACCATATCCTATACCTGATTTAGGTAGCTTCTTTTTTCATATTCATGGTTTAGCAATTAGTTTGAGGCATTCAATATATGAATCTGCTAAACCAACTTTTCAGCACTATCAAGAGAAATTGTCTTGATTGCATAATTAGAAATTATGCTTTATCAAATGATTTGAGCAAATACTTAACCTCGTAAGTACCATTGCGAGTTCATAATAAATGCACATATGACCTTCTTATGGATGCATCCATTTAAAATTATATACAAATATATGGTCAACATGGCAGGTGAATGGGCCCAGATTCACCTTTTATATATTCCAAAAATGCGGGATCCTGATCCCAATTTTAGCTGGTCTAATGATTAATTTATCATGAGAACAAGCAGTATAAAGAGAATTCTTGAATAATCCTGATTCTTCAGTATACACCCATGTGAATTCTCAATTGTATATTTTGCGTATCATATTTGAACCGGGATGGTCAAACCGGTCATGCCATTTGAAAAAAATTATTCATTTTAGTAAACAGTTTTAGTTTACTATAGCATGGGCTTTGGTCTCAATAAATTTAGTTTATTGTAGATTGCATGTGATTCCGCGTTGCTTATATTTATGTAGTACAAACTATAGGAAGTATGGAGCTTTTCAAGCACATAATTCTCACTCTACATTGTTGTAGTAATATAAAGATATTAATCTTTAACCACTTGCCAGCAAGTTAAAGTCGTGTCATCTTTCCAGACTTTATACTTTAGCAGATAGGTACGTATATATGATCAAGTTGCCAGCTTATCTCTATCATTAATAGATTATTGTAGGTTTCTGTCGTGGTTCCTAGGTTGGGTCGTGACAAAAGTGGTATCAACACCTTAGAGATTTAGTATTACAATTCAGTATTTGGAGGAAGACTCCTCCACTTAAAGCACAAACTCAGGCAGCTATTTGAATAGGAATACCCATCCCTGCACCGTCTGCTGGACTAAAGAATATTTAGCTAAAAGCTGAACGTAGGTAGACCTAAGCTACCAACTTCCCTTTCGAGTTGCCAAACAGCTGCAACTCTCGAGTCATAACTCCATACATTTTCTTTAAGCACCACTGCATGATGGATCAAATCAAAGGTCAAATGACGCATCTCATTACCCTTAGTAGCTTTGAAAACAACAATGTGCTTACCCGGCTACCTGGACATGCACTCTGGCTCAACACAGGGAACGTCACAATTGGTTACTGACCACCTAAGCTCACCAGTGCCGAACAAAGAAGAGATGGCAACGGACTGAGGATAGAAATAATTAAAGCTTTAGAAAGCTCATCTTCTTATTTACTTGGCTACCTGAGCTAGACTACTCACGAGTTAAGCTAGCCAGAGAATCGCAATCGAAGAAATAAATATTAAATGAGCATTATGGAACAACTTCCATGCCAATTTAACCATCCAATAAGAAAGGAACTCAGACAATTTACCAGAAAAAACCCTTTTATAACCCAGATAAGCTCATGGAATAACATGACTCTACAAGCATCTTGAACCAAAGGAAGACACATAGATCGAGTATTACTTACTAATCACTTTGCACAAGAAGAAACAATAACACTTTCTGATGGTGACGAATTAGGATCCTATTATCCTACCAACCTCGAATTTCGAGGAGAGAGGTAAACTGAATTGACATAATAACAGAAGGTGGAACAACAAGATGCCAGGCAGAAAATACCGACACTTACTGCCAAATCTCTCATATTTAGACTAGAAAAATTAGTAAGGTCTCACAAATGCCAGGAATAAATCATACCAGAAGCTCGCCCCTCTACCACAACCGATTCTTAATAGAAACAATTTCCAATGAAACCATGGTAAGATAAACGAAGTCCAGACCGATCGGAATAATCAAATCTTACTCACATATAATGGAAGAAGAAATACATGGGTGTACTACATCGGATACCTCAGCATCCTGCCAGACTGACAGTTCATCAAACTGCCTCTGCAGCTGAGCTGAGCCACTACCCTAGTAATCACCTTCTGAAGAACCACTACCACCACGCTCTCAACCTCTACTGGATGGTGGCATTTCTCTGGTTGATTGAGATCTAAATGAAATCCCCTGCGACTGCGCAGATGCTTAATAACGAGAGAAAAGACGACTGCCTACTTGTCGGAGTATGGAAAAATGCTCAAAGAATAGCCAGACTCACGACAATAATAACAGGAAAAATTCTCAAAGGATAATCAGACTCACGACAATGATAACACCTTTTCACTGAATATGGGAGCTGAACAGATTGTTGAAAGTTACAAAGAGAAAGCTGAGTCTGATCTTGATGAACTACCCGCGCACTTTGAGAATCACGCTCTACAAGCTGAGATAACCTGGAAGGTGACCTCCAAAAATAATCAGAACTTTTACCTCCAAATGAGGTACCATAGTTGCCTACCAGGGCCACGGAATTTCTTACTCTCCCGCTCTAACTCTTCCTGCTCTAACTTATGGTATGCCTCATACCTCTGAGCAATATTAACAACAACATCAACTGAAATCTCGACCTCAATCTCTCGAGCCATCTGGGATCTCAAGGAAAAAGAAAGGTCATCAATAAATCTTTGAATCTCTCGAAAGGCTCATGGACTAGTTCAAATGCATATTCAGCCATTTTATAGAATTCATTCTCATATTTTGAAACACCAACAGGCTATCCGACAGGCTACCCTGTCCAATCCACTCGAACTGGCAACACTTTTCATCTCATTCGCTACTCGAAAGGAACTTTTCAATGAATCTAGAAGAAAAACCGAACCAAGTTAGCTAATAAGAGAGCGGCCTACCAATTCAAGGCTGGACCCTAAAACTGGAAAGCAGAATAATCAACACCATACCGCTTGATATAATCAAAAGTCTGAAGGATACGCTGGCACTATTTTATTTTAAAAAAATCACGAGGTTTATCTGATGCATTGCTTAAGAATATCATAAGGTTCAGTTGGGTAAAACAATGCAGCCTTTTAAGATACTCGGACCGAGCCATTACTCGGGCTAGCTAACCAGCTAGAATAACTAGAGGCACAACACATGCTGCCTCCGGAACATACTTTACTGCGGCAATATTAAGAACTGGAACAGGAGCTTCCTGAGACCGAACATCTGCATCTGCGGCAACCTGATAAGCTGCCTAGCGAATAATAGGTTCTTGTGGTATCTGTGTCGCCAAGATTCTCGTAAAAGCATCATAGAGAGCCAAGGGAACTATAAGGCCCTGCTCCCTTGCCCATCGGGAGCTCGTACGGCTGGGACCTCCGTAACTAGATCGTCAGCACAATCAAAACTCTCGGGGCTTCGTCGGTGCTAGCCTCAGGCTAGACTGCTTCGTCTTGAACTTATACTGTTTGTTGATTCGTCGCACGAGGATTCACAATTACCACGAAGGAATTAACGAAAAATGCTTTTGCATCCTTGACCGACGCACGATCAGAAAAGAAGGAAGTGAAACTTCCTAAATGCCATCATAGCCTCTCGTAGATAAGTACGGACGTCTACGTACCCATCAGCGAGACTCTACTAGACACTGTCTTAGTCTGGATAGACTCTAAACCAGGCTCTGATACCAACTGACACGACCCGAAATCCGGCTAAGCCGTGCGGGCACCCGACATCCTCCCCTAGACCCGTCGGGCGAACCCTTACCAATTATTTTAGGAAAATAAATATAATCCAATTCATAAATAAAAAAAAACTTAAAAAAAAAGCACAGACATACTGATACCTCTAAGCTGTACAAAAGAAATTACAGCTGACTACCCAATATACTAGATTTAGGGCTATCCAGACTAGACATCTAAGAGTATAAAAGAAGACAGATACCTCCTGAAGGGAGCAAAATGCAGCTGAAATAATAACCGATAAACTGGTGGCCATCCCGAATAAAAGCTGGCTCACCCTAACAGCCGAAGTCTTCTTCGCTCCTTCACAACGTGGCGAACTCAATCCTGGAGCGAGCCTGCCGAAACGAAATAGATAGACAAGAAACAAACAACAAACAAGGGTGAGTCAAAAGGACTCAATAAGTGGGGCAGACTAGCCACTTCAAAGAATAGGATAGCTAGCCAGGGAAAAAGGAAACAGATAGACCAAATTCCTTTTATTTAAATTATAAAAAGGCAGAGCCAGATAACAACCGGAAACACGTAAGAAACTTATAAACTCAACCAAGGATGCGAGCCAGAAACATATCAACAATTAAGCAATGCACATATAAGCAGAACAGTAGTCATGTACCGCAAGTCTACACAATGGTATGAATTGAGATGAAATGAAATGAAGTGAGATGAAATGAAATGAAATGAAATATGATGCAAAAGGTCACATGTGCCCGTAATCCCATCTCGAAGCGGAATACTCGTGCATTCGAGGGGAATCCAATCTGATAACCAACTGGAGCGGAATACTCCTGCTCCTGAGGCGGAATACTCCTGCACCTGATATAATATAAACAAGAGGCAGAATACTCCTACACCCGATATAATGTAAAGCTGAGGCGGAATACTCCTGCACTCAATATCTGACATAAGAGCGGAATACTCCTGCTCCTGGGGCGGAATCCTCCTACCCTCAATATGATACAATGGAGCGGAATCCTCCTGCTCCTGGGGCGGAATACTCCTACCCTCAATATGATACAATGGAGCGGAATCCTCCTGCTCCTGGGGCGGAATACTCCTGCACCCAATATGATATGCAATGTAATGCATATGAATGACATATAATGCATATGAATGCAATGTGATGCAATAATAACCCTTCACCGGCGCGGGACTCTCATCGACAGCCGGAAAGTAGATGCCAACTCACAGCCAAAGTACAATGCTCAGATCCTCAATGCAATACCAATAACAGGGCATAACATATAATATACAACGTAAATCCAAAGATAAGGCGTAATGAGTACGCCTATCGGCAGCTACACACGTAAGGAACAGGTGGTAGAAAAATCCACGAGGCCAGGTGCCTCCAAAAAAATGGATATAAACACTTACCTCTTCCAAAAGTTAATACGGCTAATCAACGACCGCTTTATCTTTTTGGTTTCATTGCCAAACGATCCCACTCTATTCAATAAGCTGAAAAATATATCAAATTAGGCTAAAGGCTTCATCCCTCACATCTTAGGGCAATCCGGTTAGGAACCTGATACCCTATTCGCATGCGCAATACGCAGGCCAGGCCTATGTACAGGGTTTAAGGTCACATAACCAAACCCTAAATAAATTACATTTATATGTTGCCCATAACTCACTGAGTATGAATATATAATCAATTCCATTATCGGGGTCCATTTGACCCTTTAAACTATTACTTGAACTTATTAAAACGATGTCTAATATTCCAAGTTTTACCGTTAAAATATATTCAAACACACATAATAAACTCAAATAATATATTAGGATCATTCCCCGAATGTTTCAGGGTGAAAATTTTACTTTTCTTCGGCCCCTTTTTGCATTTTCTGGTATTTTTTTTCACTGCGTTTTCTCTTTTTATGTTTCTGAATGTATTTACGTATGTTTCTGTTTTCTATTCAAAGGCTAAGGACCAAGAAGGTCGACCGCCTCTCATCTTTCAAGTTTTAATCTTTTTCCCTTTTTTTTTCTTTTTTTATAAAATTCGCTGCTACGGTAAAAATTAAAACAGTACCCTACGATATTCGAAATAATCCCAACTTTTGCATACAAGTTAAACAAAATACATATAACATACTCACCAAGGAAAATCTCAGATCGGACTCCCGAAATTCCAGATACGAATTTAAATGAAAAAAGTCAAATTATTTAACTTTTGGCATTTTAGCGGAAACTAGCCGAACAACATCGAAATTCACTTTCGAAATTTCACAAAAGTCAAAAATAATCATACGAACCTAACGGCGCTTTCGGATTTCGAATCGGAGCTCATTCGCCAAAACCGAGCTCGAAAATCTCTTTTTAATATTTATCGACAATAAAAACTGAAACTTTCTTCCGATACGTACCAAACGAGGTCTGATTTAACTCAAATTTTAAAGATAAGTCCCAATGGATATAATGAAGTTTTTAAAATTATCGGCACGCCAATCGGAGTCCCAACTTCTGAAACGACTAACCGAGGTCGTTTCATTCTCCTCTACTTAAACTCTCGTTCGTCCTCGAACGAGCCTAAGTCTAAAGCAAGATTCACGCTGATAACAAAAAAACTTGCACGACCTTCATAAACTATCCCACAGAATTTTTTTCATGATTACAGAATCAAAATTATAACATGAACACCGAACCCTTGGAATAAAACATATCTGAATAATATGATAATGTTATTGCCCAGCTTATTCGGACTAAGCTAACACTTCCTCAAACACGTGAGGAGAGCTCTACATTTTTTTACAAAAATACACGGAACTCTGGATGGATTAACATGATTTTGCAGACGAATCACCTCGTCGATATACTTTACGATATAGAACAGTCTGATGGAACTAAGAGTTAGCTTGATACAATAGGGGGAGCTTTTGAAGTACCTTGTCACTACACACTATAGAAGATTTCATGCAAGCTATATTATTTTTACGAACGCATTATGCAACATCTCAGTTGACGGTAGGGTTGTTCCGCAAGCTCCTTGTGGGAATGTAGCTACTCATACCCTAATGTATGTCAAAGGTTCATCTGAACAGGGTCTATCATATAAGGATAAGGATCACGCAAATACTACTGGATAGTATGATGCAGACCAGGAATGATCTTCAGACTGAACATCTACTTCAGGGTATTGTCTTTTAATTGGAAGTATTATGACTTGAAAAAGTAAAAATAAAAGAGACATGTAGTTGGACCATGAGCTGAGGCAGAATACCAACAACAAAGTTGATTACATGTGCACTTATAACGCTAAAGTAACTTCTCAAAGAGTTGAGGTGTGAAGGAGATATGCCAATGATGGATGGACGATAAGCTGCACTAGACCTTTAACTCTAAATTTTCATGAAGTAAAACAGCGTCAGTATGAGGATCCAGTTCTAGTTGAATACAGACAGATAGCCAGAAGAAAACCGGAGTCACCATACAGGGTTACTACTGACAGTATTCTCATGTATACAGATAGACTTTGTGTTCCTAATGTTGCAGATTTATGTGGACAGATTATGATAGAGGCACATTATTCCAAATACACTGTTCATCCAGGTTCGACTAAGATGTACTATGATCTTAAGCAGATTTATTGGTGGGACAGAATGAAGTGTGACATAGCAGAATTTGTGGCTCAGTATTCTAATTGCCAGCAAGTTAAAGTCGTGTCATCTTTCCAGACTTTATACTTTAGCAGATAGATACGTATATATGATCAGGTTGCCAGCTTATCTCTATCATTAATAGATTATTAGTGGTTTTAGCAATGATCGACACTCATTGTAGGTTTCTGTCGTGGTTCCTAGGTTGGGTCGTGACAAAAGTGGTATCAACACCTTAGAGATTTAGTATTATAATTCAGTATTTGGAGGAAGACTCCTCCACTTAAAGCACAAACTCAGGCAGCTATTTGAATAGGAATACCCATCCCCGCACCGTCTGCTGGACTAAAGAAGATTTAGCTAAAAGCTGAACGTAGGTAGACCTAAGCTACCAACTTCCCTTTCGAGTTGCCAAACAGCTGCAACTCTCGAGTCATAACTCCATACATTTTATTTAAGCACCACTGCCTGATGGATCAAATCAAAGGTCAAATGACGCATCTCATTACCCTTAGTAGCTTTGAAAACAACAATGTGCTTACCCGGCTACCTGGACACGCACTCTGGCTCAACACAAGGAACGGCACCAGTGCCGAACAAAGAAGAGATGGCAACGGACTGAGGATAGAAATAATTAAAGCTTTAGAAAGCTCATCTTCTTATTTACTTGGCTACCTGCGCTAGACTACTAACGAGTTAAGCTAGCAAAAGAATCGCAATCGAAGAAATGAATATTAAATGAGTTTTATGGAACAACTTCCATGCCAATTTAACCATCCAATAAGAAAGGAACTCTGATAATTTACCAGAAAACCCTTTTATAACCCAGATAAGCTCACGGAATAACATGACTCTACAATCATCTTGAACCAAAGGAGGACACATAGATCGAGTATTACTTACTAATCACTTTGTACAGGAAGAAACGATAACACTTTCTGATGGTGATGAATTAGGATCCTATTATCCTACCAATCTTGAATTTCGAGGAGGGAGGTAAACTGAATTGACATAATAACAGAAGGTGGAACAACAAGATTTGCCAAATCTCTCATATTTAGACTAGAAAAATTAGTAAGGTCTCACAAATGCCAGGAATAAATCATACCAGAAGCTCACCCCTCTACCGCAACCGATTCTTAATTGAAAAAATTTCCAATGAAACCATGGTAAGATAAACGAAGTCCAGACCGATCGGAATAATCAAATCTTACTCACATATAATGGAAGAAGAAATACATGAGTGTACTACATCGGATACCTCAGCATCCTGCCAGACTGACAGTTCATCAAACTGCCTCTGCAGCTGAGCTGAGCCACTACCCTGGTAATCACCTTCTGAAGAACCACTACCACCACGCTCTCAACCTCTACTGGATGGTGGCATTTCTCTGGCTGATTGAGATCTAAATAAAATTCCCTGAGACTGCGCAGATGCCTAAGAATGAGAGAAAAGACGACTGCCTACTTGTCGGAGTATGGAAAAAATCCTCAAAGAATAGCCAGACTCACGACAATAATAACAGGAAAAATTCTCAAAGGATAATCAGACTCACGACAATGATAACACCTTTTCGCTGAATATGGGAGCTGAACAAATTGTTGAAAGTTACAAAGAGAAAGCTGAGTCTGATCTTGATGAACTACCCGCGCACTTTGAGAATCACGCTCTACAAGCTGAGATAACCTGGAAGGTGACCTCCCAAAATAATCAGAATTTTTACCTCCAAATGAGGTACCATAGTTGCCTACCAGGGCCACGGAATTTCTTACTCTCCCGTTCTAACTTATGGTATGCCTCGTACCTCTGAGCAATATTAACAACAACATCAACTGAAATCTCGACCTCAATCTCTCGAGCCATCTGGGATCTCAAGGAAAAATAAAGGTCATCAATAAATCTTTGAATCTATCGAAAGGCTCATGGACTAGTTCAAATGCATATTCAGCCATTTTATAGAATTCAATCTCATATTCTGAAACACCAACAGGCTATCCGACAGGCTACCCTGTCCAATCCACTCGAACTGGCAACACTTTTCATCTCATT
This sequence comes from Petunia x hybrida, assembly GCA_037355625.1. NCBI lineage: Eukaryota > Viridiplantae > Streptophyta > Magnoliopsida > Solanales > Solanaceae > Petunia > Petunia x hybrida. The sequence continues at coordinate 5,361,844 of JBBBVM010000059.1, read as the reverse complement.
CGCTACTCGAAAGGAACTTTTAAACTATTCTAGAAGAAAAACCAAACCAAGTTAGCTAATAAGAGAGCGGCCAACCAATTCAAGGCTGGACCCTGAAACTGGAAAGCAAAATAATCAACACCATACCACATGATATAATCAAAAGCCTGAAGGATACGCTGGCACTATTTTATTTTAAAAAAATAACGAGGTTTATCTGATGCATTGCTTAAGAATATCGGATGGTTTAGTTGGGTAAAACAATGCAGCCTTTTAAGATACTCGGACCGAGCCATTACTCGGGCTAGCTAAACAGCTAGAATAACTAGAGGCACAACACATGCTGCCTCCGTAACATACTTTATTGCGGCAATATTAAGAACTGGAACAGGAGCTTCCTGAGACCGAACATCTGCATCTGCGGCAGCCTGATAAGCTGCCTAGCGAATAATAGGTTCTTGCGGTATCTGTGTCACCAAGATTCTCGTAAAAGCATCATAGAGAGCCAAGGGAACTACAAGGCCCTGCTCCCTTGTCCATCGGGAGCTCGTACGGCTAGGACCTCCGTAACTAGATTGTCGGCACAATCAAAACTCTCGGGGCTTCGTCAGTGCTAGCCCCAGGCTAGACTGCTTCGTCCTAAACTCCTACCGTTTGCTTATTTGTCGCACGAGGGCTCATAATTACCACGAAGGAATTAACGAAAATACTTTTGCATCCTAGACCGATGCACGATAAGAAAAGAAGAAAGTGAAACTTCCTAAATGTCATCATAGCCTCTCGTAGATAAGTACGGATGTCTACGTACCCATCAGCGAGACTCTACTAGACAGTATCTTAGTCTGGATAGACTCTAAACCAGGCCCTGATACCAACTGACACGACCCGAAATCCGGCTAAGCCGTGCAGGCACCCGACATTCTCCCCTAGACCCGTCGGGCGAATCCTTACCAATTAAATTAGAAAAATAAATATAATCCAATTCATAAATAAAAACAAGACTTAAAAAAAAAGCACAGACATACTGATACCTCTAAGCTGTACAAAAGAAATTACAGCTGACTACCCAACATACTAGGTTTAGGGCTATCCAGACTAGACATCTAAGAGTACAAAAGAAGACAGATACCTCCTGAAGGGAGCAAAATGCAGCTGAAATAATAACCGATAAACTGATGGCCATCCGGAATAAAAGCTGGCTCACCCTGACAGCTGAAGTCGTCTTCGCTCCTTCACAACGTGGCGAACTCAATCCTGGATCGAACCTGCCGAAACGAAATAGATAGACAAGAAACAAACAACAAACAAGGGTGAGTCAAAAGGACTCAATAAGTGGGGCAGACTAGCCACCTCAAAGAATAGGATAGTTAACCAGGGAGAAAGGAAACAGATAGACCAAATTCCTTTTATTTAAATTATAAAAAGGCAGAGCCAGATGACAACCGGAAACACGTAAGAAACTTATAAACTCAACCAAGGATGCGAGCCAGAAATATTTCAACAAATAAGCAATGCACATATAAGCAGAACAGTAGTCATGTACCGCAAGTCTACACAATGGTATGAATTGAGATGAAATGAAATGAAGTGAGATGAAACGAAATGAGATGAAATATGATGCAAAGGGTCACATGTGCCCGTAATCCCATCTCGAAGCGGAATACTCCTGCATTCGAGGGGAATCCAATCTGATAACCAACTGGAGCAGAATACTCCTGCTCCTGGGGCGGAATACTCCTGCACCCGATATAATATAAACCAGAGGCGGAATACTCCTGCACTCTCCTGGGGCGGAATACTCCTACACCCGATATAATGTAAAGCTGAGGCGGAATATTCCTGCACTCAATATCTGACATAATAGCGGAATACTCCTGCTCCTGGGGCGGAATCCTCCTACCCTCAATATGATACAATGGAGCGGAATCCTCCTGCTCTTGGGGCGGAATACTCCTGCCCTCAATATGATACAATGGAGCGGAATCCTCCTCCTCCTGGGGCGGAATACTCCTGCACCCAATATGATATGCAATGTGATGCATATGAATGACATATAATGCATATGAATGCAATGTGATGCAATAATAACCCTTCACCGGCGCGGGACTCTCATCGACAGCCGGGAAGATGCCAACTCACAGCCAAAGTACAATGCTCAGATCCTCAATGCAATACCAATAACAGGGCATAACATATAATATACAACGTAAATCCAAAGATAAGGCGTAATGAGTACGCCTATCGGCAGCTACACACGTAAGGAACACGTGGTAGAAAATCCACGAGGCCAGGTGCCTCCAAAAAAAATGGATATAAACACTTACCTATTCCAAAAGTTAGTACGGCTAATCAACGACCGCTTTATCTTTTTGGTTTCATTGCCAAACGATCCCACTCTATTTAATAAGCGGAAACATATATCAAATTAGGCTAAAGGCTTCATCCCTCACATCTTAGGGCAATCCGGTTAGGAACCTGATACCCTATTCACATACGCAATACGCAGGCCAGGCCTATGTACAGGGTTTAAGGTCACATAACCAAACCCTAAATAAATTACATTTATATGTTGCCCATAACTCACTGAGTACGAATATATAATCAATTCCATTATCGGGGTCCATTTGACCCTTTAAACTATTACTTGAACTTATTAAAACGATGTCTAATATTCCAAGTTTTACCGTTAAAATATATTCAAACACACATAATAAACTCAAATAATATATTAGGATCATTCCCCGAATGTTTCAGGGTGAAAATTTTACTTTTCTTCGGCCCCTTTTTGCATTTTCTGGTATTTTTTTTCACTGCGTTTTCTCTTTTTATGTTTCTGAATGTATTTACGTATGTTTCTGTTTTCTATTCAAAGGCTAAGGACCAAGAAGGTCCACCGCCTCTCATCTTTCAAGTTTTAATCTTTTTCCCTTTTTTTTTTCTTTTTTTTATAAAATTCGCTGCTACGGTAAAAATTAAAATGGTACCCTACGATATTCGAAATAATCCCAACTTTTGCATACAAGTTATACAAAATACATATAACATACTCACCAAGGAAAATCTCAGATCGGACTCCCGAAATTCCAGATACGAATTTAAATGAAAAAAGTCAAATTATTTAACTTTTGGCATTTTAGCGGAAACTAGCCGAACAACATCGAAATTCACTTTCGAAAGTTCACAAAAGTCAAAAATAATCATACGAACCTAACGGCGCTTTCAGATTTCGAATCGGAGCTCATTCGCCAAGACCGAGCTCGAAAATCTCTTTTTAATATTTATCGACAATAAAAACTTAAACTTTCTTCCGATACGTACCAAACGAGGTCTGATTTAACTCAAATTTTAAAGATAAGTCCCAATGGATATAATGAAGTTTTTAAAATTATCGGCACGCCAATCGGAGTCCCAACTTCTGAAACGACTAACCGAGGTCGTTTCATTCTCCTCTACTTAAACTCTCGTTCGTCCTCGAACGAGCCTAAGTCTAAAGCAAGATTCACGCTGATAACAAAAAAACTTGCACGACCTTCATAAACTATCCCACAGAATTTTTTTCATGATTACAGAATCAAAATTATAACATGAACACCGAACCCTTGGAATAAAACATATCTGAATAATATGATAATGTTATTGCCCAGCTTATTCGGACTAAGCTAACACTTCCTCAAACACGTGAGGAGAGCTCTACATTTTTTTACAAAAATACACGGAACTCTGGATGGATTAACATGATTTTGCAGACGAATCACCTCGTCGATATACTTTACGATATAGAACAGTCTGATGGAACTAAGAGTTAGCTTGATACAATAGGGGGAGCTTTTGAAGTACCTTGTCACTACACACTATAGAAGATTTCATGCAAGCTATATTATTTTTACGAACGCATTATGCAACATCTCAGTTGACGGTAGGGTTGTTCCGCAAGCTCCTTGTGGGAATGTAGCTACTCATACCCTAATGTATGTCAAAGGTTCATCTGAACAGGGTCTATCATATAAGGATAAGGATCACGCAAATACTACTGGATAGTATGATGCAGACCAGGAATGATCTTCAGACTGAACATCTACTTCAGGGTATTGTCTTTTAATTGGAAGTATTATGACTTGAAAAAGTAAAAATAAAAGAGACATGTAGTTGGACCATGAGCTGAGGCAGAATACCAACAACAAAGTTGATTACATGTGCACTTATAACGCTAAAGTAACTTCTCAAAGAGTTGAGGTGTGAAGGAGATATGCCAATGATGGATGGACGATAAGCTGCACTAGACCTTTAACTCTAAATTTTCATGAAGTAAAACAGCGTCAGTATGAGGATCCAGTTCTAGTTGAATACAGACAGATAGCCAGAAGAAAACCGGAGTCACCATACAGGGTTACTACTGACAGTATTCTCATGTATAAAGATAGACTTTGTGTTCCTAATGTTGCAGATTTATGTGGACAGATTATGATAGAGGCACATTATTCCAAATACACTGTTCATCCAGGTTCGACTAAGATGTACTATGATCTTAAGCAGATTTATTGGTGGGACAGAATGAAGTGTGACATAGCAGAATTTGTGGCTCAGTATTCTAATTGCCAGCAAGTTAAAGTCGTGTCATCTTTCCAGACTTTATACTTTAGCAGATAGATACGTATATATGATCAGGTTGCCAGCTTATCTCTATCATTAATAGATTATTAGTGGTTTTAGCAATGATCGACACTCATTGTAGGTTTCTGTCGTGGTTCCTAGGTTGGGTCGTGACAAAAGTGGTATCAACACCTTAGAGATTTAGTATTATAATTCAGTATTTGGAGGAAGACTCCTCCACTTAAAGCACAAACTCAGGCAGCTATTTGAATAGGAATACCCATCCCCGCACCGTCTGCTGGACTAAAGAAGATTTAGCTAAAAGCTGAACGTAGGTAGACCTAAGCTACCAACTTCCCTTTCGAGTTGCCAAACAGCTGCAACTCTCGAGTCATAACTCCATACATTTTCTTTAAGCACCACTGCCTGATGGATCAAATCAAAGGTCAAATGACGCATCTCATTACCCTTAGTAGCTTTGAAAACAACAATGTGCTTACCCGGCTACCTGGACACGCACTCTGGCTAAACACAAGGAACGGCACCAGTGCCGAACAAAGAAGAGATGGCAACGGACTGAGGATAGAAATAATTAAAGCTTTAGAAAGCTCATCTTCTTATTTACTTGGCTACCTGCGCTAGACTACTAACGAGTTAAGCTAGCAAAAGAATCGCAATCGAAGAAATGAATATTAAATGAGTTTTATGGAACAACTTCCATGCCAATTTAACCATCCAATAAGAAAGGAACTCTGATAATTTACCAGAAAACCCTTTTATAACCCAGATAAGCTTACGGAATAACATGACTCTACAATCATCTTGAACCAAAGGAGGACACATAGATCGAGTATTACTTACTAATCACTTTGTACAGGAAGAAACGATAACACTTTCTGATGGTGATGAATTAGGATCCTATTATCCTACCAATCTTGAATTTCGAGGAGGGAGGTAAACTGAATTGACATAATAACAGAAGGTGGAACAACAAGATTTGCCAAATCTCTCATATTTAGACTAGAAAAATTAGTAAGGTCTCACAAATGCCAGGAATAAATCATACCAGAAGCTCACCCCTCTACCGCAACCGATTCTTAATTGAAAAAATTTCCAATGAAACCATGGTAAGATAAACGAAGTCCAGACCGATCGGAATAATCAAACCTTACTAACATATAATGGAAGAAGAAATACATGGGTGTACTACATCGGATACCTCAGCATCCTGCCAGACTGACAGTTCATCAAACTGCCTCTGCAGCTGAGCTGAGCCACTACCCTGGTAATCACCTTCTGAAGAACCACTACCACCACGCTCTCAACCTCTACTGGATGGTGGCATTTCTCTGGCTGATTGAGATCTAAATAAAATTCCCTGAGACTGCGCAGATGCCTAATAATGAGAGAAAAGACGACTGCCTACTTGTCGGAGTATGGAAAAATCCTCAAAGAATAGCCAGACTCACGACAATAATAACAGGAAAAATTCTCAAAGGATAATCAGACTCACGACAATGATAACACCTTTTCGCTGAATATGGGAGCTGAACAAATTGTTGAAAGTTACAAAGAGAAAGCTGAGTCTGATCTTGATGAACTACCCGCGCACTTTGAGAATCACGCTCTACAAGTTGAGATAACCTGGAAGGTGACCTCCCAAAATAATCAGAATTTTTACCTCCAAATGAGGTACCATAGTTGCCTACCAGGGCCACGGAATTTCTTACTCTCCCGTTCTAACTTATGGTATGCCTCGTACCTCTGAGCAATATTAACAACAACATCAACTGAAATCTCGACCTCAATCTCTCGAGCCATCTGGGATCTCAAGGAAAAATAAAGGTCATCAATAAATCTTTGAATCTCTCGAAAGGCTCATGGACTAGTTCAAATGCATATTCAACGATTCTAGAAGAAAAACCAAACCAAGTTAGCTAATAAGAGAGCGGCCCACCAATTCAAGGCTGGACCCTGAAACTGGAAAGCAAAATAATCAACACCATACCGCTTGATATAATCAAACGCCTGAAGGATACGCTGGCACTATTTTATTTTAAAAAAATAACGAGGTTTATCTGATGCATTGCTTAAGAATATCGGACGGTTCAGTTGGGTAAAACAATGCAGCCTTTTAAGATACTCGGACCGAGCCATTACTCGGGCTAGCTAAACAGCTAGAATAACTAGAGGCACAACACATGCTGCCTCCGTAACATACTTTACTGCGGCAATATTAAGAACTGGAACAGGAGCTTCCTGAGACCGAACATCTGCATCTGCGGCAGCCTGATAAGCTGCCTAGCGAATAATAGGTTCTTGCGGTATCTGTGTCACCAAGATTCTCGTAAAAGCATCATAGAGAGCCAAGGGAACTACAAGGCCCTGCTCCCTTGTCCATTGGGAGCTCGTACGGCTGGGACCTCCGTAACTAGATTGTCGGCACAATCAAAACTCTCGGGGCTTCGTCAGTGCTAGCCCCAGGCTAGACTGCTTCGTCCTAAACTCCTACCGTTTGCTTATTTGTCGCACGAGGGCTCATAATTACCACGAAGGAATTAACGAAAATACTTTTGCATCCTAGACCGATGCACGATAAGAAAAGAAGAAAGTGAAACTTCCTAAATGTCATCATAGCCTCTCGTAGATAAGTACGGATGTCTACGTACCCATCAGCGAGACTCTACTAGACAGTATCTTAGTCTGGATAGACTCTAAACCAGGCCCTGATACCAACTGACACGACCCGAAATCCGGCTAAGCCGTGCAGGCACCCGACATCCTCCCCTAGACCCGTCGGGCGAATCCTTACCAATTAAATTAGAAAAATAAATATAATCCAATTCATAAATAAAAACAAGACTTAAAAAAAAGCACAGACATACTGATACCTCTAAGCTATACAAAAGAAATTACAGCTGACTACCCAACATACTAGGTTTAGGGCTATCCAGACTAGACATCTAAGAGTACAAAAGAAGACAGATACCTCCTGAAGGGAGCAAAATGCAGCTGAAATAATAACCGATAAACTGGTGGCCATCCGGAATAAAAGCTGGCTCACCCTGACAGCTGAAGTCGTCTTCGCTCCTTCACAACGTGGCGAACTCAATCCTGGATCGAACCTGCCGAAACGAAATAGATAGACAAGAAACAAACAACAAACAAGGGTGAGTCAAAAGGACTCAATAAGTGGGGCAGACTAGCCACCTCAAAGAATAGGATAGCTAGCCAGGGAGAAAGGAAACAGATAGACCAAATTCTTTTTATTTAAATTATAAAAAGGCAGAGCCAGATGACAACCGGAAACACGTAAGAAACTTATAAACTCAACCAAGGATGCGAGCCAGAAATATATCAACAAATAAGCAATGCACATATAAGCAGAACAGTAGTCATGTACCGCAAGTCTACACAATGGTATGAATTGAGATGAAATGAAATGAAGTGAGATGAAACGAAATGAGATGAAATATGATGCAAAGGGTCACATGTGCCCGTAATCCCACCTCGAAGCGGAATACTCCTGCATTCTAGGGGAATCCAATATGATAACCAACTGGAGCAGAATACTCCTGCTCCTGGGGCGGAATACTCCTGCACCCGATATAATATAAACCAGAGGCGGAATACTCCTGCACTCTCCTGGGGCGGAATACTCCTACACCCGATATAATGTAAAGCTGAGGCGGAATACTCCTGCACTCAATATCTGACATAATAGCGGAATACTCCTGCTCCTGGGGCGGAATCCTCCTACCCTCAATATGATACAATGGAGCGGAATCCTCCTGCTCTTGGGGCGGAATACTCCTGCCCTCAATATGATACAATGGAGCGGAATCCTCCTCCTCCTGGGGCGGAATACTCCTGCACCCAATATGATATGCAATGTGATGCATATGAATGACATATAATGCATATGAATGCAATGTGATGCAATAATAACCCTTCACCGGCGCGGGACTCTCATCGACAGCCGGGAAGATGCCAACTCACAGCCAAAGTACAATGCTCAGATCCTCAATGCAATACCAATAACAGGGCATAACATATAATATACAACGTAAATCCAAAGATAAGGCGTAATGAGTACGCCTATCGGCAGCTACACACGTAAGGAACACGTGGTAGAAAATCCACGAGGCCAGGTGCCTCCAAAAAAATGGATATAAACACTTACCTATTCCAAAAGTTAGTACGGCTAATCAACGACCGCTTTATCTTTTGGTTTCACTGCCAAACGATCCCACTCTATTCAATAAGCGGAAAAATATATCAAATTAGGCTAAAGGCTTCATTCCTCACATCTTAGGGCAATCTGGTTAGGAACCTGATACCCTATTCGCATACGCAATACGCAGGCCAGGCCTATGTACAGGGTTTAAGGTCACATAACCAAACCCTAAATAAATTACATTTATATGTTGCTCATAACTCACTGAGTACGAATATATAATCAATTCCATTATCGGGGTCCATTTGACCCTTTAAACTATTACTTGAACTTATTAAAACGATGTCTAATATTCCAAGTTTTACCGTTAAAATATATTCAAACACACGTAATAAACTCAAATAATATATTAGGATCATTGCCTGAATGTTTCAGGGTGAAAATTTTACTTTTCTCCGGCCTTTTTTTGCATTTTCTGGTATTTTTTTTCACTGCGTTTTCTCTTTTTATGTTTCTGAATGTATGTACGTATGTTTCTGTTTTCTATTCAAAGGCTAAGGACCAAGAAGGTCCACCGCCTCTCATCTTTCAATTTTTAATCTTTTTTCCTTTTTTTTCTTTTTTTTTAAAATTCGTTGCTACGGTAAAAATTAAAACGGTACCCTACGATATTCGAAATAATCCCAACTTTTATATACGAGTTATACAAAATACATGTAACATACTCGCCAAGGAAAATCTCAGATCGGACTCCCGAAACTCCAGATACGAATTTAAATGAAAAAAGTCAAATTATTTAACTTTCGGCATTTTATCGGAAACTAGCCGAACAACATCGAAATTCACTTTCGAAAGTTCACAAAAGTGACAAATAATCATACGAACTTAACGACGCTTTCGGATTTCGAATCGGAGCTCATTCGCCAAAACCGAGCTCGAAAATCTCTTTTTAATATTTATCGACAATAAAAACTGAAACCTTCTTCCGATACGTACCAAACGAGGTCTGATTTAACTCAAATTTTAAGGATAAGTCCCAATGGACATTATGAAGTTTTTAAAATTATCGGCACGCCAATCGGAATCCTAACTTCCGAAACGACTAACCGAGGTCGTTTCAAGTGGGACTTGAACCCAATTTCTTACCTCATATAATATTGTGTTAGGTCATAATATATTAGGATCTAAACCCCAAATATCTTACCATCATGGTGCACCAAGACTTGAATATCATATCTTATCCTTACCAAATGACATAATAAACCAAAATGTATTAGGACTCACTTTCGAGCCAGAGTTATGAAATTCCATAATTTTATAATATTTCGTTTGTTCATATCAAAAGGAGAAATACTATCAGTAAATTATAATTAGACAAAACCATAGATCTGTAAGTAACACTATTGGTTGAATTAACCAGTAGCAGCATGTCAATAGCTTTTGCTACAACATAATGTCAGAAAATATTATGAATTTTTTAGTCTGTTACTTTCCAATTAGGTCTATTAATCTCTACAAACATAATAATAATATTAAATTCAAGGAAACTTTATGAATAGATAAAGTCCATTTTCCAACTTATGTGTCTTCTTAGTTATCTCACACTACAATGACATTAAGTAAAGATTCATTGTAACTATTAATGGCATAATGAACAAGGTCATTGCTTAATTTAAGACATTCTACCTTATTGTCTTCACTTCAGTTATAAAAATACCAAGAACTAAATCCCATAATTTGGCATGCAATACTATGAATATAACATGCACATGTGTGAATTGTGTTGACAACGTTGTAGTAAGTCAGAAAGGATAAGTGTTATGTACTTTTGTCAAAATTAATCCATCAACAGTCGTATCAAATTATATGTACCTTGAACATTAAGTCGAGGATAATTACAAATTCATACCTTGAAACGCTGCCAAAGTACCACTACAAAATTATACCATACGCCTTGGAAGAATAGACAAAAGCTGCACTTCTCTGTGGAAGGCTTGCACTCTTTCAAGCTATAAAAAAATAAAAATAAGATACTAGAAGATTATTGAGAATTATCATTAGCAAAAATAGATAAATTTTTTAGGTTAGTTAATGACAAAATATAAATGAACTAAAAGGATGAAAGACATATCTTTTTATTTTCATCCAGCCCATTGGCTTCCATCAATTGCATCTGATTTCCATCTCATTTATTTTAATGAAAATACCATACATAAATTAGAGACTCGTGCTGATAACGTGTTGTAAATAAAATGTAAAGAAACAAGAAGTTCATAAAAATTAGATAGAGAGAGATAAAAACTTTTATTAATCTCTTCTAAGTCTTTTCATTACAAAGTGAAAACTCTCTTATATAGAATGTGAAATTCATCCTAAGAGTTACACAAACTAAATGCTCCCTTTAACATATATATCGATTAAAGTAGTTCGATGAATGACGAAATGAACAAAACCATTCATAAATGGACATCCACATTCTGTGGATTTATAACAATTGGTTATTTAAGACTGATTGTTGGTGTATACTTCTACACGATGTTAAGTTATTTACCGATATTTTCTATATTTCAATATTTCATTAATCTTGTTAGTTGTTAAATGGGTTCGCCTGATTGAGTGTTTTGGGTCCAACACGGCCTTTAGATTTGGGTCGTGACAACTTACCCTTGAGTTCATGAAAATTGCCAACATCATCGTTGTATGATAAAGAAAAAGGAAAGAGTCTTGTCCATTCCAGTAACTTGTGAAATGTAGCGTTCCAGAACCGCACAACTCTTTTTTGGCAGAAAAGGGTCTCTGATTTTCTTTTCCATTTTCTTTTATTTCTAAGTCTGATTAACACTAATCATGGACCAAATTAACACTTTTAAAACTTGAGGGTATTTCTTAAAACATACATAATAATTATTTGAAACCTTGGGAACACCACACCTCACTCATCAGTTAACCCCTTTCCCCTTCCCCGCGTGGCTTTTCTTTCAACCAACTTCACACTTCATCTCCTTTTTAACTCCAAATTCTCTGTGTTTTCAAGGAATCCGACCAGCAATACAACAAAGTATTTTATATAAAAGGTATACTATGTCGTTATCATTTAAACTGTGGTGTAAATGTCGAACCTAGGTTTTTGATTTTAATATTTTCGTCGACAGTGATTAACGATGATTTGGATGTTTGTTTTTGTACAAAAGGTGTAATATTGTGTTGAAATTGAATGGCATTATGTGTTTTAATGGGTAAAGTAGTTCCGAACTACAAAGGGGATTTTCGATGTTCAACTGAAATTTTTAGGTTGTTTACATTTTTTGGTTAAATTGTGACGATTTGAGGGTTTTCTGGGAACCAACGCTGCTTTACTTAGTTGCAAATTGAAGTTATTGCTGTTATGTGTCTTGATGTTCCGAACACCATAGTTGCTGAGGTTCTAAACATCTAATAGGATGTTCATGTTTTTCTATAACTAAATTTAGTATCCCCTTGTTTTGCTTTGCAGAAAAATGGTAAATTTAAGGCCGAGAAATAAAGATGAAGATGAGCAGAAGAAGCAGCCTACAAAGACTCCCAAGAAGGCGATTTCTAAGAAAAAGGGCCCTTCGCCGAAGAAGAAACTTGACAAGCCTAGTACTTCAGATTCGGAACGTACTCCAACAGATTTAGAACCTACTCCTAAACGCCCAAGAACTACTAAACCCACTAAAAGAAAATTAGCTGTGGAGAGTGACGAATGTAGCCAAGGAGAAGTAGTAGGTCCACGGAACAAAGGTGATAAACAAGAGGAAAGCTAAAGTCCAGCACCAAGTTACGATCTAAGTAAAGGTGGGGAGGTTTTGGAGAGGGCTGCAGATGAGGGTGAAAGAAGGGTGGATTTAGATGACGCCGGTATTGATGAACTGTTAAAAAGTGATTTTTTGAGGACTGGAGTGGAAGATGGTGATGGTGAAAAGGAAGAGGAAGACGGTGGTAAAAAAAATGAAGAGGCTGATGATTTAAGTAGAGAAAAAGGAGAAGAAGTAGAGGGGGAAGCAGATAAAACAAGGGAGAGTCCAAGAAGCAGTAAAAGAAGTAGAAGAGAGGCAAGAGAGGCGGAGGATGTAATTTTAAAAAGCAACTTTGTGAAGGATCGTGAAAAAAGAGTTAAAATAGATGAGAAAGCTGTAAATAATGCAGGTGGAAATGTTGAAGAGGAAGCAGGTGAAGAGAAGGAAACTGCTGAAGGAACATCTGGATTGAAACTGGAGGAAAACCAGGTGATAGTTGAATTGAAACGCGTATTGTTCGGAACGCCAATGTTGATGTTCTACACGACATTTTGTACGTTCCCAACATCAACATTAAGGCTGGTAGCTCTCGTTCGGAACACGTTACGTTTTGTTCCCAACAGTAGCATCTGTCGTTCAGAACCTCAGCATACTCATGTTCCGAACATTTATTAATTTACTATCATTGTGATTCATTTTATTAATTTTATGCTAAAATTATGTGCAGTATGAAGACGTTGGTCATGCTACTTTCAAGAGTAACGTTGAGGGTCTGTTCAAGACCTTCCTGACCAACAATGAACCTTTTAATGGGAAGATTACTGTTCGTTCTTCGTTGGCTAGGGGTATGATACAGTTCAAGGAGGTTCTGAAAAAATTGCAGGTGAGAAGGGGATTTGCCAATAGCTGTTTCGGTCCTTTCTTGCAATTACCGGAATATCCACTGTTTGGCACCAAGTTGGTGCATAACCTCCTCATGCGAAGGATTATTTGCAAGAAGAAGAAAGAGGTTTGGATATCCTTCAATGGATTGCCAGCACGTTTTGGCCTATCCGAGTTTGCACTAATGACAGGGCTAAACTGTGGGCCCTATCCAAGGAAAGAGTACATGGATAAAATGAATGAAAAGGGGAAGGAATTGTGGAATTTTGTTGTTGATTATTTCAAGGAGAAAAAGAGGAAGGAGAAGGAGAAAGAGATAAAGGGAAAGGAGGAGAAGGAGAAGGGTAGTGGGAAGCGGAAGGGGAAGAAGAAGGAGGAGGAGTCACCCCCTTCCTCACCTTCACCCGCAAAGAGGAAGTTCAACAAGCCAAAAAAACAAAAACAGCCGAAGAAAAAGCAAGCTGTGAAGTCTGGTGACTTGCTTGAGTTGGTATGTTCTAGAACCTGTCCCAAGAAGTGGTATTTAAATCTGTGCATGGCTTGGTTTGTTCATACTATTCTGTGTGTGAGGGATTCCAAATATGGAATAGAGGAATGGGTGGTGTGCTTGTCCGCCGATCTTGCAGAATTCCAGCGTTATCCTTGGGGTAGGATGAGTTTTGAATTAACAATGGAATATCTGATCAAGCCAATGGAACCTCGTGCAGAAGGAAGCCAGACTTACAATCTTTATGGCTTTCCATGGGCATTCATGGCCTGGGCTCATGAAGCCATTCCTGCCTTGAGACCAAAGGATTTGCCAAAAGAAAAAACAATGCCAAGGATCATAAACAGGCTTACTGAAATTTATGAAAGAGATACGGACAAGTTGTTTGACCAACAAGATGTTCCTTTAAGTATTCAGTTTTCCATATATGTTATGTAATATTTGGAACAACCTCGTGTTTGCTGAGATATTTCTCTTTGATGTTCAGAACATCTTAATGAAGAACCATCAACTTCTACAGTCAACAATGTTCGGAACATCCTTCTCTGATGTTCTCGAACAACAAGACTTTGTTCCAAACAACATTAAAAGATTTTTAAAATTTAGTTGATATTTATTTAATGTTGTTGGGTATATTAACAGGTTGTTCACCCTTTCCTCATTCCTACCGATGAAGAGCTGAACATGGATTACTTTCTAGACCTCATGCCATTTGATGACAAAGAGGACGACACAATTGATCGTTTTTGTAAAGTGTTCGAGGATGCTTGCACCGTTGGCCTTATTGGTGGCACTACAATTTGTATTTTCAACAACAATCCTGCAACCCCTCCAAGACAAGTGATAGAAATTAAAGCTATGGAAGCACCAGAAACGATGATGTTTGGAAGTGATGGTGAATACAATGAAGAGGGAATTGGTGGCCTGCAAGATGTAAATATTGACATTGGAAACAAAGCTGATGGTGATGTAGTTAGCGGTGAGTTTGAAGTTGCCGGTATCACTGAAGTTGCTATAGTGAAGAGGAGCTCCAATTGCAGAGGCTGCAAATGTGGTGAATGCAGCGGGTGGAGGGAAGCAATGGAGCAAAAGATTTTGGCTTACGATCAAAAGATGGTTGCTTATGATGAAAAGATCGTGGCTTATGAGAAAAGGATGGTGGCTTATGAGCAACAGATCGTGCCTTACGAGACAAAGGATGGTGCTTCTGGTGGTGATGGATTCGACATCCCCAAATGTAGCAGTTGCAATTGCAAAGAGTGCGACGATTGGCGTAAAGGCATGGTGATGGAGATGGCGGCCGTGAAGGAGACGATTGAGCAGTTGAAGAGCAAAACTATTGTAAAACCTGCAAAGGCTGTGAAATCACCACAAACAGAAGAGGAGAAGAAGCAGGAAGAAGTTTGTCCGAGGCTGCCAGTGGATATTTACAAGCCATTGAAGCAGAAAAAAGTTTTGGCGTTGAGCACATTTATGAAAAAGAGGAAGAAACAAAAAGATGTTTTTCTTGGATTGCCGATGAATTACCTAGATTTCAAAGAACTGGTGGACAAGACACAATGGATGTGGGACATTGTAAGTTTATTTTTGAATGATTTTCTGAACTTCACATCGTTGTAGGGAACATTCTAACTGTGTTCGGAACATCATTAGTATGCTTGGAACAACATCACACAGTCGTTCCGAACATGGAATGATGTTCGGAAAGACAGACCTTTCCTTTCTCCACTCACTTACACTCCAATTATTTTTTGTCTCTCTTATATGTTCTGCAGTATGTTGAAGCTGTGCTGACAATGATGCGGGAGAGGCATTTGAATTACCCCTATCATTACGATCAAAGTGACCTCATTTTGGATATGGCATTCTTGACAAACATGAAAAAACGGTACTACCAACTGGAAGCAGATGCGAAAAAAAAACAGCTACCGCTTGACAAAGTGTTGAAGGAGTATCAGTTTGATGATGATTATCTGGAGTATGCACATGGAAAGCTACCCTACCCAGCGGGTAGGTGTTGGGCCGGTGCTAAGAGGATCTTCGCCGTCTTCAACATCAACGACAATCACTACGTGTTGGTGGTGTTTGACATGGTTGAAGCGAAGGTTTGGGTGTATGATTGCAATCATGGTGTTAATGATGATGAAAAGTTCTTGCCAATAATTGTTCCCATTCTGTACATGTTCCCGATCTATGTCAGAAATTCTAAGCTATTCAAAGAATTGGATCCGATGTGTAATGAAGGAGACATGTGGTCGTTTGAGAGAGTGCCAAGATCACTTTGTCCACAAAATCTAACAGGGCAATCCTGTGGAGTGTTCGCGTTGATGTACATTGAGCATCTCATTACAAACACCTCCATGAACTAAATTTGTGACAACGAGGCTGATCGGTGGAGGCGACGTTTTGCCGTTTATATTTTCGACGGGAAAATGAAGCCTTGATTTGGGTAATATGTAATATTTGGATAATCTTTTAACTTTTTTTTGGGTTTGTAATTAGGTATGGATGACTTTTATTTTCTTAGCCAAGTAACAAGTAACAGCTTTTGATGTGCTTAAATATTAAATATTGACGATTATTACATCAGTTCCAGAACGACATGAATCTGTTCCTGAAATGCAAAGTGATGTTCCAAACATCTGCAACATTTAATTAAGTTTACCGTGGAACAATAATACTTCGTTCTGGAACGACAAGTCGTTCCTTAGAAAATGCAAAATACATATTATATCGAGACACAAACGGCACAATAATATAATAAACATATAAAATTATAACTAAAATAATCATAAGCAATCGAACTTAGGGTGGTGGTGCTTCAGGTGGTGTTCCTGGTGGTGTGGAGTACGGGACATAATCAATTCCCTTTTCAGCAAGGAGCCCTTTAAGCATTCTCTTCATCCTTCTTATGTCCCTTCTATAATCATGGAAGAATTCTTCAAATTTGAATTTCCATTCCCACACTTCATACCTTAATTGGTCCAAGCCATTGGTCGAATTTCCAGAATCTGAATGTGAACTCGAGGAAGGAAGTCTAGACCATCTTGAACTCGATGCTCCTCTTATAGGTGCTCCCCTTGTTCTTGGACGACGAGGCATTTTGAAATGTTGTAGATCAATGTGTGACTATTGGGTATTTATCAATGTGTGAATGTGAACAAAGGGGCAATCGACGAGTCTGTTGGGAAGGGCTTTATCGAAAGTGACTTTTGATGAAACTCGTAACCGTTATGTACTACTCAAACGAGTGCAACTGATAATATTGTAACTGTTGTGCCTTTTAGATTTTAACAAGATGTTCGAAACATTATTAATATCGTTCGGTATACTGTGGTTATTTTAATTATAGATAGATGGATTAGTGTTTTTAGAAAAAGAACAGAGCATATCGAGTGCTCATCAATTGTTCAGAACAAGATATATATATTTTCCGCAAAATTACGATGTTCCAAACGAGATACTCTTATTGTATAAAGGTCAATAATGTTCCAGAACGACACAAAAACTTTCTGAACGGCTTATTGGAGTTCTGAACAAGATAAAAGTCATTTCCATTGATAATCATTGTAGAGCTTTACAAAAAAGAATGCTAGTTATATTAGCATTCAAATGGAGAAACTGCACATCACTATCAGTGCTTTACAAAAGGAATGCTACTTATACTAGCATTCTACCAAAAGATACTAGATTATAAACATTCAAAAAGAAATATATAATAACATTAATAGGAACATCCAAATCTAGCGTGAAGGAGAGGAGTAGAAGTCAAGGTAATGCATCGCCTTATCAGCAAGCAGACCTTTGAGGATTCTTTTGATCCTTCGCGTTTCCTTCGTCATCTTTCTGACGTCCTTTTTGTAGTCATGCAGGAAGCCCTCAAACTGGAACTTCCAACCCCACACTTCTGCCCTTAGTTGTTCCAATATGTCAATAGCCCTTTCAGTTTGTGATTCGTCTTCAAATGATAATGCCCTAGAGGTGGAGGCGTCTCTAGCCGTGGAGGCTCCTCTAGCTGTGGAGGCTCCTCTGGCCGTGGAGGCTCCTCTTGCTCCTCTTGCTCCTCTTGCCCCTCTTGTTCGTGGTTGACGTGCCATTTTTGATGATGAATAGTTTGAAGTGTAAGTTGATTAATGTGGATTGAAATTCCTTGAAGTGTAAGTTGATGAATATGGATTGAAATGCTTTGAATCGTTGGGTATTTATAGAAGTTGAGAAAGGCAACCGAAACGTTTGTAGCCGTTTGGTGTATTGGTATTTGAGCGGGTTGTATTGTATCCGTTTGTGTATTTCAAATTTTGAACAGGTTCCGAACGTCAGCCTATATTACTGTAATTGGTGTAACGTATCCTTGAAATGATGTTCCGAACATCATTTCGACCTACCTGCAAACCTAGTCTAGATGATAGGTGTATTCCCCAATGGAAATTGTATTGTAGACGTTTTTGAATTTCAAATATTGAATCTATTGTTCGGAACGGCACTGTAAATAAGTATAATGCGCGTGACATATCCTTTATCCTTTACACGATGTTCCGAACATCATTTCGATCTAGCCCAATGTCGTGATAGATTATTACATTGGGCGCGTGAACAACATTTATTTACCAACGGTAAAAAAAATTCACTACCCAACACATTATATATACGTTCATTATTTATAAAACAAGTTTACACAATTACATCAAACATCCAGATTAAAATGTCTAGTAGATCCGTTAATAGCGGCAGTGTTGTACCATTTTGTCGATGTGGAGATTATGCGAAGTTAACAACATCGTGGACTCAGCTAAACCCAGGAAGGAGGTTTTACGGATGCAAATATGGTCAGGTTGGTTAGGTGATGGGTTTATTTTCTTTCTTCGATTTATTTGTTTGTTTTATTTATTTTCTTTTTTTTTTATGTAGGCAAATGGCTGCAACTACTTTAGATGGCATGATGAAGAGATGTCAGATCAAGCAAGGAGAGTAATATGGGGTCTACTTAAGAAGTTGAAAGCTGTTGAAGAAGAGAGGAAAGCGGCACGTTTATGGCGGAAAAAATTGGGTTTTGGGGTACTGCTAGTTGTGGTGCTAATCGTTCTCATATTCTGTACTTGGATCAAGTGTTGGTTCATAGTTTAGGTTCTATATTTCCAATTGTTATGTTTCGTGTAGTAATGATCAAGAAATTTCATTTGAAATTGTTATTTTGTCCTATAATTTACCATTGTACCCTATGTCGTTCCGCACGACACACTTCATGTTTCAATCATAACGCAATCTGATCTGAACATTTACTAAAACAGAACGATGAAGATAGCAACATCGAAATAAGGCGCTCCGAACGTGTTAGTCATGTGACAAACATATTTTGCATGTTCGAAACCACAAAGATGGATGTGTAGTCATTTGCCACTCTAACAAGTATGCTTGGTAATTTAGGGTGATACTGATCATCTCAATTTAATTACCTAGTCATAATGATCATCATTTGCCACTCTAACAACTCTACTTGGCTGTTTGTCACTCTAACTACTCTAACTGTGAAGTGTATGATGAAGATAGCAACAATAGAACATCGCGCGCGGAACATCACAATAACGCGACAAACGTCCAGCTGATGTTCGAAACAATGGTATATGAATGGATCATCATTTCTCCCTATAACACGCATAATTTGTTATTTATAGTGATAGTGATCGTCATTTGTCACCCTAGCAAGTAGAGTGGGTCATTTCTAGTTAAAATGATCGTCATTTGACACTCTTCCAGGTATGTTGGTGGATCATTTCTAGATTAGAAGGATCATCATTTGTCTGTCGAACAAGTATAGTTGGCCATTTCTACTCATAATGATCATCATTAGGCAGCCTTACAGGTATAGTGGGTCATTTTTAGGTATAATGATCATCCTTTATCACTCTAACAAGTATAGTAGGTCATTTATTATATGTATGGATCATCATTTCTCCCTATACCAAGTATAGTTGGTCATATATTATCATATTGATCATCATTTCTCCCTAAACCAAGTATAGTTGGTCATTTATTATCATAGTGATCATCCTTTGTCACTCTTACAAGTATAAGTGGTCATTTATTATCATATTGATCATCATTTGTCACGCTTACAACCCTACTTGTCCATTTCTACTCAGAGAGGATCACCATTTGTCCCACAAACTACTGTAAGTGGTCTTTGTGATGAATTGTATGAATTTGTCACTCTTACAGGTATAGTGGGTCCTTTTTAGGTATATAATGATGATAGTTTGTCACTCTAACTACTCTAACTGTGAAGAGTATGATGAAGATAGCAACAATAGAACATCGCGCGCGGAACATCACAATAACGCGACAAACGTCCAGCTGATGTTCGAAACAATGGTATATGAATGGATCATCATTTCTCCCTATAACACGCATAATTTGTTATTTATAGTGATAGTGATTGTCATTTGTCACCCTAGCAAGTAGAGTGGGTCATTTCTAGTTAAAATGATCGTCATTTGACACTCTTCCAGGTATGTTGGTGGATCATCAGACGATGAAGATAGCAACATTAAAAATTGTGCGATCCGAACGGCCGTCTAATGCGACGAACATCAATAGGTTGTTCTAAAACAACCGTATGATAGATGATCATCAGGGGCTCACTGATCGTCATTTGTCACTCAATTGGTCATCACTACTGAACAAGTATAAATTGTTTGTTCTAGATGAAATGAAAATCATTTATTATTCTGGATATTTGGACGTGTATAATGTTAATGCTCATCATTTATACCTGGAACATATCGGTTGCGTTCCGAACATATGTTTTCATGTTGGAACACATGGTATATGTTCCGAACGTGTTGTATGATTTTATTAACTTCTCCAGAAATGTAGCAGAAAAAGTTGTCGTTTGGAACATCGTATATAATATCCTAAACGACAGTTGATGTGTTGCGAACTATAAGCAAACATGATGGTTTGGAGAAAGTTTAACAATACTAATTAAAGACCTTCATAATAATATTAATTGAAAAGAGATACAAAAGCATATTCATAAACAGTAGAACTACTTAAACATCTAATATATAATAGCGTCTTCGTTATTGTTTTGACCTCCACCGAATTGGTTTTGCAAAATCCTCTCAATCCGATCTATCTGCAATTGCATCTGCTCAAGTTTTTTCTCGAGTGTTTAAATGGACCTCTCACAATTATCTGCTACCTCTTTGATGTCAACAACTTCATAATGCACGTCTAGCAGTCTTGTGGGAAGCGACTTGTTTGGAGGCTCTCGGACTCGGTGGTACTTATTCCATGGATCGTTTAATGCGTTATTGGCCATCTGCATGAAAAGATGTTTAAAATTTAGAAAAGAATCAAAGTGGAGTTATGTTTAAGGAAATATAAACAGATTAGATGTTGAAATCGTTTTAGGAAAAACGTAGAAAATATGGATAACTTGAGTACCTCAACTTTTTCTTCCTTGATATAGAAACTGGTGAAAACTGAAGGTAATACTTGGTTAATGCGAAATGAATTGTGAATTGGGTGTTCGGGAAAGTGGAGGTATTTATAGATGTTTTGAAGTGGCTAAAAACTCTAATGCACGCCTTTTCAGTGACCGAAGCAAATGAAGGGACGCATATTTACAAGTGTGAATGTGTTTTTTGACGTGACTGTTGCAGCAACCAACTTGTATTTTAGCCGTTTAGTGTATTGGTATTTGGGCATCCCAACTGTTCATTGTAGCCGTTTGTGTCTTTTGAATTTTGAAAAGCTTGTTCGGAACGTCACGTATAAAAGTATAATATAATATCATCGACAAGAGGTTCCGAACATTTCCTCTAAGGTAGCCCTTGGTAAATGCTACGACTATGAATTGTGAAATAAATACCTCACAAGCTTTCACATGCCTTGACATCGTTCGGAACATCACATGTAATATCCTAAACAAACTCGATGTGTTGCAAACAATATGCAATTATGTGCACAACATAATCGCAAAAGATGCAGTAAAGCAAATCTGTGCAAACCATAAGTTAAGAAAACAAATTTGGCCAAATATGTACACAATATAAATTATACAAGTAGGACGAAAAGTCCATTATGCAATTCAAACAAATATCCAAATAATCCAAATAATTGAAATTATAACGAGGACGATATAAATATCAAATTCACAAACTCAATTCGTAGGCTGACTTGTAGCCTCATTTCCACTACGAACAACGGGGCATGTAGTTTTCTTGTGCCCATATCTCTTGCAGTTGCCACATTTATTTCTCCTCTTTGGAAGACGCTCCCCAATAGATCGAATCCGGTTAACCCTTCTCCTTCCACGGTTGTTCGGCTTTGGGGGCGGAGGCACTGGATAAAGTATCTCTTCAGCAGGGATGACCCATGATTCTTCAGGAGGTACTACATTAACAGGCTCTGCATAGGCAAGGATGTATGCTTGTGTTGTGTAATATCCAGAAGTGTATTCATACACTCTACTTCCATATTCATCGCCATGCAACCCCCTAATTGCTGCCATAGCATGTACACAAGGTAACTGATCAAGATCGAACTCCCTACATGTACATGTCCTCTCATATAGATCAACTTCTGCCTCATGCCCTGGACTAATGATTTTGAAACCATAAGTTCCCTTCCTGTTGACAACTAGCTTGTCTCCCACTTCTTTATTCTTCCTTATTTTTATTTCAACGTCTGGGACGCATAAATTTGGGTGGTTGATTAACTTCATGGCCCTAGTGTGGAATTTTTCCGCAAAGTTCCTACCTATATCCTTCAAGAGGGCAGCAATGGGGTATTCTCTTTGCTCTTTCAGCATGGAATTAATGGACTCAGCTATGTTTGATGTCATAACTTCAAACCTATTAAAAAGAATAAAAATTATAATAGTCAAAACATGTTCCTAGCATAAAGCACAAGTGCAGATATAGGAATAAGAAGTGCGGAACATTAGTGATGTTCCTAACATGACTCACACGTTCAGAACTCCGATAATGAGTTCGGAACATCATCGGAAAATAAATATTCCTATAATGTTTTGAACATATATGTTATGTTCGGAGAGCGCAATGTGACGTTTGGAACATATTGAAAGCAGACAGTAATATTACCTGTTTCCTGGGAAATATAATCTGCTCCATCTATGATAGCCAACAACATTTTCAAGATAATCTGCTACCCTCCAATCAATAGCCCTGATCTCATTCATAGCATCATTGAATTCCTCTACCCTGTATGCCTTCGCTGCAGTGTAGTATTTATGAAGACTGAATCCAAACTGAAACTTTGTTCGGATGCTTTCACCAAGGTGCCACATGCAAACTCCATAGTGTGCAGAAGGAAACACTTGGGCGACCATTTTCGAGATGCTCGGATGTCTATCCGAAACTATGCACAACTCTTCACTATCTGAAACTATGCAGCGTAATTGTTCGAAAAAATACTCATATGAGTCGTCGCACTCTTTGTCTACAACACAAAAAGTAACAGGGAATACGTGACTCATTGCATCCTGAGCAACAGCAGACAGCAAGACCCCTCCATACTCGCCAGACAAATGTGTACCGTCAACGGCTAGGACTTTTCTCACGTAAGTAAATCCCCTGATCCTCGCTCCATAAGAGAGAAAAAAATACAAGAACTTCCCTGTGCTAGAAAGCCTCAAATCTGTCTTGGTTCCTGATTCTTGCTCCTAACCATATAAGCATAAGCATCAAGAATTTCAATACCTTTCGCATGTGTTCCCCGTGTCAAAAATTTTGCAAATTGACAGCCCCTAAGACACTTCCAGTAGCTAACCTTACAACCAAAATCGTTGTTAAGGGACTCCCTGACAGCTTTTGTGGTTGGACCTTTTCCTATTAAATATTTACCTTTCATGAACTCACCAATTATCCGGGCAGAGGCGTGTGAATTATGACTGGAATGATGTTGGACACCGCATGTGTGCATGTTATTGTAAACGCTAATGTAGAACCTATCATTACTTTTATACCTCATTGCCCTTAACCACCATTTGCATTTCACATCTAAACATCTAGCATTAAAAATCTTTGCAGTATTCTTCAATGGTTTGTAATTAAAACGATGTTTAACTGCTGCAATCTTCAATTTGGTGACCAGTTCTTTCTTATTGGGGAAAGTCATACCTTTTTCAAAACCTGTGCCATCAACGAAGTGAAATATCGGCTCGCTGCTTTGTGTTGGAAACACAGGGGTATAAATGGCAGGATTTTCCTCTACATATTTGTCTTCTACTTCTTCTTCTTTTTCTTCATCTACATCTACGCCTGCTCTGTCTTCTTCTACCCCCCCTCCTCTGTCTTCTTCTGCTACTTCTTCATGTAAGTCATCCAATCGCTGACTAAAATCATGCCCTCCAATATTTGGCATTTCTTGGTCATTAGAACCAATACATTCCTCCGTCGTTGAAACCACAATTACCCTTAGTGTGGGCCTAGCACCATTACGATCAACGTCAGCCATATAAAGGCGTACATTATCATCGTTTCTTATTGTAACGGGAGGAGTCTTTTGATTTGCGGCAACACTCAGCATGTAAGTAATGCAAATATCCCTCGGATTGTCTCTTATCCCCCAACTTCCGATGATTTTGTTAAGTAGAACATCATACGTAACATCTCTAGGCACAAGAATGGGTCTTGACTCTTTAACCTTCGGAACCCAAGCATAACATTTAGAACGCTCCACCCATTCACCTTGATAATTAACTCCCAATATAACCTCACCCATCGATGGTCACCTGCAATAAATTGGAATGACCAACTATTAGTATTACTAATATTTATACAGTATGTTTCCAAACCTCAATGTTCTCGTTTGGAACATCTTCCTGACGTTCTGAACATCAGATTACAGTTTTTCATTGCTCCATGCAAGATGTTCCGAACCTCAGTATTGCTCGTTTGGAACATCTCATGCAGACGTTCTGAACATCACCTTACACTTTTTCGATGCTCAATGCAAGATGTTCCAAACTTCAACAGAACGCTCAAACATCCTACAGAATGTTCCGAACATTATCTGTGAAAATTCCAATAATATACATACGCCGCGTAAAACGCCAGCGATATGTTTGGAATTACAATTACGGCCATAGGAAAGTCGAAATGGTGTTTGGAATTTCACGCAGATTGTTCGGAGGAACTGAATCCGTAACAACCCCGAATCAACAAAAACAACAAAAAACATGTTCGAAAATTTAGTACACTTACCGGATATGACTGGATTGATACGATTAAAATTGGAGGAACAAGATTTCTCCTTTAATGGATAAGAAACGACGACCAAATTTAACGAAATTCCGTATAACCCAAATGTGGGGGATCTCAGCTTGTATTGCCTAAAACTGGAAAGGATATTCAAGATAATAAGCTCAGCAGCTATGGTGGAATGGGTATTATTTCAAAATACGAAAGGAAGCTCAGCAGCTATGGTGGAGCTTTGGGCGGGAATGGAATGTGGAAAAATGGAGGGAAAACGGGGGAGAGAGGAGAGAGGGAAAGCAGCTAGGGAATGGCCAAATTTGCCAAAAAACGACTTTATATACATGGACTATTGTGCAACTTACAAAACATTGGGGTGAGAATGTTACATAGTTAATAACACTAATTAAATGAGGACCCTAGAATTCATGTTTAAAACTTGAGCCTTTTTCCACACAAAAAAGACTTGGGGAGACCTGCCATGCCAATCCCCCCAGTAACTTACTCCCTTCATGCCAATTATCTTTTTCATGGTGCATGAATACCTCTTTCTTTATTAATTAAACTACAGAAGTTTGATCGATCCCACTCAGGTTAGGTTACTAAGAAAGAAATGGGTCAGGAAGTACAATTCATGGCAAGCACAAAAAACAAAACTCAGGTCAACTTGTAATTATTTGCCGTTGGGGAAACAAAGACTGCTCAACTGTCACTTGGGAAATCAAAAGGAAAAAAAAAAACAATTCAATATACAAGGTAGACAAACTTATTCAATATACAAGTAGACAAACTTCTTGTTGAATGTTGTCGACCAGCGTAGAAATTTTGTTGTAAACCTCACAGATTAAAATGAGAAGAACAATTACATACAATCCACTATGGTTCAGACTTCAGATCAAAGATATGGAAATTACAGTTAAACTTAACGGTTTCTTTAACAAGGAAAAAGAAAGAATTCGAGATGGACCAATATCGACTTTAACTTCTATATACTCTATGTATAATATAAGATAAGATAGATTACCACGACATGTTAAAATACTAGTCATGTAAAATGTTTTACATTGTAAGTCGTGTATATAAGTTAAGTTGGTATCAAAATGATGAAAGAGACTCAAAGAGAAAGCTAGAAAATCTTAGCAACATCCCTAATCAAGCCCCTATTGGCTCGAGCAAATTCTGTGAACTCTTCAAAGGAAATGAAACCGTCTCTATCAGTGTCAATTTCATCCATCATATACTTAACTTCTTCAGGAGTAACAGATCCTAAGGCTTGCAATGTCTCTCCAAGTTCTGTGGCAGATATTTGCCCATCACCATTTGCATCAAAACGTTTGAATATTCGTTCGCGATCTGCTATATCTTGTGGATCATCAACCTCAGCCATTCTTTATTTAAAACCAAATTATAGAATAATTATTTGATGGTTATAATATGGCAAAATTTGTTCTTCTTTGTGAGAAGTCCAGGAATCTAATATTTAGTCACTTAGATCCGTGAAAATGACATATTTTTGGGGTTATAAAGAGGTATGTTTCTAATAATGTATGGAAACCCTTAGCCTTAGGACATGGGCTTTTTGTGGAGGATCCAGAGAGAGACAGTTATTTGTAACCATTAACGGAAATAACTAATTTAGAATTGAGATGTTTGAGGGTTGGAATCGCAAAAGAAAATTAAAAGGAAAAAAAAAAGTTAGGCGATTTCTTCATGTTTGTTTGTACGCAGAGTAACCTAGTATATGGACAGGTGGGACAAGCATACCTGATAGAACAATCAATGTATGCTCAAACTGCTCCGGATATCACCATTATACAAAAGAAAGTTGAGATATTTGAGGAACCAAGTAAAGAAATTGATTATATGAATCCAAGAATTAAGATTATTATTGTAAAGATCAATAGTATAACAATCTTACAAAGTGATGAATAATGTGCTTATGTATATGTTCATCCATATCGTGGTCAGAAATTACTTCCAAGTTTATTGGACCTTTTTACAATGTTCGGCTAGATGGATTCAATAATCAATATGATAGATTCGGCTATGCAGAAGCAAAGAAATCCAATTCGGATTTATAGTTAGCGTTAAAGAGGCTTATTGATAAGAATCAAACGCGGAAAGTAAAAAGGATAAGAACGAGACGTAACTCGATCTCTAATCCCAAGTAGCAACGGAGAACTTGTTCCGCTACACTCCGAGAGAAGGACAAGAACACCTACGCTAAGCAACTACCCTCGAGCTAACGTGAGCACGCAAGTAGAATGGTCGGGGGGAAAGGTAGTCATCTAGATCTGCTAGAAGAACAACAAGTCCCATAAACAAGGTTTCATTCAATAACGAAGAGCTATGCTCATGTTCAATATTCATCAATCATCAACTAAGTTCAAAATAGGCTAAGCATGGATATTTATAGTGTTTCCCAAGCTTGCACAATGACTAAAATACCCTTACTAATAAGGTTCACAAAAATAGGCCACGTAGGGCAAAACGGTAAAATAAACATAGGCTTCACAGCTGGGAGGGGCGCCTGGGGTCTGGGAGGGGCGCCTGGATTGGCCTTCAGTTGGGCGGCCTTAGCTGGGAGGGGCGCCTGGATCAGGTGGGCCGCCTAGCTAGGCGGGCCCCTGGGTGGGGCACCTGGCTGGGCGGCCCGCCTGTGCATTTTGAGCTCCTTAGGCAGTGTGTTGGCCAGGCGGGGCGCCTGACTCTGCTGCGCCACTTTCTTCCTTAGGCGTGAGGCCTAGTTTGATCACCCGGAATGGCTTCCACTATCTTCCTTCTTCAAGGCCTCTCTTCACCAAGTGTAAGTGGACTCCTTGGATCTCCTTAGCTTGGCTCCGAGTGAAGGGTATTGTGGGGGTTTGGGTCTTATCATCCTCCCCTTCTTGAGAGGATTTCGTCCTCGAAATTGAAGCATCATTCACGGCCTCTTCATCATCATTCACGACCTCTTCATTACCTATATCCAAAGGAACCAAGTCACAAACATTGAAAGTATTAGAAACTTGATACTCACTTGGCAAGTTGACCACATAGGCATTGTTGTTTATCTTCGAGAGCACTTGGAATGGGCCATCTCCCCGGGGTGCCAACTTCCCTTTCCTAAGGTTTGGAAACCTTTCTTTCCGGAAGTGCACCCACACATAGTCACCCTTCTTGAGTTCCACCTTCTTGCGTCCTTTGTTTTTCTTGGAGGCAACCTTAGCATAAGCTTCCTCCAAATTCTTCTTCGCCTTTGCATGGAGTTCAACCAAAGCCTTGGCTCTAGCTTTACCTTCAAAATTAACAACTATTCCCCTTGGCAAAGGGGTTAGATCAAGGGGAATCAAGGGGTTAAAACCATAAACACATTCAAAAGGAGTCATGCCAATCATGCTATGCAATGTGCGATTATAGGCAAACTCCATTAGAGGCAATCTATCAATCCAAGTCCCGGCCTTACCTCGGGTCATGGCTCTAAGAAGAGCACCCAAAGTTCCATTTACCACCTCGGTTTGCCCATCGGTTTGTGGGTGGTGGGACGTGGAGAACAAGAGCTTGGTGCCTAAAGCACCCCATAAACTCCTCCAAAAATGACTTAGGAACTTAGTGTCCCTATCACTCACTATAGTTTGAGGCACACCATGCAACTTCAAAACATTTTCAATAAACAAGGTTGCTACATGTTGTGCATCATCACATTTCTGGCATGGAATGAAATGAGCCATCTTGGAGAACCTATCCACGAAAACATAAATACTATCGTGGCCCCCCCTAGTCCTTGGTAATCCCATAACAAAGTCCATTGAGATATCCAACCACGGACTAGTAGGTACGGGAAGAGGGGTGTACAACCCATGGGGGTGGGCTTTGGATTTATCACGCTTGCACTCAAGGCAATTGTTGCAAAACTTTTCCACTTGCACCCCCATCCTTGGCCAATGAAATTGTTCTTTTAGAATAGCCAAAGTCTTTCTTGTGCCAAAATGACCCATGAGTCCCCCACAATGTGCCTCATGCACAAGCAACTCCCTCCAAGAGGACTCGGGTATGCACACTCTACCATTTTTGAAGATATATCCATTAACCCATTAGTATTTCTCAACTCTCTCGCCTTTCTCTAGAGCGTAATGGACACTCTTTAGCTTTGGGTCATGAGCATACATCAATTTAATGCTCTCGAATCCCATGAGCTTAGAGGTGAGAGTGGTGGCTAGTGCGAACTTTCTAGAAAGCGCATCCGCCACAACATTGTCTTTCCCTTTCTTGTATTGGATAACATAGGGAAAAGACTCAATGAATTCAACCCACTTGGCATGTCTCTTATTGAGCTTCTCTTGGCCTCTTAAATGCTTGAGTGACTCATGGTCACTCTTGATTACAAATTCTCGAGGCCAAAGGTAGTGTTGCCAATGGGCAAGGGCTCTCACAAGGGCATACAACTCCTTGTCATATGTAGAATAGTTCAAGGAGGCCCCTTTCAACTTCTCACTAAAGTAGGCGATGGGATTGCTATCTTGCATTAAAACACCACCAATTCCCACCCCCGAGGCATCACATTCAACCTCAAATGTCTTTCCGGAGTCGGGCAATTGCAATAGAGGGGCGGTACTCAACCTACTCTTCAATTCTTGGAAGGCCTTCTCTTGAGGCTCTCCCCAAACAAAAGGTTGGTCCTTCTTCACCAATTCGGTGAGTGGAGCGGCAATGGAGCTAAAGTCTTTCACAAATCGTCTATAAAAGCTAGCAAGACCATGAAAGCTCCTCACTTGAGTCACGGTAGTAGGAGTAGGCCAATCACGTATGGCCTCTACCTTAGACTCATCCACCTCCACTCCTTGGGCACTCACAACAAACCCAAGGAAGACAACCTTCTCCACACCAAAGGCACACTTTTTAAAGTTAGCATAGAGCTTTTCGGCTCTCAAAACTTCAAGCATTTGCCTAAGGTGGCCAACATGTTCATCTATTGTCTTACTATAGATCAAGAAATCATCAAAATAGACAACGACAAATTTATTGATAAAAGGCTTCAAAACATGGTTCATGAGTCTCATAAAAGTGCTAGGTGCGTTGGAAAGCCCGAAGGGCATTACCAACTATTCATAGAGACCAAATTTGGTCTTGAATGCGGTTTCCATTCATCCCCGGGTTTCATTCGGATTTGATGGTAACCGGACCGAAGGTCGATTTTGGAAAAGACACATGACCCACTCAATTCATCCAACATATCATCAAGTCGTGGAATAGGGTGACGGTACTTTACCGTTATCTTATTCACGGCTCGGCAATCCACGCACATTCTTGAAGTGTCGTCCTTCTTTGGGACAAGAATGACGGGTACGGCACAAGGACTCAAATTCTCCCTCACCAAGCCTTTGGAAAGCAAGTCATCTACTTGTTTTTGCAACTCCCTTGTATCCTCGGGATTGCTTCTATAGGCCGGCTTGTTTGGGATTTGAGATCCCGGGATAAAGTCGATTTGATGTTCAATACCCCTCAAGGGAGGTAAGCCATCGGGCATCTCATCCGAGAACATGTCCCCAAAGTCCTTCAAGACATTTTCAAAAGCACTAGGTAAAGGGTTAGAAGAATAATCAAATTCAGAAGTAAGAACCATACCTTTGTGCACTAGGCAAAGAAGTAGCTTGTTGCCATCATTTCCTTTCAATAGCTCGCCCGGTTGCATCATGGCACATATGCCACCGGTAGAAGATGGTGGGATTGCCACCATGCTTTTGGACAAAGGGCTAGTCTCAATGATTGACTTGGCCTTTGCCGCCTCCCTCAACTCCCTCATTCGGTTGTAGTCATCACTCACTTGTTTGGGAGTTAGGGGCTTCAAAACAAATTTCCTTCCTTCATGTTGGAGCGTGTAAGTGTTGACACGTCCATCGTGAACTGCTTGTCGATCAAATTGCCAAGGCCTTCCAAAGAGAAGGTGGCAAGCTTGCATGGGCACAATGTCGAACAAGTGTTCATCCACATAACTACCCATTTTAAACTTGATCAATGCTTGCTTCACTACCTTGAGCTCCCCACATTCACTAAGCCATTGCAATCGATATGGCTTGGGGTGTTTCACGGTAGGCAACTTCAATTGGGCTATAAGAGATTGACTCACAACATTAGTGCAACTCCCCGAGTCAATGATCATAGAGCACACAACACCCTTGACACGACACCTAGCATGGAAAAGGTTTTCCCTTTGCAAGGCTTCGCCGTCCTCCACAATCATAGCTCCTAAACTCCTCCTCACTACTAGAAAAGTATGAGGTTCCTCATCCTCCACCGTGTCATCTTCACCATCCTCCTCTACTCCCTCATCTCCCTCTACTCCCTCATTTTCCTCCGGCTCACTCTCTTGTTCATAAGCAACTTCACCAACAACAACCATGGTCCTTTTCGTAGGACACTCCTTAGCAAAGTGTCCATACCCCTTACATTTGTGACATTGAATGGAAGAAGAAGTAGGAGTGTTCAATTGAGTTTTAGAATTACCTCTAACATTGGGTGTATACTTCTCAAATGGCTTCTTCACATCCTTGCTTGCACTTGCTCCACTAGGGCCACTTGCATTTGTGAATCTTGCATTGGGAGTAGGATTTTTCTAATCCTTTGGCTTGCTCATGGAAGTAGAAGTGTTGCCCTTGTAACGGTTGGACTTTTCTTTATCAAGCCATTGCTCGGCTCGAATAGCGGCATCAAGGACTTCTTGAAGTGAGAGATAAGAATGCAATCTCAATTGTGAGGATATACCAAAGCTCAAACCATGGATCACGGCTTGCTCCTCATCTTCGGTGTCCATATCCAAGGCCATTCGAACTCTTTCAAACTCATCAAAGTATTCATGCAACGTCTTGACACCTTGCTTCAACTCATAAAGTTTCTTGAGTTGCTCTTGACGATATCTAGGAGTGATGTACTTGATACTCATGATACCTTTCAAGTCATTCCAACCCACATTCACGGGAACTCCAGCTCTCCTCCTTGATCTCTTGACGGATTCCCACCAAGTAGATGCATAGGATTCAAAGGATGAAATAGCATAAGTACCTTTCTTTTCATCGGTCATCTCATTTGTGTCAAACATCCTCTCCATGAGTAGCACCCATTGAATGTAGGCCTCCGGATCACAATTCCCTTTAAAACTTGGAAGATTGAGCTACACACTATTGAGGTTGGTACTGTCACGAACTCCACGGTAAGGCTCCGGTTGGCCCCCATAGTGATCTTCATTCACACCATACTCCCTTCTAGCATTCCCTTCAACATACCCCATAGGTGGCCCTCGACCTCGGCCCCTACCTCTATCCACATTTCGACCCCAATTCATATCTCGTCTCGGTTGAAAGTGATCATCAAACCCATACATATCATCTCCATAATCGGCTTCCTCCCCTTCTTGAGTTTCATCGACTTGCTCAAGAGGTTGCACATTTCGGATGGGTCTTGGTAGTGGAATGTTTCTTGGGGGGTTGTCCAAGATACGGGGAATGCCCGTTCGTTGGGGATTGCCCAACGCTTGATCAATTCTCTCTCGATCCTCCTTTACCCGTTGTTGATTGAGCAATTCAATGACATGGCTAAATTGCTCTGGGGTAAAGTTAGGAGTACTTGAGACTTCAACTTGGACACTCGGGGTCCCTTTCTCCGATTGGACATTGGAAGTCCCTTGCTCAACTAGAGCACTAGAGTTCACCCTCTCAAGGCTTTCAATCCTCAAGTTCATACTATCCAATTTGGCAAGGATAGTAGCAAGGGCACTCTTAGCAAAATCTTCGCCTTCGGTAGACATTGTACCTACACAAGTAACAAATGTTAGCAAAACAATCTCACACACTCCCTCACTTGTGTTCACTCGGATCACTCGTTTAGTGGGTGGTGGATATTTCACTCGACTTGTAGTCCAAAAGCTTCACGTAGATGAATATCAATCCCTCAACTCAATCAAACTATTCACGAGTCAAGTACACTCCGGGGTGAGTGGAGTTAATGGTACTCAATGAACACTAGGCACTTTGAAGTGAGGACTTGAGTTAAATGATTCTACGCTTCTTCTTAGAATTCTATTCTCCTTTCTAGGCACGAATCACCTAAAAGCAATTAAAGGGCTAGTACTAATCAAGTAGAACAGTTACTCAAAGTAGTACTAACTAGATGTAATGCAATCAAACAAATGGGAATACTTACGAAAATCTACCCAAAACAACACTTTCAGCACTCAGGAGGGGCGCCTGAAACTCAGGAGGGGCGCCCAAGGTGTGCAGTCAAACAGGCGGGGCGCCTGGGACCTAGGCGGGGCACCTGAGGTCTTAGGCAGTGAACAAGTCAGGCGGGCGCCTGGCTTAGGCGGGGCGCCTGGCCTGAAGCTTTTCCCAACTCGTTTCAAACTTGTTCCAAGTCGATTTCCAAGCCCCAAATCCGATG
This sequence comes from Petunia x hybrida, assembly GCA_037355625.1. NCBI lineage: Eukaryota > Viridiplantae > Streptophyta > Magnoliopsida > Solanales > Solanaceae > Petunia > Petunia x hybrida. Next base: position 5,328,337 of record JBBBVM010000059.1, on the reverse strand, counting down.
TTTTCAACTTGTTTTCACAATCCAATAATACCCAAAGTTGTTTTTGTTCTTCCTTAACAAAACCCAATCAAATTTATATCCAAACAAACAATCAAGTCAAGGTTCAAGGTCAAGAACTTCAAGAACTCAAGGGTTTATCAAAAGGGTTTCAAAAAAAAATTGTGATTCATCAAATTTGGTGTTATACATGTTCAAATCCCACAAAATTGGTACCAAATCGTTTGTTTTTCAATGAAGTTCAATCCCCAATACCAAGTTCCCAATCAAACATCAATCCAACCCAAGAATCAAGCCAAAAATCATCAAGAACAAGTTCATCAAGGGTTTAAGGAAAATTTGGGGTTTCAATTTTTCAAACTTCACCAATCCAAGTAATTTTGGTACCCAAGCAATAGGAATTCAATCACGATCAAGATTCCATAACACCCATATCACGAATCCAACAAACCAACAAATATCACCAAATTTTTGGATTTTCGAATTTTCAATTTTTTTGTAATTTTCTTTTGCAATAACTTCAACAACAAGAAATCTAAACAAACTAACCTAGGCACGAAGAATCAAGGGTCGGGGGTTCGTAGAAACGATACCCAAACCTTGCTCTGATACCAAGCTGATAAGAATCAAACGCGGAAAGTAAAAAGGATAAGAACGAGACGTAACTCGATCTCTAATCCCAAGTAGCACCGGAGAACTTGTTCCGCTACACCCCGAGAGAAGGACAAGAACACCTACGCTAAGCAACTACCCTCGAGCTAACGTGAGCACGCAAGTAGAATGGTCGGGGGGGAAGATAGTCATCTAGATCCGCTAGAAGAACGACAAGTCCCATAAACAAGGTTTCATTCAATAACCAAGAGCTATGCTCGTGTTCAATATTCATCAATCATTAACTAAGTTCAAAATAGGCTAAGCATGGATATTTATAGTGTTTCCCAAGCTTGCACAATGACTAAAATACCCTTACTAATAAGGTTCACAAAAATAGGCCACGTAGGGCAAAACGGTAAAATAAACATAGGCTTCACAGCTGGGAGGGGCGCCTGGGGTCTGGGAGGGGCGCCTAGATTGGCCTTCAGCTGGGCGGCCTTAGTTGGGAGGGGCGCCTGGATCAGGTGGGGCGCCTGGGTGGGGTGCCTGGCTGGGCGGCCCGCCTGTGCATTTTGAGCTCCTTAGGCAGTGTGTTGGCCAGGCGGGGCGCCCGGGCTAGGCGGGGCGCCTGACTCTGCTGCGCCACTTTCTTCCTTAGGCGTGAGGCCTAGTTTGATCACCCGGAATGGCTTCCACTCGCTTCCTTCTTCAAGGCCTCTCTTCACCAAGTGTAAGTGGACTCCTTGGATCTCCTTAGCTTGGTTCCGAGTGAAGGGTCTTGTGGGGGTTTGGGTCTTATCACTTATTATCATCTTGAAGCATACAGAGGAAGCACAGACGCCATATGGAAGTCCAAGTTGAATTTTGTGAATCCAAATTAGTTAGAACTTTCCACAATTTGATTCACAAATAGTTGCAGCAAAATAATAAAGGGGTGGGGGGGGGGTACTTTTTAAATTGCACATCCATAACTAACACTAGCTCTTGTTCCTCGTCAGTGCTTTAAAATACTCCTAGCAAACTGCATATTTCTTATCTCACTGACATCTCATTCTTAATATGTACTTAGTTTGTTAAGAGTATCTTGTTAATTGTTTATAAGGAGTTCCTCCAAATGTGGCCTCCTATTTGAGTAAGAAAAACTTGGACGAACAATCTATTCAACTATAACCCTGTACATTGTGATAAGGCAAACATCTTGTGCTGTCATAGTTAGGTTATTTATTATCTCGGCGTTATGACATACCATCGTTGCACACTAGCACTTGCACATGTAACGTCATCTCTGAATAAAGGGATGCTCCTAACCCGAGCTTAATAACTTAACCTTTGCTTTAGTCTTTACTTATTACTCTATATCCTGTTCATATACGCATATGTGAATTCTCTGTATAATGAATATTCACTTGCCTGCATACCTGGATCATGGAGGCTACATATTTCCCCAGATTGGGAAAATAAAAATGGAGAAACTTGCAACAAGAAATCTATAAAAAGAAAACCTCTCTTAAATTGTATGAACCATGTAGATATGTTTTTGGTACCTATATTAGGGGCTCCGGACTTCCAAAAAATTTCATGCTGCCCTCCATAAGTGCTGGTCTTACCAATTTACTCCCACTTTCACATGTTTTAAGTAATGTCCTACACATCATCTCTTATTATGCGAAAAGACTATTTTATTCCTAACTAAACCTAATTCACATTCAACGATTTCCTTCTCTCTTTCCTCCTTCCTTTCCTTCTTTCTTCTTTGTGTTCCGGAGATTTAGGAAATATGTAAAAGTTATATTTATTTTATTATTATTTCTTTAATTTGTGTTATAATATAATTTTTATTTTGCCTAATCCTTTATTTGTATTTATTTTTTTTCTGTATTTTTTTTGGTAATTATTATTTATATACTTATCTGTAAGTTTTTTCCATTTTGATTGATTCGAATTAAATTTGACGTTGATATGATTTTTTTTTATGCTTGATTAAGATGATTTTAAGGTTCTTAAATTGGCATTAGCAATTAGATATTGTTGTTACTCATTGCACAGGGCTTAAAGTCTTGGCTATTGTCATTAGTTGCAGAGACTTTCTCTGCAAGTAGCCTTTATTGCACAGAGTTTAAAGTCTTGGCTATTGCGAATTTAAAGTCTTGGCTATTACCATTAGTTGCAAAGACTTTCTCTGCAAGTAGCCTTTATTGCACAGAGATTAAAGTCTTGGCTATTGCCAAGACTTGAAGAGACTTTCTCTGCAAGTTGCCTATTGCATAGAGCTTAAAGTCTTTGCTATTGTCAATACTTGCAGAGACTTTGTCTGCAGGCTGCCTATTGCACCAGAGACTTTTCCTGCAAGTTTCCCTCTTCCACCAGACCTTAAACTGTTGGCTATTGCCAAAAGTTGCAGAGAATTTGGTAACATCACTTGGGTGGTGTTAGCATTGATAAAAGAAGTTGGTTTCTTGATTTGTCCAGTGATAAGTTAACCCTTAATGACGATGTTTTCAATCTTGTTTTTATTTTTTCTTGTGTTAGATACCACTTTAATTTCCTAGTTAAGGTGCCCATTGCACCAGAGCTTGAACTCTTGGCAATAGCCAAGACTTGCAAAGACTTTCTCTCAAATTACCCAATGCAACAATGCTTGAAGTCTTGGCAATTGCCAAGAAGTCTGTGCAAGGTGCTCATGGCACCAGAGCTTGAATTCTTGGCAATAATCAAGATTTGAAGAGACTTACTCTGCAAATTACCCAATGCAACAGGGCTTGAAGTCTTGGCAATTGCCAAGAAGTCTATGCAAGGTGCCCATTGCACCAGAGCTTCAACTCTTGGCAATAGCCAAGACTTGAAGAGACTTTCTCTGCAAATTACCCACTGCAACAGGGCTTGAAGTCTGGGCAATTGCCAAGAAGTCTGTGCAAGATGCCCATTGCACCAGAGCTTGAACTCTTGGCAATAGCCAAGACTTGCAAACCTTCTCTGCAAATTGGCAACTACAACAGGGCTTGAATTCTTGGCAATTGTCAGGAAGTCTTTGTAAGGTGCCCATTGCACCAGATCTTAAACTCTTTACAATAGCCAAGACTTGCAGAGACTTTCTATGCAAGTTGGCCACTACAATAGGGCTTGAAGTCTTGGCAATTGACAGGAAGTCTGTGTAAGGTGCCATTGCATCAGAACTTAAACTCTTGGTTTAGCCAAGACTTGTAGAGACAAGTTGCCCATTGCAACAGGGCTTAAACTTTTCGCAATTGTGAAGAAGTCTGTACAAGGTGCCCATTGACAAGAAGTCTTATGGATGTTTGTATGTATTATCTGAAAAAATGTGTTTGTATCATCCTTTTGATAGTCAATTGAAATATGCCAGCACTTTGATCGTTGGTTTATGCAAGTGTGCAATGTTTTTAAGGAGAATGGGAGAATCTGTAAAAGTTATGGGTTTTTAGGGTTTGTAGATAGCGTGAATGGAGAAAAGGAATGGGAGGGACTAACCGGGTCTTTTTATTAGTTGTTAGAGGTATTTTTGTCCGAAAAATATTTCAATAAACTAATTGAGGGCATTTATGCTGAACCACTATTAGCAAGGGCATTTTTGCAAACCAATGGCTCCCGGGTCATATTTCTGTAAATCAGCCCCGGACTTCACACCCCAAACGTTTTGAAAAGATATGACTCTAAATTGAAAATATTTAGAGTCCAAATTAACTTATTTTGAGAGTTTGCCTCCGTTAGCATAATTTTAGCAAAATTCTTTTCCCTTGATTTGTAGGCAACACTTCAAATTACCAATTGACAAGTGCTACCTTTTTAGGAAGAAGTCAAGTGGCAAGTGTTGCCTAGGCAGTACTTCAAGTTATCTGAGAAGATGCGAGAAGAGATTTAAAGGGGCAAGTGCTGCCCAAATAATATTTTATCTGGAAAAATATGAGATTCAATTACAAGTGTTGCCTATGAAAAACGGGTCAAAGGCAACTGTTGCATCTTATGCAGCACTTACGGAAAAAGCGAGGATGGGGATACAAGAGTCATTATAAGATTTGTATTTTCATCCGGAATTATTCTTTAAACCAAATTGAGGGTATTTTTGCTAAAACACTGTTTTGTGCGGCAAAAGGGAACCTATTGACTTCATTCCCTACTCCATCGACAAAAGCAGTCCAATTCTCACCCATCTGAGCTATGCAGATGATACCATACTATTTTCCTCTGGTGATCCACTATCGCTCATGGCTATGATGAAGAAGATATCAACTTATGAACAATGTTCAAGACAGTTGGTCAATAAATCCAAATCTTTCTTTTTGTTGCCACCTGGAATATCTCAAAACATCATTGAAGATATAAAACAGATAACTGGCTTTTCTTACTCATAATTCCCATTTACTTATTTGGGAAGTACTATTTTTGTTGGGAGGAATAAAGTTATCCATTTTAGAGACTTGGTTGCTCAGATTTCCAATAGAATACAAGGTTGGCATGGCAAAATGTTGAGTTTTGGAGGTAGAGTAGTGCTTGTAAAGTTTGTTCTAAGCTCCTTACCTCTTCATTATTTATCAGTGATTCAACCTCCCAAAACTGTCATAAACCAAATAGAAAGAATCATTGCTAACTTTTTCTGGAGTGAGCAAGAATCAAAACATAAATTTCACTGGAGATCTTGGAAAAATATGTGCTTTCCTACTCAAGAAGATGGTGTGGGTTTTAGATCTTTAGAAGACATTACCAATGCTTTTAGTGCTAAAACCTGGTGGAACTTTAGAACTAAAAGATCCCTTCTTAGAGAATTCATTGAAGCCAAATATTGTCCCAGAGCTCATCCAGTCAAGAAGAAATGGGTCTTTGGACAATCTCATTCTCAAGAATGCTGGATATAAGAGACAAGTGTGAAGAGTTGATAAGGTGGAAAGTGGTCAAAGGAGACATCTCATTCTACGGGGATAATTGGACTGGTCTTGGTAATATTGCTCAATTCATTCGACAAGGAACCAGATCCAGGAGAGATAAAGTCAGTGATTTTATTGAAGATAATAGCTGGAACATTCCTAAGCTTAGGGAAGTAGTTCCAGCTTCTCTCATCCAACACATTATCCAAGTTCCTATATACTCAGGAGAAAAGGACATAGCAATCTGGTTACCTAGTTCTCAGGGACAATTCACTTGCAAATCCGCTTGGCAAACACTAAGGAAGTCTAAAGGTAGCCCATTCACTGCTACAAAAATTTGGCATCCAAAGATTCCTATTAAGATATCTTTCTTCATGATGAGGCTCTTGTCTAAGAAGTTACCAACAGATGAATGTTTACAAAGATTCAATGTGACAGGACCTTCTAGATGCTGCTGTTACAATTCTTATAGTTCCGAAGATATAGATCACCTGTTTAGAAATAGAGAATTAGCCTATTTAGTTTGGAGATACTTTGCAGGAGTAGGAGGGATTACCATTTGCCATGGAAATATTCTGAGCACTTTGATTCAATGGTGGGTGGCTAAACCTAAGAACAAGTTTCATAATCTTCTCCTACAATCTTTCCCTTCTATCATTTGTTGGGAAATTTGGAAAGCCAGGTGCAAACATAGATATGAAGGGATTGAATGCAATTATAAGAGAGTCATCGATCAGTGCATCCATCAGATGAAGCTTATTATGTTTTCTCAACTTCCTTCTATATCTTTCAATCTGTCCTGGATTGAACTTTGGGATACGGTTGAAAAATTAAAACCAAGGCTGGAAATAAAATGTGTGAAGTGGATAAAACCACAAGAAAATTGGGTGAAACTCACTACTGATGGGTGCAGCAAAGGCAACCCAGGCAGTGCAGGTGGAGGTGGAGTTTTAAGAGATCATAATGGGCATTTGATCATGGCATTCGCTATATTTTTTGGCCACACAACGAACAATGAAGTTGAAGCTAGAGCTGTTCTAACTGGATTGCAGTGGTGTACTCAGAATAGACACCTCAATGTTGTTATAGAAACTGACTCATCTTTAGTTGTTGGCTTTATTAAGGATACAATAGCACCTCCATGGCAAGTAAAAGAGATCATTTTGGAGATTAGAAGTCTGATGAATCAAGGCAACTTTTCTGTTCAGCATTGCTTCAGAGAAATGAATTGGGTTGCTGACTGTCTAGCTAACATTGGACAATCAACAAGACGTGACACTTTCTTTATTGAAGATTTCACTCTCCCTATAAGAGTGAAAAATTTAATAAAGAATGATATTGATGGCATCCCATCATTTAGAATCATAAAAAAGAAAAATCAATTCTCTTCGGAATATATGATTAGTCTTATAATATTATTTTGAATAGATAAAAATCTTTTCTTAGCTCATAATTTTTTGGGAGCTAACACATGTAAGGAGGAGTCCTCCAAAATCAGGATTGGTTACTTTCTCCTAGTTTTAAGAAATGTTCTAAGAAATGTAGGAACATTTCTGTTCAAAGAAGAACTCTTCATCTTACATGTAACTCAGGGAGGATTTGATCATAATCCTCCTCCATGTAAATATTTTTGGCAGTGAAATCAACAGGTAGAGGGTCAAATGCCTCAACCCTCCCACCCATGGTGGATGCTTTAAAAAAAAAAAAAAAGAAACCTATTGCCTATGGCGTCATAGTTTTGCAAATTCGCCGAAAGTACACAAATAGCCTATATTTACGTAAAAATTTAACTTGACAACCAGTTATACCCATGTCATTTAATTTTTAACCATTTTAAAAAATTATTTGCAAATGCAGCTATCCATTTTCAAAATATTAGGGCTGAAATTGAATATCCATGGTGTGAAGTCTGTGCAGCTTAAATTTTTTGGTCTCAAAATGAACCTAATTCAGACCAAAAGTGTAAGTTAGGTTCAAATTCAAACCAAATTCACACCTTTTGTTTGAAAGAAAAAATAGCACATTTTAACTTCAAACCAAAAGGTCGGAGTTTAGCTTAATTTAACTTTAACTTCAACCCAATGGTATGAAGGTAGACAAAGTTGTCAACTTCTATAAAGGTGCGCCCAGAAGTGCTAACATTGTAAGGGCATGCGCAGAAGTGGCTATTTATCTATTTGTGTGCTTTGCCCTATATATGAAGGCCCTTACGGATTCAACCACTTTTGAGTGCATCTTTGCAGAGGCTGTCCTCTTTACATATCTTCATACTACTGGGGTCGAAATGCAAGCCAGATTAAACTAATTTCAGCTCCTTTTGGTCTGCAGTTGAAATCCACTATTTTTTTATTTAATTTAAATATCAGTTCAACTTCACATTTTTTGTTTGAGTTTGGCTCATTTTTTGGACAATTTTTTTATTAGTTTAGTGACCTTTAAACCATGAGTTGAAGTAGAATACATAACTTAAACCCTGATGGTTTGAAAACGGGTGACTAGACTTCCAAAATTTTTTTATAATGTGACTAAAAGTTAAATAGGGCAGATAAAATAGGCTGCCCAGAATTTTTTTTATAGTTTAAATGGCTGGGTGAAGAAATGCAAAGAATTTTACCATTCGGCCTCATAAACACTCGGTGTTTCCTTTTTGTCCCTATAAAGAATGTTTTAGTAAAATGGCCTCTATTTTATCCAGAGACAGCACTCCAAGTTATGAATCGACAAATACTGCCTCTTCAGAAAATATCAAAGGGCAAGTATGGTCTGCAAGAATGTGAGAAGAGATTGAAGGGGCAAGTGCTGCCCAAGCAACACTTCAAGTTATATGAAGAATGTGGGAAGAGATTAAAAGGCAAGTGTTGCCTATGCAAGAGGGGGTCAAAGTAAAGTGCATCGAAGTGCCGCCTCTTAGACAGCATTTACGAGAAAGGGAATGCGGGATGCGAGCGTCATTATAACATTTCATAGGGGTATTTCCGTTGAAAATTTATTCGTTAAACTTAGTGGAGGTCATTTTTACAAAACCACTATTAATATGATCAAAAAGGTAAATCATTGCCTATGGTGTCATAGTTTTGCAATTTACCCCGAAGAAATGACTCTTAACATAACGTGAAATCGTAAAAATTTAAGGTTAAATTATACCACATATAAGTTTGTGAAACTTATTTACCAAATATAGAGATACTTTAATTACTTTTAAAAAGTAGCGAAATTTTTAACATTTATTACAGAACATAGCAAAAAACTAAAAAGTGTGGGTAAAATTAAAGTCCTAACCCTAATATTCCTTATTCTCTCTCTCTCTCTCTCTCTCTCTCTCTCTCTCTCTCTCTCTCTCTCTCTCTCACACACACGGGCGCCAACACCACCCCCTTTCCTATCTCCATCCACAACCTTGCCAGGTGTTGAATTGACGTTGCCATCTCCAGCGACGCCAACAACGTTTTTTCGATGAAGGTGACGAGGTTCTGCTGCTGCTGGTTTGTTTTGCCAGCGAAAGATGATGTCGATGCTTCATTTCACCGGCGACGGAAAGCTATGGTGCAGCAGCTGCTTCGTCTTCTCTAGTGTTTCGTCTTTTCTAGTGTTCTGTTAGCTTCGTTCGTTTGTTGCTTCATTTTTTTGCTGGTGTTTTCCCCTTTGCTTTTAAACTGTATGTCACTCGTATGACGATCGTATGACGATTGTATGGAGATTGTTTGTCATGTGTTTTCCGGCATAGATCTGTCGTTACTTCATTTTTTTCTGGTGATTCCAATCTCTTTGTAATTGTATGGCGACTGTATGGCTATTGTATGGCGGGCGATATGTCATTTGTTTTTCGATAACTGAAGAGTTTCAAAGTGTATCGAAATTGTATGTCATATGTATTTAGATGTATATTGTCTATGTATTTCTTCTGTATCTTGTGTATCGATTGTATATACAATGTATCTCAACTACTATATTGAATGTGCAACAAAACTATGTGTATAGTTCTTCTTCTTCTTCTTCTTTTTCTTTTTTATGGTGGTTTGAAGGTGATGGATTGTATGTCTTTGTTTTCCTATTGTAAAAAGAAAAAATATATTAAAAAAAATATCGGCTACTGGCGGCAGTTGGCAATGATGGCCAGAGGCGGCGACCAGCAAATATGGTTGTAGGCAGCGGTGGGGGTGGGTGGGAGGTTGCAAGGTAAGAAGGGAGATCTAGGATTTTTATATGTTTTATGTCTATTTGCTATATTTTGAAAAAAAAAAAAAAGTTGCTAGTTTTGTAAGTCGTGTAGTATTGCTATTTTTATGTTAACTAGTCTCTAACATTGTATAATTATGTAAATTACCCAAAATTTAATGAAGAATCCTATTTTCTCACTTCATATAGGCTCTAGCCACTTGTGCAACCGTAGCCACTTAACTTCACGCCCCAAGACTTGAAATCGAGAGCAGCTTCAAGTAGGGGTGTGACATTCAAGTTCATACCAAAAGTTTGATGTTGAGTCGAACTTCAATTCCATAGATTAAGGTTCAAGCGAACTTACAAAAAAGAAATAATAATAATAATAATAATAATAATAATAATAATAATAATAATACCCGAACTTCTGCCCGGAATCAACTTCAAATCCTGACGGTGGAAGTTTGACTCAACCTGGGGCTGCTTTTTACAAATTGACTGGTCCTTAGTAGTGTTTCCAAAGGACTCCTTACAAAGTGTGTTCAAAAAGCAGCTGGGTCTTAAGTCTTAAGAGGTGCTGCCAAGACAAACCATTTGTGCGCACACCCATGAAAACCTGGTTCAAGACAAAAAGCAAAGGAAAAAAACCAAGAAAAACATATTTAAATATATAATTTTCTGCACACACACACAAAAAAACACTATACATTTTTCTGGCGTGGCTACCGTGGAATCCTAACAAGGGCCTTCACATCATCATTTCAGGGAATAGCATTTGAATACAACTAAGGAAAAATAACATGGACTATGTAATTTATGTTTACCAGTCCATTCAGATCTAAGATGGTAAAAGGTAGGGGTGGACACTAAACCGAAAAAACCGAAATACCGAACCGAACCGAACCGAACTAATTTGGTTTTTTGGGTTCGGTATTTCGGTTCGGTTCTGAAATTTTGAAATTTCGATTTTTCGGTTCGGTTTTCGGTTTCGAGCAATCCATATATTTTCTAAATCTCTAAGTTAGCCATTGTCAGTAAGTAACATGATTCTACATATTGACTGTTTTAACTAAAGGTTCTGCTATTTTTTTATTTTGCAGAATAGAGAGAAAGTATCTAAATGTTTGTTACTCTTTGTAAAAATCATTCATAGCACAATTATCTAAATTGAGACGTTACAAAATTACATCAGTGCCAAGTGACGAAACCAATAATTTTGCTAAGAGTGTTTAAGAATTTTCAAAATTTAATAAATATTAAGTAATACTCCTATTTGACTTATATATACAATTATAGTTTTTCAGTATCAACTTTCACTGATTGTAGCTCCGCCATGATAATACCATACTGTACGAAGGGGGTGAATTGTTTCATTTTCTGTAATTAGTCATACTTTTAGTACTAATTTCTTTTAAGCTAAAAGAAATTGAAAGAAATGAGAAAGTGAGAAGACCAAATTATGGTGTGGTCGAGGGGACCAAATTATCCTAGTTAGTCATAGGCTATAAATTTTCTTGTTCAGGCTTTTTTTTTTTTTTTTTTTGCCATAAACTTTAGTTTAAACCGAAACACCGAAGTACCGAACCAAAGTACCGAACTAAAAAACCGAACCGAACCGAATTATAAAAATTACGGATTTTTCTACACTTCAAACCGAACCGAAAACCGAAATACCAAACCAAAGTTTCAAAAAACCGAACCGAAATACCGAACGCCCACCCCTAGTAAAAGGTGTGACTTTCTTATCTAAAAGGTTAAGTTTGTAAAGAAAGCACACTTCTAATTACTTTATTTTATTTTATTATGTCTCAACATAAGAGTGGTGCCATCTCAAACAGACAATCACAGTGTCTGATCCATTATAGAACTGGTGAGTTCAACATAACCCATAGCTTCAGACTAGAACTTAATGCATATATGTGCACGTGAAAAACAAATATAGACATCCATATTCATATAGAAAGAAACAACATCTAGCTTTCCTTACAAAGGACATAAAAAACCAGCAAGCAAAATGAATGGCCACAATAGTTAGAGATATAAAACACGCTTGGAACAAGGAGCGTCTATCCATTGCAACCTGAGCTCTATTTCACCACACTCGACATTTCTCAACCTAAGAAACACATCTTGGAAAACCTTGCCATTTTCATAGACAATACAGCTTTCTTCAGAGTAGCAATTCTTCCTGCTTGGAATTATTTTGCAAATTATGGTTCCATTTGGGATGTTTCTAAAGTGCTTAACCATCCTTACTGCATCTATAAATGGTACAATGTCAAGTTCTGCATCGCCCATTTTATCATCACGTGAAAATGTATCCTTGTCATAAACTTGCTGCAATGATAGGAGTAGACAGACAATAAGGATATAAATAAATCCTTGATGAACAACAAGGTTTGTGTAATTGAAAAAAAAAAAAATCCATAAGCTAATTGCATGGCTCCTACCTACTGAAATTGCAGTGGACATCTAGCGCTATAAACAGTTACCACTATGATCTTTGAAAATCCGTAACTTGAACAAGATTTACTCTAGTGCTTTTGCCAAATGGCATTTTCACCAATATTTTCATTAAATGGCGTACAAATAACACATCTCATTAGATAAATACAGAAGCTGGCGCCCCTAGCATTTCATCTCATCAGAATTATTGGAAGGAGCTTGCGGAATATGCAGTAATATTATATCATCAGAATTATTGGAAGGAGCTTGCGGAATATGCAGTAATATTATAACTAGAAAAAGCCAGTTGAAATTGAAAGGTACTCATGCAGTTTACCTTCAAAGAATTGATAAAGTAGGTATCATATTTTCTGGTAAAGGCTGTCTCTTTGTTAGCACGTCCTATTCTTTAATTTCAAAGTGGAAAAGGAGGGCAAATAATGTTTACTTCAGTGACGCTGCTATTAAAGAACTTTTTACACTATCCATGTATTTTTAGCCTCGTTTAGTGGGTAAACTGCCTTATTTTTCAATTACTAATCTGACTTTTATGGACGATTACCTGTAGTTATCATTTAGGTGGCCAGTTTGTGTAGATAAATTAAACTCTACACACTTTCTATTCCCTGGAAAAGTATGCAATATGATGTTTACTTACTTGATCAAGCAAAAGACAACATAATGAAGGAAAATTACCAGCTTGATTGGGAGAATTGGTTCAGTAACACACACTGTTAAGTCTTCATTCCATTCTGGATTGCGATTCTTCTTCACCACCCGAGTCCTCACTTTCTGCTCAAATAATAAGCACAAAATTACCCTAACATGACAGTGATAAACTCCATTTGAAGCTAGATGTTATTGAAGACTACAAATGCATGTACAATTGTTGTTGTTTTTTCCTTTAAATATATCTTCGCCCTTTACATGTTATTTCATCTGTTTCATTTTTTATGACATTCTTTCCTCTACAATTTGTTCCAAAAAGAATTACATGTCTCTACATGCCAAAAGCTTCACTTTATTCCATTAACTTCGTAACTAGTCAAATACCACCATATATATATTATATATATATATATATGAAACAGAGGAAGTAAGTTTTATATAGACAGAAAATGTCCAACAATGACACAATATCACACACACACAGAGCAACAACAAAAGGAGAGACAAACTCAACAAGCTTTGGTTTTGTCATCTAGATTTACAGATGGAAATCCTGAAATTTACAGAATTTTTTGGTGTGATTTTTTTTTTAAAGAAAAAGAACCATGAAAGTTTGAACTTCTGAGCCTTGTGATCTCACTATCATCATATGGTACTAAGCGTCTATAGTAAGCAGTATTCAGTAGTCAAAATGGCCAAAGAATGGAATTTTTTAAGGACAAAGTTAGGAATCTCACGAATAAAGAATTGAGAAAATTCCAGACAATCTTATTATATGAGCTTGTGTCTATCCACAAACAATATAAAATATTTACACCCTCAAATCACTTATTATAAATTCCATGACAAGCACTAAATGATTATCGATTTTGTAGCTAATCCTTTTATCACTACAAAAAATACACTGATAGTGTGATTCACACTATAGAACATTTATGAATACTCGTTCTTTTCTAGTTTATGTGACAATATTTTTTTTAGATCATTCCAAAAGAATTGTAGTTTTCTAAGTTTAAAATAATTTACTTAGAGTTCTCATTTTACCATGAATGAGAAACATTTATAGCCAAATAAATATGATAGGAGTAGCATTTTTTTTACCCCGAATTAAACTTTGTACTGATTCAAATTTTACTGCATAAAATTAAAACGGATAGAGAATAACTTAAATTGTTAATTTTCCAAGGGTGAAGAATTATCAGAGTGAAGAAGAGCAAGGGAAATAACCTGTTTTCCCATCTTAAGAACAACATAAGGATCACTGCTCCAAAGGTCTCTAATGGCCAAATTTATCCCTCTATGAATATGGATTCTCAAAAGACCCAACTGATTCTCCATTCAAATAACTTGAACGAAGCCACTTTTACTTACAATTGTTGAACCCCTGTGTGTGCGCGCGCGCGAGAGAGAGAGAAAGATTATACTATAGTACTGGTTCTGCACAAGCGGCTAGCTTTATAATTAAAGCAAGGGTGATGGGACATGGCAGGGGTCTACGGAATTACAGGTTCGAGAACATTTGAAGGTGTCATAAACAAGAAAGAGTATAGTAGAAATACGTTTTAGGAAAAATTAGGCAAATAGACTAGTTAAAACACTTAATTAGTTAATATAACTATTTTTTGAAAATATTATTGAACATAGCAAATCCTAATTGGTTATTTACAAAACATAACTATTAAAAAAAAAGTAAAATCCTTAAAAATGGACTTTTATTATGGAAGAATTAATACAAAAAATACTTCTAAATTGAGTTACCCTAAATTCTCTCAATTATCAGGCTTTTATGGTCAAACCTCTCTATAATGACAGGATTTGTATGGAATTTTCATGGCCGCTATAGTGAGGTGCTCTTATACATATTTACTGACATTTGACCTTTAGATATCATTTAGCTGTTATAGTCAAAAAGTTCGGAAATAAATACATGATAAATTTAAAATTTCAATAGATTTTCATATTTTAATACATTATTAATATATCTATAGCTAGTTGTACCGCACCAACAAAAAAATTAAAATCTAAAGAACATATGCTTTTAAAATTAATTGAAACTGTAAAAAAATCAAGTTTTACGTAAGAACTTTTATGGTACGAATTTAAAAAGGACAATATATTTATGTTATGAATAACTATCATAAATATATTATATTTTATTTTATACATAATGAAGGGGGGCCTTGGAGCAACTAGTAAAGTTGTCTTCGTGTGACCTATAGGTCATGGGTTCAAGCCTTGGAAACAACCACTTATGCTTGCATAAGGTTAGGCTGCGTACACCCCTTTGGGTGAGGCCCTTCCCCGGACCCTGCATGAACGCGGGATGCTTTGTCCACCGGGCTGCCTTTTTTTATTTTATACATAATATATCTCTTACAAAATATTAGTATACAATATTTGATTATGGCCGTTATAGAGAGATAATTTTATAAAGAGTGTACCGCCATAATGAACGTCATTACTGTTATAGGTAGAATTAGGTAAAATATAACTAAAAAAAGTCAGTTCCAAAGAAAATTAGGCAGTTATACTGAAATGTTGTTATAGCGAGGGGCTCTTATAGACAGGTTTGACTGTATTTACCCTTAAACATATATTTTCCCAATCTTATCTCTTTCACCCAACAATTAGGCTTTATTTTTTATGTATACCTTTGTATATTTATATATTTAGTGTATTTTTTTGTATATATTTACTTCGTATAACTTTATATAACATTGTATAACTTTGCATAACTATGTATTCTTTCGTATTTCTATGCATCTACAAGTGTATTTCTTAGTATAACTTTACATTGTATAACGTTGTATAACTGTTGACACCCAATTTTGTCCCGAAATTTTCAAGTAGCGTCTAATTATGTTAAAATAAGGTTAATTTTTTATAATAAATTAAGTTAATAATTTTAACGTAAAAAGGGCCATAATTATCATTCATTTTGAATCCCGACCTATTTACACGACACCCAATTTTTCTAGCCCAATTTTTAAATTACCCTAATCATTTTACCCATATATATATATCCTTATCCCTTAAACCCTAGCCCCCAACCACTATTCCCCTATCATCCTCCTCACAAAACCCTCCCCTCTTTTACTCATCTCCCACAACAACAAGGATTTTTCATTTCATCCGACCCCCTCCCCCCTCACAATTTCATCACCCTCACTACACAATATCCATCAGACCCTCACCATTACAAAACGGATCCCGATCCCCTTTACAATAAAAACGGCATCAACAATACAACACACCCATACCCACATACAAGATCAGAAACAGAGCAAAAAGGAGGAGGATATCGAAACAAGGGATTAAAAACACTGGTGGTCCTTTCTCTTTGTTGTTGTCGCCAAATCGGAAACTGAACAGAGAAGCGGGGTGGCAGTTGACGCCACCAGAAATGGATAGGCCGTCGCTCCTCCGTTTCGTCGTCGACCTGCTCATCGGAATCTGTGATCGTGGTTCCAGATTTGTATTTTTTTTGGGTTTTGTTTCGATTTGTTGATTTGTGGATTTGGGTTTTTCAGTTACCCATTTATGTTATAGATCTATTCTGGTTTCAATCAGCATTTTTTTACGCATGTTGATTCTGGTTTCTCCTTGATTAAGCCGTTATTCCGTTTGATGTTGTTACACCGGAATTAGGTTGAGTGTTTCCCTTGATTGGTGACGCTACCCACTGTTCCCACCAGAAATTTCACCGGCGATCTCTTGGATGTGTTGTTTCAGCCTTAAGTGGGGATGGGTGTCCTGTTATCACTTCGATGCTGGTTTCCGTTTGTAGCTGCTGTGTTATTGAGTGAAGATGATTCAGTGGTGCTGCAACCTCTATGCAAATATCTAATTTTTTAGATGCTCTGTTGATGTTCACTGATTTGAGCAGATACTAAACTGTTGTAGGACCCACTGGATATTGAGCGGATATTGCTTTGAATAAAACCTATGAAAATACTTTATTTTGAGGCATTTGAACTGATATTGAACCGATGCTACATGACCGATGAAAAAATACATATGCACGTATTGAGGCCTCGGGACTGATTTTAAACATGATACTACACTTGAACCGTCTCGTTCCCGTGCCCCTAAAGCAAAAGGCGATGATGAATGTATGCATTTGAGGCAAAACAAGTCGAATAGAGTGGTGGATTTGGTACTTGGCGTGGCAACCGGCCCGGGCTCCGTGTTTGCAGCCGTACTAAATCCCGAGCCTCTACATGACGCGCCATACAAATCTGAGCCTAAATTTTGCAAAAAACAAACCACCCCCTTTACTATTATATATTATTATTATTATTATTATTATTATTATTATTATTATTATTATTATTATTATTATTATTATTATTATTATTATTACTTTATTACTTTATAATTATTATTATTTATTTTTATTAGTTATTACACTATATCATCGTACTAATCCAATTTTATTTGTTTGTTTTGCGAGGTACATTTTGGCACGAACAACTGGTGGACGAGTTTGGCTAACTCACGAATAGAGATAGTCCATTGCATTGAAGGCATTTGGGATTGAATTCGGACCCGAGCATTCAGAAATAAGACTTAGGAATTTTAAAAAATTCAAGGCTCCCGCGAGTTGATCAATTTCCCGGTTCTATCTTTAACTTTGCATTACTTTTCCTGGATATTTATGCAAATAAATGTGTAAAATATTTTATTTATAAATAATATTTGATTTGCTTGGTATATTGCTTTACTTTATGTGCATTACGGGATAATTGTGAAGTTGTTATTTAATTTATTGCAAATTGGGGCCATCTTAACAAATGCGTGCAAGTAAAATATATATTTTTTGCAAATAAGCTTTTATTTAATTGATTATTATTACTATTATTCAAATAATTCTTTTGAAAGAAAAGCGCACTTGTAAATATTTGGAAACCTGTCGGATTAACCGTTTTTAATGGAATTTTGGAAGTGCCTTAAAAACCTTCTTCCGAAATTAATAAAACCTCTTACTTAGAATCTCTGAAAAGACCGTCTTTTTTATAAAAACGGAGTTTTTGCACGCATTTGCTAATTTGGTTCCCTGTTTTCCTTAAATTGGGTGGCGACTCCAAAAACTCCAAAAGAGTTAGTCCATCCTGTCGATATTCCGGAATTTATCCTTTTCGGGGGGTAATTTTTGGGGTTCAACAGCATGACGACTCCGCTGGGGAGCAATAAAGGTTTTGACCATAAAGGTTTCCAATTATTTGCAACTAGCATGCCTAATTTATTTTGCTTTATTATATCTGTTTGTTTGTGTGTCACGAAAAGCATGTCACTACACTCTTATTTGCGCACATATAAACTGGCATTCCGTTCATACTTCCCCCACTCCTGGGAACCTCTTGCATTCTCACTCAAATATCTGCGAGGTGTGTGCATACGCACCCGTAATTTCTTCCACTAAAGAACCCTTTGACGAGTTGGTGTACCGGCGGATTGTCGTGGGAGTTATTCGACCACGATGCCGCCTGCCACTCACCCGTTAGCCTCAACCGTTAGCCCACTCTTAGAAGGAGATTAGGTCATGCATGCATATACACCTTAGTTTGGGGGAAAGTTCGGCAGATTTGGTTGGTTTGTGTTTTGGAGATGGCCTGGTGTAGTGAGATCTAAGAGGCGAAGTCCCTGGTGTCTTTAAAAGGATCAGTGGGGTCCCTCTCGTGAATGGCTTTGCGTGTGTGCAGGCCTATGTTTATTATCCAGCTGCAATTTTATAAAATTGAAGTATGCTTGTCGCATACTAGGAGAGCGAAGCCCCTATGTCTTTGAATGACCAGTGGGGTCCCTCCTTGAAGACTAGTGCGGTCTTGGCTACCCAGGAAATTGAGAGGCTTGATCAAAGCCGAGGACCAGTGAGGAGCCCTATGAACAAGGTCGGTGAGCCTTGCAAAACCTAGGAAGCTGAGAGGCTTGTCGAAAGCCGAGGACCAGTGAGGCTTTATTTTGAAAGGCCAATTGGCGCCTTTCGTGATTTGCAGTCTGGTATTGTGGAGGCAGTTGGAAATTTCTCCCTGGATGTTGTAAAGCAATTGGGAATCGTGCTTGGAGGAGTGTGGATGTTTGCAAAAGCTATGGAGGATTGTTTCGGGTTTTCGGCATTTGGATTTAGAATTTTGTGCAGATGCTGTGGAGAGCATGAGCTGTGTTAAAATGTTAATTGCCTGCCTTGCTTTATTTGCTCAAAATGCGTTAAATACTAGGTGTTGCTTGCTTGTATGCAATCCTATGAATGACATGCAAACTATCTTAGTTACCATTTGAGAGGTTTCTTTTGTTTTGTTTATTTCTCTAACAAACTTTGGATTTGTGAAGTGGCTGACCATTCACCATGCAAGGGATTCGAGATTTGATTGATGGTGGACGCTCTAGTTCATGAACGATGCAGCACCAGAGGCTAATGGCATTGTTTGAAAGAACTTGGCAATTGAACTTAGTAGCATTATTTTCAATTCTAATTCAGATTGAGGCCCTGAATTACATTGTACTTTAAAGCTTATGTTAATCTGAACAACTCATTTCGAACTATGAAAGTTGAAATAAAATGCATTGCATTCTTATTATATTATTTACTCTTGCATTTGTTTCTGTTTCAAAACTAAAATTGATAAACCTGCCAAAGCTTTGCTTGTGACGTATGGCAAAACAACTGAACAATTTAAATCGATGCACTGAAAAGTTATTGTCTGCGCTCTTTGGATATCGCAATACTGTTAGAACTTCAGCTGGGGCAGCTTTTATTTGTTGGTATATGGCATTGAAGCAGTGATGCAGAACTACGCACGGTCTGATTCCCAAGGAGGGATACGTAGGCTCCCCCATCGGGCTCGACCCTTTAGCATCTAAATTATTATTTTCCCCCAAGAAGGACAACTGGGGCAATTTTTGCAAAACGAGTTAGGGATGCGGAAGATTATAACTGGGGCAGAATTTTGCAAGAAGCGGCGTTGGTTGTTAAAGATGAGTTGGCAAGAACTCTATAATTGGCTAAGCGAACAGTGCAAAGTTCAAGGCAAAGGATGTTCAGTTTGTTTTAAAATATGTTACAAGTTTAAGTCAAGGCAAAATTTTCAAAATGCATCTTTGACTTCATTTAAGGAAAACAGGGAACCAAATTAGCAAATGCGTGCAAAATCTCCGTTTTTATAAAAAAGACGGTCTTTTAAGAGATTCTAAGTAAGAGGTTTTATTAATTTCGGAAGAAGGTTTTTAAGGCACTTCCAAAATTCCGTTAAAAACGGTTAATCCGACAGGTTTCCAAATATTTACAAGTGCGCTTTTCTTTCAAAAGAATTATTTGAATAATAGTAATAATAATCAATTAAATAAAAGCTTATTTGCAAAAAATATATATTTTACTTGCACGCATTTGTTAAGATGGCCCCAATTTGCAATAAATTAAATAACAACTTCACAATTACCCCGTAATGCACATAAAGTAAAGCAATATACCAAGCAAATCAAATATTATTGATAAATAAAATATTTTACACATTTATTTGCATAAATATCCAGGAAAAGTAATGCAAAGTTAAAGATAGAACCGGAAAATTGATCAACTCGCGGGAGCCTTGAATTTTCTAAAATTCCTAAGTCTTATTTCTGAATTCTCGGGTCCTAATTCAATCCCAAATGCCTTCAATGCAATGGACTATCTCTATTCGTGAGTTAGCCAAACTCGTCCACCAGTTGTTCGTGCCAAAATGTACCTCGCAAAACAAACAAATAAAATCGGATTAGTATGATGATAAAGTGTAATAACTAATAAAAATAAATAATAATAATAAAGTAATAATAATAATAATAGTAATAATAATAATAATAATAATAATAATAATAATAATAATAATAATAATAATATATAATAGTAAAGGGGGTGGTTTGTTTTTTGCAAAATTTAGGCTCAGATTTGTATGGCGCGTCATGTAGAGGCTCGGGATTTGGTACGGCTGCAAACACGGAGCCCGGGCCGGTTGCCACGCCAAGTACCAAATCCACCACTCTATTCGACTTGTTTTGCCTCAAATGCATACATTCATCATCGCCTTTTGCTTTAGGGGCACGGGAACGGGACGGTTCAAGTGTAGTATCATGTTCAAAATCAGTCCCGAGGCCTCAATACGTGCATATGTATTTTTTCATCGGCCATGTAGCATCGGTTCAATATCAGTTCAAATGCCTCAAAATAAAGTATTTTCATAGGTTTTATTCAAACCAATATCTGCTCAATATCCAGTGGGTCCCACAACAGTTTAGTATCTGCTCAAATCAGTGAACATCAACAGAGCATCTAAAAAATTAGATATTTGCATAGAGGTTGCAGTACCACTGAATCATCTTCACTCAATAACACAGCAGCTACAAACGGAAACCAGCATCGAAGTGATAGCAGGACACCCATCCCCGCTTAAGGCTGAAACAACACATCCAAGAGATCGCCGGTGAAATTTCTGGTGGGAACAGTGGGTAGCGTCACCAATCAATGGAAACACTCAACCTAATTCCGTGTAACAACATCAAACGGAATAACGGCTTAATCAAGGAGAAACCAGAATCAACATGCGTAAAAAAATGATGATTAAAACCAGAATAGATCTATAACATAAATGGGTAACTAAAAAACCCAAATCCACAAATCAACATATCGAAACAAAACCAAAAAAAAAATACAAATCTGGAACCATGATCACAGATTCCGATGAGTAGGTCGACGACGAAACGGAGGAGCGACGGCCTATTTATTTCTGGTGGTGTCAACTGCCACCCCGCTTCTCTGTTCAGTTTCCGATTTGGCGACAACAACAAAGAGAAAGGACCACCAGTGTTTTTAATCCCTTGTTTCGATCTCCTCCTCCTTTTTGCTATGTTTCTGATCTTATATGTGGGTATGGGTGTGTTGTATTGTTGATGCCGTTTTTATTGTAAAGGGGATCGGGATCCGTTTTGTAATGGTGTGGGTCTGATGGATATTGTGTAGTGGGGGTGATGAAATTGTGGGGGGGGGGGGGTCGGATGAAATGAAAATTCCTTGTTGTTGTGGGAGATGAGTAAAAGAGGGGAGGGTTTTGTGAGGAGGATGATAGGAGAATAGTGGTTGGGGGCTAGGGTTTAAGGGATAAGGATATATATATATATATGGGTAAAATGATTAGGGTAATATAAAAATTGGGCTAGAAAAATTGGGTGTCGTGTAAATAGGCCGGGATTCAAAATGAATGACAATTATGGCCCTTTTTACGTTAGAATTATTAACTTAATTTATTATAGAAAATTAACCTTATTTTAAGATAATTAGACGCTAATTGAAAATTTCTGGACAAAATTGGGTGTCAACAATAACTATGTATTATTTTGTATTTCTATATATCTACAAGTGTATATCTTTGTATCTACATGTATTTTTTTGGTGGTTTTTTTTCGGGTACGGTAGTGGACGGCGACGGCGAAGGGCGGGGGAAGGATTAGATGTGGTGGCTAGGGTTTGTAGGAAGAAGAAGATAGAATGAATCCCAATTTAGTGAGATAACATAATATTCTATGAAGTGTAAAAAAGTATAGTTATATTATATAAGAAAAATAACATAGCTATTTTATGTAGCATAGGTCTCTAATATTTTCTATTTGTGTAAAAATTCCTATTTTAGACTAGGAACACGTTTGGGTTGGATGAAAAAAAAAAGGTTAAATTACATAAATGAGAAAAAAACCCCCTGGTCTTAATAACTTGAGTTTTTATTTTATTTTATTTTTTTTGTGGTCTTAAAGAATTGAGCACTTTACATTAAATGAAGCTGAATGTACAAAAATATTATTATTAATAGAGAACTTCCCGTAATTACAAAAATATCAGCGCACCTTTTTGAAGTCGTAATTACAAAAATGTCGCTGCCCCTTTTTTAATACGAAATTACAAAAAATATCACTGCTTTCTACACAGCAGAAAAAAGCCAATATGGATGTGTTTCACATCCTTCTTGTGAATAAATAATGCTAAATCGTCATCATTTCGCTCAGATACAAGGCTGAATAAAAATATCAATCCGTCTGTGTTTTACGTCCATTTATTTGTCAAATCGTCATCGTTTCGCTCATATACAAAAATCAAAGCAAAACATAACATAAGATGAATCTAGCATCATTTCATCATATAGTGAGCAAAAAATCATGTTTATTTTGTAAATAAATGATTCCATATAGTACTTATTTCATTGATTCACAAAAAAATACCTTAAAGTACTTATATATTTAGAAATAACGATAATTCAGTTGTGTTTATGCATATAATTGTGTCTTTTTTGTAAAGAAATAATACCAAATCGATCACACTTCTCTCCTCCACAAAAAGACCTTCAAATGCTTATATATTTAGAAATAACGATAATTCATCTGTGTTTATGCATATATTGAACCAAAAATTGCGTCTGTTTTGCAAACAAATGAGTTCAAATCGTCTTCACTTCATTCATCCACAAAAATACATACAAAAATACAAAAATCTATAAAAATTAAAAGGTAAACATAACTACACCAAATCCGTCATCATTTATTCATAATATGAGTCAAATAATAAGTACATTTTGCAAACAAAAGTGTCTAACTCGTTTTCGCTTTATTCATCCACAAAAATACATATGAAAATATAAAATAAAGAGAATCGGTCTGCATTTACTTAAAAGTGAGCCAAACTATTATGTGTATTTTACAAATAAATAATATCAAATAATCATCACTTTAAAAATAAAATAAGGCCAATCTTGCATCATTTGTCCATTCTATGTTATAATATATTAATCCAAATCGTCATCACTTTCGTAAATTCATGATCAACTCAAAATCCGGTCCAAGAAAAAGGAGAAGAAAAAAAGGAAAAAAGAAAAGGTATCCCTTAATTTTTGGTTCAAAAGAACACGTTAATGGAGCATATCTCGTTATGTGTATAGGTAGTAGCAGAAGTTCGACCAATTACCAAACACAAATTTTTTTAACTTATGATCATGATGATGGTTGAATGTGAAAATTATTTGTCCTTCTTGGCTCTACTATCTCGAAATAGTGAAAACTCCAATAATCCCATAAGGTTTTGTTCTAAGATCAAGTGAATCTACCAATTCACATGCATGTTCTCTATGGTTAGTTAATAATTTCCTTGGTCACGAGTGTCGCGCCCTATTTTCGAGCTCGGATTGAGTTCAAAAGTTAGGTTTGACTAGGTGCCTCGTTTGGAACGAGTTTTGAATCGTCACCTAAGATATTTGTCTAAAGGTGTATTAGGTCATCTAAAATTACTAAAGATTTAAATTAACTCCGGGAAGTCATATTAGTCGAGATTATAAGGTAAGAAGTCCACGTGATCAGGGAAGAAGGTATTAGGCATTTCTTGAATACCACGAAAAGTAGTTCCCGACCGAATTTAAATTTTTGGGATTATAAGGGAAAACATGCAAAAAAATCTACTAACATAAATTGGTCATATTCTAAAGAAATAGTTAGGTCATGGATTAAAAGTGAAATTTCAAATTTAGCAACATTCTATCTCACCAAAAGTGGACTGAATATCAAGCCACCTAAAAATAGGATATTCTAAGCAATTCTCAAAATCAGGTCCACAGATAGTAAAAATTTCGCCCAGCAGCCACTTTTAACACCGGTATTTGGTTTGAGGCCATTATTTTCTTTGGTCTTACACTAGAGGCCATTATTGGGCCTTTACTAAATAAATATTGACTTAAGTTCTTATCATTGACTGAAGTTCAGTCCATACGGCCCCTGGACTGAAGTTACATCTTTAAGGACTGAACTTCAGTGCATATGGCCCTGGACTGAAGTTCCATCTTTAAGGACTGGACTGAACTTCAGTCAACATGGCCCTGGACTGAAGTTCTATCTTTCAGGATTGAACTTCAATCCATATGGCCCTGGACTGAAGTTCAATCTTTAAGGACTGAACTTCAGTCAACATGGCCCTGGACTGAAGTTCTGTCTTTAAGGAGTGAACTTCAATCCATATGGCCCTGGACTGAAGTTCAATCTTTAAGGACTGAACTTCAATCCGGCCGCTGGACTGAAGTTCTATCTTTTAAGCAAAAGTGGCCATAAACTAAATGTTTTGGTATTAGTGGCCTGTGCCCAAAAACTAGTAGCAAAAGTGGCCTTTCGTGCACTTTCCCCCCACAGACACAAACAATTCAAAAACTTTCACCCGGTGCCCTTAGTAAGCACTAGTTTTAAATAAATGCCCTCATTTGAAATGTTTTAACTAACTGCCCTCCACATCACTAGTTAGTACATTAAAGGACTATTTTATCCCTGCCTAAACCTAGTTCATATTGAGTCTTTTCCTTCTTCCTTTCTTCTTCGTGACTGCTCTCATCTTTCTTTCCTCCTTCCTTTCATTCTTTCTTCTTTGTGTTCTGCAAATTTATGGTATGTTTTTCGCTCTGTTGAAAAGTGACTCAAATTTATCCCTACCGTTAAAGATTTGGGCCACTTCTACCCTTCATACCCAACAGAACTCCACCTCACTTTTAAACTTATTTTTTTTATTATAGATTTGGTGACATGGCAGGCCACATAAGCATGACACATTAGCAACCCATTTCCTTTTGAAAAAGCCATCTTCTCCAACCTTAAAATTCTAATTGAGTTCTCTGTCATAGCAATATCATCGAAGATGGGTTTCATCTTTGTTGGTTGAAAATTTCAACAACACTTGGAGTTCATTACCCTTCCAATATCTACAAACTAATTGGCACATTGACTAACTATTCGGTTTAATTTTTTTCTATAAAAATCGAACAATTTTTTCTCAAAAAAATTCAAGTTTGGTGTGTGAAATGGGATACAAAACTGATTGTGCAGTCAAATCATTTGGAGATGCTAATTGAGCATCACTCTATATGAATTATTTAGTGCAAATTAATGCTCCTCTGAGCTAGAATTTTTTTTTTTCACAAATAGCCCACCCTTTCCCTCAAAATCATCTTCATCATCAAGAATTACAAACATCTTCCTTGGCTCTCTCATCTCTTACTGTTTTGTAGTTTCAAGAAGTGATTCAGCACTCTTTGAAAAAGTGCTACTGCTACTTTTATTGAGGAAAGAAAAGTTATGTGCAAGAGCACATAAGAAAGCAAAGGAGTGCTCGTATTAATTAAACTAAAATTTCCAAATGCAAAAGAAAAACCCTGAGCCTCTTCGTCAACAAAATCACATATCCTTCTACCAAATCTTCTTTTTTTCTTTCATGCTTTTACCAAATCTTCTCATCTATGAAAAAGTTGGCAACTTTATATGTTAATAGACCACCTAAATCAAATTCAAACTTCCCCTTCTAATTTTCTTGAATATAGGTAAAAGAGGATCTTGGATGCAATCAATCAGTTCTGTAAACTCTATCATTCACTTACTGGTAACCGATTGTTCTTCTTTCAATTGGGGGTTTTTCACCATCCCGTCTTCTTCTTTGTCCATGTTCAACAATAAGCCTGGTTATAGGTTATTTGTTCGGCAAAGGGTCAAATATGCCACTAAACTATTGTTTTTGGTACAAATATGCCACTCGTTAAAAAAGTGTACCATTCATGCCATTGCCGTGACTAGAATGGGTCATATATGCCATTTTCTCCATTTTTCATTAACGGAAGTTTTTTAAAACCCTTTTAAAATCAATTGTTCCATTTTAAATTAAAAGAATCCAATTAAAACAAACACCCCCCTCCTTATTTTATTTTACCTGACCCATCCCCTTAAAATTTACCTGATCCCCATCTTATTTTTCACCCACTCCGTACATTTCATAGAAAACCTAGTAGCCAAAAATTCATTACTCCATTTATTCCAGTCAATTCTCCGATTCCGATTACTCCATTTAGTGACCTCTATATCTCCTCTAATTTTTAATTTGCGGAACTAAAAAAATATCCCAATGTTCGAGTTGCTCATACGGATCGATGAAGATATGTCGTTGTGGACTTGTTGCCATGATTTTCACAGCAAGAACTCGTGATAATGCTGGAAGACGTTTTTTGAAGTGCCCGAAACCTGATGTAAATACTATTTTCACAACTTTATTTGTTTTAGTTAATCTTTTGGGATAACCCTTAAATTTTAAGTAAATATTTTTAATGTTTGTGGCAGTCTCAAGGTTGTGGATTCTGGGAATGAGAAGATGAAAAACCTGCTAACAGGGCTGAGAAGGGCATCACTGACTTGAAATTGGCTTTAGAAGCTCTTCAACTTAAAAATAATATGTTGAAGAAGAAGGTGACTGATTTTGAGGCTTCATCTATCCTGGATGGTAGAAAAATAAGAAAGTTGGAGGAAAAGTTATTCAGACAGTGTATTATCATTGTTTTGATGTTGGGTTGCTTCATTGGTTTCATTTCAGTGTGGGCGGTTAAGTCATCTTTGTAATCCGTTAGAGTAGGTCTTATACATCTTCTATAATTGCAAGTTAGTTTTTAGTTCTTAGTTAGAGGATGATGTATCCGATTTTAGATTTAATGTGTAGTACGTGTCTTTATAATGTTTAGTTAATTGTGTTTATGTAATCCAAAATTTGATGTGAACAAATGATTTGTATGAATTACCTCTAAATTATGTCTCCAATGGATCGTCATGTTGTTTCAATTGGTATTCTGAAAGTTCTGGTTGTAATTCATTACTGGTGGTACCATTTTTTCTTCACTCCTTTCCCAGATTGCTTACTCTTTTTCTGAAAAAAAAATCCTATAATTAGCTCATACCTCCTCATCCCTGTTGAAAATAAGGAACAATTGTGTGAGATCATTTGACAAAGTGCAGTGAAGAGAGGAACATGTCATTGGTGTTTGTAAATTTGGCCTACTGGTTTTGACAAAGATTTGCACTTAAAGAATAACTCTTAGGGTGTCTCAACTGGTATAGATGGGTAATAACATGAAATTAGTAGTATCTTGTAATCAAGTTTTCATCCCCTTTTACAAGACCCTAACTGCTTTCTGCTTCTAACAACTAAATATTTCTATTCTTTTCTTTCTCATTATCTTCCTCCTAGTGCCACAATGTTGATAAGATGAACTCCATAATTTACCGGCTTCAACATTCGGCAAATGAACGGAGACGTGACAAATTTGTGAACATGGAGAATGCTGGGAGCACCTTTATAAATACCTGCAAAAAAGTCCAAGGATTCAAAATAAACAGGGAAGGTTCAATAAAAAAGTCCAAGGATTGAAATAAACATAGAAGGTTCAGTAGAAGTATTAAAAGTTGCGCAAACAGATACCCAACGTGAATAAGGGATTTCAGATATTACTCAAGATTCTATAAATCTTGAAAGTAACAAGGGCATTGGATAAGTTACAAAGGTGCTCCCTCCCCTAGGCTTTTACATAAGTTAGCAACCATTGAAAGTGCACAACTTTTGCATACTTGAAGGCCCACAACAATGTATTAGCAGCCTAACATCAAGAATTATATTGAATGTAGAATATGTTAGCGAACATTTAAAAATCTTGCTCAGTGTAGGAGCAGAATTTATGCTTGCTCAGCGAGCTCCTAGCAAGCTAAGCTGGGCAAAAATAGTGCAAGATCATCACGTAGAACCAGTGCAAGATCAGCCTCAAAATGAACTGGAGAAAGTCAAGCGCAATTTAAGAAAAGTTTCTACAGCTCTGGCAACACCTTCAAAAAGGTCAGAAACAGAAACTGAGAAGCCACAACAGACTCCTAATTGTGGTTAATCCTTCTGAGAAAATGAGTGATTGAGCTTCTGAGATTGAGAAGTTGGTTGTAACTGAAGCTCCTATACCTGTAGAAGCGGATGAGCCAAGTAATGAACTGCATGAGCATCCTACCATTGAGCAACTGCAGTTGGAGGATATCAGGAACACTGCAAATAGCCCAGCTGTCAATAAGGAACTTAGCTCGATGGAAGATCACACCACCAAAGAAAGAACTAGGAGGAGGAAGTCTCTTCCCAATAAGCAGGAAAATTGTGAGAATATTTCACATAATACACCAAACGTGCCTAGTTATATGGCTGCCACTGCCAACTGTGTAATATATTTATTCTCTACAAAAACTAGAAAATACCATTAAGTATACAGAAGCAGCCCATTGCCTCTAGCAAGAAACCTGCACCAGGAGCAGTCTATATCTAAAGATAAAGTCTCCCGTATTTCAATTGACACAGGACTTAGCATAAGAAGCACAAATGCTAGAAACATATGCTAATTTCAAGACTACAAATTACTGGAGAGTATAAGAGCAAAGTGACACAAAATTAGACTATCCATTAGGTGGCAACATACAACTTTAAGCAGGTCAACAACTCCAAACAAACAAAAAACCATAACTGGCAACACCAGCCAGCTAGCAAGTGTTAATGCCATAAGTTTAACCACAAACCACTATATGTTTAGAAACCACCTAATGCTAATTCCATAAGTTTAAGCTAAAATTGACTAAGGCAAATTAAAAGGTGATGTTGAAGTTTGTCCCTGACTCCTCCTTGCCATTTGCTTGATTCTTGTAGTTCTTAATTGTCCTTGCAACTGGCACAATGTGGTCTTCGACCCCATTCCAAGACAAGCCTCTTGGTGTATATGGCAGGTTAGTTGGAGTTGACACTCCATTGGCATCTCCTACAAATGAAATCTTCCTTGTTCCAGTTGCAGGCCTTTGTAATTTTCTTATTTCCAACCATGTTTGTGTCTCCGACACAACCATTGGCCTTAGTTCAGGATCTTCTTCAAACTCAGCTTCAGGACCATAAGCAGTGGACTGTTGGGATGGTGTATCAAGTTGAGAGTCTTCATTGACTGTTGAATATGAGCTTTGGCCTCCTGATTCTTGTCCAATTTGACTCCCTCTTTTCCTCTTACTTGACTGTGAGCTTTCTCCAACAATATGGTCCTATAAACAAAGTTAAGAATCAACAACACTTCACCAAACTTAAGAAAAAAAAACTGTTGTACAAGTTTCTTACACTGGGACAAGTTCTTGAATTGTGGTTGTGTTCACCACAGTTGCTACATGACATTACAGAGTTCTTTCTTAATGCATACCATGCTCCCTTTATCAATCTAGCCTCATCAGGTGCTCTATTTCTTTTAATCTTGGGTCTACCAACTTTACTAACAATAGTAGGAGGCTCCATGGCTTGATTAGGATTCACTTTCCAAAAGTTTCTTCCCCTAACAGGCTGCATCTTAACCTTGTATGTCAACATATAAGCTTTCCTAGTATACCACCAATGTACTTCTGTCAAAGAATCTATCTTTTTGTGCATCAATGCCTTGATGGCATGGGGGCATGGAATCTCACTTAAGTCCCATATCCTACATGTGCATCTTTTTTCCTCTAGATTCACAGTGTGCCTATCTTCACCCTTTGTTATCTCATATCCATTGTCTCCATTAAACTCAACTTGGCAAGTGTGTGATATACTCCTATAGTCATTGTAGAGTTTCTTGCAACCTGGACTAATATCACCATTCCACTTCCTTACTTTTTCTTCATTTTTAGCCAACAATCCCATAACTTTAACCCTTATATCCTCCAACAGTTTGATGATTGGTTTTCTTCTTGCTTCAAGAATCTAATTATTAAAGGACTCAGTGAAGTTATTGTCAACCATTAGATTCTTGCATTGAGTGTCAAAGTATGCCCTACACCAATCTTGAGGGGGATAGTTGACCAAGTCTTCTGCAGCTTTTTCATCCAACTTCTCCACCTCTTACACCAATTGGCTTCAATATGCCTGACACAATATCTATGATGTGCATCAGGTAAAACAGTTCTCACGGCTTCTAATAGTCCCTGCAATTAATAAGCAAAATGATACAAATCAATTTTTTGAAGTAATCAAACAATAACTTGAATTTGAAAAAAAAAATAGAAACTTACCTTTTGCGTATTAGATATGAAAGTTACTCCATGCCCACTGTTTAACTCCAAAGAGGCCTTCAA
This sequence comes from Petunia x hybrida, assembly GCA_037355625.1. Taxonomy (NCBI): domain Eukaryota; kingdom Viridiplantae; phylum Streptophyta; class Magnoliopsida; order Solanales; family Solanaceae; genus Petunia; species Petunia x hybrida. The sequence continues at coordinate 5,297,630 of JBBBVM010000059.1, read as the reverse complement.
ATTTTCTATGAACCACCTCCAAGTCCACTTAGTTTCCTTATCCACCACTGTCCATGCTAGTGGATAGAAGCTGTTCATACTATCTTGCCCAATTACAACTAATATTTGACCCTGACACTTACCCTTCAAGAAAGTTCCATCTAAGCCTATCAATGGTCTCAAACCAGATTTCCATCCTTCTTTCAAAGCTTGGAAACATATGTACATTCTTAAAAACTTTCTTACCCTTTCTTGTTCAAGTGCATCCCTTGAAATATTGACTACAACATCAGTTCCTGGATTAGACAGCCTAAGTTCTTGTCCATAAGCTTCAAGTTTATTATAATCATCCCTATAGCTACATTCTAGCTTCTCAAGAGCCAACTTCTTAGCCCTTTTCAACTTGCATTTGGACATATTTAATTTTAAACAAGCTTCTAAATGCCCTTTCATATCCTTGATTTTATACTTTGGGTCACCTTGTACTTTAGTTTTAAAGTAGTGAGCTAATGTAGAAGCTGCAGCCAATGGATTATCAAAACTTTCATCACAGGAATGTTCAGATTTCAATGTTTTAATCTTAAAGCACGTACTCTTCCCATCCCTTGATATATGATACCTAAAAGGACAATCATTTTGACATTCATAAATAGCTCTTGTTTTATCAGTTTTCTTAATCTTCAACTTCTTCTGATTTGCCATAGCATAAAAACTCATCACCTGCCTTGCTTCTACAATATCTTTGAAGGTCATTCCTACTTCTATCTCCTTATATTTTTCCAGCCTATCAGTTACTACTCTCCTCTTTTCTAAGGCAAAACCCTCAAGCTTATCATCATCATAATCACTATAGCTTGAATCTGAAAGAAATTCATCACCCTCACAGTATTCTTGATTAGTTCCAACATCAACATCTACCCCATATATTTCAGTATGTTGAGTAATATTTTGAGCAAACAAAGTAAATTCATCCTCATCTACGGCAAAGAACTGTAAGACCCTGAACTCATTAGAAACTAGTGACTGAAGAGTTTTAATGCCATCATCACTTTCTACTAGATAGTACCTACCCGAAGGCCCAATTACAAGCAATTGTTTAACACCCATGAACGCTAATTTATCAGTGAACTCTCCAAGTATGTCCTTGAAGGAAAGATGGTTTGGATTGTGAGCATACCAAGTTTGCACCAGACATTTATTGTAAACCAACTTAGGCGAAATTACCCATGCGCCCCCAAAATTGAAAACAATATCCACTTCATCAATCATCTACCATATTCACATGCAAAACAACAAAAAAAACAAACATCAGGGACCACATATGCATTGAATTTGAAGCATCGAGTAAAGAATCGAATAAAGAAAACCTTAAAAATACCAACTTTACAAATAAAGAAACAAAAGTACATAATAAAATATCATTTAATCATATAGATAATCTAAAAGTACATGGTAAAAGACCTTGACCATCCAACTGACACCACCCATTTCTTTAAACAAACCGTAAAAATACGCAATACACTATAAACGAGTACATACCTTTAATCGATGGTGTAATCTCCCTTGAAATAACTCGTTTGATGGAAACCCTAAGCCATTGAACGGATTTGAAGATGCTATTGTGTTTCTGGGAAAAGGAAAAATAAAATGAAGGCTGGGTAAAAGTTTTAAGGGAAATGGGGATCGGGTAAATTTTAAGGGGATGGGTCAGGTAAAATAAAATAAGGAGGGGGTTGTTTGTTTTAATTGGGTTCTTTTAATTTAAAATGGAACAATGATTTTAAAAGGGTTTTGAAAAATGGAGAAAATGGCATATATGACCCATTCTAGTCACGACAATGGCATGAATGGTACACTTTTTTAACGAGTTGCATATTTGTACCAAAAACAATAGTTTAGTGGCATATTTGACCCTTTGCCGTTATTTGGTAGGGAATGGGCTATTAACTTTTACTATCTATGTGTATATGTTTTTAAGTGTTTGTATTGTTGAGGTGGAGTTCCGTTAGGTATGAAGGGTAGATGTGGCCCAAATCTTTAACGGTAAGTTTAAATTTGAGTCACTTTTCAAATGGAGGGTAAAGTTGATCTATTTCCTGTAGTTTAAGGATATTTTTGGCCTTTTTTCGAACAATCAACACACTGAGATATGAGGATGTATATTAGTTTAGTGTTAAAATGTATTTGTAAACAAAATTTATAAATTTATTTGTTGGATGTGAACATCATGCGAGTAAGTATTTACCATATGATATGATATGTCTTCAACCGTAAACTTACCTATTTTAATATTACAAATATTGATATCTAATAATTATTTATTGGCGGAATAAGTTGTTTATCCCATAAACTTGTCCCAAATTACCAATTTTTCATCTTATTTTTACGGGCATCCATTTCACCCCCTTAACAACTTTCAAATGATACTCATTCCACCCTAAAAGCTGATGCGGCAGAGAGAATATAATTATTTCTTTAAACGGAGAGTGGAGAGCAAAAATATTATTTAAACCAGTTTAAATTAGACACGTGTCAATATTTAATTGGACATTTAATACAAATTACTCCTAATAATTTGTGGGCCATCCATTTTCTTTTTGCTTTTTCTTTTCTCTTTCTTTTTCCTTATTTTCTCATCTTTTTCTCTTATTTCCATCAGAAACCCCAACCCTACCCTTCCTCCGCCATTTGAAACTTCCATTAGACGTCAATTTTACCCTTCAAAATCAAGCACAATTTCCATCACACCCTAATTCCCTACCTACTTCACCCCCCCCCCCCCCCCCCCGTCTTTTCCTTAACTTAACAACCAAACAACTTAGAATACTCTTGGTTAGTTTCTTTACAAATCAGCCACTTTTTATAAGGTTTTTTAATTTTTTATAAATCGGTTTGATTGTATTTGGTGGTGGAAATTTTTTTTCACTAATGGTGTTAGAAACTCGAAAACATGGATGTGGTGGTGAGATTGTTTATAATTGGTTTTGATTGTGATTTTTGATGGTTTCATGGTGGCTTATTATGACTAATGAAGGTGAAAAAGTGAATCTGATGGTGGTGGTGGTCCGATGGGTATAATGACGAGTGGTAGAATTGATGGTGGTGGTGGCGAATTTGATAGTGGGAGTTGCAATCTATATTGTTTGTATATGATATTTCAAGATTCTTTTTCTATTTTCTATTTTAATGGTGAAGCAAAGATGGATTTGGTGGTGGGTATGGCGGTGTTGTGGCGGGGTTAGTGATGGTGAAGTGAGGAAGAAGACCTTAGAAGACATTAATTTTTTTTTAACTTAAAAGGAATTGATGTGGCTGCCACGTCTTGCTGACGTGGCGCGAGTGTGATACACTCTCCACAATGCAACTGAGTAAGAGACAACAATATGGGATATAATATTACTTGAAAGTTGTTAAGGGAGGAAAATGGATGCCCGTAAAAATAAGATGGAAAAGTGGTAATTTGGGACAAGTTCAGGTGGTAAACAATCTATTCCGCCATTATTTATTTGTGAGACATTGGTTTATAATCACATATCTATGTATAAAATATGGGTGAATTACAAACAAGGAAACAAAAGTCCATCAGCCCATGCTTCAAGATTGAAGTTTTTACCCTTGTTGATTCTGAACTTCGTTCGCGAAGGAACCGCCCCTCCACTAGCAGAAGCTAAGCGCTTGAAAATAAGCAGAAAAGCACCCGATCTTGATTTGGTAAGCTATTTTTTTGTGGTCTTGAATATATAAGCATTTTACCATTAAATGAAGGTGAAAGTACAAAAATACCCTTACTAATAGAGAATTTCTCGTAATTACAAAAATACCACCGACCATTTTTTGAAGCCGTGATTACAAAAATGCCACCACACCATTTTACCTCCGACATTACTAAAAACGCTACTGCTTCCTACACAACAGAAAACTGTGCCAACCTGTTCGTGTTTCACGCCCATTTTGTGAATAAATAAGGCCAAATCGGCATCGTTTCACTAATTTACAAGACGGTCACAATTCCTCTGTATTTCACATCTATTTTGTGAATAAATAATACCAAATTATCATTGTTTCGCTCATATACAAAAATCAAAGCAAAACAAAATATAAGACCATCCAGCGTCATTTCTTCATACAATAAGCAAAAAAATATGTTCGTTTTGTGAAGAAATGATGCCAAATATGCCTTACTTTATTCATTTGCAAAAAAATCCTTCTAAGTGCTTATATATTTCGAAATAACGACAATCTGTCATTATTTATTCAAAATATGAGCTAAATATTAAGTACATTTTGCAAACAAATGAGTCCAACTCGTCTTCACTTTATTTATCCATAAAAATACATATGAAAATATAAAATGACGACAATCTGGCCGTATTTATTCATAGCTAAGCAAAACGACTATGTCTATTTTACAACCAAATGACACCAAATTGTCATCATTTTGGCCAGATATAAAAATTCAAAGTAGAAATAAAATAAGGGCAATTCGTCATCATTTATTCATAGCGTGAGCCATATAATATGTATATTTTACAAATAAATAAAGCCAAATCGTCATCATTTTTATTACAACTTTGAATACAAATTATTATCACTTAAAATACAAATCGTCATCACCTTCAACATAACTGTGAATACAAATTTTCATCACTTTTACTACAAATCGTCATCACTCGTGGCGAGACATTCAGTGAAAATATATGACAAATCGCCATGACTAAAAAAATAAATAGTCTTGCTGATGTGACCACTGATCTCCATATGTTCATTGCAGTGAGTGGCGTGAGGTGCTTGGTTAAATTAACGAGCTCATAATGAGGCACAAAAATATAAGGAAATATCCTGCTACGTGACGAAGCCAAGAAACTATTACTCAACAAGGGAGATTCCTTGCAAGCTTACATAAGTTTGTTGCTTATGCTTGCTTTAGTTTGTCTACGTCATATTAACAGCTTGTTTGGATAGTTGTAACCCATTATATGGTATTGTATTGTTATCGTGAGTACGATGTTTGTTTTGATTGTTACTCTAATTACTATTGTATTGTATCGTTAAATCCATAGTTATGTAACCATGAAAACTATCACTTTATGTAACGACCGATTTGGTGGGATCGCGTCGTTACTTATTTTTCTTTCCCATCATGCCCTCACTTATTAATTAATATTCCCATTTTACAATTTACCTAATATTCACTTATTAAAACCACGATAAACAATACAGCTTATCCAAACATTGTACAATACTATACGATACATTACCATATTATACGATACAATACAATACATTATGAAATGATGGGTAACAACCATAAAACTGAGTGTAAAAGAAGTTTTTCTACTTTGGATAAGGTGAAGGAAATATTTCAACAATACAAGCAGTACGACCATTGCAAAAATGTAGAGCTGTAGCCTGAGAACAAATTTAGCAGAGACAAAGCCACAACACAAGTATTGTTCTAATCTAGCAAATTTACCTGAAAAAAGTTTATTTATATTTTTAAAATCAGATCTACACTAATTTAATGTGATTTTCAGAAAATAAATGATAGAAACGGAAAGATGAGGTCAAAACGAATCCGGAGATGTAATTTTGGCAACATTCAAGCGGTGGCCCGACATCGGTAAACGCCAGTCAACGGAGGTAAACTAGAGAGAACAAGGAGAAGTGGGAAATGAGTTTGTAGAGAGAGTGTGTGAATGTCAAATAATTGTGGATAAGTGCTTAAAAGGCAGAAGTGAAAATACTTTTAAAAGTGATCAAAAATGCTTATGCTTTAAAGACCGTAAAAAAATAGCTTACCAAATCAAGATCACCTCCAAAAGTGCTCACCCCACATAAAAAAAAAAGATAAAATATTGAGACATTGGTCAAAAAATTTCACTACATGTACCCTTTATTCTTTGTTATGATTTTTTGTCCCCACTTAAGAATGGTTAGCAAAATGGCCTCAGTAGGCAACACTAATTTATAATTGTTCCCTCAGAGGAAACACTTCAAGTATAATTTGCAAGTGCTGATGCAACCCGATGCGTGAGCAAGCCATTTACGAGAAGCCAAGTAAGGGAGTTGCAGCAGTTGCAGGCCACATTTGCACAACTGGAGCTGCTGGGGCAGATGCTGAAGGCTTCAGGACCTGTTTGCAAGCTCACTGCCTCAGAACCAGGAAATACTCAACGCGATCGTGAGTCATCAGACGCGATCGCGCAAGGTCAAAAGGCTGAATATCGCGATCGCGCGTCAGCAAACGCGATCGCGCGAGGAAGAAATGATGAACAGTGCGATCGCGAGGCCTTAGACGCGATCGTGTAGGAAGCTGACAATGGATGAAGGCAATTGTCTTTGAGATCACGTGACCATAGCCGCGATCGCGAAGCTCTGGTTACTCCAGCCACGCGATCGCGTGTGTCCTAGCGCGATATCTCTGTGGCGATGACCAGAACACTATTTTCAATTTAATGTTCTATTGTAAGCCCATTACAATGGCAATTAAGGAATTATTGAAATTTTGGAAACCACTATATAAGGTCCTTACGTTTCATTAATTAGGGTAGATCTTAATATCATTAATTATTGTAAGGTTATTGGCTAAGCTTGTTTGCTTAAGCACACTTAAGTCCTTGATTTGTAATAGATTTGATCCAATTGAGGAATGGTTCAAATTGTTAGAGAATTAAGGGGAGAGTTTAGGCTGCTTTTCCCTAATCTACTTCCTTAATCCTTTTCTAATCAAATTTGGGTCTTGCTTTCATCTTTCCATTCTTGTTATTCTTCTTCTTCTTCTTCTTCTTCTTGTTTAATCATATCATTTGGTATCAGAGCTGGATTAATATTTGTTCTTACAATCAATAACCAAGTTTTTATTCTCAAAATCAAAAAATCACAAAAAATCCAAAAAAAAAAAAATAGTCTTATGTTTAGGTTTCTTTTGGATGAAATTTGTGTTACTAACTGTTGATATATGAATCTAGAAGCTGTTCCTTGAAGGAATCAAACAACAAACATCATTTGGGGTGTTGATTTGAAGATTCATGAACTAGGGTTCATCAACAAAGAATTGGGGCTTTTGAATTTTGGTTGTTGCTTTTGAAGATTCAACTACTGGGTTTGTTCACGGACCAACAAGGAACATAAATCTCAAATTTTGAGCAAAAACACACTGGTTGTGAAGATTCAAGTGAAGAAGGTAGCTGAAAAAACGGTTTCTGCATCAGGCTTCAGAAGCCTATGCGATCGCGTGAGGTCACACGCGATAGTGCAGGTCAACTAATTAAGTCTCTTCGCGATTGCGCAACAGTTAATGCAATCGCGCCCAGCAGCAGACTTCTTCTTCGCGAACGCGACAGTCCTAACGCGATCGCATAGATATTTTCCGGAAAAATAGTTTTCTAGGATAGATTGCTTGCAACAGCCCCTGAACATATACCAATCAACAGAATCCTAATTTTATCATCAAGTACAGTGAGTTTCTAGATCATAAACAAAATTTCATCCAAATCCGAATTCGATTCGTGCCAATTCGATCCGTGCCTTTATTCTTTCCTTTCTTTGACTTTTTCTAAATTCCATCCATTAGCTTTAATTGTCCGTTCCTTGCTACAACAACTTTTTCCATCCCGAATTAGATTGAGTTTGATTGTTGAATCGGACTTGTGTGCGAAGAAAAAACTTGCATTAGCCAAGAGTGGAAAAACACAAGTGTGGTGAGAGTATTAGAGCGAGTAAAAGCCAATCATTGAGTGTAAACACGAGTGGATTGAGTGAAATCAAATTAAGTGTAAACACTTAGAGAGTGAATTGGTGAGGACTTTTTCTACTAACCTTTGTTTGTTTAATTGTTTGTAGGTACGATGGCTCAAAAAGAAGTCGAGGCGGACATGGAAGTCAAAACCATGTTCCAAGCCTTGATGGCGAGTGTTAATTCAATGCAAGATGAATTCAAAGGGATGAAGGAGACAGTTGATGACCTATCCCGAAAAGATAGGCTTTGGGAAATGGGAAAGCAAGTGGTTGAGACAATTTCAATTGTGGGGGTGCGGGGTGATGGACCTAGCCGAATATCTCAGGCTAATGACCGCTACTCTCAGATGGTGGTCCAAGACACCTATTCTTCAAGTGACACTCCACAAGCAAAAGATCCCATTCATGATCTTCCAAGAAATGAACCACTAAGGAATGAGACTCCAAGGCGTGAAGGAATGGTGCCTCCAAAAAATGATTGTCAATATGATGACGAATCCTTTCATGCACATAAAAACTATGATGATGATCCATTTCTCTATCCGGCACGACAAAGAGGAAATAGAGGTCAAGGTGGTCGATTTGAGAGAGGCTACCAAGGGAGAGCGGAACAGGAAGAGGACTATTATGACTATGGGGGTCATAGTGGAAATCGGAGACATCATGATGATGATAGAGGGTTGAACACCATCAAGATCAACCTGCCAACCTTTCAAGGAGAAAGTGATCCCGAGGAGTATCTAGAGTGGGTTGTCAAGATGGAGAGGATCTTTCAAACCAACAATGTTCAAGAAGCCACGAAGGTCAAGTATGCCATTACTCAATTTGAGAATTATGCTTCCACTCGGTGGGAGTCCAAGCGAAGGCAAAAGGAGACTCAAGGCTAATTGCAAATGGTGGGTGGGCTGCTTTGAAGGCCATGATGGAAGCTCAATTCCTACCCCCCAATTATGAAAATGAGTTGATCAAGAAATTCTATAACTTGAGGCAAGGGAACAAAAGTATGTCGGAATACTTTGATGAGCTTGAGAAGACAAGAATAAGGGACAACATTCAAGATGGTGATCGATTTGTCACTCCAAAATTTGTGGAGGCTTGAATAGGGAAATCTCTTCTCCCATGGAATTGCACCAATTTGATTCTTTGTATGAAGCTTTTCAAGCGGCGCTTAAGGTAGAGAAAGGGCTTAAATTGGACAAGTCCTACAAGTCGAAAAATATCTCTACCAATTGGAGCAAAGAAAAGGATAATGTGAAGACCTATTCCCCATGGGACAAAGCAAAGGAGCCCAAGCGAGAGTTCAAGGGACAATTTGAAAAAGCCAAGCCCAAAGAAGAGCCAAAGGTGGGAGGTAACAAAGCTAAACTTGAAAATTTGTCTAATATTCAATGTTATAAATGTAATGGTCGAGGCCATATGATGAGGGATTGTCCAAATAGGAGAACCATTGTTGCTTTGGCTGTTGGTAGTTATCAAACGGGTGGTAGTGATGTAGAGGAGATAGATGGGGATATTCCTTGTGATGATGACTTTGATTGGGGGGGGGGGGGGGAGGGGAAGGTGAGCAATTTGAGGAAGACATATCCGCTACTCTTGTGGTAAGGAGAATAATGGGTGTGCAAGTGAAGGAGGAGTCGAATCAAAGGGATAATTTGTTTCATGCTTAATGTAAGGTTCAAGGAACCATTTGTTTTCTTATCATTAATAGTGGTAGTTGTGTCAATGTAGTGAGCACCACTTTGATTGATCAACTCAAGCTTCCCACTAGGAAACGTCCACAATCCTATAAGCTACAATGGTTGAACGAATGTGGTGAACTAAAGGTGACCAAGCAAGCTTTGATCAAATTCAAAATTGGGGACTACTATGATGAGCTCTTATTTGATGTGGTTCCAATGCAATCTTGTCATATTTTGCTTGGTAGACCTTGGCAATATGACCGTTTAGCAAAGCATGGTGGCAAAACTAACAAGTATTCCTTGGAGTTGGAAGGTTGAAAGTTTATTCTTAATCCATTGACTCCGGCTCAAGTGAGTAAGGGCTATAGGAAGATGAGGGAGTTGAAGTTGAAAAGAGATAAAGAAAAGAAAGAGGAAGTCGAAGGAGATAAAAGAGTGGGAGTTGTCACACAAAAGAGTGAGGAAACAAAAGAGGGAGTGACCTTGTTCTTGCCAAAGAAAGAGTGTTTGAATGATGTGAAGGAGGGAATACCCATGATTCTCCTCCTACACAAGGACCATGTTTTGCTTACTAACGAACTAACCCAATCTTTGCCTAGTTCTATTTCTTCTCTTTTGCAAGGTTATGAAGACATCTTTCCCGAGGAGTTTCCTAGTGGATTGCCACCACTAAGAGGCATTGAGCATCAAATTGACCTTGTTCTGAGCTCCCAATTCCCCAACAAGGCCGCCTATAGAAGCAACCTGGAGGCCACTAAAGAGCTCCAAAAGTAAGTGGAGGAGTTGCTTGAAAGAGGACTTATGCAAGAAAGCTTGAGCCCATGTGCAGTCCCGGTCATCCTAGTACCAAAGAAAGATGAAACTTGGCGCATGTGTGTGGATTGTAGAGCCATCAATAAGATAACGGTAAAGTATTGTCATCCTATCCCTAGGTTAGATTATATGCTTGATGAGTTGTGTGGTTCTTGTGTATTCTCTAAAATTGATTTGAGGAGTGGATACCACCAAATCTGGATGAAACCGAGTGATGAGTGGAAGATGGCCTTTAAGACTAACTTTGATATTTATGAGTGGCTTGTCATGCCTTTTGGCTTGTCCAATGCTCTTTCAACCTTTATGGTATTGATGAATCATGTGCTTAAATATTTCATTGAAAAATTTGTTGTAGTTTACTTTGATGACATCCTTGTCTATAGGAAATCCATTGATGAACATGCTAATCATTTGAACAAGTGTTTGATGTTTTGAGAAAGGAGCAATTATTTGCTAACTTGAAAAAAGTGCTCCTTTTGTGTTGAAAAAGTTGTGTTCCTTGGTTTTGTGGTGAGTGCAAATGGTGTGGAAGTAGATGAGACTAAAGTGGAGGCTATTAGGGATTGGCCCACTCCTAAAAGCATTGGTGATGTGAGAAGTTTCCATGGGTTGACTAGCTTTTATAGGAAGTTTGTGAGAGGATTTAGCACTATAGCCGCACCATTGACCGAAGTGATAAGGAAGGATAAGGCATTTGTGTGGAGGAAGGAGCAAGAAGAGGCTTTTGCAAAATTGAAAGAAGTGCTTAGTTCCACACCCCTCCTTCAATTACCAAATTTTGATAAAACCTTTGAAATTGAGTGTGATGCTAGTGGGGTAGGAATTGGAGCCGTGTTGATGCAAGATCAAAAACCCATTGCCTATTTTAGTGAGAAACTTAAGGGAGCAACCACTAAATACGCCACTTATAATAAAGAGTTGTATGCCTTAGTGAGGGCATTAGATCACTGGCAATATTATTTTTGGTCAAAAGAATTTGTCAGTAGAACCGACCACCAATCTTTGAAACACCTCAAATCCCAAGATAAGTTGAATGTGAGACATGCCAAATGGGTGGAATTCCTTGAAATCTTTCCTTATGTCATCCATTATAAAAAGGGAAAAGAAAATGTGGTGGTGGATGCCTTGTCAAGGAAGTTTGTGCTTCAATCAAAAAGACAAGTGTTGTTGAATACTTTGGGTTCCAAACTCATGGGTTTTGAAAGTATGAAGGAGATGTATGCCAATGACCCGGAGTTTGGGGAACTATATGCTAATTGTGAATTAGAGGAAAGGGGGAGAAGGATCAATCGATTGTGTGGTGAGAAGGAACCTATTGGTGATGTGGAGAAAATGAGGTTCCATAAGTTTGAAGGATTCTTATTTAGAAATGGGAAGTTGTGTGTGCCTAGTTCATCTTGAAGGGAGCTGCTAGTGAGGGAGGCACATAATGGGGGATCAATAGGGCACTTTGGAGTGGGCAAGACCATGGAGATTCTTAAGGAGATATTTTATTGGTCTAAGCTGAAGGTGGATGTTGTAAGGGTGTGTGGTCAATGCTTGGAGTGCAAGACAACTAAGTCAAAGCTACTTCCACATGGTTTGTACTCACCCCTCCCCATTCCCTTAGGTCCTTGGCTTGACATTTCAATGGACTTTGTGCTTGGATTGCCTAGGATCAAAAGGGGAAAAGATAGCATCTTTGTGGTAGTTGATAGATTTTCCAAAATGACACATTTTATTCCATGTCATAAGATAAATGATGCATCCCATGTAGCCAATTTGTTTGTTGAACATGTACTTAAATTGTATGGGGTCCCTAAAACTATTGTTAGTGATAAAGATTCCAAATTCCTTAGTCATTTTTGGAAAGAATTATGGGGAAGACTCGGCAGTAAGTTGTTATTCTCCACTTCTTGCCACCTCCAAACCGATGTGCAAACCGAGGTTGTCAATAGAACCTTGGGTGCCATGCTTAGAGCATTGGTTAAGGGAAAACTTGCTTCTTGGGAAGAACACTTATCTTTGATTGAATTTGCATATAATAGAACCATGCATACTTCTACTTTCATGATGCCTTTCGAGGTTGTGTATGGTTTTAACCCCCTTACCCCCTTGGATCTCACGTATTTGTCTCAAGATATTGTTTTAAGCTTAGATGCCAAGGTGAGAGCTCAAGAGATGAAGCAACTTCACGAGCAAGTGAGGAAGCAACTTGAAAAGAATCAAGAAGTTGCCAAAAAGGCTAACAAGGGAAGAAAGAAGGTTGTCTTCGAGCCGGGAGATTGGGTTTGGGTCCATTTTCGGAAGGATAGATTTCCCAACAAGCGGGCGAGCAAGTTGATGCCAAGAGGCGATGGTCCATTTCAAATCCTTAAGCGCCGCAATGACAACGCCTGCAAAGTTGATTTGCCAAGAAACTGCCAAGTGCACAACACTTTCAACGTGTGCGACTTGTCTCCCTTCAAAGTCGAAGAACAAGCAAATTCGTGGACGAATTCTTCTCAAGTAGAGGAGAATGAGGCAACCCGATGCGCGAGCAAGCTATTTACGAGAAGCCAAGCAAGGGAGTTGCAACAGTTGCAAGCCACATTTGCACAACTAGAGCTGCTGGGGCAGATGCTGGAGGCTTCAGGACCTATTTGCAAGCTCACTGCCTCAGAACCAAGAAATACTCAATGCGACCGCGAGTCATCAGACGCTATCGCGCAAGTTCAAAAGGCTGATCATCGCGATCGCGCGTCAGCAAACGCGATCACGCAAGGAAGAAATGATGAACATCGCGATCGCGAGGCCTCAGACGCAATCGCGCAGGAAGCTGACAATGGATGAAGGCAATTATCTTCGCGATCGCGTGACCATAGTCGCGATCGCGAAGCTCTGGTTACTCCAGCCATGCGATCGCGCATGTCCTAGTGCGATAGTGCTGTGGCATTGACCAGAACACTATTTTCAGTTTAATGGTCTATTGTAAGCCCATTACAAAGGTAATTAAGGCATTATTGCCATTTTTGGGAACCACTATATAAGATCCTTACCTTTCATTAATTAGGGTAGATTTTGATGACATTGATTATTGTAAGGTTATTGGCTAAGCTTGTTTACTTAAGCACACTTGCGTCCTTGATTTGCAATTGGATTTGATCCAATTGAGGATCAATAATATTGGTTCAAATTGTTATATAATTAAGGGAGTGTTTAGGCTACTTTTCCCTAATCTACTTCCTTAATCATTTTCTAATCAAATTTGGGTCTTGCTTTCATCTTTCCATTCTTGTTATTCTTCTTGTTCGTGTTGTTTAATCATATCAAGTGCTGCCTTGCAGGCAACACTTCAAGTTATCTGGAGAGAATGTTGACAGAGATAAAAGGTCAAGTGCTGCCACGGGGGCAACATTTGTAGCACTTGTCATTTTATACTTGAAGTGCTGCCCCCGTGGGTGCATTTGTCAAGTTTAAAACTTGAAGTCACTACTAAAAATCAGGGGATTTCCCACCGATAATTTCGGACAGAAATTCGGTCGGACCCTCCTATCCGACCGCGGCGGTCAGACAAATCGGTAAATAAAAATTAAATATATTTTTTTAGACTTCCGACCGCAGCGGTTGGATGGTAATAAAATATTAATTTTTTTAATTGATCCGACCGCTGCGATCGGATAACAGATTATATATCCCCCCGCCCGCATTTCAATCACACACACTCTCTCTCTCTAAAGCAAAAAAAAAACCGACCCCCCTCCCCCAAAAACCCATAGATCCTTCCACCCCCTTCCCCCAACCCCTAATTTCTTCAGAAATCACTAATTTCTCAATTTACATAATAAGTATCCTTCTATTTCACTTTATGTTTTTTTCCTTCAATTTCTCAAACCCTAACCCCCAATTTTTTTCTTCAATTTCATAGCCTCACTACCTCAAGCAGCGGCACCACCTAGGCAGCAGCGGCACCACCTAGGCAGCAACGCCACAGCTGAGGCAGCAGCGGCACCACCCTAGGTACGTTTTTTATTTTTTATTTTTTTTGTTCTAATTGAAAAATACAGTTAGTTTGGAATGTTGGATTTTGTTATAAATGGTGAAGTTTAGTTGGTGGAATTGGTTGATTTTGTTAGTTTAATTGGTGAAGTTTAGTTGTGTTCATTTCTTGATTTGTTGATAAGTGGTGAAGTTTAGTTGGATTTTGTTAGTTTAATTAGTTTTTAATAGTTGGAACTGTGTTGCTTCATTAGTGAGAAGTATATTGTCATAGTGAATTAGAAAGCTAACTAGTTTGCTTAAAATTATAAAAATAAAATAAAAATTAAAAATGGGGACTTTTATGCTAGATTGGTTGTTGTGCTCGACTTATGTAGTTGTTATGGTATTTGGGTGATGATGTTGCCATGGTTAGAATGTAATGTTGTTGATCCCGTAGTTGGGAAGCTATGTAATGATTTAATTAGAGTAGTAGCTTGTTTATTATAGTTATGGTCACTATATATTTGATAAAATGCTCCAATGAGATTGAAAATGTGAATTTTGTGATAGTGAATATAGTTTTGGAATATTGGTTTTGATTTTAATAAAAATGTGGATGTTATGAGAAAATTGGGGTTTGGATAGAAAATGGAAGTTTGGGAGATGAGTGATAAACATTTTTGTTTGTTTTGGTTTGAGTGATAAACTTTGAGACTTGGGGTTTGGTGAGGTTTGTGTAGAAGATAAGTTAGCCTTCTTTTTGGACTTGGTCCTTTTGGTGAGATTTGTGTAGAAGATATTTGCTCCTTTTGTTACAAAGTGAACTAGTATTATGTTCACAATAGCTTAATAAAAAAAATTCAACTTAAATATATTAGTAAAGATATTAATATAACACCATATTCCCGTAGCATAATTTAAGAGGCATTAGCTATAAGTAATATAGTAGTAACACAACTTAAAATATCTTAATGATTCTCATATAATTAATTGAATGAAATAAATTATTTCTAAAAATTTATTTTTTATTCTTTGATTCTATTTCATTTGATTCTTAAGAAGTATTATTAATTACTAAATCATAATCTTAGAGAACAAATTAGTTAGTAATATAAAAGTAATTCATTTGGTAAGCTTTTTCCGTCTTTTTTTTTTCACTTTTTCTCGGTAAAATTTAAACATAAACGGGTTTAATTTTTTTTTTTTTCAAAATTTGCAGCCCCTCTGTCAAGATCTATCGTGGATATCAACGTCAAAGACTCAATTGATATTGCTCAAGAGTCAATCGAAGACTCAATTGAAATCGTTCAAGATATGATTGAAGATTCAATTGATATGGTACCTGAATCGGACTTGGATGATGATGTTGATTTACTGGAATTGGATTTGGATGAAGTAGTTGAAAAAGGAAAGAAATCAAAACAAAAAATTTCGGACACAATGATATGTATTTTTCTTCCCCACTATGTTGATTTGCCCGAATCGGACTTGGATGAAGATGTTGATTTGCTGGAGTTGGACTAGGATGAAGATGTTGATTTGCCGGAATTGGACTTGGATGAAGAAGTTGAAGAAAAAAATAAATCAATACAACAAATATTGGACATATTTCTTCCATACCACTATTAATGTCCTTTTGTTAAGACTTGATGTTGCATGTGTCTTTAATTTTTAGTAGTGAAATTTTATATTTGGAGTTGGATTTGGCATAAGTGTTATGTGCCTTTATGCTTAGGATTTAAAGTAAATGTATGGAAGATTAGTTGATGTTTTAGACATGTGTTAGATTTGTGGTTGGTTTTTGATAAACTTTTTTTATTGTTAGACTTGTTGTTGTTAAGTTTAACTTGTTTGAATCGTTATGAAGTGTTGATGTTATGTAAATTGATAAAATTTTAGTTTAAAGGCAATAAGCCTTGTTTAGAAAACAAATTAAGGCTTGTAGAAGCCTATTGTTTACTGGGTATTGTATTTTACTGTTTTTACAGGTGGTGAAGCTCTAATTACAGATTTTATGTTTTAGGTTTTACCCAGATTTTCAACCGAATCGGTCGCCTGGCTCAAGATTTTTTTTCCAGAATTTGCAATCTCGGACCGATTCGGTCGCCTGGCTGAAGAAATTTTTTTCTAGAAATAACAATGTGCGACCGGTGTCCGACCGATTTGCAGTCGGAACATCGGACCGAGTCGGTCGGACACCATTGTTCGACCACCCATTATCCGACTGCACCATTTGGTCGGACAACGGTCGGCTGTCGGAAAACACCTTTTTTCTAGTAGTGAGTGTTGCCCCCGAAGGAGCACTTACTTAAAATTAGTGAGGTCATTTTTGTAAAACCACTTTAAGCGAGGTTAATAAAGCAAACCCTTGCTTAAGATGTCATAGTTTTGTAAATTACCCGACATTAGTCTACCCAGTACACTCACATAAATTTGTTACTTTCACAAGCTTTTTCTGGTTAAAGATTTTATTCAAACACAATTCTATATTTCTATTTCTATTATATATAAAGGCCATAATGGTCGATCTGGTATTTTTGTAAATCCATTCATTTTAAAAGGTATTTTAGTAATTTTGTCCTCATTAATAATTCTCCATATACGCGTACCTCATTCCAGAAAGGCAAACATCTGATCTACAAAAATCTTTTCCTTTCCACCACTTCACAACTCGTTTTTTGGAATTTGCTCATCTTCCAAATTTAACTCTTGCTCTTCTAATGCTTAGTACGTATTTGTGATGTTGAGCTTAACTTTAAGAGGTTTCGTTTGAATCTGATCTGAAATAAAAAAAAACTTCCTACGGAGTAATTATATTTCATTTCTTCTTGGGTTCTTAATATGCATATCTTATATACTTTCGACATTTTTCTACGCTTTTGGTTGCTCTGTTTTGCTAAAATCTTCTTTATTTCAAAATTTCTCAGTATTGTGATAGTTGTATGTTCTTGTTCAATGGAGTTGGGTAAGCACGATTCTTGTAATTAGCTTTTTCCTTCTCGGCCAAATATTCGACTTTAACTCAACTGCCAACCAAACGCCTACTTAGTTTTTTTTTAACACATAACTAAGTTGTTTGAAAAAATATTCAAACTAAGTTAAATGAGGTTGATGAGAATGGAGGAGCCGTTCGCGAGACAACACTGGTACTTTGACAGAGTTGTTTAACTAATTGTCATTTGGATGGCTGGATCATGGTAGGTGGTAACAGAAACAATCAAATATTAAATATTTCTACATGAAAAATTTATGGAATTATTTTAGCTTTAGCTTTAAAGAAAAATGTTTATACCTGATTTCAGTATTTGAAAATATTAGCTTCCGACGCGAAAACCTTTGTGGTTTACTGAAGAACCTGCAGAAAATAAATGTAGGCTTAACGTGATTTTGATTCTAATTTAGAGTTACTCTGATATCCCCGTCGATATGTATCTTTTGAAGTTTTTCTACATAGTTTAAGAAAAACATTTAACATAGTTTAAGAAAAACACTTAACATATCTTACCTAATAAGCTCTACTAATTGAAACAGTTGGAGCATATTTTGAAAAATAAAAAATAAATGACCTCTTCAGAAATGGGAAAAGGTCAATTTGCTTGCGCACTACCGAAATTGAAAAGTTTTTCTTCGTCAAATTCCTGGTCTAATATTATCACAGGAAAGTCTCATTGTTTCGCTTGATCCTCATGAAACTACATATTGAGATTAATTCTTTACCAATTGTTGAATTAGACATTTTCTTCCGCCAAGAAGTTGGACACATGCAAAGATATAAGTGGATCAGTAAAAGTATACGAGAGTAAAATTCATTCAGATAATACAAATTTCTCTAGTTAAAATGAAATAGAAACTTCACATTTTGTCCCTAGGCTTACCATCTTGATCTACATATTGTTGTACCCGCCGTAAAAGCAGATTAACTTGACCAGGTCGATTACTTTTTTTTTTTTTTTTTTTTACTACCTTATATCCCACAGCTTCAATCTTCACTAGGAATTGTTGAAACAACAGAGTAGAAATTTTCCACTAACGAGTCAGGAGTACAACTTACTTTGAACTGAAATGGACTAATTGCCCGCTAATAAAAGGTAAAAACTTATCGTTATTTAAACCCAATTATACCAACTAATCAAGTTAAAATAAATTAATAAATTAAGAATGTGCATTAATTAATCATGATTAAGTGAAAAAAATATACAAGTCACAAAAAAGTGAAGCATTAGTAACACAAAATTATCCACTATAACAATAAAGTGACAAAATTCTTTGATGTGGAATCTGGATGAGTGAAGACTAGACATAGCTTGGTGCCAAAATTTTAGCATTTTCGTTATTTTATCTTCGGGGCAATTCACACATAATCTTCTACTTTAATGTGATAAACAGATAATTTTGCTACTTTACTAGTGTAGTGAAATTAATCTGACTGAAATCCTAGATAGATCCACAACAAACTTATGCCTCCAATAAGCACTATCAAGAATCCATTTCTTTTGTTTATTTGTCGGAGTAACTTATTATCTTGAGTTAAGCAAGATTTTCATACTCAAGCCAGAAAAAAAAAACAAATTGAAGCTCAAAAAGTAAAAAGGAAAAATGATGAAGATAAGAGAATGTGTAATATTGACTGTGAACAAAATTAATCAGCTAAAACTAGCATTATGATGGAGGCTTTGAAAAATATAGTACTAATTCTATATGCTTAATATAACCCAAAAAAAAAAAAAGAGACAGAAATATAAAATCTAGTACTAGTATTTACTTCTGTACATTAGTGATTCTGAAATCTCTGAAAACTTGATGATGACGTGGAGTATACTCATCTGTATTAAACCCTTCATCGAAATTCTGCGAGTAACTAACAGCATCATAGTGAAACGTCAAGTTACTACTCTTCTTATTATTCCCATACACATTCTTTCCTTCATTCACTATTTTCTTCAGTAACTTTCTCCATGATGATCTCTGGCAACTACTGCCGCCGCCTCGAGGGCGGCGACATTCATTTATACGCGAATATTCTTCGTGTACTGGAATACATGAAGGTGACATACAACCGTATGCTGGCCGCCGGTATATTGTATCAGCTCCCATAGTTGGGAAGTTTGTTGAGTAGCTCTGTTGTTTGAGTGTGTGTGTCCTTCCTACTATAATGTGTGATGAAGGAGTAATGTGTGTTTGTTTGTTGGGAATTGGCTATAGTGGAAACGAATATGTAGGGGACTGGGACTAGTTGTAGCAAAATCTCTATCCGTTCTGCACCACTTTTCTGTGGGCCTATTTCCTTTCCAGAAAAAATAATGAATTATCTGATATTCATATGTCTACATGGTAAAACTATTTATACTATCAATATACTTTAACACGTTGTAATATATAACCTCCAAATTCTAAACCTTACATTTATTTATACAAATATTTTTTTATTTAATCATTTTGGCATATGAAATCACTTCTCCAATCAATCCGGGTTCGTCCTGGAGGCCACTAACTCGAGATAAAACATTCTCGACAATGAGGTTAAACTTCACTCTGAAGTTTTGAATTGGGCATCTCTAATTAAGAATGGAGAGATCCAACTCATTTCACTACATCGTAAATAGTTAATTCATTTATATAATTTTAACGTATAGAAACCCAAAACAATATGTCAACATAAATTGGGGCAACAATGAGGTTTTGGCAGTTCAATAAAATTCATACTTATTGACTTGTACCATCTATATATGTATGAAAAAAAAATATAGCTAAAGTCAGATATATTTTTCAAATTCACACTCAATTCATGGTGTCTAATTAAATCTTTGATCTATTTCCAGCTGCACTATTGTGTTCAGTTTTACCATAATACAGTCTGAATAGATCAAGCCAATTGAATAATTGAATATCAGCAATTGATACTCAATCATGACTGGTGAACGGTTGGATAATAATTAGTGAAACTAATTAAGAGTATCAAACTATACGTGAGTGATTCTACCAACTAAAGCAACATATATATGCTGTATAGACTATAATGTAGTGTGATAAATCTGTGGTTGGCTACATTATTATAAGAGAGAATTTGTGGCTGGCTTGATTATTATAGGAGATACTTGGAGGGTTTCCGACACCAATCAGCCATATTAGTTGTTATAATTTCTTTTTACAGAAAACATATTAAAGATACATACAGATTTTAATAGAATAAAAAATTATTTATTGTTTCTTGATTTCTATAAAGGAAATTTATTTTATGTCTAGGAAAAATTAAGCTTGCTTCAAAAAATTAAAAATATTGATCACTTCCAGTCGTTTTCAAGGGCAGTCCGATGATAAAGAATTCGCAATTCAAATCGTATTAAATGAGCTGGATCTCTTTTACTTTGTGTTAATTATGGGGGGAAAGACAATTTCAGTTGACATAGTCCTTATTTTCATTAGTCGATCAATTAAAAGATTAAGTCTCATGTTATCTATACGTCATGCACATAACACCAGCTGATTGTACTCCGTTTCATTGTATGATTATAAATATGTCAAAAGAAAAGTTTTAAGTTAAATTGTTTCTAAATTTAAAAATACAATAATCTTTTTGTAACGAAGTAATTAGAAAATTATGACAAACAAGGAAAGAATACTACTTTATCTTACTGAATATTCATTATTGAATGATGTGGCCAACAAAAATCAATTACAGCTGACCTACTGCAATGAACTTTTGACGGGACAAGCTTTTCCATCGTCCTAAACTTTTTGGCTAAAAAGTGCACAAACTATTAATAGAGCTGGCCATAGAAATTTTTAATTTATGCATTATGTAAGCAAGCATTAAAGAAGGAAGTAAAATACTAATTTGATGCAAAGTTAGATTCTCAGTTAATTGCTAATTAGGTGCACGATTCTAACAGAAACCATGGGGCCACAGTCTATCAGAGTTAGTTTGGGCTGTCTATTAGTGTTAATCTTACATACTACTCCAATTGGTAGTTGGATCTTTATCTAGCCTAATTATCTGATTAAAAACAGCTTTGATGCATCAAGCTTCTGCAATGTGCTGGGTTCATGAAAGAATTGGATCACATTGGATCTATTGCACGCAATGTTAGCGTGCACTTCTACGAGAAGTTGGTTTAATAGAACACGTGGACGTATCCTCTTGGTCACACAATGATAGCTTTTACTGCCTGTGTAATTACATATAATTTATTTTATGGAGTATATATTAACAGTGTAAATTTCTGATTAACTTTACACGGTGTAACAAGTAATCGGCTTTATTTTTAAGTTATAAATTTTACTTTTTATGGAGATTTACCTATTATATATTTTTTGAGGACCTAATACTATAAAATGTTATTCACACTGTAAACGTATGCAAGTTTAACTTATTTCGTATAACTGAATGCTAGAAAGAGTACAAGAGGCATAAGCATTTTTCGTGCTTTCCCTAAGGGATCTGCTTGTTCTAAAGTTGTGAATAAAGAAAGAAGAAATACTTCGAGACAACTAAAACTTGCTCGATGAAATAATTATGCACAACAAAGCTAAATGTTGGTACCAAAAATATATTGGATAAATGTTTTATTTGGTTTAATTAAATAATAACAACGATCCTCTAAACTTTTGTCTATGCATTGCCTATGCGACATTCTAATTGTATTGGCCTAAATCGGATTAGGACAATAAATCGAATTTATAAGAGTTTACAAGCAATGCAATGTATCAGAGTTGCATAAGAACAATGAATCAAGCAAGACAATTGAGTAATGAGAACAAGAAAATAATGATTTCAATAAATGCTTTTGAGTACACTATTTGACAGAGTTTCAATAAGTATTTCTAGATGTTTACAATCTAAATAGAAGTGTTATTTATAGGTCATCAAACTTAGGAGAAAATCACAGCCACTTCCCCCTGCTTTGATCGTGGCTTTGCCCAAGTTTCTCCCCATTGAAGCTAAGTAGTGGGCAGAGATACTGGGGCACCCACTTTGCTGAAATAAGGGCAGCTAACCGAGGCTGTGACTTTTTGATTCGGGGCCACGAGCCCGTTGATTCGCCGAGGCTGTGACTTTATTCCTCGAGGGTACAAGCCCGTTGATTCACCGAAGTTATTCTTCCTCGAGACACGTCAAGTACTCAGACCTCGGGATTTTTACCTGGAGGGCCTTGTTGTTTACCTCATGTCCAAAACTGACTAGTCTTTGCATGACGTGTTTCGAATCACACATTGGAGGTGCCATGTATGCAAACTAATTTTACCCAATATACTAATGTGGATATATTAAAAAGCTCTTTAGATCGCCAGTCTTGTAAAAAATTTAAGTAGCCATTAATGATCAAAATTACAATCATTCCTTTTATAAATACGTACAATTGTAGTGTTGGTTATCATATATCTCAAGTTCTAATCTAATTGTATTAAGAACACAATAATTAACGTGTATATTAGATGTATGTCACAGAATCGAATTGTACACTACAGAATTACTACTTCTTGAATTTCGTGTGTGATTGACCTTCTAAAATTTAATTAAAAAAAATCGGATAGTGTGTATTTTTTATAGAACAAAACCAAAGCCTTTTGCCAGCCCATACCCACCGAAACCTTTGTGGGGACTTTGCGAGTCAAGTCTTTACTCGCCATTTCACTTTTTTCTATTTTTTAGGTTTTATGTATTCCGTAATGGAAAATTAGCTCAATTAATTTGAAATTCCAGATTCACGTTGAAGCTGACTTAAGGAGAAGCACTCTGTATAAGTTCTTTTATTCTCGTCTCTAAAATTGGATACATCTGATAAGAATGGATGAATCTTATTTATCCAATTACACGTTCATGCTATTCTATCACATTTATTTCCAGATGTTTGTCACCCTGTGCCACAAAAAATATAAAAGAAGATCAAACTTGATTCACTTGTAAGGGGCTGCATATGGTTTCTTTCTTTTTTTTTCATTTAATGTGGTCTGTCAATGGTCATAGGATTCTCTTAGATTTGCATTTTTTGGTACCATCACTGGCACTGCTTCGACTGTTTGTTGTCAACAAGTCACTCCAAATTATAGGGACCCCTCATGAACGTGCCTATAAGGTAAGGTAGTTTGGAAATCGAAATCTCCAGCGAGACAAAGTGAACCTTTATACGAGTGAAATGTCCTTGCTCCAATTCACCCATCTTATCCTATAAGTCCATCTTACACCTTTGACTTAAATATGAATTGGAGCTCTCTAATTTATACATTTCCTTTGTCCTATGTTACGCGAAGATTTTCAATTTTCAAGAATCAAATGATTTCTTCATTTAGTATAAACAATTTATATATGTTTTAAATATTTAACTTATAAATTATTATGATTTAAAGTATTTTGATGTAGTTTCAAACATATAGTAAATTCTATTTTTAAAAATTTAAAGATTATATATCCGAATAACGAAAAATTCCACCAGATTGCCTTTTGACGCAACGCAGATTGAGTTTTGTCCTCGTTTTAAAATTTGTATGCAAGAATAACCTTATACTTTTTAAGTATCAATGGGCGCATTGAACCTTCACACAATCGTCGTTATTTGTTCATAACTTTAAGGCGGAATAGGTTGTTTACCATCTAAACTTGTCTCAGATTACCACTTCCCATCTTATCTTTACGGGCATCCCTTCACCCCCTTAACAACTTCTAAATGATATTAATTCCACCCTTAAAACTGACATGGCAAAACATTTAAATAAAACAATAAAAAGGGCGAGTGTGTCAAATTAAAGTATTAAATTAGCTACCAAAAAAATAAAAAGTCAATTAAACTAAATGAGGGAGCCCACCTTACACCCCAGACCCAACCCCCACCCTCCACACACTTCTCCTCTTTCTTTCACCTCCACAGCCGCTTCTTCTCCATATTCATCATCACAAAAGACATTGCCAAATTCTTTAGGACCCCCCTTTCTTCTCCTTCATCTCTTATTACCACAATTAACGACAATTTCCATGAAAAGGTAATTTTATCACACTCCGATTGATCCCTCCTTTCAAATCTCATTAATAGCCTCGAAACACCCACCTTCTTCTCCGATGATTCACTTGTCACCGCAATAAAAATTCAGCTCCAATCACCATCTGCGATGGTGGTAACGACGGCGACGTTGCTTTCTTCCTCCGCCAAATCCAAAATTGACCCGTCCCCATTAAATCTCACTCTCCTCACTCACCCTTTGATATTCTAGATTCTTCCATGACTAGCTAATCAACAATATATGCTAACTGTGAATTTGGGTCGGGGAAATTATTTCATGTTCATATAATTCTGAATTTTAACAAAAGATAAAGTAGGTTTTTTCTTTTGGGTTCTTTTGTCGTAGCTTGAAAAGTTGTTTGGTGACGGGTGGTGAATGAGGAATCAATGGTGGTAGTATTTTAATATTTTGGCAGTGGGTGTGCAAGAGGAAGCAATCGGTGGTGTTCATATTTGGTGGTGGGTGTAGGGATGGTGATGAGGGATTGAATGAGTTGTTTAGGGTGTTGATTTTTGATGAAATTTAATGTTTAATTAAGGGTTACTTAGTGTATTGATATAGGTAATTAAATAGAAAAAATTATGAATAAAATAAGAAAAGGAAAAAGAGATAAGAAATTAATATTTAATGAATTCTGATGTGGCGATGACGTGGTGCTGACTTGGCAAGCGCGTGTAAAACACTAACTCCCTTGAGACTGGTATAATAAGTTTAAGGGTGGAATTAATATTATTTGGAAGTTGTTAAGGGGGGTGAAGGGATGCCCATAAAGATAAGATGGGAAAATGGTAATCTGGGACAAGTTTAGAGGGTAAACAACCTATTCCGCCTAACTTTAACGAAGATCAAAACTTGCTTGTTAACTGCGGCTCTAGATTTTGACGAGCGTAAATAAATATATTTTTTGTGAATCTCTAAATACTTATAATCATTGAGCTAAGCTCCACTGACTTAATGTACAAGTTAGTTGAGAAGAATTAACTAACAGACCTCCGAAAGACTTGAATTGAGAGAATGACCTCCACTTTTTTTTTCTTTTTTTCGAAGCTGAAAAATGTCAAGTTTAGGTTTAGAGCCTCCGGGGGCTATTTTGCAATATTGACAAGTTTGAGTATAAAAAAACATTGAAAATTAATTTTTTTCTTATCTGTTTAATATCAATTGTACGTTGAGTGGAGCCACAGTTCAAATCAATCAAAAGACCTCTCTTTTTACATCTTCTCATATACACCTCTCCCTTCTTCCGCTCTATAGCTATTCACACTCATTCTCTCTATTTTGTCTTTAATTTCACTCCTTGTTTCATAGAAAAAAGAAGGAATCAATGAAGTTTTTAGACTATTCTCGTTCAAATAGTCCTTGTTGTAAGTTCCAACTTGTTTAGTCACCAAGAAAGACACATTCAGCATCAGGTACGGTTTCTTAAAACCCTAATGCATATATAACTTTATAATTTTTTCTACCATATATTAGTCAAGACTTTTACATTTGAGATGCAATAAGTGATTTATAGTGGTTAGCAGTGTGTTCTTATGTTTTTAACGGTTATGTATACATTATGTATGATTTTTGCTATTTAACATGTTATTTTTCTAAGGTTATAATGTTTCGTTTGTGAGAATAGACGCTGATTTATTTTTAGCCACAACTTTAGTATATGAGATGCAGTAGATGATTTATAATGCTTAGGAGTGTGTTTTTATGTTTATAACGGTTTTGTAGATATTATATATGATTTTTGCTGTTAAATATGATATTTTTCTAGATTTAAGGTTATAATGTTCCATTTGTGAGAATAGACGCTGATTTAGAGTTACATGTGTACATTTTAATTGAGTGTGTATATATTTGGTATGATTTTATGTGTGAAAGATGTTATTTTTCTGATTGTAGGTTTTAGGATCTCATTTATGAGAACAAATATCTGATTTATACTTTAGAAACATATCTTTAATGTGTGCATCAAAGCGTGGACTGCCCATTGTCTGATATTCCACAAAGAGACTTCGATACGAAAGTACCTCAGATGAATCTTCTAAAAACCCTCCTAAAGATGAAAGAAACAAAGTTTTTAAAAAAAAAAAGATGTGAGCCCCAAGTAGTGGAACCTCAATTAATGGAACCCCTAGTAGTCGAACCCCCAGTAGTCGAGCCCTAATTACATAATGTGGAAAATAGGCCTATTTTAGTAGATGACAGCATGGCCCTTGCATGTGTATAGCCTGAGAGGGAAGATACTGAAGATCTATTCACAGAAATAAATGCTTTTGTAGATTGTTTAGTTGATGATAATGAGGTCACAACCCAGGTGGATGACATGGGGAAATTTTTTAATAAATGGAGAGATGCTGATAAGGGAAAAAATACGCGGAAGCAAACACGATACAAATATGCGGAAGCGATTAAAAACAAGATACGAGATATCAAAGATATCGAGAAAATCAAGACTAAGAAGACAAGAAATGAGAAGAAAGAACGGATAATTCGATTCAAGACATGAATATAATTATCCAAAAGGGAGAGTTGAAACTCGAACCTTACAATGGTTTCATACTAGCGATGAATCTCCATAGGTTCCAAGTCGAGACATACACGAAGCGATCCGCTTCGAACTAGAAGGATCGGCCTTTCTACGTTCTCTCTTCTCTCTATTCAAGACTAAAATAAAGCTAATGAATGAAAATGGCTAAGGTTCCTATTTATAGTCTTTCATAAGACAATGTGAAATGACTAAAATGCCCATAGGTTGGGTTAGGACATACAAGGTCACTTAAGGGTAAAATAGAAACTTCACACAAAAATCAAGAAGTCTTCAACGTCAAGCGCTCCGCCTGGAATCTGGGGGCTCCGCTTGAAAAGCCTACTGATCAAAATGGTGCCACAGCTAGGCGCTCTGCCTGGAACTTCAGGCGCTACGCCTAGATGTTCTTGTGTCTGGGTGCTCCTCCTAGGAGCTGGGCGCTCGGCCTGGCTGAGCTAGGCACTCCTCCTTCCTTGGTGCTCCGATGCATGATCTTCAAGTCGCTTCCGGAGCCCTCGACTTGCATTCCTTGTGCTCTCAAGCTTGGATCTTGATGGTTGGTATCTTTGCTCGATTTTCTCCTTATCAGATGCTGATTTAGACGTTGATATGCAAGATGGGTTGGGTGTTAATGTGAATGAGGGTGGTAGTGGTGAATGTGGTGTTAATGATACTAGTATTGATGGTGTTTGTCTTGAAAGTGATGAAGAAGTGGATGCTCATTCGCTTGAAGGTGGGGAAGAGGATGTTGATCATAAGTGTAGAAGATGATGCTGGTAACGAAGAAGAGGATGCTGGTAGTGAAGAACAAAATGGTGGTTATGATGAACATGAAGAAATGGAAGAGGCTGCTCAAGAAAGTGTAAAGAAAGTTGATGCTGATTTAGGTACTGATAAGGATCGCTTGGAGTGCATTATAGAGATAGATGGTGAAAGGTATGGTTCATCAACTTGGCTTAATAGGATTCTAGCATTTCCTTCAAAAATATATGTTCGTTGCAATATTAATTATTTTTTAAATTTAAATTATTGTTGGAAAAGTTAGACTTAAAGAAAATATTTAGTGAGTCTGTGTTTGGGTACTTGTTGAAAATCTCTGAGAGTTCGCTTTAATGGAACCATTTTGCACTCGTTGCTTATACATCGGGTGGTGTGAGAGAAAAAATTTGAGATGTGGTTTCTTATCGAAGGTAAGCCCTTGTGTTTTGGGCTTAAATAGTTTGGTTTGGTTACCGGGTTAAATTGTAGTACTTATCCGTCAAAGTAGAGTGAGGGCAAGGTCTTTGAAGGTAGGTGAGAAGTTCTTTAAGAAGGTTACAGTAAAGTTAAAGGTGGTTACATCCTTTAGGCTGATTAGGATGATGAAACAAGACATGTTCAGTGCGATTGAGAAGTTTAAGTTGTGTTGCTTTTGGTTTGTGCGTACTGTGTTAATGGCAAAAGACAATGCCAATCAAGTCCCCCCCAAAATGGAATAAGATGGTAAATTACCTTGAGTTTTTCCTTGAATATCTATGGGAAAAAATTATTTAGTCTCACTGTGAAGTATAGAAGAAGCCGGACATGAAAAAGCTTCGCCAAATGTACCTCAAATCTTTGGGCCTAAAACGGAAGTATGCTGGATATGCTCTTTATGACTTCTCATGGGCATTCTTGGTAAGTATTGAAGAAGTTGTTTGTTCATTTTATATTTAATAGTGTCCTAACTTTTATTATTTATAGGATTGGGCATACGAAGCTACTCCTGTTGTTGGTGATCACGCTGGCAAGACAAGTAAATCTCCACTGTCAATTCCTCGAATCCTAAGTTTGCACAGGAAGAAGGTGGCCACATATTCATTTGACGCATGCACGAGTGGGACCGATCGAGGTAAATATGGTTTATATACTTAGACATTTTAGATTATTTAGTTTGTTGTCTAGTTAAATTTTTTTCACATATCTAAGTTTTATTTGGTCAAATCTTGCACCCTTACCTCATCCCCACCATACAAGAAATGGAAATCATGTGCTTTAGGAATTTTGTCCCATATGCAAGAGATGCAAGGGATAAGGGCGTGGATGCAATGAAGGAGGAATTGGTAGGGGTTACTGTATTGAGGACAAATAGTTCTTACAGAAAGAGGAAAAAAGTTGTGGTTGAATAAAGCTTTTCTGGAGATAAGAGTGAGCAAGCTGGACATTCTGCAGGAGATAATGGTGCAGGTACATCAAAGGTCGGCCCTCCTTACACTCAATGTGGCGGAAATGACATATCAATGACCGGCGTGATGGATAGGTTGGCATTATCTGAGCTAAAATTGGAGGAAGGTCGTTAATGCCATAGCAACCCAAAGATCGTCGATATTGTCAAGAGAAGACCAACAATGATGAAAAAGAAGCCAAAAAGGGTAATTTAAATTATTGTGTATTTGTATTTATTAATTTTTCATCTTTTTATTTTGTATGCATGTGTTAATTTGTGTTTGATGATCACAGGTTCTGAAAGTCCTACCTTTTGATGTAGACTGCTCTGAACCAGCATTTTGTGGAAATGCAATGGAGGATGCACCTGCCCAGAATGAGGCTGGCGATGATGAAATTGGTGTGGATGCTGTGGTAAATTCTGTTATTGCAAGTTTGGATGGATACAAGTAATGTTGGTTGTTTATTTTGTAATTGTGGTCAAGACAAACTATTGGATGACTGTAAGATTTGGATGATTTAGTTATTTTCTGGATGTTCCCCATTACCATAGAATATTTAATTCTTTTTTGTTATCAATGCTGATGGTATTTTTTTTTTGACAAATATCATCTTTTATTAATTATAATATGAATGTCCAAGTGTGGACCAATATCAACTTTTTGGGTTGTTATAATATGAATGCGCAAAAGTGGCTAGCTAATGAATATTGACTTTTACTGTATTTTTGCCCAGTACTTGAATATTAACTCTTTTTATCTAGTACTTAAATATTTACAATGTTGAATCATATAAATGATGGAACATTTGATGAATTTAAGGTAGGGGTTAAAGTAGATAAAGTAAAATATGCCTGAAATAGCATGTTTTACAACATTATAATGGTCCTTTGTCCATTCCCAAAATAGCTACTATTATACAGTCAATAGCTGGAGAATCATAATAGTTGACTGTTTTTTAAACAACAATAATTAGTACCTTATCAAACACAAAATGATAAACTAGTCAATCATCTAGTACATTGCACAATTCCAACCAAAAATCACCAATGTTAACCCAAACAATGCATTCTTTATTAAGTTCTTCAAATGATCCTTTTGATCTTCACCTTTTTGAAACTTCATCTTCAGCTGCTCCTTGTCCTTTTCAGCTTCTTCCGACTTCAACTTCAGCTTGCCTTTCCTAATTTCACTTTCTTTCAGCATCTCTTTCAAATAAGACCTCTGTTCTTCAGCTTCTTTTAACATCACTCTAAAATGTCTCTCTCTTCTTCAGCTTCTTGGCCCTACAAAGTAATCCAAACTTTTAGTGCGTACTGTGATCACTCTTTAATACTGGAGGAGTGCTCACCTGTCTTGTTGAATCTGACGATGCAGCTTCAAACCACAAAAGAAGAAATCAGAACCAACATTGCCCTGTATGACAAAAAAAATTGTTCAACTTTGAGTTGACAAAATTAATAAACAGCAAAAAGAATGCCTAATTAATCTTACTCACTTTAGAAATTTTGCAACAATAAAATCGTCGATCTGGTGCTTTACTGTCCTTGACGTCTTCAAATTTGCGTACTCGCAACAATGGCACATTGGGGGCTTAATTAGACCAGAAGTTGAACTTTGAGATGATTGTGACATTATAATGTAGGTGGGAACCAAAATTGGGGAAAATGAGCTTTTATTCAGCGTAATTAGGGTTTTTAGTATTAACCATTGGATATAAAAAGTTAGTTAATTGAGACCGTAGGATTTATGCTATCAATGGTGTACCACATCAAATAACACGTGTGAGGGGATTCTAGTGTTGTTGATAATTAACTACACATTGTTGAGTATCAACTTAATTTGGAGGGAGAACAAAAGGGGGGAAGGCCCGCGCAAGGGACTTTAATTTTAGACTGTTGGATTTAAAAACATATGTAAGAAACACAGTTAGATTTAAGTGTGGTTGATAGTTAACCTCAACACTGTTGAGTATCAACTTAATTTGGAGGGAGAACAAAAAGGCGGGAAGGCCAGCACAAGGGCCTTTAATTTTGGTCCATTGGATTTAAAGATATGTGTAAGCAATACCATTGGATTTGAAGTTGATACTCAACAATGCTGAAGTTTATTATATACTGAGCTTGATCAATCTTAAAAGCACATAATTAAGGATAATTAGCCACTTTTAAACATTGCAAACAAGTACTTAACGGTTTATATATAGTATAAAATAATTATATAACATAATTGTGACCAAACAATGTCATAATCAATGTTTAGAGTATGAACTTGTGCTTAGCCCAAGGACATGGTGACTTAACTATGACTTAAAAGAGCGAATTGCTATATTGTAAGAATAAATGGATAAATTCATTATTAATTGAGATGTGGGGCTTCAAAACTTATTTATATAATATCGTTCCATCATTTTTACTTTAAGTTAGTGTTAATCAATCAATTTAAATGATCCATTATCGATGATTTAATTTTTCCACTAAACCCTTAAAAAATCTTAATTAAGATAAAGTGGATGAATCCAATTATTAATTGAGATATGGGGCTTCAAAACTTGTCAATATAATGTCATTCCATCATTTTAACAATATATTAGTGTTAATAAATTAATTTAATTTGATATTATCGACGATTTAATTTTTTTCTCTAAACCGTTAAAAAGCATAACTAAGGATAATTAGTTATTTTTAAATATTGCAAACAATAACTAATTATTTGCATACATTATAAAATGATTATATAACATAATCTTGCATAAAACGTCATAATCAATATTTAAAGGTTTAAAGGATAGGATTTAGGGTTATGGTTATGGTTTGGGTCTGGGTTTGGGTTTCGGGTTTGGAATTTGGGGTTAATCCTCAACGAAATTGGGTCGATCATCAACTTAATCTTGTCCAATATGGAGACAAAAGCAGATTTGCAACAAAATTTCTATCTTCCTTATTTATTATATCTTTATTTTTTTACTTTAAGTCAACTATTGATTTTCAATTGTGGATTATTTTATAGTTCTTTTATTAAATTAAATTTTTTATAAATTTTTTAAGTCAACTATGTTATATTGATTTTATTATAAATTTTATCATTAATTTTTTATTGTTGATTTTTTAATTATTTATTATTTTTTTCATCATAGCTTTTTTATTATGATTTTCTATTGATTTTAATTTTTTTTAATTATAAACACTTTAGTCCCTCCCTCTTAAGTGATTTATCATTAAGTCATTCCCTCCAATTCCCTCCATTTTCATTTCAGTCTTCTTCCTCCTCTTTCCAAACTGGTTTTTCCTAGTTTTTTTTTAAATAAAAATTTAGCGACTACTACCTTTTCAATTTGTGCTTTAATTTGCAACAAATCAATTGAAAGTTTGAACAATAAACAAAATTAAATAAATACATTGAGTATAAATATTAAAATATCTTTTCATTAATAACAATTTAGAGGAGCTTCCATAATTGGAACTTGGAAGCCCTCATTACAAATAAAAAAATAAAAACATCAACATTAAAAAAAAAAACTAGGCAGGGCTTCTTGGAGGAGAAATTGGAGGGCTAATGTAGCTATCCTAGTTCATCCCAGATGCACGAAGGAGTGTCCTCAGCATACGGGCAATCCTCCTTATGTTCATCTCCTGCCTTACCATGTTACTGTTCAGGGTCAAAATGAGTTGATCGATTCTCCTACGGATCAGTACAACATCTTGAGAGGTTCAGACCCTGTCCCTTTCATTGTTCCTTCTTGACATTGTTGATGTTTGATTTTTTCTGCAGATTTCTTTGAGTTTGAATGTGGAGATTTTTTGGGGTGAAGACTATTATTTATAGCAGCCTAAATATAAAGAGGCACATCCTTTGGCCTTTCAAGTATCAATTAGTGGAAGGGTTGCGTCATGAAATTGGCAAAGGGAATGAGTGTTTGTTTGGTAAATGTAGAGCATGCGGTTCTCAGAAGCAATTATGACAGCAGTCAATTAACAATGGCTGGTTGATAGAATTGATAAAAAGAAAAATAAGCAATCGCTTTCTTAACTTGGCAGTCCAAATGGGTAATTAATTGGACAAACGGAAAAATTAGTTAATTTCTTAACTGAAATTTAAATTGATGTTGCTTAAAAAAAATTATCCAAATGAGCAACACAAAATAAATCAAATTCAACAATGAAGGCTAAATCTGGTTCCAAGTTCCAACCAAATACATGAAATTATATGATTGTCAATAGTACAAGTCAAATTAAATTCAAATATTAGCTGGCATGAAAGAAAATTCACTGCATATTCTGTGTCTTAGCATGTGGACAAGTAGTTCACTTATGGCCATATTTTTTGCATAACACTGCCCTTGTTCCTCATCTTCTTGGATTTAAACATTTTCTCAGTTGAAGGAATACGATTAACCTTGTATCTATTCCTTTGGCATCTTTTGCGGGTTGCGGAATATTTCTCTCAAGCAACTCCTTTGGCACAATACAGTCTTGTTCATCAGCCATTCGATATATTTTTTCTTAATATGAAAGTGTGTAGTTTAGTCTCTTGTAAGAACGGGAAATGTACGCATAAACGATCATGCCATACTCAGCACCAAACCTAATCCTCAATGCTGTCATTGCATGTTTGCCCGGATATTTGTCTAGGTCCCACCTTCTGCAACTACAACTTCTTGCATCTAAAAAGAACCTTTTTTTTGCAGTATCACCATCGCCCAATATGCTGAACTCGTTGTCATCTATTACAGCGCCATCAGGGCATTGCCTTCCATCATGTTTTTTCTTGATAAGCTTCTCAATTGACGGGGACACGGATTCTCTTGTGCTTGCTCATCTCATTATGCCTCTCATTAAATTTCTGTGAAAACCTCCTATTAATTGCATCAAACAGGGAAGTCAATGAGTATTCTCTTTCGTCCTTCAACATTGATGATTATTTGGAGTAAGCCTTGCTCCACTTTTCAAAGCCAATTTTATACTTAAGACAATCAGCAACCTTCTCACTTTTAACGCCGAGTTCGTCAAAGTGTTGTTTAAACTCCAACAGAGTATACGATTACGCTGCGACATAGTAATGATTAATAAATTCTCTACATTTGACTCTTGAACACAGATTTTCAGCAAGGTGCTTGCTGCAAAATCCATTGTATATTTCAATATAAACACTGACAATGGCCTTGATTATAATTGAATGCCTATCATATATGATGCACAAGCTATGGTTGTCAGGAAGAATCCCCAAGCAATTGAACAAAAAATAAGGTCCAGAAGTCATCACACTCATTGTCTACTACACAGAATGCCAATGGATATATACGGTTCTCAGTGCCATGTGCCACAACTGCTAACAGTACACCACCATGATTGCCGAATAACTGCGTTCCATCAACAAAAACCACCTTACACATGTGCTGATATCCGCTTATGCAGGCTCCAAGAGCTATAGAACAGAACTTGAACCTCCATCTAGAATCAACTTGCAATACAATCTTGCTCCCAGGATTTTCCCTTTTGAGCTCACAATGGTATGTATCGATAACAACATAATCTTCCTCCGTAGTACCTCGTACGAGAGCCTGTGCTAAAACTTTGCTCCTCCAATATTTCCCGTAACTAACTTTACTGTTCAACTCAAACTCAACTACTTTATTGACGTCTTTTGTTGAAGGACCTTTACCTTCAATAAACCTGGTCCTCATGCAATTAGCAATGACATCAGTGGAAGCGTGACGATGATGATGCTCACATGTTCTACCCCACATGAGTGTATGCCAAAGTACTTAGTGATATAAAACCTATCACATTTTGCATACTAATATGTACAACCTCCACTTGTTATTCTCGTCAACGCATGCCACATCATACAATGTTTTTGAACTCTTCTTCACATAGAAATTAAAAGTCTTCTTCAAAGAAGCTAGCTTTAATTCATAAAGCAACTCCTCCTTGTTGGTGAAATTTTTCCCAACACAAAAACCTGTGTCATCCTCATAAGCATTGCTAGCTTGTGTAGTAGCTAACGGCTCTATAATATTGCTCTAGAGGACAACGGGACTCATTCCTTCTTTTTCAATATCCATTGGCTTTTTGCTAATATTAACATCATTTTCTTATACAACTGTTGATGGATGTGGTGGGGGTGGTGGTGGTGGTGTTGCAGCACTATTAGAAGCTTCCTGAGAGCTATTCGACATGTATATGTTTAAAATAGGTCAAGAACCATTAATTACAATGTCAAGAAGATAAAGACGAACATCACTATCACTCTTGATGAATGAACGAGTTACTTTTCCCCTAGAAGGAGCTAAGTATATAACTAATGGTGACCTCCTTCTGATCACAATGCAATTTACAACATCCAATGACGACGTCAACCAATTCGTCACAGATAGAGTCCCTAATCACAGCAATAGGTACTGTGGACCTCGTCTTCGAAATCGAGGTCCAGCATTTGGAGCTTTCTACCCATTCACCAAAATAATAACAACCTGCTACTACAAATTTCTCCATTAATGTTAACAATTAATTATCACCCTAATATCTAAATATACCAACAATGGTGGACTATGATTTGCAGAGAAATGTGCAAAAACTGGTGTCCAACAATGTGTGAGAAAAAAAGAGTTTATACTACTTATCAGCTAGGTTACAACTAATACCGAGTCAATGTATATTTATTTTTATTTATTGAATTACATTTTACTTTGAACCTAGACAAAATTGTTAGCCAAATACACCCTTATTATTTGAATTTGAAATTCTAAATTTTTTTCCTAATTCTACCTTGAATCTGGACCAAATACAGTCCAAATTCATTATCACTCCTAATCCCCATTTTTAATACCAAATACATCACTCCCTAATCTCCTCCAAATCTTTCTAATCTCCAACATTACTTCCCCAATCTTCTCAAATCCCTCCAATCACTCTAAAAATCCCAACAACTACTTTCTTTTGAATCTTTTTATTTGATAATTGGATTTTTCTACAAAAAAAAGGATCGTCCGCCAAGGACAATACCTGGCCGACCCCACTTGGGTTCTCTTTGTCTTCATCCTCACCTATCTCCTTCTCCACAAAAAAAAAACACCAACTTCTCCATACCCACACCCCACACAGCAGACCCCATGACTCCTTTCTTCTTCTTCCCCACACCTCTTCGATATACACAAACCCATACAAAATCACACCATTCTCGACTCCCTCGGTTCCAGGCACAAACATCGCACACACAGCCATCTTCCCCTCTCCTTTACATACACCAAACACCACCAAATCCATACACCTAATCAAACAGAAAACCAGTGAAATTGGGGCGAGAATTACAGATCGAGAACAGGGAGTAGCAAAAATGGGGTTTCAGATTGGAAATGCCCATCCCTAAATCTCTACTTTTTGTCTTTATTTGATTTCACTGTCGTTCTGATCTTGTTCTTGAGCGTTGTTAACAGGGGAGTTAGGGGGAAGTGGAACCAGGGTTGTAGCGACACCACCAGTGTTTCATAAAAGGCGGTGGTTGCTCCCCTGCTTTTTCCATCACTGTTGCTGGTGTTCTTTTGGCTATTATGATCTCTTTTGTGTTACAGGGACATGTTGTTTGGTTGATGTTTTCCTGCTATTGGCTTCGCCGGAATCCGCTGTGGTTCCTTCAGCCGGCGACGCTGCAGACCTCTGTCCTTTATTAATGATTCTATTCAACTTCATTAATTGTGTATGTTTGCAGGATTATTGAGACTGTGATTTCACCGGAAAGAATGATTTGCCCGATCTCGTTGTTTGCTGCTAATTGTTTCCTTTGGAGAATTTGTTATCTGTAGATGGTTTTTTTTGATTTATCATGTTGACATGTTGTGCTAATTTTCTATATTGATCCGATGTTATTTCGTTAATTGTCTTTGACCCATTTTCTATGCAGCTTGACCCGTTTTGCAGTTTGACCCGTTTATTGTGCAGTTTGACTCGTTTGTTTAAATTGTGCAGTTTGACCCTTGCTACTGTCACCAAACATGCGGGTTACGGTTGAAGATATTGCATTTACTAAAGGACTATGAAAATATATATTTATTTGAGGCCTACACAAGGAATTGACGGATGCTATATCAACTATGGCCAAGGAAAATAATTATTTATTTGAGGCCTATTTTGATTAAATTGAACATGATACTACACTTGAACGACCCGTTCCCGTGTCCCTAAAATAAAACAAAAGGCTATGATGACGTGTGTGAGCCGTTATGGAGTGGTAGGACCGGTACTTGGCATGGCAACACGACGGCCGGCGTGTTTGCAGCCGTACCGACGTCCCCAACCTCCACCCAATTCATACACACCTGAGCCGACACTTTTTTAAAAAATCCCTTTCCCCTTTATTTTTAAACTATTATTATTACTATTATCATTTTTGTTATTATTATTATTATTATTATTATTATTATTATTATTATTATTATTATTATTATTACTCTTATTCTTATTATTATTATCATTTTCATTACTTTCAATATTGTTATTATTCACTAACTCATTTCTTTAAATTTTGCAAGGTAAAATTGGATGAGAGACAACAACCTATTTTGGAAGAAAACAAAAACCCTTTTGTTATTATTATTATTATTATTATTATTATTATTATTATTATTATTATTATTATTATTATTATTATTATTATTTTATTCTTAGTAGTTATTACTATTATTATTTATTATTTATTATTATTGTACTAATTCATCTTCATCTTTTTGCAAGGTGAAATTCTCCAAGGAGGAAGTCATTAGCAAATCACATTTTTTATTTAATACTATATGCATATTTTACTAGTCATCCAAATTATTTATCTATTCTTAGTTACTTAGTTTATTTGCTTAGTTGTTCTAGTTTGAATTCCAATTATAAGTCCGGCCGGTAACCACATTTGGTGGAGCTCGAGAGGTGCCTAACCCCTTCCTCTCGAGTTAACTTGAACCTCTTACCTAGAATATTTGGTTCGTAGACTTAAGTTTCAGAGTTAATTATAAAATTAGCTAGAAACAAAATAGGTGCCCTAATACGCCTAGTTAAAATATGTTAGGTGGCGACTCCAACTCTTTACCCGTGAGTTACCCGCTAAGTCGACCCTATTTCGAACTTTAACCGGTTCGGATAAAAAATAGGATGCAACAGAATGGCGACTCCGCTGGGGATTTCTACGGTTCTAACCATAACGGACTTCTAATTGGGATTATTTTCATTTATTTTGTTTTTATTTATCGAAACTAAAATTTCTTTTTTTTTCTTTTGCAGGTTTTAAGCTTAACTTTCTATTTTATTTACTTTAATTTATTTACATTTTCCTTCTGTCTATCATTTTTTATCATATCCGCCACTTTGGCAAAGTTTACTCGTGCGCTATATTTGAAAGACGGTTGCGTCGGTTTGACGGCCGTTCTCACTCCTAAACACACATTCGGAAAAGTTTTGGGATAGGTCGAGTCCGTGATACAGCCGACGGTTCCAAATTTTTTCACTTTCAAACAGTCCATTTGGGAGAACCTAGTCTAAACCCACTCTTGGAAGGTTCTTACAACACGTCCCACACTTCAATTATTTTCAAATCCTCCATAAATTTTGCTAAATCTTTTTCTTTTAAAACAATTTCACGTCATAATTCTTTTTGTATTTTCTTTATTGGCCAGTTTCCGGTATCCTATTTGAAACTAAATTGTTTATTCCGTTTTTATTTTTTTACTCCTCCTTTTTAAAATTATTTTGTGAAGTACCTCAATATGTGCATCTTTTCCATCAAATTACTAAATCTTTTTCTTTAAAACAATTTTACTTAATTTAATATTGGCTAGTTTCTATTAAGTCTATTTTTCAAAACTAATGTGTGTTTGTTTTGTTTTTTCTTTTTTATTCTTTTTAAAACTTATTTTTGTGAAATATTTCCATATGTGCATATTTACGATACTTAAGCATTTTTAGAAAGCATGTGCATTTCTTTCGAAACTTGTGCATTTCTTTCAAAACTTGTACAAGTCAAACTTGTTCATTTCTTTCAAAACTTGTACATTTTTTTAACTTGTGCATATCATGCATATCTTCCGCCACTCCTGGCAACTTTTCAAATCGTGTGTTGAAAATATGGTGGTTACAACCACATCTTCCCTCACATAAAAATTCCTTTAGGGGGAACGACTTGGAATCTATTGGATCCGAGACGTTCCCGCTCCCGAGCCGTCCGCTTGGGAGGATAATAAAACCCGGTCTAGCTAACTCCATTCCTTAGTAGCGGCGCTAGGAGTCATGCATCATGACATGTCATTAGCCGACTTGTTCACAAGTCCGATAGGCCAACTTGTTCAAACAATCTGAACGGGTTTTTGACTCCAATGAGCATTGGACATGATTTATTTCATTTGCTTAAAGGGTTGAACGTAAAAAATGTGGACCGTTTATTGAAATTGTTCTGCATTCAGTGCTATTCAAAGGCATAAAGGTTACCCAATGGGCATTAAAAGCCCAAATTGAATCAGAAATGATTGTTTATTCATAAACAGTTGGCATTATTCTGTATTCAATGCCATTCAAAGGCACGTAGGTAACCTAAGAGGCGTCAAAATCTCAAATAGAATCAGAGTTGATTGTTCATAGACAGTCAAAATTATTCTGTATTTAATGCCGTTCAAAGGCACGTAGGTAACCTAAGAGGCGTCAAAAGTCCAAATTGAATCAGAGTTGATTGTTCATAAACAGTCAAAATTATTATATATTCAATGCCATCCAAAGGCGCGAAGGTAACCTAAGAGGCATGAAAGGCCCAAATTGAATCAGAAACGACTGTTTATCCCAAAGGATTGGAATCACTTTGTATTCAATGCTATTCAAAACCTTAATGGTAACCGAAGAGGCATTAAAAGCCCAATTTGATGCAGAAACGACCGCTCAATAGATGGGATGACACATAACGCACGTTTATTCTTTAAGCATTATATAAGGACTTGACGTCCTTGGCATGTCACAAGTCCATTAGCAAATTCCTTCTAAAGTGTTTAAAGAGTTCTCAACTCACAACGACACATCTCCTCATATCCTATGTTGCATTTTTTTCAAAAGCTTGTGCCGCACGTTGATCACTTTGTTCACAATAAAGCAAATCTTAGGCATTTCTCTTCTCCCTTTCCCTATCGTCCTTCACCTTTTCCAAAAGGTCATGGCCACTAGAACATTTGACATGGTTGTTGAAACCCCTCAGTTGCTTAGAGATTGGTGGGAAAATCTAAGCATAGATCAACAAGACCAAGTTAAAGTGGTGTTGGGGAACCTGATTTCATTAATGGAGCACACTACAATGGAAGGGATGATAGAAGCAACAGTACACTATTGGGATGCAGACCGAGCAGTTTTTCACTTTGGGAGTGTAGAGTTAACACCATTACTGGAGAAAATAGGTGGTTTAACTCAATTAATATTTGAAAGTGAAGAAGTCCTGATGCCTAAGAACACTACAGCCGAGGAGTTCTTCAAAATGGTAGGGTTTAAGCCCAAATTATGTACAGACAGTATACGGCAATCGGGAATTTCTCTAACTTCCCTCTATATCAAATTTGGGTATGGAGAAGCATTTCAAGAATCTGAAGGCTATTTCAACATTGACCAGGCAGATTGGCAAGAGCGAAGGGTACTTGCTTTTGTCACCAGCCTTTTAGGGACTGTCGTCTTTCCACAACATAAAGGACGAGTTGATGTTTGCATGGTCTCAATTGTTGATGCCTTACTCAAAGACACTAACAAGAAATATACTTTGGTACCGATGATTGTTGCAGAGGCGTGCCGAGCTTTAGAAAGATGCAAGAAGGCCGCTGGTTTCTTTGAAGGTTGCAATTTGTTTTTACAAATTTGGCTGATGGAGCATTTGAAAAGGATGGATAACACAGACCAAACTTTCCATCCCATACCGAAAGAAAACTACATCTTGACTCATACCGCTCGCATGGACAGTGCTTTTGGGAAATGGGACCAACCAACAACTACCAATGGTTGGCACCACATGTTCTGCCAACTGACACCTGAAAATATTCAATGGATGTTTGATTACTTTCCCAGCACAACAGTAATCACACGGTCCGAAAATGACTCATTTCTCATTTTAGTGGGGTTTAGAGGAGTTTATCCATACACTTCTTTAAGGACACTTAGACAAGCAGGGAGAAAGCAGACAGTACCCCAAATTGCAGACATCAGAAGTTTCAAAGCGAATATTCTCGGAGGGGTGATACCTTTTAAAGACAAGATTATAGAACTTTGGAAAGAAAGGCAACGAATGGGAATCGACACTATTGGACGAGACAGGTTCGACGCTGGCTATGATGAGGATTACCTAGCCTGGCTTAGGAAAGACATAGCAAGGGCAATTTAACAAAGTACAACAACAAAAAGGAAAACGAATGCTGATGAGTTAGAATCTGAGTACAAAAGGTTACGCAAACAACTGGCAAGGGCACAAGGAAAAATAGCAAAGAAGCGAAGTTTGGTCGAAGCAAAGAACGAAGAAAAAGGCAAATGGCGCAGTAAGGCAGAACTCCTGACAAAACGCATAGAGTCTATCGGCGTATGGGCTAGCGAGGGGATGAACTCTGTGGCAAACAAAGGAATGGAGGAGAAAGGAAGAAAGGCTTGGGAGATGTTGAAGAACTTCACATTTGACATATCCCGGCTCTTAGCTGAAGCAGACTATATCATCTTCCAAGGATACTCATCAGAGACAAGCTTGTCCGAGGAAGACTCGACCGAGGAAGAAGAAGATGAATCTTCTGGGGAAGGATCAGCATAAAAGATGTTCACCTGGCCATGATCTAACCCTCTAGAAATGCTTTCTTTTTCTTACACTGTTTCAATATCAGCCAATGTAACAAAAGTCCAATAAATGCAATATTATCTTTAGATTTCGCATTTTGTTAGCAAGTAAAATGATGCATGTGGCACAAAGTGTTTTTCAAAATCATCGTGTGTAAAACGGTCATTCGCATTATAAGATGCATTTCTTATTTGATATGTGTGCATTGCATGAATTCGTCTGTTGTTCTGAGTCTCTTTCTACCTAAAGAATCGCTTCCTCTAAATTCAATCTCTTACCGAAGCACCTCCTCTCCCTGCTCTATGATCTAATCTTGGTATCTAAAATCTTTCGCATGTCCAAACTGTCTCTAAATTCACCTACCAAACTTAAAAGCCTATTACCCAAAAGGTTGGCTCGAGTTGAATACCAAGGCAAAAGACATGATTAAGCAACTGCACTTGTCGGGGATTTTTCGAAAAAGGGAGTTTTTCACAGCAATTCCCACCAGCTCTCTCCTCTCTCTACAAATTACCACTAGGGCTCGCCAGTCTGGAAATGTAAACATTTTCAAGAAGAAAGATGAAGTCTCTTTTGCTGCCACCATTCAAGACCCTACTTTCAACCACTATTTTATCCCTACCCTTACATACCACCTGATTATCCAGTTTACAAAACATTCAGCCTACTTGGCCTATATTCCACATCCCAACACCAAATCACCCGCCATACCAGTAAGACACTCAAGCCAACTACCAAAGTACACCATCATGCCCTCCTAGGCCTCACCCTGATGCAAACCAAAGACCAAAAGAAGCTACATTCCACTAGCCGAATCCCATACTCAATTGCTTGAGAGATTGGAAGGACTTATTGTCCCAGTACCTCAAATTGTTCCAGCAAGCACCACGCACATGGAGAGAAATTGACAAAGCAAGAAAATGTTGGTCAAAGGCACACCTGACTCACCTCAACACCTTCTGACAGAACATCCAAGAATCATTTCTGTTGAACCTCTCTACACAGTCACGCC
The DNA here is from genome assembly GCA_037355625.1 of Petunia x hybrida. NCBI lineage: Eukaryota > Viridiplantae > Streptophyta > Magnoliopsida > Solanales > Solanaceae > Petunia > Petunia x hybrida. The sequence continues at coordinate 5,254,958 of JBBBVM010000059.1, read as the reverse complement.
ACTTATAATACATGACTGTGACCCAGAGCACTTTCCTACTCGCTCCAAGCATTCAAAGGGCCAGTGAAAGATAATATTGGAAAGGCAGAGGTGTAGCAAATACTTGTGCACAACGACCAAAACAAGCAAGCCGATTCAACTTGCAAAGGAGAGATAAAAACACAATGACAAAGCCATCATTATATGACCAATATGGAGACCCCTGGAGCATTTGGAGGCATGTTTGAGGCATTTACAAGATTCTGTGAATTCTCATGATGACCGCCACAACAAGACACAACAATCTAAGAACACACATGATACATAGCCAACCTACATTGAATTCAACGGCCCAGCAATAAGATATTACCCAACATAGAAAGTTGGTGCAAGGACTATATTGCAGCAATTGGTCGACAAGTATGAAAGATGCTAAGTATCTCTTCGAGGACACATAGCCATCATGACAGACAAATTCGCAAGGAAGGATGACAAATGCACTCAAGATCCTGGTATTCGACAAAAGCCAACATCCCTTTACGTCGCATAACACAATCTATTCCTTACACAACATCTTTACCCCCTTTCATTGACATTCAACTCCTCACCTCCCGTTTAAAAAAGCGTCGGTCGTCTGACCAAAATCCTTGCCTTGACTGCTACATGAAGCACTTAGGCAATCTCTTGCGATATCTATACGACCTATCACAATCTCCAAATTCAAGCGCTAATCCGTTATCCACGGTCTAGACATTCTCTTAAAGCTCATGTATCATTTTTGCTTCAAGTTTTTGCTAACATGCCCACACTATTTTGAGCATTTTACCACTTTGTTAAGGTTGCCTTGCGCTTGAACATTGAAATCGGTCAAGAATCTGCATTCGAAAAGCCGAAACGGCAAGCCAAGCTGAAAACACTTTCTCCTACCGCAAAGTCCTTTGAACCATCAACATATGATACCAAGAGTGTTCAGACAATCTCAATACCGTACAACCTGCATTATACTCACACGAGAGTCACAACCAAAAAGTCTGATCACTATACAACCGAAGCTGACAAAAACTCACAACTTACACGATAATTGACCTCCCTTCCGTCAAGACTTCCAACTACAACCCTATCAGGCTCAACCCAATCAGGGATGTACAAAAAGACAAAACCTCACGCCTTTGTTCCTTTAGCCCAATCAAAGAACATTGCAACCTGCAGATAAACTACTCCCTAGATGCCCATTCCTAAATTTGATCCAACAAGATCTACACTCGTCACTCACATATTCCATACCATGACACCGCAAGACATCCGACACTGAAACACAAAGTCCAGCGTCTGATTGACCAAAGCCAAACAATGGTACAACAAAAACCAACAAAGGGAGACCGCAACTCCCAAACCACAGACACACTTTTGACAAAGGCCAATCTACCAAAGTTAGCTCCATGACTTTCGAAAAGAAAGGCTCGAAACATGAAAACATCCCATCACAACCCAAGACAAATATAATTTTGGACAATCTCCAAATCTGGCAAGATCTAAATATCAAACCTCAGCCTGAGTAGGCAAATATCCACATACTCATAGTCATCAATACACCCAATCGTCACGCTAAAGGATGAATGCAGACTCTAGCCAATACATTGGTGTTCAGTGCAATGCAACCACCTTTTCTCGGTGATCTATCATAAACAATAAACTAGGGAAGAATTTTTGAGGATCCCCTCAAAAATTCCAAAAGACCCAAACTTGACACTGGGGCAGAAATTTTTGAGGTCCCCTCAGAAATTTCAAGAAAAGTCCTTACAACAGCAACATGATAGCCTCCTTAGCACATCGCATGACATAATAATAGCATAATACGTGTTGCACTTTACTTTACTCTTGATGCATCGACTGAGGGTACACAGCCCGATGTCAAATTTTGCACTTTAAATTAGCTGAGGGTACACAGCCCGAAGCGTCGATTGAGGGTACACAACCCGATATCGATTTGTCATTTAAATTAGCTGAGGGTACACAGCCCGAAGCGCTGGTTGAGAGTATACAGCCCGATATCGATTCGCATTTACATTAGCTGAGGGTACACAGCCCGAAGCGTCGATTGAGGGTACACAACCCGATATCGATTTTAATTTAAATTAGCTGAGGGTACACAGCCCGAAGCTTCGGTTGAGGGTACACAACCCGATATCGATTTGTCATTTAAATTAGTTGAGGGTACATAGCCCGAAGCGTCGGTTGAGGGTACACAGTCCGATATCGATTTGCATTTAAATTAGGTGAGGGTACACAACCCAAAGCGTCGGTTGAGGGTACACAGCCCGATATCGATTTGCATTTAGATTAGCTGAGGGTACACAGCCCGAAGCGTCGATTGAGGGTACACAACCCGATATCGATTTGTCATTTAAATTAGCTGAGGGTACACAGTCCGAATCGTCGGTTGAGGGTACACAGCCCGATATCGATTCTCATTTACATTAGCTGAGGGTACACAGCCCGAAGCGTCTGTTGAGGGTACACAGCCTGATATCGATTTGCATTTAAATTAACTGAGGGTACACAGCCCGAAGCGTTGGTTGAGGGTACACAGCCCGATTTCGATTCGCATTTACATTAGCTGAGGGTACACAGCCCGAAGCGTCGGTTGAGGGTACACAGCCCGATATCGATTTTTATTTAAATTAGCTGAGGGTATACAGCCCGAAGCGTCGGTTGAGGGTACACAGCCCGATATCGATTTGCATTTAAATTTGCTGAGGGAACACAGCCCGAAGCATCGGTCGAGGGTACACAGCCCGATATCGATTTGCATTTAATTTTGCCGAGGGTACACAGCCCGAAGCACCGATGGAGGGTACACAGCCCGATGTCGAAACTGACACCGCGGAGGGTACACAGCTCGATGTCGAAACTGACACCGCGGAGGGTACACAGCCCGATGCAAATTTTGACATTGTAATAGGAAGACAGCCTGGAGGGTAGACAGCCCAGGGAGAGGACAATATGACAAAGGGTAGACAGCCCGACGAAAGGATAGCATAGCAAAGGGTGCACAACCAAGATGAAAGAATGATAGGCAACCCTGCATGAAAAGATACACGGCTCGATACAAAAGGAATATACAGCCCGACGTGACAACCACACATTTAAAGGACGAAAAGCCATGGACATACAATCCGGCGTCACACTGGCAAGATGATCCAACAACAGTTCAGCATGACAAAGCAACTACCTCCTAACGAGAAGCACTTAGCAAATGGATATCCCCCAGAAGAGAAGCACACATTCCGTAGCACGGAGCACCCGAAGGCGGACCAGACAAAGGAGGGATCAACTCAACAGGGAAGTTTACTTTATCTTTATTTGCATTTGTCTTGATTTTGCTATAGGGACTCTCTGATCTCTCGACAAACCCCTGCGCCCTGCTCTCACACCTGCTCCCAAAATCACTACCAATTGAGCAACCACAAAACCTCAAATACATCCCAAAGCGCCCAAAGCCACGGTTCCATACTCGCACCAGTGATGTACCTAATCCTTCCTTTCCAATTGGGCACCAGCTCCGTATTCCTTCCCATTCGTGCCTGCCTATTTGAATCGTGCGCATTCATCGTGCTTTACTCCTCCATGTTCCTCAGTTCATTCAAGACAAAGGCCTGGTAATAAGTTAGACCTAAGCCTAGACGAAATAGGAAGTTCGAAAACGCTCCAAGGGCGCTATAATGGGCGCCCCGTGCCCACGACCGCGCTAGGACAACCAGAACACGTCGAAACTTGCACGCCTTAGGGGCGCGCCGCGTGGGAAACCGTGCTGGGGCACTGGGCGCTATAAGTGGCGCGCCACGTGCCCCAAAGCGCCAGGCAAAACTGCTTGCTCCTTGGTTCGAAATCTCGCCTCGTGTCGTGCCCTCGTGTGCTCAATCCAATCCTCAATCAACTTCCAATCATTCCTTGCTCAATCACGCTCCTAAAAGCTCCAAATGCACTGCGTATAGTGGTAAGTATTCCCGCCTGTCACGCAGGTGACCGGGGTTCGATCCCCGGCAACGGCGCCAAAAACTTGTTGCTCCCAACGCACACGCAAGTATACGTGGTCGACAAGTAATAAAATGATAAGTAGAGTATCGTTCCCACGAGGACTATTCAGACTGATGCTTAACAAACAATTTCTAACTACTACTCAGGGATCTTTTTCCAATAGTGATGATTTAGTTAACTAAAGAACAGTAATTAAGAGGGTAAAAGTGAATTCAAACAATGGAGCAAAAATTGGTTGTTATCAGTAATAAGGAGACGGTCCAGGGTCAGAGTTACGAACAATCCAGTTGAGTTTTCCAATTGATTCCACTTCTTAAATCCCGGGTTACTAACTAATAGATTAAATGTACCCGTAAAAACCTTTCGATTCTTCACGGTCTATGCAGGCTACTCCAATCCCTATATGTCTATGGGTTGAATCACGTGCACGCATTAACGAATTCTGTAATTAGTTAAACTAGGCGAGCAAGTATATGTCTATCCTACTCACGAATTGGTTCCCCGATGCCCGGGTTCACAAATTAGTCCTATTCTTTCTTATTACGTAATTAAATTCCCTCTTTCGAGTTCAATCTAAAAACCATAGATAATGCGTAATAATCGGGCCCTGACAATTACACAAGTGAAATCAAGAAAGAATAAGTAACCCGTTATGAGATTCAATTAATGGAAATCAATCTTCAAACATCAATTTTCATGAAATACTCTAACCCTAGAACTAGAGATTTAGCCACGCATACTCATAATAACAATACAAGGATTTGATGAAATAATGACATAATAATGTAATAGATTAATGGAAGGAAGAAAAACCCTTGTTCCTGATGTTATGAGCTCTCCAATTTGCTCCAAAGTCTGAACTCCTATCAAAAACTAAGTAAAAGAGTATTTATAGGGTTTACAAAAGCCTGGTAATAAGTTAGACCTAAGCCTAGACGAAATAGGAAGTTCGAAAACGCTCCAAGGGCACTATAATGTGCGCCCCGCGCCCACGACCGCGCTAGGACAACCAGAACACGTCGAAACTTGCACGCCTTAGGGGCGCGCCGCGTGGGAAACCGCGCTGGGGCACTGGGCGCTATAAGTGGCGCGCCACGTGCCCCAAAGCGCCAGGCAAAACTGCTTGCTCCTTGGTCCGAAATCTCGCCTCGTGTCGTGCCCTCGTGTGCTCAATCCAATCCTCAATCAACTTCCAATCATTCCTTGCTCAATCACGCTCCTAAAAGCTCCAAATGCACTGCGTATAGTGGTAAGTATTCCCGCCTGTCACGCAGGTGACCGGGGTTCGATCCCCGGCAATGGCGCCAAAAACTTGTTGCTCCCAACGCACACGCAAGTATACGTGGTCGACAAGTAATAAAATGATAAGTAGAGTATCGTTCCCACGAGGACTATTCAGACTGATGCTTAACAAACAATTTCTAACTACTACTCAGGGATCTTTTTCCAATAGTGATGATTTAGTTAACTAAAGAACAGTAATTAAGAGGGTAAAAGTGAATTCAAACAATGGAGCAAAAATTGGTTGTTATCAGTAATAAGGAGACGGTCCAGGGTCAGAGTTACGAACAATCCAGTTGAGTTTTCCAATTGATTCCACTTCTTAAATCCCGGGTTACTAACTAACAGATTAAATGTACCCGTAAAAACCTTTTGATTCTTCACGGTCTATGCAGGCTACTCCAATCCCTATATGTCTATGGGTTGAATCACGTGCACGCATTAACGAATTCTGTAATTAGTTAAACTAGGCGAGCAAGTATATGTTTATCCTACTCACGAATTGGTTCCCCGATGCCCGGGTTCACAAACTAGTCCTATTCTTTCTTATTACGTAATTAAATTCCCTCTTTCGAGTTCAATCTAAAAACCATAGATAATGCGTAATAATCGGGCCCTGACAATTACACAAGTGAAATCAAGAAAGAATAAGTAACCCGTTATGGGATTCAATTAATGGAAATCAATCTTCAAACATCAATTTTCATGAAATACTCTAACCCTAGAACTAGAGATTTAGCCACGCATACTCATAATAACAATACAAGGATTTGATGAAATAATGACATAATAATGTAATAGATTAATGGAAGGAAGAAAAACCCTTGTTCCTGATGTTATGAGCTCTCCAATTTGCTCCAAAGTCTGAACTCCTATCAAAAACTAAGTAAAAGAGTATTTATAGGGTTTAAAAAGGCCTGGTAATAAGTTAGACCTAAGCCTAGACGAAATAGGAAGTTCGAAAACGCTCCAAGGGCGCTATAATGGGCGCCCCGCGCCCACGACCGCGCTAGGACAACCAGAACACGTCGAAACTTGCACGCCTTAGGGGCGCGCCGCGTGGGAAACCGCGCTGGGGCACTGGGCGCTATAAGTGGCGCGCCACGTGCCCCAAAGCGCCAGGCAAAACTGCTTGCTCCTTGGTCCGAAATCTCGCCTCGTGTCGTGCCCTCGTGTGCTCAATCCAATCCTCAATCAACTTCCAATCATTCCTTGCTCAATCACGCTCCTAAAAGCTCCAAATGCACTGCGTATAGTGGTAAGTATTCATGCCTGTCACGCAGGTGACCCGGGTTCGATCCCCGGGAACGGCGCCAAAAACTTGTTGCTCCCAACGCACACGCAAGTATACGTGGTCGACAAGTAATAAAATGATAAGTAGAGTATCGTTCCCACGAGGACTATTCAGACTGATGCTTAACAAACAATTTCTAACTACTACTCAGGGATCTTTTTCCAATAGTGATGATTTAGTTAACTAAAGAACAGTAATTAAGAGGGTAAAAGTGAATTCAAACAATGGAGCAAAAATTGGTTGTTATCAGTAATAAGGAGACGGTCCAGGGTCAGAGTTACGAACAATCCAGTTGAGTTTTCCAATTGATTCCATTTCTTAAATCCCGGGTTACTAACTAATAGATTAAATGTACCCGTAAAAATCTTTTGATTCTTCACGGTCTATGCAGGCTACTCCAATCCCTATATGTCTATGGGTTGAATCACGTGCACGCATTAACGAATTCTGTAATTAGTTAAACTAGGCGAGCAAGTATATGTCTATCCTACTCACGAATTGGTTCCCCGATGCCCGGGTTCACAAACTAGTCCTATTCTTTCTTATTACGTAATTAAATTCCCTCTTTCGAGTTCAATCTAAAAACCATAGATAATGCGTAATAATCGGGCCCTGACAATTACACAAGTGAAATCAAGAAAGAATAAGTAACCCGTTATGGGATTCAATTAATGGAAATCAATCTTCAAACATCAACTTTCATGAAATACTCTAACCCTAGAACTAGAGATTTAGCCACACATACTCATAATAACAACACAAGGATTTGATGAAATAATGACATAATAATGTAATAGATTAATGGAAGGAAGAAAAACCCTTGTTCCTGATGTTATGAGCTCTCCAATTTGCTCCAAAGTCTGAACTCCTATCAAAAACTAAGTAAAAGAGTATTTATAGGGTTTACAAAGGCCTGGTAATAAGTTAGACCTAAGCCTAGACGAAATAGGAAGTTCCAAAACGCTCCAGGGGCGCTATAATGGGCGCCCCGCGCCCACGACCGCTCTAGGACAACCAGAACACGTCGAAACTTGCACGCCTTAGGGGCGGGCCGCGTGGGAAACCGCTGGGGCACTGGGCGCTATAAGTGGCGCGCCACGTGCCCCAAAGCGCCAGGCAAAACTGCTTGCTCCTTGGTCCGAAATCTCGCCTCGTGTCGTGCCCTCGTGTGCTCAATCCAATCCTTAATCAACTTCCAATCATTCCTTGCTCAATCACGCTCCTAAAAGCTCCAAATGCACTGCGTAACAACCTACACACGCACGACATCAAATTAGTGCAAAACCACATTCATAAACCATAAAACGAGCGAATAACAAGCTCAAACATGCGGAAGTATTAAGGAAATATAGGCATAAAATGCCAAACATCACCACATTTTCATAACTAGTACGATTATAAGCCTCTTTTCCCACGCTCGATCTATTGATGTTATCTCATCTTCGCTAGTGCCTTTTTCCCCATTCATTATTTATCTCGCCAAAAGGCAAAGCATACACGAACTTAAACTTTACATACTTGGATAAGTTAGTCTTTGCATCCAAAATCGTGCGTCATAAACATCTCACACAGGCGAAATGCCATTCTAGAACTACACACGGCCTGATTCTCGTAAAACCCGAGATATGTAGGCAACTCAGAGACCGGGGTTCGGCCAAAACACCCCAAAACGCCCATTTTCCCCTTCAGTCATTTTGTCTACCAGTCGTGACAAAATTGGCTACTCCGTCAACTATCTTTGTCCGAAGACTCTTTCATCATCCCCGGACAAAGAGGGACAGCTGTTGACACTCAATTTTGTCCCTCCTTTTTCTAAAATTGGCTATAATTTAACTTAAAGGTGCAATTTGACTATTTGTGTAAAATGTGCATTAGAAATCATGCATTTACGTGCGTTATCCTCTACTTATATATTACATACTTAAATATGGCTATATTACGTAATTTTTGCATCATGTAGGCTATTTGTCAAAACTGCGACTATTTGTGAAATTAGTACATTTATAATATTAGTGGCTATATTATATAATTGCGTCACTTAGGCTACATGGCAAGTTTGTTTCAATTTGTGATTATTTGTGCAAATTAGTAATTATCTGTGATTATTTATAAATAATTGTATTTGAGTTTATTTAATGATTATCAGTGCATCTTATATATATATATATATATATATATATATATATATATATATATATATATATATATATATATATATATATATATATATTATTTTTTGTACCTTTAAGTTAAATATTGACCAATTAAAAGAAAGTGTCCAAATTTCTTTTTCTTATTAATTCTTCCATATTTCAAAATTACTACCATAATTCTTTATTTATATTTATTTATTTTTATTTATTGAATTACATTTTCCTTTGAACCTAGACCAAATTGTTAGCCAAATACACCCTTATTATTTGAATTTGAAATCCTAAATTTTCTTCCTAATTCTACCTTGAATCTGGACCGAATACAGTCCAAATTCATTATCACTCCTAAACCCCATTTTTAATACCAAATACATCACTCCCTAATCTCCCACATTACTTCCCCAATCTTCTCAAATCCCTCCAATCACTCTAAAAATCCCAACAACTACTTTCTTTTGAATCCTTTTATTTGATAATTGGGTTTTTCTACAAAAAAAAAAAAAGGATTATTAGCCAAGGACAGTACACGGCAGACCCCACTTGGGTTCTCTTTGTCTTCTTCCCCACCTATCTCCTTCTCCACAAAAAAAAAAAAAAAAAAACACCAACTTCTCCATACCCACACCCCACACAGCAGACCCTACGACTCCTTTTTCTTCTTCTTCCCCACACCTCTTCGATATACACAAACCCATACAAAATCACACCATTCTAGACTCCCTCGGTTCCAGACACAAACATCGCACACACAGCCATCTTCCCCTCTCCTTTACATACACCAAACACCACCAAATCCATACACCTAATCAAACAGAAAACCAGTGAAATTGGGGCGAGAATTACAGATCGAGAACAGGGAGTAGCAAAAATGGGGTTTCAGATTGGAAATGCCCATCCCTAAATCTCTACTTTTTGTCTTTATTTGATTTCACTGTCGTTCTGATCTTGTTCTTGAGCGTTGTTAACAGGGGAGTTAGGGGGAAGTGGAAACGGGGTTGTAGCGACACCACCGGTGTTTCATAGAAGGCGGTGGTTGTTCCCCTGCTTTTTCCGTCACTGTTGCTGGTGTTCTTTTGGCTATTATGATCTCTTTGGTGTTACAGGGACAAGTTGTTTGGTTGATGTTTTCCTGCTATTGGCTTCGCCGGAATCCGCTGTGGTTCCTTCAACCGGCAATGCTGCAGACCTCTGTCCTTTTTTAATGATTCTGTTCAACTTCATTAATTGTGTATGTTTGCAGGATTATTGAGCTTGTGATTTCACTGGAAGAATGATTTGCCCGATCTCGTTGTTTGCTGCTAATTGTTTCCTTTGGAGAATTTGTTATCTGTAGATGGTTTCTTTTAATTTATCATGTTGACAGGCTGTGCTAATTTGCTATATTGATTCGCTGTTATTTCGTTGATTGTCTTTGACCCATATTTTATGCAGCTTGACCCATTTTGCAGTTTGACCCATTTATTGTGCAGTTTGACTCGTTTGTTTAAATTGTGCAGTTTGACCCTTGCTACTGTCACCAAACATGCGGGTTACGGTTGAAGATATTGCATTTACTAAAGGCCTATGAAAATATATATTTATTTGAGGCCTACACAAGGAATTGACGGACACACAATGAATTAACGGATGCTATATCAACTATGGCCAAGGAAAATAATTATTTATTTGAGGCCTATTTTGATTAAATTGAACATGATACTACACTTGAACGATCCGTTCCCGTGTCCCTAAAACAAAACAAAAGGCTATGATGACGTGTGTGAGCCGTTATGGAGTGGTAGGACCGGTACTTGGCATGGCAACACGACGGCCGGCGTGTTTGCAGCCGTACCGACGTCCCTAACCTCCACCCAATTCATACACACCTGAGCCGACACTTTTTTAAAAAAAATCCCTTTCTCCTTTATTTTAAAATTATTATTATTTTATTATTATTACTATTATCATTTTTGTTGTTATTATTATTATTATAATTACTCTTATTCTTATTATTATTATCATTTTCATTACTTTTAATATTGTTATTATTCACTTACTCATTTCTTTAAATTTTGCAAGGTAAAATTGGATGAGAGACGACAACCTGTTTTGGAAGAAAACAAAAACCCTTTTATTATTATTATTATTATTATTATTATTATTATTTTATTCTTAGTAGTTATTACTATTATTATTTATTATTTATTATTATTGTACTAATTCATCTTCATCTTTTTGCAAGGTGAAATTCTCCAAGGAGGAAGTCATTAGTAAATCACATTTTTTATTTAATACTATATGCATATTTTACTAGTCATCCAAATTATTTGTCTATTCTTAGTTACTTAGTTTATTTGCTTAGTTGTTCTAGTTTGAATCCCAATTATAAGTCCGGCCGGTAACCACATTTGGTGGAGCTCGAGAAGTGCCTAACCCCTTCCTCTCGAGTTAACTTGAACCTCTTACCTAGAATATCTGGTTCGTAGACTTAAGTTTCGGAGTTAATTATAAAATTAGCTAGAAACAAAATAGGTGCCCTAATACGCCTAGTTAAAATATGTTAGGTGGCGACTCCAACTCTTTACCCATGAGTTACCCGCTAAGTCGACCCTATTTCGAACTTTAACCGGTTCGGGTAAAAAATAGGATGCGACAATAGGTTGTTGGAACTGATTTTCATAAGGATCAACTACTATGATTTGATTTGGCAATGGTTTAGTAACATTCACCTCAACCAGCATTCTTGCAAAGGATATCCTAGTTTGTTTTGATATGCACTCATCAGCAAACAAGCACTAACAATTCTGCTTAGTGAACTTACTCCCGAGCGGTTCATGGGTAACTTAGGAAATTTCACCCATAGAGGAGTATCAGTCAAAAACTCTTCAGAGAAGTTAAATTTTGTATTCCATGGTTTGATTATCACAGGCTTATTGTTAACAGTGTAAGGACCATTATACAATACCTCCTGCATATCCTTAGCACTTTGGAACCTTACCACAAAATAACCTTATTCATGAGAGTAAATATCTGGCTCTGCATTCATTGTCCGGGTCTAATTGATATAGTTTTTCATATAATTGTATCATGGTGTTCCCCTAGGACATAAACAATTATTGCTCTTTTCCACTTTTCTGTTTCATGTTCTACTTTATCTTTATCTAATGAAACAGTTATTTGCCCATTTACTAATTTCAGTGGATCCAGCTGTTGATCCCCCTTTACTTTTCGTCACTCCTGAAGAACCAGCTATCGATTCCCCTACATCTTTGTTTGGGGGAGTCTCTGTTTCTTCTGCTGTAGCTGATTTGTTTCCTTGCTTTTGAGCTAGCTGGTGTAAATGTCATCTTAGCTTCCTGGTCCGGACTAACCGATGGTACTCTTGAGCTTATTGAACTTCCTATCGAAAGTATGCGGTTCTTTGGTGGCCTTCCTCGACGTCCTCCTCGCCCTTCGGCCATCGATGTTGATCGGCACACGTTAGGCTAACTTGCACCGAGGACATGAAGAGAGAAATTTTTTTTTTTTAATATGCATTAAAGAAACTTCGGTTTAAAATTTGAGGATATCTTATTCTTAAATTCATTTAGTGGCTATTGGTGCATATCGCCCATGTTTAAGTTCTTGTTAAAATATAAATACTCTCTATATTTCGATTTATGTGAACTAATTTCTTTTTTAATCCATTCCAAAAAAATGACCTCTTTCTAAATTTTTAAAAAAATTAACTCCAAATTTACCACTGTATTCTTAATGAGATAAGTTACAGTCACACGAATAATAACGACTTATTTTAGACTATAAGTTTCACAAGTCTTCATTTCTTTATTAAACTTTGTGTCAAATCAAACCAGTTCGCATAAATTAAAATGGAGGGACTATATTGTAAATATTGGCTAATTTATAAATACCAACCCTAAGAGTAGTATTTGTGCACTTATAGTTTGAATTTGTAGCCACTTTGTAGGGCGTTAAAAGAGAAATAGACATCAGTTCAAAGTTCAGAAAATTTTGAAAATAAGCCATTTCTTAAAAAATACAAAAAATTTTGAAAACTAGCCACCAAAAATTCATAAAATTTTCTTGTGACTTTGAATTGAACTCCAAAAGTTTTATGAAATTTAATTAAAAATCGCAAGAAATTTTCTAGGAGTACAAAATATGGAGCTCTAGGAAATCTTTTTGGAACTTTGAACTAAACCCAAGGAAATATTCATGTATTTTAGTTCAAATTTTTAGAAAATTTTCTATGGCTGGAATTTAAAAAAAAAATCCCGTGTTTTTAAGGTATAGCTATTTTTCTAAAAGTATGTAACTGTAGGCTGTTCCTTTTTGAGCGACTTAAAAACTGGCTAATTGTCCAAATTGTCCGCCACATAGCGTCTTGAGGCCGATTTTAAAGCTTATGGATGAAGATGGCCAAACTTCGTAAAAATTTTGCTCAGCGGCCACTTTTAACACCGGTATTTGGTTTGAGGCCACTATTTTCTTTGGTCTTACACTAGAGGCCACTTTTGGGCCTTTAATAAATAAACATTGACTTAAGTTCTGATCATTGACTGAAGTTCAGTCCATACGACCCCTGGAATGAAGTTCCATCTTTAAGGACTGAACTTCAGTCCATATGGCCCTGGACTGAAGTTCCATCTTTAAGGACTGGACTGAACTTCAGTCAACATGGCCCTGGACTGAAGTTCTATCTTTAAGGATTGAACTTCAATCCATATGGCCCTGGACTGAAGTTCAATCTTTAAGGACCGAACTTCAGTCAACATGGCCCTGGACTGAAGTTCTGTCTTTAAGGAGTGAACTTCAATCCATATGGCCCTGGACTGAAGTTCTATCTTTTAAGCAAAAGTGGCCACAAACTAAATATTTTGGTATTAGTGGCATGTGTCCAAAGACCAATGACAAAAATGGCCTTTCGTGTACTTTCCCCCAAACTTCTCCATTTACAGATGCCAAATGAATGCGCACAATTAGATCACTCAAAAGTCGCTTATAAAAAATTACTAGATGGTAATAGCAAATATGAATTGGTAATATGCAAACATTGTAAGCAATATATATATATAATAGGTAAAACTGCACACTAACACTGTGTAAAAAAAAATTACATTCCACATGGCATGTTGAAGTTGATAGAGGTTTATATCTTTAGGATTTAGTGAAGCCTTCTTGTGGCTAAGAACCATTGAAGTTGGATAGGACTTTTATGGATGGTCTTTCAAAGGGCCCCTCCAGTAACCTTTAGTTAGATGCTCTAAAAAGTAGTGTAATTTTCAGAGGTAAAAAAATGTGAAATAATCATAATTCTCCTAGCCATTTAACCACATGCATTATTGGAGTAAAAACTAAGGACCAGTCTATCTTAATACAAACGTGCCGTTTTTACTGCTCGAATCCGAAGACAATTTTACCAGTTAGTTATAGGAGTAGTTTATATATATTTATGGTTTAACTAGTGTCTTTTAACCATAGATATCGGGTATCTAGTTTACCAACTTTTTATGATTTAACCATTCAATATTCGATATTAGTAATTTGAATTAGTGTCGTCTAAGAGGAAGCATTTCTTACAAAAAAAAGTTCTTCATTTTAATAACTTGAACCACGCCTTAATTAAGGTCGAGAATATCATCCACCCCACCAGCACGCCAATTAATTTATTTCTAAAGTGGAGAATATATGCCCCACAGTAAGTTTGAAGCAGTTGGTTTCCCTCTCTTTCCTATCTTTTATCTTCACGACTCGTGCACGAGTGAGGTGGGGGGGGGGGGGTGCTTTATCTTTTTGTTTTCTTTTGGTTTCTGGTGGGAAATAATCAGGTAAATGATGATGAAATTGTAGCCTTTGGTGTTGAATATAAGATTTAACGGATATGGTAATGTAAGTAAGCTGGCACCACAGCCACCTTATATTTTTCAACATATTTTATTCACCACTCAAATAACAAACAGATTACACAACTCGAACGAGTCATTGTGTGTGTGAAGGAGGAAGAAGAAGCTGAGAAGTATGGCCATGGCAATGGCTCTTCGTAGAGTTTCATCTGCTGTTGACAAACCAATTAAGAGTCTCTATAATGGTGGCTCTCTCTATTACATGGTCCGTCTTTCTTTCTTTCTTAATCTTGAAATTTTATTTTTTCATGTTGCATGTTTTTGACATAGCAATTCAAGATTTAAACTCGATCGGTTCAACTTTAAGGTTCGTAAATAATGACTTTCCACGTATATGTTATATGTCCAAAATACTAGGTTCAATTGAACCATAGTGCATAGGCCGCATCTACCTCTAGTTGTGGTGTTTAGTAGCGAAGCCAGGAATTTTGCTACGGGTTTTTAGTTTTATTACTATATACAATGTATAATTAAGTAATAGTTGAGCTATATACATATTATAATCTTTTTGGCAAAGGGTGTTTAACTGACCACCTTTGAGTCCATGCGGCTCTGTCAAGTAATGAAGCCACCCTAGTCTAAGGGGTGTCAATTAATACCCCTTTGTCAGAAAATTTCATTGTGTAGATAGGTTCTAAAAATACATATGTTTGCTGTATATTGAATTCCCTAGGTTCTTTATGTGCTTACTTTATAATTTGAATCCCTTAGTGAAAATCTAACTCCACCACTGTTAATTTATTGGAGGGTTATGTTAATTTCATTTAATGATTGCAGTCATCGTTGCCTAGTGAAGCTGTTTATGAGAAGGAAAAAAATGGTGTCACGGTAAGCTTGTGAATTGTTATGAATCTGAAGTTAGATTTGTCCTCTTACTTTGTATTTTTCTAACTTGAAAACCTGGAGTTTCAGTGGCCAAAGCAGTTGAATGCTCCTCTAGAGGTTGTTGATCCAGAAATTGCTGATATCATTGAGCATGAGAAAGCTCGCCAATGGAAGGTTCGATCTTTTCCCTTTTCCATGTATATTCTGTTTTTTTGTTGCATCAGTACCTAGGCGAATTCAAGATTTTAACTTGGTGGTTCAACCTTTATGGTTCTTAGCTCTTAACTCATTCTACGTGTCAATTATGGGTTCAAAATTTAATATATGTTGAATTTTAGCGGTTATATATATATATATATATATATGTATAGATAGATAGATCTTTCCTGAGTCGAAAATACTATTTCAGTTGAACCCATTCAACTTAATTGGTTTAACATTTTTGGTTCTTAGCATGAACGCATTGTGCTTTGAAGTTATGAGCAAAGTTTAGTATTTGTTGAAATTTCAGTGAATTTTTCGCATGTCTATCTGTCTTATTTGTTGAAAATACTGGAGTCAGTTGATCCCATTCAACATGAGCTTCATCCGTCTCTGTATCTAGTCAAATCTGTCTTCAGTACACGTTTCGTGGTCAATCTCAGATGAGTGTAGTTTTCAGATTCCATTGGAGCACTGTATTTCCGCTCCACCCCATAACCCCCCTTAAAAAGAAGTTTAAAATGTCTGCAGATCGAGTTATAATCGAATTTGAAGTCTAGAAATGACCGCATGTCAATTAGTAGCAAGCTGGACATTTGAACAATTAATAATCGAGTCCATGTGATGTTGTTTTAGTTTCTCATTGAATGATAAACTAGTCTTTTTTAAATATTTTTTAGTTTAGCAGGTTGGAAATCTTCGCTTGTTTATTTCTTCCAATCTTACGTTAAAATATGATGCTTTGGAGCTTGCTACGATGAAAAATTCCCTCTTCCTTTGGCCATCTATTTGCAATATCATCCACTTCTATTGGTGCTATCTTCTTTCATGTAAAATGCAATATTGCAGTTTGGCTTGGAAGCTGATACTTAATATCTAACAAGGGAAAAATTCTACTTGTAGGGACTTGAGCTCATTCCTTCAGAGAACTTCACTTCTGTGTCTGTAATGCAAGCTGTTGGATCTGTTATGACAAACAAGTACAGTGAAGGATATCCTGGGGCCCGATATTATGGAGGAAATGAGTACGTTGAGATGCTCTAAATTTGTTCCGTGTTTTCCCCAACTATTTTCACGTCGAAGTATATTTTCATCAACTATTATGTATCAGCCTCCATATATATTATTCTGAAAGAATGAGTGGCTCTCCAGGTATATTGACATGGCAGAAACTTTATGCCAGAAACGTGCTTTAGAAGCATTCCGGTTGGATCCTGCAAAATGGGGAGGTACTTGACTAATTAACTTTTGGATAGTCCTGAAATAAAAGTTTCAAAAGTTTCAGGCAATTAAAATACTGTACTCACCTCTGATTAACCTTTCTGATGCAGTGAATGTGCAGCCTCTGTCAGGATCGCCCGCTAATTTTCATGTTTACACTGCATTATTAAAACCTCATGAAAGAATCATGGCCCTTGATCTTCCTCACGGTGGACATCTTTCTCATGGATATCAGGTGCTTCTATTTTTTATTGTTTCCCCTTCTATGTTTTCCTATCTGGCTTCCAAAGACCAATATCACAGCTTAAAACTGTAAACACATAGGAAGTGTGTTCAGTAGATTTGGCTTGAATACTTAATGCTTTCCTGAATGATTAGTGGTTCTCGGAGATCCCTTTTAAGTAAAATTGGTTATAATTTTCTTTGTTTTCTCTGTCATCTTCTTTAGCCTTCTTTGTGTGCATGTACCAATTATATGTAGCACGTAGCTGGAGTAGGAGTCAGCTACTGTCTTCACCAAAACTTTACAATTTTCTACTTTTAGCTCAGCCACTTAAAATTTTAATTGTAGTTCTGTTATGTATGGTTTGTCTTATGTTATGCTTAAAAATCACAGACTGATACGAAGAAGATATCTGCCGTCTCTATATTTTTCGAGACTATGCCATACAGACTGGATGAGACCACTGGCTATATTGACTATGACCAGGTACTGCTACCTTATTATGCTTCTTTTCATTTCTACCCTCTCTTCATAGGTGATCAATTATTGTGCATCCAATGGGCTGATCTAGAGGTTCTTTTTTTCTTTTTTCCTATTCTGGTGGAGGCAAATTTAGGTGAAAGTCTTTCAGTTTTTCTTCTTAGGAGGATTGTGGAGAGGGGGACAATAGTTCACTAATTATATCTTTCTGAAAATTGAAAATGAAGTAGAGCCTCTTACACTTCTCATACCCTATATGCTGTTGCAGTTTGTCTGGCATAAACTCCCTTTGTCCATTGAAATTTAATGTCCTGAATGATTTTAGGTGGATTTCATTTTACAGATTCTTCTGGCTTTCCTGTTTATTAAATGCAAGCGAGTTTTCATCCAGTTATATTAGGAAATATGCAGAAGAGATATGAATATTTAATCTGTAACAGAAGTGTCTAAGATCTACAAATCATCTACTATTTTTCATATATTGAAGATCTGCAGAGCATCTAGTAGTGTTCATCCTTGTGACATTGTATTTGCAATATTGATGCCTCTCCTACTGAACCTTTTCCATGACTTGTGCTTTATCTTTGCAGCTTGAGAAAAGTGCCACACTCTATAGGCCAAAGTTAATTGTTGCTGGTGCTAGTGCTTATGCACGTCTTTATGACTATGCAAGAATCCGAAAGGTTAAGTTCACTAGATTGTTGTTGCAGTAGTTATTTTAGTTATTTGCACCAACTATGAATGATTTTGACAGATGGAAATTTAAATCCTGTCTGTTTTTGTTAACAGGTTTGTGACAAGCAGAAAGCTGTCATGTTGGCAGATATGGCTCACATTAGTGGGTTAGTTGCAGCTGGAGTTATCCCATCACCATTCGATTATGCAGATGTTGTGACTACCACAACACACAAGTCCCTTCGCGGGCCTCGTGGTGCCATGATTTTCTTCAGAAAGGGTGTGAAGGAGGTTAACAAGCAAGGCAAGGAGGTCAGTATTTGAAGAGTTGACTTCAACATAACTATCACAATAATATTACATCGCATAATCTTTTAAGAACAAACAAACTTTTTCAGGCTCATTCTTCTTTGCTAGCCAATCTAAGGGACATACACCTAGTATCTGTTGTAACTGAATAACTTTTGGGTTCTTTATGAAGGTGTTGTACGACTATGAAGACAAAATAAACCAGGCAGTTTTTCCTGGACTTCAAGGTGGTCCTCACAATCATACAATTACCGGCTTGGCAGTCGCTTTGAAACAGGTTTCATATCTTTTCATCAAAATTTGTTGTTTAATTTGCAATTGCAATGCAACTGGCTTATAAGTTATGTCTTAACTCACTCTCGCAAATACTAAATCATGTCCCCTAGCCGATGATTGATGAAATAAGCCTTTTGAATCTGAAGTATTTTTCAGCAAGTGATTTTGAGAAACAAATAATGTTCAAAGTACTCATATTTGCCTAAACTCATTGCAATCAGTTGCTGTTATCGTTATCATATCTGGCAAATCTTGATATATTTTTTGACATGTGAGAACTCGTGAAGCAGCTATAGGTGTAGTTGACTGCACACTGAAACCAACGATTTAAAAATATGAAATAAGCATGACTTATGCTTTAATGTATCCGAAAGAAACTTTCTGGAAGAATGACCACCTTATAGATGGAAATGATTCCACCTTTTTTCCTTGTCCTGACTTCAATAATTTTTTTAAATCTCTTCATTTAACTCCTGGAGCTTTCCTCCTTTGTTTGAATTTTTCTTTATTTAAGTATGACAAGTGATGTTGATGACACACATTCTCAATATACTTCTATTCCCTATAAATTATTTCTTGGGTAATACGTGCTCACAAGGAACGGAAATGCAGGCAACAACTCCAGAGTACAAAGCTTACCAAGAGCAAGTCCTTAGCAACTGCGCAAAATTTGCCCAAGTAAGACATTTTGAAATATGTAATTTCCAATTGCAGCATGATTTCAATAATCAAGTATTCTATGTTCAGCCACCTATATATGGTTGAGTCATAATTCATGCAATGTTGATTTCCTTCGTTCTGCTGATCATTTCCAATCCTGCAGGCTTTAGCAGGGATGGGTTATGAACTTGTTTCTGGTGGAACAGACAATCACTTGGTTTTGGTGAACCTGAAAAACAAGGTAACATAAAACTTTCAAGCTCTGAGGACTAGAGAGCCAGTTCAGTCCATGAATTTGTTGAGAAAAACTTTTAGTTTAATTGATGCTTTGTCGTCAACCTAACAAATTAAGCAAGGGACTTGTTAGTTGTTACACCGAGCTCCCGCGTAACTAGATGAGGTATTAGTGAATGATTTTTCTGCATGTTAAACTTTTAGTCTGTTATGCTTTTACAGGGCATTGATGGTTCTAGGGTTGAAAAGGTTTTGGAAGCGGTACATATCGCAGCCAATAAGAACACTGTTCCTGGAGATATATCGGCCATGGTCCCTGGTGGTATCAGAATGGGTACATATTTTTCCCTGTGGGAACTTGTTTTCCGCTTTGTGGTTCTTTCCAAACAAACACTGAAACACTTTGTATGTCAGGGACTCCTGCACTCACTTCCAGGGGATTTATTGAGGAAGATTTTGTGAAAGTTGCTGAATTCTTTGATGGTGCTGTGAAGATAGCATTGAAAATAAAGGGTGAAACTCAAGGTGAGTGCACTTCCAA
Source organism: Petunia x hybrida (assembly GCA_037355625.1). Lineage (NCBI taxonomy): Eukaryota > Viridiplantae > Streptophyta > Magnoliopsida > Solanales > Solanaceae > Petunia > Petunia x hybrida. The sequence continues at coordinate 5,234,686 of JBBBVM010000059.1, read as the reverse complement.
CCGTTACTATTTATAATGACACAATCTTTAGTCCATAGACTACCATGACTTCTTACACGCTCATGAATTTCAAAGTACCGGCCGTTTCTTTTAGTTTATTAAGGAATGTCCACTTCAACTGTCTAATTCTTGCCAAGATGATCCTCTTCAGATTTTGTTACCATAGGAACTTGCATCATTTTCCTTTTGTTATTTCTTAACCAGGAGAATCCTCCTATGTTAATATATTTTTGCCTGTTATGGTTCCAGGGACAAAGTTGAAAGACTTTGTGACAACACTACAGTCTAGTGCTTCCATCCAGTCCGAGATTGCAAAACTTCGCCATGATGTGGAAGAGTACGCGAAACAATTTCCTACAATTGGGTTTGAGAAGGAAACCATGAAATACAAAAACTGAGAGACCGAGTATATACACAAGTCACAAGGTACATTGTTGAATACTGTAGTATTTTGCAAGTATAACTCCATCTTGGTGCGATCACCGGAAGTGCAATTGAAATTGGCCTTGGTGCTTTAGTTTTTAAATGTTGTAACGTGGAATCATTGAGACCATTTCTACATTTTGAGATTGGAGTGTTCCACATAGTGAAATGGCTTTCAAGGAAATTCATACTGGTATTCACTTAGGAAGGTTATATTTCAACTATGATGCGTGAAATAAAATTCTTTCACTTGAATACTATTGTTTCTAAGGGCAACACATTTCTGGGATATTTGCTTTCTCATTACAGCAAGCATACTTCTTCTCTTTTGCAGAGAAATTCACTGTCTGTGTATATAAGAGGCTATTTTTTTGACATTAAATGGAAAAGGACTTGCTAGTTACACATTCTATGGCGGCATTGAGCATTTGAATCTAGATTTTTCATTATGATGACAGAAATGCATGAGTGAGCATTTAGGATGATAATTGAGAGAAATGCAAGTCTGTAGAGTGTTCAACTGCTAATTCAAAGTCTATATGATGTATATTTTGTTTTATGATAATGTTCTATCTCCCTTCACAACTTCACAAAGTTGGTATGAATAAGTTTTCCTTGGTATTCAAGTTATTTTTGAGCTTGCTGCTATACTTGTCATGTGCATTAGATGTTAATCTTCCTTTATACATTATGGTTATTCTCCGGAGGCGGATGCAGCTCATACGCACCAGGTTCATTCGACTCGAGTAGAAACCCACAGAACTTTCAACAAATGTTAGATCTGAATCTGTAACTGTAGAAGTACTATGAGTTTTGCGCTAAGCACGTTAAAGTTAGATCTCATCAACTTCAAATTTTGGATCTGTCTATGTTATTTTCATGTCCCGCATGTCTATTTATGACTCATGTTTTCCCATTTGTTTTTGGATCAACAGGGACAAATGTTATCCAACTTCCTTAAGGTGAATGGGGTAGACATCGAAACTGTGGTTTGCTGTCAAGGATGGGATTTCATAATATAAAACTATATGTAAAATCCTGCAGTGTTTGTTCCCACTTTTGCCACTTTGTATATTTACTATTGTGAATCAACTGAGGTCCTTGAAACTTGAAAGCAATAAACTCCTGTTATCTCAGTACTTACACTCTAGTTTTCTACTGGAATATATGTTGGCTCATAGGCTTTTCTTTTGACTGTATTAGATAATATGTAGTTACCATTCAGGCGACGTGATAGTATAAAGTTTACACAGTCAGTGACAAAATATGCACATGCTACCATTTGGTATTGAACTGAGATCATACATTATGAAGATCAACATTAGAATTGGTAGGTAACTGAAGTATCATGAATCAGAAAATTACTCTATTTTGGAATGACTTGAAGCAGAAACTCTCATGTAGAGAGAAAATAAACCCTCATCTTTGCATGAGGGACTCATCGCTTTTGTTTAGTTTCCACCTTAATGGTGGGGTTGTAAATCTCCCTTCCCCATTCAGGTTCTCGTATGTATTAAAAAAAAAAAAAAAAATCCACTTATGATGCAGATGATGCAGAAAGTTAACCTAATTCCGACATGAAATTGATGGACTTTTGGTGCGAAAATACTTTGTTACAGAAGTTTTTAAATAGGGCTATTTACAAATATATACAATCCTAACACCAAAATTACAAAAAATACAACATTATTCCACTTTACAAAAAATACCAATATTTTTTTACACATTATATACAAAATCAACAAAACTAACAAATTAGGGTTCCTCCTTCTTCCTACTGCCCCCATCCCCTCCCCCCCACTGCTACCACCCCAGGCGGCGCCGCCGCCTAGTCACCGCTGGCCGCCGCCATCCACCACCGATTTTTTTTTTTTTTTTTTTTTTTTTTTTTTTTTTTTGTGTTTTTGAATCTAAAAAACGAAATACACATATAAACATTGATTTTTCTTTGAAATTAAAGTTGGAAAATACATATAAACAAAAATACATGTAAATACACAAAAAAATTGTGTTATACATACACTAAACACACACATACATACATACACGGATCTACAGATCTACAAATGAAACATACAAATTTATGTGTGTGACATTTATTACTTGACATACATACAAAAATACATACAAAAAATACAAATAGATGCTCGGATATACACGTTCATACAGTGATATACACGTACATACACTTGTGTGCTGAAAATTATTACATGTATATACACGAACATACAAATACATACACTTGCAGATCTGAATTTGAATGTGTATATTCAAATGCAAAAAAGAAGGAGAAGCAGATCTGAACTTGTATTAACAAAATACATATGTATACATAAAAATACACACATATACACGTACAAAATGAAAAAAAAAAAAAAAGAAAAAAGAGGAGAAGATCGAAAAAGAGAGGAGTAGATCTGCTCCAATTCGCCGCGGTGGAGCAACGCAGCGGCGGCGACCGGCGAGGGGGGTGGGGAACGGCAGGAGGGTGGGGTGGGTGGGTGGGTGGAGGAGAGGAGAGAAAGAGAGAGGGAGAAGTTAGGGTTTTGGGTAGAGAGGGAAGAAAGGAAATGAAAAATTGTATATTTTGTAAAATGTGAAAAAGTGCTGGTATGTAGGGCAATTATTTAAAAGTATCGGTATTTTCTGTAATTAAGTGGTTTAGTATGTCAATTAGCGTAAAAATGTCTTTTAAATATGGGGGAAAATGAACCCGCATTCGATATTTATAAAGAGTGTATAGTATGTATTAATTAACAACGATTAAGTAAAAATAAACATCTATGCAAAGTTGCAAATACATGTATGATGTATACATCGTAAAAATTTTGCCCAGAGGCCACTTTTAACACCGGTATTTAATTTGAGGCCACTATTTTCTTTGGTCTTACACTAGAGGCCACTTTTGGGCCTTTACATTAAACACGCCTATACGTAAAAGACTAAATTACCCCTCATCTTTTCCGAATTGACAGGGTTTTTTTCAAAACCGTTCTTCTTCATCTACCCCTCTATTCATGCAACTGTGTCTTTACTTTTTCACTGTATGTTCATGCAAAAAACTGCTCAGTTTTTCATATTTCTCTTCACCGTTGCATTACGTACGTTGAATAACATATTTTTCTTCACCGTTGCAGTCTGAAATTTGTATTAGCAGGTATGACGTTTGTTTCTTTTTTGTATTTTTTTGTGAAATATGTGTTAAATTTGTGCTTGTTAAGTTAAGTAACATTTAAGTTTAAATTTGTATGTTTTTTCCGTATTTAGTAGTTACTTTTTATATTTTATATGTCAGTGATTGGGGTAAAGTTTAGTGTGTTACTAGAATGAAGTTTTTGATTGGGTGTACTAAAGTTGAGTAGGATTATTGGAATGAAGTTTTGAAGTGCTACTGATTGAAGTTCAAATCACATTTTATCGAAGTTCAAGTGTGTGTGTGTTAAAGTGCAGTGCAGTTCTTAAATGGTAGTGATTTGAAATTCAAGTTCAAGTGTGTGTGTGTGTGTGTGTGTGTGTGTTTGTTAAAGTTAAATGGTACTGATTGAAGTTCTAGCCACTTGGATAGACTTAAGTTCTATCCTCTGGATTGAAGTTTTATCCTTATGGACAGAACTTCTATCCTCATGGATGCACTGAACTTCTATCCTCATGGACTGAACTTCATTACCCTCATGTACTGATGTTCTTTAGTCTCATTGACTGAAGTTCTATTCCCATGGACTGAACTTCTTTACCTTCATTTGACTGAAGTTCTATTCTCATGGACTGAACTTTTTTACCTTCATTGATCGAAATTCTATTCTCATGGACTCAACCTCTTTTATCCTCCCATGTGTGTGTGTGTGTGTGTGTGTGTGTGTGTGTGTTAAAGTGCAGTGCAGTTCTTAAGTGGTAGTGATCGAAGTTCTAGCCTCATGTACTGAAGTTCCATACTCATGATAAGTTCTATCCCCATGGACTGAACTTCAATTTATATGTCCCTCAACTTCTACCCATCAAGTATTTGAAACTTCTGTCACTATAGGATTGAAGTTACTGGTCATATTGACTGAAGTTCTATGTATAAAGACTGAACTTCAGTAAATATGGCCCTGAACTTTTATCTCTATGGATTGAAGTCCTGTGCATATAATTAAGTTCTATCTATAAGGACTGAACTTCAATTGATATGGCCCTGAACTTCTGTCCTCAAGGACGTGGAAAGTTTTAGCCTCATGGACTGAACTTCTTTACCCTCATGTATTGAAGTTCTACCCTTATGGACTTAACTTCTTTACCCTCTTTGTTGTGTGTATGTGTGTGCGTCTGTATATTAAAGTGCAGTCTAATTAGTGGACTGAAGTTCTTAAATGGTACTAATTGAGGTTCTACCCATTTTGAGATTTTTGGTTTGAAGTTTGCTGCATTTGTTTATTTTGTATGTGCGATTGATAATTTATTTTTATTGTTAGCTTTTTGCAATATGGATGCTGGAATGGAAGGGAATCTAGTGTATCCATTTGAACGCTGGTTCAACATGAATCCATATTGGCAAGGGGAGCACAATTTGGATGATATAATTTCAAGGTTTAGTTTAGCACAGCATAAGAAGCTTTCAGAGGATGTATCTGGAAGCTTTTTGAGGTTGCAATCGTACAAAACTTCTATGAGGTTACTGCATTGCTTATTATTGTCACGTATTGTGAGCAGTGATCCGAATAGATTAAGTTTTAATATTTTTGGTCATCCAATACATTTTGGTCCTGAAGAATATCATCTTTACACTGGTTTGAGATTGTCTGCAAACCATGAAGAATTGTTTGATACACCTCCTATGAATATGGGTCAGAGGCTTCTGAAGCAGTACTTTTGTGGTAAAAGCAATCTTCAATTGGTGGATATTCGTAAGTTTTTAGTATCAATGACCACGTCATCTCTGGACGATGAAGATGATGCAGTGAAGATTGCAGAGTTTTATATTCTCCAGTCAATCATTTTGTGTTGTAACAAAAAAATCAGCTTGGTTGAAGTTCATTACTTGGATATCCTTGACCACAAGGATCTTTGTGCAATTTATCCTTGGGGGAGTATGGGTTTTGAAGCACTTGTTAAGTCTGCGACGAGACCTCTTAAAAGTACTGCAACTTCAATAAAAAATGCATACTATTATGTGTTGGGATTTCCGTTGGTGTTATGCGCTTGGTTTGTTGATTTATTTCCAACAGTTGGTTCTAACTTCTGTAAGGTTAAGAGTGATGGCTTTCCAAGGATGTTGAGATTTATTAGGTTCAATAATCCTCAGTATAACACTTTGGTTGAGCAGTATTTTCATAATGTTAATGTAAGTTTCTATATCTGTAAGTCAATAAGTTTTTGAAGTTCAATCTTTTTACTGAGCTTTATGGATTGAAGTTCTATATGTATTGCCCTGAAGTTCTATCAACAAAGTTCTCCTCTCATGAATTGAAGTTCTATTCATAAGGATTAAACTTGAATCTTTTTATGGTCTTGAACTTGTATCTCTGCACATCATTTTTACTGAGCTTTATGGATTGAAGTTCTATCTGTATTGAAGTTCAAATCACCTTTATTGAAGTTCTATCCTCATGGACTGAACTTCTTTACTCTGTGTGTGTGTGTGTGTACTTAAGTTCTGTACCCTCATGGACTGAAGTTCTATCCTCATGAACTAAATTTCTTTAGCCTTACTGAAGTTCTATCCTTATGGACTGAACTTCTTTACCCTCTGTGTGTGTGTGTGTGTGTGTGTGTGTGTGTATGTGTGTACTTAAGTTCTGTGTGCCATGTATGTGTGTGTTAAAGTACAGGGCAGTCCTAAAATAGTACTGATTGAAGTTCTATCCTCATGGACTGAACTTCTTTACCCTCATGTACTGAAGTTCTACCCTCATGGAATGAACTTCTTTTAGCCTCTCTGTGTGTGTGTTGTCCTGAACTTCTACCCATAAAGTTCTCCTCTCATGTATTGAAGTTCTATTCATAAGGATTGAACTTGAAACTTTTTATGGTCTTGAATTTATCTCTGCTCATCATTTTTACTGAGCTTTATGGATTGAAGTTCTATCTGTATTTCCCTGAACTTATATCCATGAAGCTCTCCCCTCATTGATTGAAGTCCTATTCATAAGGATTGAACTTCAACATTTTATGGCATTGAACTTCTATCTGTGCATATAGAAGTTTTATTCTTATTTTACTGAGGTGCTAATATATTTCTCATAGTTTCTTTTTTTATAGAGGTTTGATAAATTTAAAATAGTTCAAATTATACTGTCTGAGGAAGAAAAAAGGTCGGTGGAATTGAATGTGACAGATTGTACCTGTTGTTGCATTTAAACATTTAAAAGGAAAAAAAGTTGTTGATTTTGTTGAAGAGAGTGAGGATACCTGTGATGAGAGTGAGGATGATGGTGCTGAGAGTGATGATGGTGGTGCTAAGAGTGAGGATGATGGTGCTGAGACTGAGGATGATGATCATGAGGATCAGGATACTGGTGATGATAGGCAAGATGCTCCTCATGGTGTAGAGCTTGACAAAGATTTAGTTAATGCAATTGTTAAAGTGAGTTTTCAAGTATCATATGCGTTCATCTTTTTGTGTTTTTATTTTAATTGAATATTTTTATCAGTTCTATCGATTTTTTTTTTTTTTTTTTTTTTTTGCAGAAGGTGAATATGAAATTTCGGAAGTGGTTGCGTAGTCACCGACGGCGCATAAGGGAGTATATTCATGGTGTAGATAACAAGGTTGACTCTGTTCTTGATTTTATGAAGAAGTGGGCTAAAAATTTTGAGGAAAAGGAAGGAAGTTGGAGGAAAGATGTTAGTGGAAGAAGGGGCAAGGAACAATCTGGCAGCTTTGGTAATTCTGGAGTTGCTAATAGACAATTGGGGAAGAGAAAGTCTCCTTCAGATGTAAGAAAAGACTTCAGTCATGGCACTGTAGCCGGGAAATCAAAATCTCCTTCATATGAAAGACAAGACTCCAGTGAAGGCAGTGTAGTCAGGAAGTCAAAAAGCTGTTCAGATGTAAGAAAAGAAGTTAGTGGTGGTGGTGCAAGTCTAAATTAAACAATTGCATAGAGCGTCGCGAGGTGTGTTAGTCAGCAAAACGTCTAGACAATTGCATGAACGAATTGACAGTGAATTAGACATGTATGGTGAGTTGACTGGGGCACAGAAGGAGGTGCTTGAAATTCAATTGCAAGTTATAAGTGGAGACCTTGATCTGTCAACACCACGCTTGGTCCCTCAGGATATGATTTTGGAGAAATCAAGTGCAACTTCTACATCCATCCAACCAAAAACATATGACAGGAAAAGGAAGAAGTTGAAGAAACATAGTTCAGATGATATGCCTAATTTTAATTTACTGCCACCGACTCAAGAAAGTGGTAGTGGGGGTTCATCTAATGCTGAAGATACACCAAGGGCTGAAGAAATTCAGCAAGATATGTCAAAAAATCAGCAGCAGGGTATTGAGAGTTAACTTGGAAAAGAAAAAGGCATAATTCTGCAACAGGAGAGGACCGATGACGTTGAAATGGATAATGTTGACGTGAGTTATCAAGAATCAAGAGAAGAACCAGGAGAGGCTCTCAAAATTCTCTTGGACAAAGGGTAGTCGGTCAACGAAACAGCAGAAGAAGAGGTGATTTCGCAAGAAAATGAGATGTCTCTTGATGTCGTTATGGAGAATGCTGAGAGAAGTAACCAAGTTGAAAGAGATGAGGACATTACTGAAGATCAGCAGGCTCTTGCCTGTCAGTCAATTGATGAAGCACCCAAAGAAGAGGTTACGACACATGAACAGGAGATGCCTCTTGAGATTGTTATGGAGAATGCCCAGGCAAGTGAGCAAACAAGAAGAGAAGTTGATTTGACTGAACAACAGACTTTTTAAAGTCTTGTGGACAAACAACAGTCAGTCGGTATAGCGGGCAAAGAAGAAGTAATGACTCAGGAACAGAAGAAAGATGAGTTGAATGAAGAACGACAGGCTAATGGAAGTATTGTAGGCAAAGGTCAGTCAGTCAAGAGATGCTTACACAAGAACAGGAGAGGCCTGTTCCGATTGCCAAGGCAAGTGACCAAGCCCCTGAAAGTACTAAGGTAGAACAGTCGGAGCAGTAAGTTCTTCTGGGGAAAAGGGACCGAAAGCCCAGTCAGTAGTTGCTATCTCCATATTTTACCACAAGGACTAAAAAGAAGACAACTGACTGGAAGGATAATTATAGACGTAGCTGTCCATTCCACTACTTGAAGATTGATCCACAATTGTTGGTAGAGTTTCTAAATTGGTTGGATTTTCAAAGAAATGGCATTGAACTTAAACAGTAAGTCTATTTGTATTTTTATGATTTCTTGTCTGTAGTTTTTTAAGTTCAGTGCATAGGGGATGAATTTGAAAACTTATAGTTCAATCTCCTATGGACTAAACTTATTAGCCTATGAGTTCTGCCCCCTATGGATTGAAGTTCTGTGCATATGGACTTAAGTTCTATCTATAAGAATTGAAGTTCAGTGATAATGGTGCTGGACTTGTGTCCACAAGAATATGGAAAGTTTTGTCCCTATAGGATTGAAGTTCTCTGCATATTGAGTTAACTTCCATCTATAAGGACTGAACATCAATCTTTTGGCCATGAACTTCTATCTCTATTGATTTAAGTCCCACACATATGGACTTAAGTTCTATCTATAAGAATTGAACTTCAATCAAATGGCCATGGACTTTTGTCCACAAGGATGTGGAAAGTTCTGTCCCTATAGGATTGAACTTCATTGCCTATGATATTCTTAAGTTCATTCCTTATGGAAAAGTAACATGTTTTTGTATTTTGTATCTTTTTAATTAAGAACAACAGTGCTGTTTATCTACGCGATAATGATTACGACAGTGATCCATATCAGTTGGAAACAATCAAGCCAGACAAGCAGTGGTTTTTGGAGTTTGTAAATGTTGCCTACCCTATGACTGATAATTTTAGTGCATATTCTATTTTTGGTTTGTTCTGTGTTCGTTATTACTTTTCTGTGTGTTGACTAAACAGGTTCCTTTTTTTTTTTTGCAGCATATCGATATTGCTATGCATTATCTCAGAAAGAGGGCATGCTACCATTTGTTCCAATTTCCTCACACTCTCGATTACTGATATAGATTTTGATAGTTATATGTGCTCTGTTTATCAGTTAAATTTCAAAGGCAAAAAGAAAAGACCGGGTAATAAAATCTGGCTTGATGGTTTTGGATCGTATATGTGCAATTACCTTCATGGCATGGAACGGAGGTGTTCAATTCCATAGAGTGGAGTTGATAAACTCTATTTTCCATGCTGATTGCGAGCAGAACCTGGTGAAATAGTGACACATTACTTTTTGGCAGTCTTGGATATGCACGAGAAAAAAATACGTGTATATGATTCGATGGTTACCACAAAGAAACCATCAGCAAAAAAATTCGACCACATCAGGGGTTATGCTGTTATGCTCCCACATCTTTTCAAGTATGTCAAGTTTGGCCAGCTACATGATTCTTTTAAAGACGATAAGTTCAATGCGGCCTATAAAACTCAGTGGGTACTATCACCAAATCAACTAGATGGATAAGTCTTGTCATTTTTGTGCAAGTTTTAGTACAAATTAGATATAATTGACTGAATTTATAACCCCCTGCCTACTTATATGTCTTACTCTTTTTTTTGGTGCCTCATTTTTTAGGACTAGTTGTGGCGCTTTTGTAATATGGTATGCTGATCTACTGACCAGAGGTAAAGATGTTCAAGATATTCAACCAGATCAAATTCATAATTACAGGGCGCGGTTTGGTTGTCAGCTTTGGGCTCATGGCCTTGCAAAGGCTAGGAATGGATTTGAAACTCTACCAGAATTGGTTGACCATGATTATGGACAATATAATGAAGACATGTGTCAATTATAGATGTTTTTGTTTTTACCTTCAGAATTCCTAGCAGTATTGTGTAAAGTTTTTACGTAATATATGGTGAAACAGATATTATGTACAGATGAACAGATTATTATGCACAGATTTATGTAAATGCCATGTTGTTGCAGTGATATTTTAAAGCGTTAATATATTTTATCCATAAGGACTGAGTTCAGTCAATGAGCATTGGATTTCAATCCATATAGACTGAAGTTTTATCCTTATGGACAGAACTTCTATCCTCATAGATGGACTGAACTTCTATCCTCATGTACTGAACTTCATTACCCTCATGGACCTAAGTTCTAGCCACATGGACGGAACTTTCTTTAGCCTCATTGACTGAAGTCCTATTCCCATGGACTGAACTTTTTTTTACCTTCATTGACTGAAGTTCTATTCTTATGGACTGATCTTCTTAACCCTCAAGGACTTAAGTTCTATTCTCATGGACTGAACTTATTTATCCTCCATGTGTGTGTGTGTGTGTGTGTGTGTGTGTGTGTGTGTATGTGTGTGTTATAGTTAAATAGCAGTGATTGAAGTTTTAGCCACTTGGATGGATTTAAGTTCTATCCTCTGGACTGAAGTTTTATCCTATGGACAGAACTTCTATCCTCATGGATGGACTGAACTTTTCTATCCTCATGGACTGAACTTCATTACCCTCATGTACTGATGTTCTTTAGTCTCATTGACTGAAGTTCTATTCCCATGAACTGAACTTCTTTACCTTCATTGATTGAAGTTTTATTCTCATGGACTGAACTTTTTTACCTTCATTGACTGAAGTTCTATTTTCATGGACTGAACCTCTTTTATCCTCTCATGTGTGCCTTCATTGACTGAAGTTCTATTCTCATGGACTGAACCTCTTTTATCCTCTCATGTGTGTGTGTGTGCGCGCGCGCACGTGTTAAAGTGCAGTGCAGTTTTTAAATGGTAGTTATTGTAGTGTGTTTTATAAGTTCTGCGACTATATATGTAACAACACTTATTCATATATTTAATAGATAATTATGTTCTTATATTTTTTACTTTTTGTATATTATTAATTTTTTACATTTACGGATATTCCAAGTATACTCTTTTTTAATTCTGTCAAAGCAGAGAATCAAATGCAAGTGGCTAGAACTTCAATCCTCATGGACAGAACTTCTATCATCATGGACTGAAGTTCTACCCACATGGAATATGAGCTTCTACCAACTAGGATTGAACTTCTGTTTTCTATTTCAGTTATTTATCAAGCCTTACAGTTACTTGATGAGAGATGCAAATATATAAAATACGATTAGATAAAAATTAATACATAAACACGGTAGTTATAATTAGAACATAGATATATAGAGTACTCATAGAAAGTACATATTAAAACTACAAACGACTACTAGAAATTATTCAATTAAAATTGGATTCTGTGTTGATGCTCCACCATCATCATCATCACTGCTTTCATCATCATCACCATCTCTTTCACCATCCTGATGGTTTATGACAGAAACAACAAAAATAACAGATGGAATATCGTCGATCATCTCGTGCCATAGGTGATAAAAACGAAGTATATCCCCTATCCTGAAGCCTTTCTTAATAATCATATCTTTCCATCCGTTACACAACCTTGCGTATTTTCCAACTTTGAAGTTCATCTCATGTACATCATTATCTTCATCTTCACAAATTATGCATGTCATTCCATTTTTAATAGGCAGCCTCCGCTTCCAACTGTCTGGAAAGATCTAAAAGGAATAATATTTCACAGTTAATAAAAAAATCACAAAACACGGAAAAATTATACGAAAAATATAAAAAATACTTTGCTAATTTTTTTTAACATACGAAATCATCTCTATTAAAGTAAGATGGTGTGATTTTCTTGTCGAACTGCCCTAGTTCCTCCACATGAGTGTTTTCATCCGCCATGTCTTCTCTTCTAAAAAAAAACTATGTAGTTTATATGAGGAGATGAAGTCTCAAAAAACTTTTCCAGAGAATTATCATCTGATGAATCTTAAATTTCCTTATTTCCACACCCCGTGGGACCACAAAACAAATCCAGCAATTTTTAGGCGTGATAAATTTCAACATCCAGAAGGACGGCTTGCCAAGCTAAGGGCTATTTATAGTCACAAAGTCAGTAACTGCTAAGTGGATATGTATTTTGTCAAAAATACATTAAATGTAGTCAAAGAAGTTATATTTTCTATGGTCTTACAGTTTCTGTACGTTATTAATTATAGTTTTTGACTGAACTTCACTACCCTCATTAACTGAACTTCACTACCCCTCATCGACTGAAATGACAGTGCAGTTGTTAAATCCTACTGCGGTCATGTATTATGTGACTTGTGTTGGGATAGACTATAAAACAAAAGAAGAAAGAATCTTTAGGTTCATCCAACAGTAAAAGGACACTACACAAAAATACAGACTGTCTTTTCTATAATTATTGCAATAGAAATAGACCTCTTTATTATTGAAGAGAACAACCAAATAATTTCTAATTCTAAGATGGTAGCACTTATTGATGCAGTGTTGAGTGAATTGGATACTGAATCAGATCAGTTTGTAAGTTAATCATAGCATTTTTGTGTTTCAAAAGTGTTATTTTTGTCATTGTTATTATAAAATAACACTGTTTATTTTTTTTTTTTTTGTTGCAAAAGTTTTGCCAGTATTGTTGGCAATTATGTTTCCCAGACGTCATGTGCCAGCAAACTATAATTTACCGTGGTACTCATTTCCGGATGAACTACCTAAAAGTGGGAAGAAAAATGTGGCTTTCTAATGGATGAAGGGAGTTCGTTCGTAGTAATAATCTCGGAGTAGGAACTAGGATACTTTTTGGAGTTGTCGAATCCTCAGATCGTGTGGTTTTAGATGCTACTATTTGGCAGGATGTTATAGAACCTTTAAGTTCCAGTTCTAGTTCTAGTTGTGGGTCTGATGTTGAAGATGCCTGATAAGATAATATGTATGTGTTGTCTCTTATGTTTTTTTGATAATAAATTGTGACTTTTTTAGAATTTTTTGTTTTCAAGTTCACCAATGTTTCAGTTTAAAGTGTGTCCCATAATAAAATGCTGCAACAATGAGTTTGAACTTCTGTCTCTAAGTATTGAATATGATCTTCTATCCACTAGGATTGAACTTCTGTCTTTTAAGGTTGGATGCTTTTAATTCATGAGATCAAACTTCTATTCATAAGGATGGAAGCTCAAACTTCAGTGTTTTGGTGTATAGAATATTAGTTTGAGCTTTCTATCCACTAGGAATGAACTTCTGTCTCCAAGGATGGAAGTTCAAACTACATGGACTGAAGTTCTATCCACATGGATTGAACTTCTTTACGCTCATTGACTGAATTTCTATCCTCATGGACTGAAGTTCTACCCCACATGAAATATGAGCTTCTACCCACTAGGATTGAACTTATGTCTTTAAGGACTGAAGTTCTATCCTCATCTCATGGACTGAACTTTTTTTACCCTCATTGACTGAAGTTCTATCCTCATCTCATGGACTGAACTTTTTTTACCCTCATTGACTGAAGTTCTATTCTCATGGACTGAACTTCTTTTATCAACTCTGTGTGTGTGTGTGTGCGTGCGCGCGCGCGCGCAGCCCATTAGTGGACTGAAGTTGTTAAATGGTACTAATTGAGGTTCTACCCACATGGATTGAACTTCTTTATCCTCATTGACTGAACTTCTATCATCATGGACTGAAGTTCCTATATCCCAGTATTAACTTTTATCCTCGAGGACAGAATTTTAAGTTTAACTTCTATCCCTGAGGACAGAAGTTAAAGGCTGAACGTTCCTCCATAAGTATTGAAGTTCAATTAAAAAATGTAAATTCAGGAATCGTAAGGATTGAAGTTTTTCATATTGAAAGGCTAAAGTACTCTCCATAAGTATTGAAATTCAGTTTTGATGGACTGAATTTACTACAAGTTCACTCTTATATGGACTGAAACTGCTTCAAATTCAAATACTAGTATCAAACTTATTAAAAAATTATTAAAGAACATGAAATACCATCCAAACAAATAAAAAAATAAACTGCAATGCATTCAGAGTTCATATCTTGAATGTTGGATAAGAAACTATCAGCAATTTGAATATCTTCATGTATTTCTTCACCATCATTCATAGCCAAGCAGTTTCATTAAACAAAAAGAAGTTAAAAAATCAAATTAGTAGGAGGGAAATATTTAGTAAAAAAAAGTTTATGGATAATGAAGGAAGTAGCAGTACCTATATATCCTTGAATAGGGTCGGAGTACTGGAGTATTTGTGCATGAGGTTCTATCATGTCCTCTGATTTTGGATCGCCTATATTTGTTTGATTTGACTCGTACAGCCTCAGCAATCGAGATGTATCTCTTTGTTTTCCTTCTCCCTAGTTGTATTTTGACATTAGGAGTTTCTATCCTTTAGCTTTTCACGGTATCTGGTACATTCCAAGAGCTTTTGTGCCCTATCATATTCACCTCACCTTGATATGCGTTTAACCAAAACTCTCGTGAATACCATTTTGAGCATAACTTAGATTTCACCAGGCGTCTTTTCTCAATTCATCCAATTGCATGTACACATGGGAGTTCATCAGTCTGGAATTCAAGACAGTCACAGGTCCTATTCTTTAAGTCAACATTGAAGCTTTTTTCTTCATCTTGCACATTGAATGTTGTTGTACCTGTGGGGAATACCTATTTGAAATGAAAATTAATAACTTTTGTGAGTCAGTACATATAGTATTTAAAATCGGCTATTACTAACTCAGAGAAAGAGTTCATGAGTACAGTTCTAATGGACTGATTGAAGTTCAAATCATATGGACTGAAGTTCAATCTCACAAGGATTGAACTCCCCTACTTGAACTTCCTTACTGTTAAGGACTGAAGTTCTATTAACAAGTATTGAACTCCCCCTGGTGCCTTATGTATGTAAGTTCTATCCTCAAAGGTTGAACCCCCTCTCCCCTTTTTTACTGAAGTTCTATCCACAGTGATTGAACTCCCATACCCCCTATGATCTGAGGTTCTATCCACAGGGATTGAACTCCCCTCCTACCCCCTTATGATCTGAAGTTCTCTATTCACAGGTATTGAACTCCTCCACCCATACGATCTGAAGTTCTATCCACAGACATAAATAGGATATATAAGTAATGCAAAGGGGAAGAAAAAGTCCTGAATTTTCAGTCTACGTGGACTGATCTTCACCCATCTTTATCTGTATTTTTAGACACTATTAGGATTGCATATTTGGCGCGAGTCTAGTGCTCTATACTTACATTTATTGTGAAGGCCAGTTGAATCTTCTTGTTCATTTCATCTTCTGCCCACCATGATAAGCTATGAAAAGTCTCTTGAGCAGTAGTTCTTCTTTCACAAAACTATTTCTGCTTCTTAACAATGATTAAATCCAAAAGGCTTAAAATGGGCAACTCTCTTGCTTCGAGTAATGCAGAATTCATCGACTCAACCATATTTGTTGTAAGCATATCATATCGTCGCCTCGGTGAGTAAGATCTAGCCCATCTTTCAGGTGGTTCTTCCATTATGTAGTTGAATGTGTTTCTATCCATTTTCTCTAATTGGGACATGAAATAATGAAAGTCTTCACGCTTATAAGCTCTTGCAGCAGTTTGAAACAAACTTATCACTGTAGTTCTCACGTTCTTTTGGTTTAGATTCTTTTCAAAGTGGTAGATGCATATACCATGGTGGCTATCAGGATAAACTTGTGCAATTCTATGCGCGATTGATTTGTTTCTGTCCGATAGAAATACCAGTTCAGGACGAGTACCTATTGTCTTTCGCAGCTCAGTGAAGAACCAAGTGTAAGCTTCATTATTTTCAGAGTCTGCAATCCCATAAGCTAGAGGGAAGAGTTGATTATTTGCATCTTTTGCTACAGCAATGATGAGAACACCTAGATATTTCGCCTTCAGAAATGTTGCGTCTACTGCTATGACTGGTTAACAATACCTCCAACCGTCTATTGATGGCTTGAAAGCAACAAACATGTACATAAACCTGAAACGTTTTAAAATAGGACAA
Organism: Petunia x hybrida; assembly: GCA_037355625.1. Lineage (NCBI taxonomy): Eukaryota > Viridiplantae > Streptophyta > Magnoliopsida > Solanales > Solanaceae > Petunia > Petunia x hybrida. The sequence goes on along the minus strand of JBBBVM010000059.1, from coordinate 5,218,244 downwards.
AGTTAATTCTTAGGAAGTTTTGAATTTCCGTATAGGAATCAAACTCTCTTTTGAGAAATACTTACCGATTAAGACTGTCTATCTTTATGTTTGTGTGAGCGCTTGGATTTCTCTGTTTCAGCACATGCAAGTATGAAGGGAGTAGATGATAATGCTCATCAGGGCGTCCCCTAATTAATGCGTTTTCTGCTTGAATTGAACACCATGCCTTGTGATATCCTATTTCAACCCCGTGTATTCTTCTCATTTCGTTGACAATAAATGTTGGTCTAACTTCAGTTCTGTTGTCTCAGATGTTTTCAAGAAAGTATTCACTTATCAATGTTGACGTGGCATGTTTTTTATCAGCCTTCTTAATGTCAACGGAGCATTTATGTATATTCTAAAACTTAATTACCTTAAGCAGTGATGAATCTTTTATCCTTCTGGCTCGAATGTTCCAATCACAATTGGGATCGATGCATTTCAATTCATATCTCGTTCTATTTGATCTAATAACCTTGAACTCAAAATGCTCCTTGATTGCCATCTTGACAAAATACTTCATCATGGTTTCCTTGTTGTCAAATATTGAGTATGCTGCTACATCTTTCGATGATACATCTCCTGTTAATATCATCGCTGGAGATTGTTTCTGTTTTACCCTGGACCTTTTCCGTTTGCTCTTGGCAGATGAGGTACTACGAGGGCATTCAACTGTTGGCGCTGGTGACTAATATTGAGTATTATTTGTTTGCAGTGTCTCAACAATGCCAGGTGTTTTAATTGCTAGATTGGAGTCGATCTGCATTATCAAGTCTCCCTCTTGTTGTGGATGCTCTATGCATGGAGTATGATTATTTTCAATTGCTTGAATGCATTCGATCTGCATTATCAAGTTCCCCTCTTGGGGTGAAACTTCTGTGCGAGGAGTTTGATTCTCTAGCTTTTCAATCACGAAATGGCTATTCTTGAAAGAAGAATCATTCTTCAACAAGTGCATACATGTCCTTAGTTCTTCTTCTGTAGTTACAAGCATTCCTTTGCTCGAATCCATTCGAATGTCAAACCATATATTCACAGCTTCGGTGAAATGTGTTGCTTCGTAAATCTTGTCCATGAAAGTTCCGAATTCAATCATTTCATTAATAAGTAGAAGTTTTGTTTCATGATCCAAGTACATGTAATCTTTTGTCCAATTCCCATTGAAAGCAATAACCAAACAAACTGTAGCCATTCTGCAATGAATGAGTAAACCAAAATAATGTGTTAGTAGGGAAAGTTTTTATATGTGCTTAACTACTATCCACAAGGACTGAACTTCAATTTAAATGCCCCTCAACTTCTATCCATCAAGTATTTGAAACTTCTGTCCCTATAGGATTGAAGTTCTTGTCATATTGACTGAAGTTCTATGTATAAAGATTGAACTTCAGTAAATATGGCCCTGAACTTCTATCTTTATGGATTGAAGTCCTGTGCATATAAGTTCTATCTTTAAGGACTGAACTTCAATCAATATGGCACTGGACTGAAGTTCTATTAGTTAAGTACTGAACTTCAATCAATATGGCGCTGAAATTTTATTTCTATTGGATTGAAGTCCTACGCATATAAGTTCTATCTTTAAGGACTGAACTTCAATTAATATGGCCCTGGACTGAAGTTCTATTGCATAAGTACTGAACTTCAATCGATATGGCGCTGAACTTCTGTCCTCAAGGACATGGAAAGTTCTGTCCCTATAGGATTGAAGTTCTCTGCTTATTGACTTTAGTTCAATCCTAGGGATGTCGGAAGCTCTGTCAATATGGATTGAAGTTCTGGGAATAAGGATTGAATTTCTATTTCTGTTTATTTAGCTTTAAGCAAATATCATTCAAACTCATTCCTATTTACTATTCAAACATTCGAAATTTCATATAGACTGAATGTGTTAAAATTCGATTCAAAATCAACCGAATATATGTCAAGTTCAATCTAATAAACTGAATCTAATTCAAACTTACTCCTATTTGAATGAATTTTCAGTACTTAAGTACTGAAGTTCACGTGACAATGGAGATAAGGACTGAAGTTCAGTGCCATATCAAACGTAAAACTATTGAAATTTAAATATATCTGTCAGAAATTCAGTTCAGACGGATTGAACTTTGTTCAAATTCAGTTCTAACAAGCATAATGTGAAATTAAAACATAGAATAGTCATAGATTTTAAGCGAAATTGGTGAAGAAAATTGCGGAATCAGCAGCAGCAGCAAAGGTATAGGAACAGAGTAATAATAGACGAAGGAAAGTTGTTTATATATGATGGGGGTAATTTAGTCTTTTTAATTTTTCTATTATTAGGAGGTGCAGTGAAAGTGGCCACAAACTAAATGTTTTGATATTAGTGGCATGTGCCCAAAGACCATTGCCAAAAGTGGCCTTTGGTGCACTTTGCCCGTATACATCTATTAGCTTAGCGTAGTCAATATGTACACACAAGCTTTTACCTAAAAATATCCATTTGTCTTCAACTGTGGTTTAAAATTGTTCTACTCCGTCCGTTTCAATTTATATGAATCTGTTTGATTTGCCCAAAGTTTAATAAAGAAAGTAAGCTCCATTTGGAGATGAAACTTGGGAGTTTTTTTTTCAAAAAAAAAAATAAAAAAAAAAATTGTTTCTTTATAGAATTGTCCAAATTTTGATAGATATTGAAAACAAAATCTTCAAATTCTCAATCATTTTTTTGGAATAAATCTTTTTTCGCTCACAAAACTTCAACTTTTTTCAAACAAAATGTATGTCCAACACAATTTCAAATTCCAAAGATTATTTTTTTTAATTTGAAAATTGTGATCTAAATAAGCCTATGATTATAAATCATCTCATTAGGGGGTACAGTGATAAATTTGAAGATACATTGTTTCCGAATTAAGAAAAAGGGTCATTCTTTTTTTGAACAAATTAAAAAAGAAATTGATTCACATTATCATACTTCAAATTAGAGCTCCAATAGAGTAAAACCCATGTGAAACATCTTTCCTAACGAATGGAAATAAGATTATTAGACTCAAAATATAACAGAGAACAAAATTGTGTAATTTTGAATAATACGAGAACAAAATTTGATTCTTTTACCAATTGTTATTTGTTAAATATAAATATACTCCATTCATTTTTTACAATATCAAAGTGCTTGTATAGAATTACAATTCAACATTTTTTTTAAAAAAGAAAAAGAAAAAACAATTGCAACTGAATTTAATTTTTCAGTCACTTTACAACTTTCATTACAATACAAGTCCTTTTTTCACCACTACCCAAACTCACATTCTTCACATCCACCATCCTCGACTTTCTAAACAACTTCACCACTTCTGCCACGTCACCACCACCACACTCTTCCACATCCACAACACACGCGCCGCCACTCTTTACCACTCTCTCCATCTCCCTCACATATCGGGCCGGAAACAAAGCCCGTTCAAAGAACGGCCCGAATCCAAAATCAAACACACCATTTAAAAACGGCAAATTATGCGGATCCGCACGGCCCACTAACGGTACCGATTCCACAACCTCCACACCCGTAACGTCTTTAACCCCCATTTGGGTCAACGCCATAACGGGTTGACCCGACCCGGCTGAAATTACTAGGATCTTGGAATTGTTGGTGAAGAGAGCTTGGAGGGATTTGAATTGGGCTTTGTAAGATTGAACTGATTTGGTCCATGATTTAGTGGCCCAAATACGGTGGTTTTTTTTGGTTAATGTGGAAAAGGGACGATGATGGGTTAAATTGCAAGTTGATTTGGGGAATTTTTGGTAATTGAGGGAAGTTGTGGGGGTTTGGAGGAAATATAGGAAGAGAAGGGCTAGTGTTGCAATTATTATGGATGTGAAGGAGAGTTTGTTGATGAAAGTTTCAGTGTGTTTCTCCATTTCTTGATGGAGGAAGAAGAGATGTTAAAACGGTGTCGTTATGATGGGGATAATACACATTGGAGAAGAATAGAATTTTGTGAGGGGGAAATTTTTATTTTTTGTTTTGTTTATCGTTGTACTCCCTCCGTTCCACTTTGGATGAACCCATTTGACTTTGCACGGAGTTTAATAAAAAAAGAAGATTTTTGAAACTTGTGGTCTAAAATAAGTTGTAGATATTTGTGTGGCTACAAATTATCTAGGGATGAGTAAAAGTGAATATTTCTTTCCAAATTTAGAAAGAGGTCATTCTTTTTGAAACAGACTAAAAAGAAAATAGGTTCATCATTTTTGAAACGGAGGGAGTATGTACTCAATTTCTTTTTCAAAAGTGGTCCTAATGCCGTCCAAAGGAAGAAAGGACTAATAAGAATAAAAAATGTGATTTCATAATTCACAATAACTACTTAGTTCCTAAGGCCTAAGGGCAGTGCTTGTAAGTTTGACAAAGTATTTGAGCTCGGCCACAACACCATAATCTTTAACATAAAAACATCAAGTAAAATATACTAGAAATATATAGTTTTAAGGGGTCGTTCGGTTCACTGTATTAACATTTAATACATGCACAAAACTCAGCGTTAACTTAGCGCAGCGTTCGGTTGGTTTTTGTAAAATTTTAATACCCGCATAAAATTAGTGCAACGTTTGGTTGCATTTTTGTATATTCCGCATTATTAATACCCGCATTATTAATGCGGGAATCTATGTATTATTTTATGCAGGGTGGAAGGTGGTATTAATAATGTGGGTATTAATAATGCAGGTATTAAAATGTAAAATGACAAAATTAACCCTCATAATAATAAGGATATTTTAAAATTTTATTTAAGGAGTAAATAAATATTTTAAATAATAATATTTTTTGTTAATTTGTAATATATCAGTGATTCAAAAATAATACCTACGTTATAATATAATACCCACATTATTAAACCCCACATAACTAATACCCGCATTATCAATACCCACATTATTAATACACACATTATTAATACTTACATTACTAATACCCGCATTAATAGTTAATACCCTCATAAAATACTCCAACAACCGAACGACCCTCTATGGCATTTGTTTTCTGATGTTAGAGTGCGAGGAACCCTTTATTATGAGTCTAGGTACGCCTCTGATTGTAATTGACAAATTTACTCCGACAATATGTAAGAGAAATGTAGCGTATGTAAGGGTAGTGTTTATATTTAGTTCCTAATGATTATGTTTTAAGATCGGACAGAACTAAACATAAAGCGGACCATCTCACTAAAAAATTGGATTGTTAGACGCTGTCTCAAGTCTAACTTGGTCAACTTGTATTATCTCATTCTTGAGCTATTTAGATTTATCCAAAAGTAACCTTGGACCATAGGTTAGTCGGAATTTGTTGTATTTCCGATGGTCTTATACATCAATAATAGATCGACTACTCGCAGGGTATGGAGTTTGTTGAATAATAGTGATTGAGAACACTTTTCAACGAATGTTAGTTGCTCATTCCAACCAAGACAACTTTCAGACGTTCATTGAGGAACTAGGAATATTTCATCAAAGACAATCCCTTTGAGATTTTGCTGGAGTTGCCATATATAGCATTGGGAAGAGCTTGAGCGAATACAATGACAAGTTTTCCTCTAAGGTGGCATCTGAACTTGAATCTTGGAGCCTTATTAGGACTGCAATTATGCCCCTTTATTGATCATAAGGACTTAACTCAAATTTCACTCTATATCTCATGGCAGTACTTTATAAGTGTATTTCCAAAAATGTATCAGGTTTTACAATTAAATTTATATTTAGTTGAGTCTAAGGCGACCGTTTTATATCTCAATTCGATCGATTGATAAGCAATTTACGTTGACAAGTAATTAATTCTAGGGGCTTAATTCGAAGACAACACAAATACCGATCTCAAAAGATGCAGTTACGATATCAGTTTTAGGCAAACGATACGAAGGCGAAAATAACAGAGAAGATGGAACAAACGATGGGCTAGCACTTTATGATGATGCAGTTTCGATCAAATTCCTTATCGAATACAAATTACAAGTTGATGTTAATCAAGGATGAATACTTAAGTCTTAACAGATTCGACGACAACGTTAAATACGATGATGAATGAATGAGATAGAGATATGCTCAGTCAAATAATGCAATCGAAGAACAGCGATGGCAATTCGTTAAATATGATCGATACTAACAAGCAAGTTGACAGGTTATCTTAATCGGAAAAGCAATAATGAATTAACGAGATCGAAGATAGTAAACCAAGAATGAATAATGCAAGTAACGAACAAAACAACGATAGAAGAACAGGTAAATAAATAAATAAAGCGATAAAAGCTTATTGTATTTGAAGAATCGTAGGATGGTGCTTCAATGAAAGAGATGGATCTTCTTCCACGTTTGAACCAAGCCGCGATTGAGAATACAATAATTGCTGAGTACAGTAAGTTGATGGCAATACAAGGATAAAATATATCAATAAGGAGAAAGAATGTGGCTTTTTGAATGAGAGTAATCTTGTTTTAGATGAACGTATCCTCAAATGAGAGCGTAAGGCCCTATTTATAGGTTGAAATGACTGAGGATCCTAAACCCTAGTAGACTTCCACTTCTCCACGTTTCTCTTCCAACAGTTGCACGTCTTCATCCACTTCCACTAAATCCGCCAAATCTGTTCCGGTATTCTTGGGATGAGGATCAGCTAAGTTATCCATTATGACGTTGTCTTCGAATTTATCCGATCATAACGTTGCACAACCGATCGAAACCAGACCGAAGCAGCTTCTTTCCGATCTCAACGTCTTCGAAATCAATCAATGCCTCGTCGTACGATCAAGTCTGTTTCTCTTGTGATCGAACAGAAATCGACCAATACAGATAGTCCCCCCACTTGCCAAGTCGTGTGTTCGTAAAAACTTGGCAAGTGGCTCGAATTTTTAGCGGGAAAATACGTGGCACATTTGTGTCCCTCCATTTTGAAATGTCAAAATGTCGCCTCAACTTCCCATCGCCACACGTGTCAGAAATCGTGCAGGCAGCAGTTTTTCGACAGTTCCCAAGGCAATGATGACTCTTGCCTTATAAATACTAACTTCAAAACCGTATTACAAACTTTACAACTTCTGAATCTCTCAAAACTTTTGAAATTCTTCAACTTTTTAAGCGAATCTCTGCAACTTTGCTGTTGAATTCTGTCAACGTCTTCTCCAATTTCCCTATATTGTTCGCTTGAACAGTTGATTTTGACAATGTCGTCTTGTTCCCACAACATAGTTGACGCTGATACTACTCCCGCAGCAGCAGCTTCTGCCACAGCTCCACCGCAGTCCGGTGCGGTGGCGGAGCAGGCTTCCACTGCTGCTGGTCCTTCAGTGGACAAAAAGGGAAAGAAACGAAAAGAGAGGAAGGTGAAGGATTATGGTCCCAAAAAATTGTATTCAGAGATTCTTCAGAAGAAGTTCACCTATGAGAACGACTGTAAAGTTAGCGTTCAAAGTGAAGCAGAGCAAGGAAAAAAGAAGAATATTCCGATCGACTCGGTTTATTGTGCGATCACGCCAGAGTCGATACCATGAGTTCGGGAGGATTGTGGTTGGAAAGTTGGCGACATCGATGTGATGTGCCCTCCCAGAAAATCGACGTTGGCGACTCACGTCGAGGACCATTCCATAGTTTTGACATATCCTTTCACCATCGGATTCTCTCTTCCGGTCAATAACGTGATCGAGGAATTTTGTAAGATGTATAATATCTGCCTTGGGCAGCTTTCTCCGATGATATGGAGAACGATTGTCATTATCCGATGTATCGCAGAAAAGGCGGAGGTAGAGCTGACGCTTCGCCATATTCTTAATATCTATTCCCCTCGAGTTTACAAAGGAGGGGTGATAAATTTAGCCAAGCGAGGTCAGCGAGCGTTGATATCTGACAACGATGATGATCTCTGGGGGTGGGATCAACGCTTCATCTTTATTCCTACGAAGCAATTAACCGATCCTGGAAAAGAGCTGCTACCAAGTGTTTGGAATCGAACTCGTAAGTGCTTTGTTTGTTCGTTTTTTTTCCTTTCGAGCGAATTTATGATTTAGTAATCTCACACGTTTCCCAAATTTTTCAGCCGATGTGGTCGAGTTCGATCAAGTAGCTGATATCATACCGTGGCTGATAAGGGTGCTTGACAAAACGACCAACGATAAACGGGCTTGGAAACCGGTAGCGGCTTTGAAAAAGCTCAAAGCCAAAAACCATGGTAATTTTGAATCAAACTTATGCTGAATTTGCAGTTCTTTTCCCCTGATGCTTTTTGACACTTCAAATTTCTTACAGGCATCACTGGTGCTGGAGGTGAGCCAAGTGACGAGGAGGTTGAACCCGAAGGCGGAGAGAAGGTCGATGGCGCTCCCCTTCCGAAAAAGAAAAAAAAATCTTTTCAGGAGCTGAAGAACAAATACTTGCCCAAGATAGTGGTGGTGGAAAAGGGGCAAGGGGGCAGTTCATTGGCTGCGCCCCAAACCATAGAGGTGTGATCGCTGGAACGAGTTCAGCGATCGCAGCGACGAAACCCGCCGAAGGAACGACCTCGGTTATTGAAATCGAGTGAGAAGAGACCGGGGATGAATCGGGGTCTGACCGATTAGTGAATCGTCCCAAGAAGCCAGTTAAGGAAAGACTCCAAGAGACGGCCATTCAACTCAAAGTGGCCGAACAAGGAGATCTTTTCGTTGACGATTACCATCTTTCCCCTGTTGCCGAAGGCGTCAATTCGGGCTCAGGAGGCTTGCCTAGTAGGGAAGGTGCTCTTGTTTCTTTGGGCGTTGCCCCTGAAAGTCGAGGGGAAATGATTGAGGCCTTCGACCGCGAACTTGAGGAGAGGGATCCAATAAAAGGAAAAATGCCAGCTTTGGATCGATCGATAGCGACGATGAAGTCCAAATACGATGAAGAGACGGGATCGTCGTTTTTTGGTGTGGATCATTCCAATCCAATTGTACCTCTTCCTCGGGGCGAAGAAGCTGCTGCCTTCGCCGCTTTGGGAGAATCTGAAACGAGGGGTCGTAGATTGCTCTCGATCGAGGTGCCACCCAACGTTGATTTGCTTAGATGCCCAAAGCGGTTGGTGGATTACCTGTTCGATGTCATGAGACCGATGGAGCAAGCTCGGCTGAATACGCACGAAGACCTGAGTTTGCCTTCCCAGATTTCTTTTGGTGCTTTCAGGGTAAAATTCGTACTTAAAATTTTCTTCCTTTTCTTCCTTTTACTTTGCATAGATTTTTATGAACTTCAAATGTCTTATTTTCAGAACTGCATAATGGCGATCGAGACCGCTGATCGGATTCACCAGCTTCAGGATGGGGCCAAAGTGTTAAACCAGCAAATCATTCATCTCACTTCGGCTGGGGAGGAATTACATCGGAAGCTTAAAGCTGCAGAGGCCATGCATGCTGAACTTTTGGCTGACTTCGACAAGAGCACGAATGAACATGCTCTTCGTCAATCGGAGTTGGAATCCCAAATCCGGGCTTTGAATGCACAGCTGAGCGAACACGAAGCCAATTCTGATCTCAAAATAGCCGAACTCAACTCTGTCTTGGAGAGCAAAAACAAAGAGCTGGCTGACCAGTTCGAAGAATTGAGTGTTCTTCGCAAAGGCAATGAAGACCTAAGAGTTCAAGCTGATAGCTTGTCGGAGCGGAACTTGTTGCTTCAAAAGGAATTCGCCACCCTAAGGCACGACCTCGAGGAGGAGTTTGAAAAGAAGAAGGATCTGATTCTTGCATAATCAAGGCGCGATGTCCTTAGGGAAATGTTGGATCGAAATGTTGATGTTCCGACCGAATTGAATGAAGCTGTTGCCATTGTGCGACTGGCTCGCGAAGATCTTGGTCTTCCAGCAAGCACTTCCGATGAAGGTTCTGATGGCGATGAATGAGTTGTAAATGTTTTCGACTAGTTATTTTAGTCGTTTTTGAAAGCTGATGTAATGTGGTCGTATGACTGGCTATGTACATACACGTTTCATATGAATGAAATTATTTATCTTTCATTGCTGTATCGTTTTTTTTTAAGGTGATTTAATTGTTCGAAAATTTTGATGTTCGACGATAGTCGTTGATTCGAAAGAGATGATTGGGGCCCAATGCCTTAGCGCGTAGTGAAGAATGACGTCTCACTTTCACGTAATGCACTCTTCGAACATTTTTTATAAGTTCGGAATGAAAAAATTATTTAACACAATGGAAAATTTGGAATTGTAAAATTCGCTAACGTTTGAACCGATCACACGAGTCGAACAAATGTGAGAAGCTGTAAATATAACCAAAGTGTTGCATATTATTGAAGTGAGCCGCTAATGGGCCTAATACATTTTGGATCGCATGATTCGATCGATTACAAGATGCGGCCGTTTGAAGGCACAGACTTTTGATCACTATCGGATCGTTTACATAAGTCAGTTAAACGGATAACCATTAACTTCGAATAAAAGCGTCGAGGTTTTGGATTCTCCGATAACATTGAAACTTCTAGTTCGATTTGAAGTACGAACGAGTCCCCAGTTTGAGTGAACGTTGGAACTTTTGTAGAATTTCGAACGAGTCCCCATTTCGAGTGAACGTTGGAACTTTTGTCGAGTTTTGAACGAGTCCCCAGTTCGAGTGAACGTTGGAACTTTTGTCGAGTTTTGAACGAGTCCCCGGTGTTGTCTTCGATCGATTCCATTTCACCTTTCGATGGAAAGTCCCCGGTTCTAGGGCAGTCCCCAGTATCTGCCGATGACCCTCATGCTAACTCCATCCCCCCCCCCCAGTGTTTGGGTGCGAAGGGTGAGTAGCCGAACACTGGTCCTCGATTTCGATATCTGAAACGGAGTCATTGGAAGACAAAAAACCAAGAAAACCGTTATAGATGAAGACCACGTTAGAATGTTCGTCAGACTTATCGACCCCGATGGGAGCGTTTTGAGCTCAAGTGTTCGTGGGTGATGTTTGTCATCATTCGATTCCAACTATGCCTATCATCTAAAAGTGTTAGTATCAAATAATCAAATAATCGATTAAACAGCTTCTTCCGATGGAGAAAGAATGAAAATTGCGAAGTAAAAGTAAAAGGTGAGGATTGATGATACCGTAGAACCTCAAAAGTAGTTTTTCTTCAACTGTGTGATATTCCAATTGAAGTCGACCGGCTTGGAGTCCATTGTTTCGAGTTGGTATGAACCTTTTTCGATCACTGCTTTGACCCGGAAGGGTCCCTCCCAATTTGCTCTTAATTTACCTTCGTTGGGTTCATCCTTCTTTGGTCTTTTGATCTTCAGCACGTAGTCACCTACATTAAAAGATCGATACCTGATTTTTTTGTTGAGGTAATTTTCTGCCCTTTGTTTCTGTGCTTGTATTCGAACAAATGCCATGTCCCTTTTTGCTTCGACCAAGTTCAGATCTATCAGCATGGCTTCTTTGTTAGCTTCTTCGGTGGAATGGGCAAACCGAAGACTGGGTTCTCCCACCTCCACCGGTATTAGTGCTTCTGCTCCGTAGACAAGTGAGAACGGAGTCTCCCCGGTACTGTTTTTCACCGTTTTCCGATGAGCCCACAGCGCTCCGGGGAGTTCGTTCGGCCAATTGCCCTTTGAATCATCCATCCTTTTCTTCAAGTACTCGATTATTGTTTTGTTGGAAGACTCAGCCTTTCCATTTGCACTGGGGTGATAAGGTGTCGAGGCAATTTGCTTGATCCCCCACTTTTCGAAGAAAGCTGTGATTCGTCTCCCTACGAACTGCTTACCATTGTCGCATGTGATCTCTTTCGGGATCCCAAAACGACAGATGATATTTTGGTGAATGAACTTGGTAATCTCATGTTCACGAATTTTAGCCAAAGCAATAGCTTCCACCCATTTAGAAAAATAATCAGTAAGAATTAAGATAAATTTTACCCCACCGGGCGCTGTCGGAAGCGGCCCGACCAAATCTATTCCCCACTTCATGAATGGCCACGGTGACGTGACCGAATGAAGTGGCTCTGCTTGTTGATGTATGAGGTTGCCAAATCGTTGACACTTGTCACACTTGCGGACGAATTCTTTGGCATCATCTGTGATCGTTGGCCAATAGTATCCAGCTCTTATGATCTTCCGAACCAATGACTTGCTGCCGGAATGATTGCCGCACTCGCCTTCATGAACCTCTTTCAGCACATAGTTTGTTCCATCTGGCCCCACACACTTTGCTAAAGGGCCACCAAACATTCGCCTGTAGAGTTGATTTTCGAGGTGGCAATATCTTGCCGCTTTGGCTTTAAATGATCGGGCAGACTTTTTGTCACTGGGAAGGGTTCCTGCCTGCAAATAAGACAAATATTTGCTTCTCCAATCCCAAGTATGGTTAACATTGTTTACCTCTTTGATGCTTCGACAAAGTGGGGATTCGAACAAATGAACCACTGTCTCGTCGAGTTTTTCATCGATGGCCGCTGCAGAACCAAGGTTTGCTAAAGCGTCTGCTTCGATGTTCTCTTCCCTCGGTATCTGAGCTATTTTCCACTCCTGAAAAGAAGTTAGAAAATTTTGTACCTTTTCGAGCAGTTGTTGCATCCTCGGATCTCGAACGCAGAAATCGCCTTGGATTTGATTTACCACCAACTGAGAATCACTTTTGATATCTATTCGTTCGACTTTCAAGTCCCTTGCGATCTTCAAGCCTGCCGCGAGGGCCTCATATTCGGCCTCGTTGTTAGTCTTTGCATGTAATTTGATCGCGTACCTGAGTTTCTCACCGGTAGGTGCTATCAACAGGATTCCGAGGCCAGTTCCTTTCACGTTTGAAGCTCCATCGGTGTACATTACCCAGACTCCGGGGTCTGGATCTCTCATCATCAACTCTTCCTTCTTTGCTTCCGGTAAGATGTTAGCGCTAAAGTCTGCTACAAAATCAGCTAAAACTTGAGATTTTATGGCGGTACGAGGCTGATAAGTGATGTCGTACTCACTCAGCTCGACCGCCCATTTCATTAATCGACCAGAGAGATCTGGCCGATGTAAAATATTTCGCAATGGAAATGTAGTTATAACAGATATTGAATGACATTGGAAATAAGCCCTCAATTTTTGTGCAGCAGTGACTAGTGCAAGTGCTAGTTTCTCTAGGTGTGGGTACCTTGTTTCTGCATCTAACAGCGTTTTACTAACATAATAGATAGAAAATTGATTACCTCCATCCTCGCGAACGAGGACAGCGCTTACAGCGACATCGGAAACGGCCAAGTAGATCAGCAGCATTTCTCCTTCAATCGGTTTTGACAGAAGCGGTGGATTGGAAAGGTATTGCTTCAGTTCCCGGAGAGCCTTTTTGCATTCTGGTGTCCACTCAAAGCTTTTGCTCTTTCTCAGCACCGAAAAAAACTTGTGACATCGTTCAGATGACCTCGAGATGAACCTGCTGAGATAGGCTACTCGACCGGTCAGCTGTTGAACTTCTTTTCCGTTGTCAGGTTCTCGGGGATGCTTTCGATCGCCTTGATTTTGTCTGGATTTGCTTCGATTCCTCTTAGCGATACGATGAATCCCAAGAACTTACCGGATCCAACCCCGAACGCGCATTTCTCCGGGTTCAATCTCATGTTGAACCGCCTTAGTATCGTAAAAGTCTCCTCCAAATGACTTAAATGATTTCCCTTCTCAAGAGATTTGACCAACATGTCATCGATATACACTTCCATGGTTTTTCCGATCAAATCTTTGAACATAGTAGTGACCAGACGCTGATAAGTAGCGCCGACATTCTTAAGACCGAAGGGCATGACTGTATAGCAATAAGTCCCCATGTCTGTGATGAACGATGTCTTCTCCTGATCTAATGGGTCCATCGAAATTTGATTATAGCCTGAATAGGCGTCCAAGAAGCTTAACATTTCGTGCCCTGCCGTTGAGTCGATCAGCCTATCGATGTGAGGCAGTGGGGACGAATCTTTTGGGCAAGCTTTATTGAGATCGGTATAATCGACGCATACTCTCCACTTGCCGTTTTTCTTTGGTACTACAACAGTGTTTGCAAGCCATTCTGGATATTTTACCTCCTTAATGAACCCATTCATTAGTAGCTTCTCTACTTCATCGTTGATCACCTTCCTTCGGAATCCTCCATTGGGCCGTTTCTTTTGCTTCACCGGCCGATATTTTGGATCGACATTTAGTTTGTGCGTGGCGACTTTTGGATCGATTACCACCATATCTGCGTGGGACCAAGCAAAGCAGTCAGAATTATCCTTGAGGAAGGATATGATTCTTGCTTTTACTTCGGTATCCAATTCTGCCCCCATATAGACTTTCCGATCAGGCTTGTCATCGAATAACATCACTTCTTCTAATTCTTCTATCGTAGAGTTCTCTCACACATGGTGGAACCTGCGCGAAGTCGCCTTCGACTTCGGATTCCGGTAGCTGTGTTAAGGCGCACGACTGAACCGAAGTAAAGCTTCCGGCCAAGGGTCCCACTAGCTTACATGGTGAAACCTGTGCGAAGTCGCCTTCGACTTCGGATTCCGGTAGCTACGTTGAGGCGCACGACGGAACCGAAGTGAAGCTTCTGGCCACGGGTTCCACTAGCTGTGATTGCTACAATCGAAAGCCTTCCTTGACAGCTACTGAGTAACATTCTCGTGAAGCCTGTTGCTCGCCTCTGATTTCACGAATTCCCCATGGGGTAGGGAATCTCACAACTTGATGTAGGGTCGATGGGACCGCTCCCATAGCGTGGATCCACGGTCGACCCAAGATCACGTTGTATGCCATTTCGCCTTTCATCACTTGAAACAATGTTTCACTCTCCACACCTTCTACATAGGTCTTAATTGTAATTTCTCCAACAGTCACCTCGCTCGAGTTGTTGAAACCCGATAATACCGTTGAGCGAGGTACGATCTTATCACTCAACTGCAATTGCTCAACTACTCTTGTATGTATGATATTAACCGAACTGCCAGCATCGATTAATACCCTTTTTACATCGGCATCGTCGATCCTCATCGTGACAACAAGTGCATCGTGATGGGGATGGATCCTTCCATCGAAGTCAGAATCCCCGAACACAATCTCATCATTCACGTCGTCTCGTGTTCGCTTGTCTCGTGTGAACGAGACTTTTGTATACTTCTTCGTAGTGTATGTTACCCCACAGACACCATCTCCTCCGGTAATGACATTTACCGTCTTCCTAGGAGCAGGAGGTTTTGGTGGCTCATCATCTTTCTTCTTATTAAAATTGTTTCGTCCTCTTTCAGTCAAAAATTCGACCAAATGCCCCTTCTGCAGCAAGCTGGCCACTTCGTATCTCAATGCCTTGCAATCTTCCGTTGTATGGCCGAAGTCATGATGAAATACGCACCATAGATTCTCATCCCTTGTGTTTGGATTTGATTTTATGCGACCTGGGAATTTTACCACCTTATCACCCATCCCCTTCAAGTGATTCACTAAGTTTGGTGTCGATATGCAAAAATTGTACTCCGTCATTTTTGGAGGCAGTGGTCGATCTTTCGGAGCCGAGGATGTGTTCGAATGTCCCTTCTTCGACTGATTTTTCGAGCTACCAGCTTCGTGGTTGTTGCTCCCCATTCGAGGGAAACTGTAGGGCTCCCATCGTTGGTCCCTGTAGTTTCGCCTGTCATTCTCGACTCTCATTGTTGGCCGATCATAATGATAATTATTTTGGGCTAGCTGCAATTCCTCCTCCTCAGCCCTAATCTGTGGTTCGCACTCACGATACAATGCATCGAAAGTCCATGCATCGATTTCCCTGAGACGGTCCTTCAACTTCCATGCCTCTATCGAATCAGTGCGCAAGTTATTAGCAAAGGTCAAACATGCCCACCTTTCTTCGAGATTCGGGATATGAATCTTCTCATCATTGAACCGTTTCACAAATTGTTTGATAGTTTCCCCGGGCCGCTGCCTAACGTTCAAGATGTCTTCCACCCTTGGTGCTATCTTTTTCGCTCCAGTATGCGATCGAATGAATTTCGCTGACATGTCATCAAAACTCAATATTTCGTTTTCAGGCAACTGTAGATACCATTTCAATGCCGCTCCTTTCAATGTCTCGCAAAACTTCTTAAGGCTGACCGAATTGATCTCCTCCGAAGTCAGGTCGTTTGCTTGAACTGCGACCGAAAACATATCAATGTGATCCCTTGGATCTGTGGTTCCATCGTACCTCAAACTCTCTGGTAATTTGAAAGTTTTAGGAATGGGCAGTGGGGCTGCACTTGCTGGGAACGGACGCTTTGAAATCTATTTCTTAGCGACTTCGTCCGTCAACTTCGGAACACCTGGCAGCTTCTCCATAAATGACTTTACCTCACTGAACTTCTTATCCACTGTGTCATTCAACAAGGTCTGCATCGTAGCCATCATTCTCACCTCTGTCGTAACCGAGGCCGGAGCTCCCATAGCTGCAGCGGCCGTACCCGATCCGACCCCCGTTGCAAGTCCCCTTATTACGGCGCCCTGAGGAACCGAAGTCAGAATGCTTGCTGGGGGTGTGATCGGGGAGGTGGGTGCTCTATTTCCGATAGAGTTAGATAGGACCTTCAATTGTTCTTGTATCATTTCGAACTGAGCATCGTGCCTTCTCAAATACGCCATTAGGGCCGCATTTGCATCTCCCGACTCAGTTTCGATCGCGGGCTCCTTACCCGATCGCCGCCTTTGAGGCGCGTTCAACTGTGAACCAGTAGGAATGCCGTCATGAGTTGGATCCTGCTCGTGGTTGGTAGACTCATCGACCGCTTCAGCGTTGGTCGGAACATGAACCCCGTCATTGGGATTGAGCTGTTGTTGACCGTTCAGAGCGGTGGTAACGTCAATGTTACGTTCATCTGTCATTTCAAGACAAGAAAGCAAACGTAAGTAGTATCAAACGATTCAAATTTCGGAATAAATCGATTGCCTAGACCCCACGGTGGGCGCCAAATTGTATTTCCCAAAAATGTATCAGGTTTTACAATTAAATTTATATTTAGTTGAGTCTAAGGCGACCGTTTTATATCTCAATTCGATCGATTGATAAGCAATTTACGTTGACAAGTAATTAATTCTAGGGGCTTAATTCGAAGACAGCACAAATACCGATCTCAAAAAATGCAGTTACGATATCAGTTTTAGGCAAACGATACGAATGCGAAAATAAACAGAGAAGATGGAACAAACGATGGGCTAGCACTTTACGATGATGTAGTTTCGATCAAATTCCTTATTGAATACAAATTACAAGTTGATGTTAATCAAGGATGAATACTTAAGTCTTAACAGATTCGACGACAACGTTAAATACGATGACGAATGAATGAGATAAAGATATGCTCAGTCAAATAATGCAATCGAAGAACAGCGATGACAATTCGTTAAATATGATCGATACTAACAAGCAAGTTGACAGGTGATCTTAATCGGAAAAGCAATAATGAATTAACGAGATCGAAGATAGTGAACCAAGAATGAATAATGCAAGTAACGAACAAAACAACGATAGAAGAACAGGTAAATAAATAAATAAAGCGATAAAAGCTTATTGTATTTGAAGAATCGTAGGATGGTGCTTCAATGAAAGAGATGGATCTTCTTCCACGTTTGAACCAAGCCGCGATTGAGAATACAATAATTGCTGAGTACAGTAAGTTGATGGCAATACAAGGATAAAATATATCAATAAGGAGAAAGAATGTGGCTTTTTGAATGAGAGTAATGTTGTTTTAGATGAACGTATCCTCAAATGAGAGCGTAAGGCCCTATTTATAGGTTGAAATGACTGAGGATCCTAAACCCTAGTAGACTTCCACTTCTCCACGTTTCTCTTCCAACAGTTGCATGTCTTCATCCACTTCCACTAAATCCGCCAAATCTGTTCCGGTATTCTTGGGATGAGGATCAGCTAAGTTATCCATTATGACGTTGTCTTCGAATTTATCCGATCATAACGTTGCACAACCGATCGAAACCAGACCGAAGCAGCTTCTTTCCGATCTTAATGTCTTCGAAATCAATCAATGCCTCGTCGTACGATCAAGTCTGTTTCTCTTGTGATCGAACAGAAATCGACCAATACAATAAGACTATGTATAATCACCCTTAAAACATAATGTGGATACAATCTAAATGAACTTGAAACAGACAATTAAAAAGCGATTCAGTAATTAAATCTTCATGACTTCATTAGTTTTGTTGGTTACTTCTACAGATTGTGTGATCTTATCTTGATTCTTGAATGAGGGGAGCAGTGAAACTACTAAAGGAGATTGACATAAACTTATTCACGAATTCTCTAAACATGCTTATTTCGTGTATGAAAGCCGGCCACGGAACAAAACAAATTCTTCACAGTTATTTTGCTTGTGTAGTCATGTTAGTATGTGAAGTGTTCTGGTTGTACTACATTGTAGTACAAGACATACGAATGAACTCCTACTTTACTTTTCGTATTTGATTGTCTATTGTTAATTTGTTACTTTACTAATTTTAGAGTACTCTCTCTGAGACTGTAGTACTAATATTTGGATGATGTTATAATGTTAAACGTGGGCCAGGCTTGCGTGTTAGGTGAAGGCACATATAATATGAAAAAATAGTAATGACGATCTCACCTATGATTTAGTTAGATGCACCTTCCCTCGTGTACGAAGACGAATTTAGAATCCAAAATAAGTATAATTTTGTTACTGTATACGTTTTATTTTTCTTATATTCTTTTTACATATGAATAAGTTTGAATTGACAACAACGAATTCAGTTAAATTAATAGAACTTAACCTTGAGCTGCGTTTTGTCGTAGACCATCTTCAATTTTTCTTTAATGTGTAATTAGATTCAGGAGGGTATACTGGTTGGTGATATATACTTCTTTTATTCTTTATGAAATGAATACTCGTCTTTTCTGACTTCCAAAAGACAAACTGAAAAAGATATAATTAAGCATATTGATATTGAACTATGATCAATCAACATGGTGCGCAACCGAGCTTATCCACTAAAATGTCCAAGTCAATATATATAGTTTCTAAAGGTGAAGTGCAGTAAACTGGCTGCAGTTAGTTACTTATTGATATGTTGGTTAAAGGGATCTATACAATTCTCCATCATAGACTTGAATATGTCCTGAGCTAAGAAAGCATACTTCGGATTATTAACTAAAAAATTATGTATTGACCGTATTAGGTACAAATGGTTCGGACACGTAGGATCTCGAGCGCATGATGCAGAGCACTTCGAGCGAAAGTTCGCTAGATTCTTATCGAGGTAATATAGCTTAACCACCGAGATGATAATTCGAAGCCATGATTCCTGATATGCCCTGGGAAACAATAGCCTCAGTGAGTCATCGGGCTCATGACCACGAGGTGAAAGATCTTAGCCTCGGTAGACAGCCTAAAACTTAAGCAAGGTGGCTGCCCCATGATCTCAGCCCACTACCACGTCTTCCACAGAAATAGGAAGTAGGCATAGCCACGACTGGAACATGGAGAATGTGACTGAAACTTCTCCAATTCATTAGTCTATAAAGAGCATCTCGCTTCATGTTATAATCATATAGAAATATATAACAAAACCCTGTCAAAATTTGTACTGAACATTGTGATTATTAAAATATAACGTTTCATTGTTCTATATTCGATTGTTTACTTTAATTTATTATTTTTGCACGACTTTGATACTTGGTATTGCTTGTAAACCCGATCAAATTCGATTTGTTGTTCTAAGCTGATATAGGCCAATACAAATTGGCGTCGTCTGTGGGGATTCAAGCAATTACGCTTTGTTCCAAAGTTGAGTAGTAAATCAGTTCACACTTGCATTTGTGATTCTTTAACAATGCTAACAACGATGAAAATGCCAATATACACCAGTTACCTCCTGATGGACAAACTGGTACATTCATACCTCCACTCCCAATGGAAAACACACATGTACCACCACCACCTTCGGCGGACTCTTCTTCATCAGGATCTAACGACTCTTTCCAAGCATTCGTTATACGCTCCTTGCAAAGTCTTCAAGAGCAATTCGCTGAACAAGCGAATTTTAATGCTGAATTTCGTAGTTTTTTAGAGGTAGCCTCGATAAGAAATAATGCTACCCCAACCGGTACTCCACCTGTAACTCCAAATAAAGGCATCCTGAACTTCATTCCCATGAGTGCGGCAACAGGGGGACCTCAAAATGGGGCCACATCTTGGGACTCGGGAACTGCACCAAACACCAATCCATCCTTCGAGACGTCTCCCAA
Organism: Petunia x hybrida; assembly: GCA_037355625.1. NCBI lineage: Eukaryota > Viridiplantae > Streptophyta > Magnoliopsida > Solanales > Solanaceae > Petunia > Petunia x hybrida. The sequence continues at coordinate 5,198,016 of JBBBVM010000059.1, read as the reverse complement.
TGTGGCGGAAACTAACTCCTCAATAGACCTAAAAAAATGGAGAAAGAAAATCGAAGCCCGAGTCGAGAACATCATCATTACTGAAACGTTGGGAATACCAACTGAAGCGGCGTGACCGTTCGGGGCAAACCAACGGTCGCCATGTTTGGCACAACGGGAAGATGAAGTGACTGATCTCTTTTGAAATTCTTGGCGTGTATTTCGCCGCGTCATTCTCCCGCCTAAATTCATTCAACTCCTCGGTAACTCTAGCACTTGCTCGAGGAGTAGGGGGACTATCTGTATTGGATAAAAATGGTTCGGACACGTAGGGCATCGAGCGCATGATGCGGAGCACATCGAGTGAAGGTTCGCTAGATTCTCATTGAGGTAAGCCAGCTTAACCACCAAGGTGATCATCCGAAGCCATGATTCCTGATATGCCCTGGGGAACAATAGCCTTGGTGAGTCATCGGCCTCATGACCCCAAGGTGAAAGATCTTAGCCTCGGTAGGCAGCCTATACTTCAGTAGGGTGGCTGCCCATGATCTCAGCCCACTACCACGTCTTCCACAGGAATAGGAAGTGGGCATAGCCACGACTGGAACATGGAGAACGTAATTGAATCTTTTCCAATTCATTAGTCTATAAATAACATCTCGCTTCATGTTGTAATCATCTAGAAATATATAACAAAACTCTATCAAAATTTGTACTCAACATTGTGATTATTGAAATATAACGTTCCATTGTTCTATATTCGATTGTTTACTTTAATTCATTATTTTTGCACGACTTTGATACTTGACATTGCTTGTAAACCCGTTTAAATCCTAAGTCGATTTAGGCCAATACATTGACAATATGAAAAATATTTATATAATTTAAAGTTATTTATAAAGTAATTATATGTATATATTTTTATATTAAAGTACACTAGTACGGTAAAATAATCTATCTCAATCTGTTTCAATTTACTAAACCTGTTTGATTTGACACAAAATTTAATAAATAAAGGAATACTTTTGAAACTTGTGGTATAAAATAAGTCATTGGTACTTGTATGACTATAAATCATCTCTTTAAGGATACAATGATAAATTTAGAGTCAAGTTGTTTTCAAATTTAGAAAGAGGTCATTCTTTTTGGAACGAACTAAAAAAGAAATAAGTTAACATAAATTAGAACACATGAAAATAATGATTAATGCATATTATCTTTGGTGGATAGACTGTATATTGCGAATCCGGATTAGTCATACTAGTGAAGTTTGGATAACCGATAAATAAATCACAAAAAAAAAAAAAAAAAGAGAGGAAGGAAATTTGTTGGGTGTGCATAGGGTAGTTTTGTACAAACAGGAATATGTTGTACTTCGTCAAGTCACGATTGGAAAATCGTACTCGTTCTTCCAACACTGGGCTCCATCACATACATACACTATAAATATTCAAACTTCAACTCCAAATTACTCATTAAAAAATCTTTGCGTTTTCCATTCAGCATAACAAAGACTTTTAAACTTTATTAACTTCCCCGGCGATCATCGTCTTTTCTGTTCTCCGGTAAGTCAACTCTTTCTATTCGAGTCCTTCCTTTGACTTTTTTGTTCTATTTATTTGTGACTTTTTCTACGTGCTATGTTTGTTATGTACACTGATTGCGTAAAAAATATATATACACAATCACGTCACTTATTAGGTAATAACATCTAAATAGTATACTTGATAAATATTGTAAACTGATAAAAATGATAAGTAACTTGCTATTAAAGGTAGCAAAAAGAATCTTTATACTATCCGTGCATATAACTTAAATTCAAGAAACTAGCAAAAGTAACCGATTCTCCAATTTTTTCGGAGTAGTTTGTTTCTGAATCGATGTGCTACAATTCGAGTACTTTTGATGAAACTGTTATACTTATTCCTGTTGTTTTTGATGAACTTTGATTCTTGCTTTTATTTGGTAATAGAGTGGAAATATTAGTGAAGAAAGAATGGAGATGGAGCAGGAGTTAGAGTGGAATGAAGCACAGAAGATTGTGATAAATGTGGACCTTGTTGCTGCAGCTAAACAGCAGCTTAAGTTTCTTGCTACCGTTGATAGGAACCGTTGGCTGTATGAAGGCCGTGGTCTCGATAAGGCCATTCATAGGTAATACTTACATAATTTGTTAAGTGGTTGGTCTCTTGCTGCTTGTTTTTCTGATTGTTTCGATCTTGGAATGTTTACTTTATAATACAAGTTAATGTTGTGCTTGTTTAGAGTATACATAATCCAGGAAAGAACTAAAGGGAGGCAATGGGTTCAACTGAATCCCCTTCATCGGGTAACTGTACTGTGTAAATAGAAGAAAAACGATTTCTTTTGTTATAAATAAACGGTTGAATACCCTTGACAATTGGAAGATTCTAGCATAGTGACAAAGAGGGTTCGAAAACATCTTTAGGTCATAGTTCAAATCCTAGGTGTGACGCTCTATTATATTTTTGAATCCGTTGTATGAAATTCTGGTTCTGCCACTATACATAATATTCTGACTATAGGTTGAAGTCTATTGTCCCACTTGCTTACCATATGTTTTTGCCTATTGTCATGTTGTGTGAATTTTTGAAAGGATATGAGGTTCTTTCTGCTATCCTACGGGAGTTGACCTTGGCTCACTATATTCAGTTTTTTCTTTTGGAGAACATGTAGTAAAATCCCAATTTCAGGTACTATTCATGTTGGCTACCACTGTTGGCAAAACACTCGGAGACCCGCTTCTTTGATGGACCATTGGTCATTCCGCTGGATTGTGAATGGGTTTGGCATTGTCACAGGCTCAATCCTGTAGGTGTCTAAACTAGTATTTTGTTAGATATCTTATTTCTGTGACTAAAAGCTTTTCATTACATTCTAAAATGTCCCTTGTATCTTCTTTTCCAGGTTAGATACAAGACTGACTGCGAGAAGTTATATGGTACAATTCTTGACAACAATGATGTTGTATCTTCTGTGGAAGCGAAATCAAAGCGGGATACTGAAGAGCTGTGGAAACGTTTGTATCCAAATGAACCTTATGGCTTGGACTCAGCAAGAGCTCTTTCAGAAGATATCGATGCAAAACCTATAAAAGCTGAACAGTGCAGTGATTATGATCTAGTCTCTGCTGTTAAACGGCAAAGCCCTTTCTTCTACCAGGTGAGCAAGAGGATGCTAATACTTTTCTTTAAGCATCACACCGGATATTAGCAGTCAGATTTGTTGAATTCACAAGCGTCAATTTTGTTAATGGGAATGCCAAGCTTGAGAATCAATGGTTTTATGACAAAAATATAAACAGAATAGTTAAGCACATATTTTGAAAGGGATTAATAAGGAAAATCCATAGCTGGGTATGTTGTTATTGTAAATGTTTCAGCATGATTTCCTGTGATTTTGAATCTGATGAACAGATGTATGCAATTAGGATGCATTTTGTGATCTTATGTTATGTCTTTCTTCCAGGTATCTAGACCCCACATGAACAACAATCTCTATCTTGAAGGTGCTGTGGCTCGATACAAGGGTTTCTTACATATAATCAGGAGAAACAAAGAAAGATCAATTAAGAGCTTCACTGTTCCAACTTATGACATAGACCTTATCTGGCACACTCACCAGTTACATCCTGCTTCTTATTGTAAAGACCTGGTTGACATTATGGGTAAGGTGTTAGAACATGATGATACTGATTCAGACAGAACAAAAGGCCAAAAGTTGGATACTGGTTTTTCTCGAACTACAAAGCACTGGGAGGAAATGTATGGTTCAAGATATTGGAGGGCAGGTGCAATGTATAGAGGCAGTGCACCAACTCCTCTTGGGATTTCTCATTACCCTTCCAACCCTGTAAGCAAGAAGGCAGATACTTTCCACGTGCACCAAAAGATAATACATTATCCTCAGTTGGAATTTGTGGAAGTAATTTTCTGATTTTTCTACTTTCCTTTTGCAGCAATATTCTGAATCTTTTCTTTTGTTATCTTTTTCTCAAGATGATTTATATATGTGACATTTGATATTGTTGATATACTCACATTTAATGAATACCGATTCCAATTTTACATCTGAAGCAATTAGTGCAAGGATGATCCAGAATATGTGCTGAAAACCTAAAATATGTATGCTAAGAATGACCTGTTGTTGTACTGGTAAAGATAATGGTCATCGTGGAGCCATGTCATCTTAAGTATTAATAAAATCCCATATAGAGGATTATATTACATACAACTTAACCCCTATGGTGATAATTAAGATGATCATTTTCTGTCTCGTTTTGCTATGTGGTGTCAATTCATTTAACTGTATCCTTCAGGGCCTATCTTGAACGTTGCTGCTCTCTTAGGAGCTTTAATGTGTAACCTGAATTTCTAGATCACTGATCACTTAAAAGAAGGTAGTTTCTTATTGTTGCTAACAAAGACAGGGTTTCCAAGTGTTTCATTAACGTGGTTTTGTATTCAAATTAGGCGATCTACGCCAATTTGTAACTTTTAGTGACTTCTCCATTTATTTACAGGTTATGTTGGAATTCGTAGATATCAGAAACTTACCAGAAGGACACAAGGGAAGCTTCTTTGTCTCCTTTAGCAAGACTCAGCCTGATAAAATCTTCAACGCAAAGAGAGAACTTACTATTTTGTCCGCCAGTGGGGAAAAACAGGTTGCTTACTTCCAGTGTGAGCCTAATGGTCATCTTCTTTTTGATCTCATGTCCTACTCTTCTTCTGGTTTGCCCATTCTGAAATCCGTGAGAACTATGGGTTCTGCTAAAGTCTCTCTAGAGGATTTGGTTTGCCCAACTTCAAAACTTACAATGGAAAAATGGGTGGAAGTTGTGCCAAGCTCTAAAATGGAAACAATAAAGCCAATCTGTTTACGAGTAGCTATCTCAGTTTCAACACCTACAGCAGCACCATATGTCTTTCACTTTGTTCGCCCTCGAGCACTCTCCAAAACATCTTGCTTTTTCCCACTTCCTGGAAAGCTTCAGCAAGCAAAGAATTGGACTCGTGTCATTGATGATGCTGGAGATGAGGTTATTAGCCTGCAAATGAGGTACTTAACGTTGAGCACTTTATGCTGTTGGTGCTGTTCTAGTTAGGTAACCTAGATGTGCATGTTATTGGTGTACTATCAGCTTTCTTTACTTTTTCTGTTTTCACACTAGTGCATAATCATGATTGTGCTCTCTTGTGCATCATCTTACATATTTCCGAACTTTGACATCACCATCAAATTCTTCATAAAGTTCTTTTTCTCTATGAAATGAAGTTTGGGGCAGTTGCTTATGATTTTTTTGTGGAACCTAATTAGTTGATTCAGTATTAGGGATCAATCTGATATTGCAAATGTGCAAAGACCTTTTGTGTTTGTTTATTTTGTAGGTGAAACTTTTAAACAAAAGCGATAATTACACTGAACATGTGAATGCGTGAGAAGTTAGAAAACTGCTGTTTCCTTTTCTCCTTCTACTTGAAATTCTGTTGAAATCATGGTTCCACTGTAGGGACTCGAAGAAATCAAAGGGGAAAAATGATTCTGCAGTGGGCAAAGAGGTCATTGGCATCAGCAAGTCCGGCGAGGTCCATTCTCTTGCTGAGTTAGTAGAGAAAGAATGGTTGCTGTTAGATTCTCAATGGTCCCTACAAACATCCAGCAGCGATGACAGCTACCAGTTGGAGTTGACCGGTCACCGGAATGTAAGTGTTTATCCACTACCTCTTCCATTTTATTTTTTGTCAAGACAAGGAATATTAAGATTGCTGTGATCATTTAATTTCTACCATGTCACTCTTACACCCATCTATTTAATAAATGATATTTTTCATCAGATTTGTGGGAAATGCATCTTGCTCATAAACACCAATCGTCATTCATCTAAAAAATTTATCAGAATAATCACTTTCTCCATTGGTTTCTGAATTGTATCTGTTTGCTGCAACACATTCTTCTACCGAAGCCTCTACCTCTAAGTTCTTCTGCTAGATGGTTCCAGCCATTATTTTACTATTTTTTCCTTGCATAGAAATTGTTTTTGAAACATTACGAAGCTTAGTTGGTACTCGTTCTTGCTGCTGCAAAAAATGCTATTATACACACAAGGGTTTCAGTCAACTTAAAAGCTACACTTATGTCATTATGTGGCCTACTGAGCAATTTCAAGAGACTGCCTTTATTGTTTCCAGTCATTATGAATGAGTATTATGGTCGAATCTCTCCCATTTGGAATATACTATACTTCTACCCCAGAATGGATCTGGCTCTCTCAATCAAAGAATGGTCTTTAATCTCGGGGTCGATGTCAATTGTACAGCTTCTCATTTGCTTTTATATTTCAAAGTCTTGAAATAGCTGAATCTGTTGGCTATTACGCATAAATGTGAGGATTTCACATGTTTACTTCTTTCTGGCTCTCCGTGAATTTATAGTTTCTACACTCATATTTTGCACAGGTGAAGTTCTTCCTTGGTCAGAGGCTGGATTATGAGCACAAGCATTGCACAAAGCAAAGAAGTCCTGATGATTTTATGACAGCAATTGAGTTCTCTGCAGAGGACCCTTATGGAAAGGCATTGGCTCTGATTGACTTGAAATTTGGAGTTATCAATGTAAGTAATTTACTATTTTACACCTTTTTCCGGTTTCATATGGAATCATATCTATCTAATACATGTGTCTTCCTTGTATAATCAGGTGAAAGAGGCGTGGTTCCTTTTGCCTGGTTCTATAACAGCTTTTGTACTTTGTGATACTTTGAAAAAGGAGGGGTATAGTAGCCTGATAGGCAGTGCCAAACATTTGAAACAGAAGGATTGTTCAACTCAAGAAACTGATATGTGCCATGAAGAGGGTAACAAAGCTAGTGTGAAATCTGAGGCAGAGGATGCAATGCAGTTGGACCTAGAGACTGCCAAAGGAAACATTGCAACATCAGCAGAGGAGGCAATGCAGTTGAACCTAGAGTCTGCCGTAGGAAACGTTGCAACACCAGCAAAAGGAGAAAACGGTGGAGGGTGCGGCAGTGGCTGTGATAGTGGTTGCGGTAGTATTGTGAGAAGTGGAGAGTGTGGCAGTTGTGGTGCCAATTGTGTTGACAAATTAGAGAGTGGTGGTTGTGGCGGGTGTGGCAGTGGCGGGTGTGGTGGCTGCGGGGGAGGTTGCGGAAGTATGTTAGAAAGCAGTGGTTGTGGTGGCTGTGGAGGTGGCGGTGGCTGTGGCGGTGGCTGTGGCGGAGGCTGTGGAAGTAACTTGAAAAGTAGTGGTTGTGGAGGCTGTGGTGGCGGTGGTGGTTGTGGTGGAGGCTGTGGAAGTAAGTTGAAAAGCAGTGGTTGTGGAGGCTGTGGTGGTGGTGGCGGCTGTGGTGGTGGTTGCGGGGGAGGCTGTGGAAATAACTTGAAGAGCAGTGGTTACAAAGCTGCTGATAATAATGCATGAATGACATCCCAAAAGGAGAATAATACTAAAAGCTAATACGTTCCTAATCGCTTCACTGATTGTTACATATTAAGCCTTTAATGATACAGTCTTGTGTCTTGTAACCAGGATTACAGCTGTTTGGAAAATGTTTGTTGATATGCTGTTGTATTACTATGAATGTGTAAAATAAATAGTGTCAAGGATGAATAGTCATCTGGTTTACTTGGAAGTTTATGATGCATTACTGTTTGCATTACTATGAATGATACTCAAGTTAAATGATACTCAATTACATTAGAACTCTCTTGTTCTTTTGTAACTTTAAATAGGTGCATGGTCCTGCTTATGGAGTCCAAGATCATCTTCTACATGATAAATCTTGGGGGACTAGCCATTGTGTTAGGAGTTTCCCCAAATGCCTTGGTCAATGACTACAAATTTCATACAAACGAGTGGTCTGAGGGGAAGAAGGCCATTTATGGCGGAGTGTGGGTGAAATGGGGTCAAGGTTAACAGGATGGGGAAGATGACTACACGTATATTAGAATTAGAATATAGTGGCGTGCCATTTTAAAAAGTGGTACCATTTAAATGCAAATGGTTTGATGTGTCAGTTTGATATGTGCGCTCTATGGCATCCTCAACCTCAACTCTACCAACAGGCTTAGTGTCTCTCCCGAAGTTCAAATTCAAACCGTAAAAGGTAATTTGAGCTGCGTTTTCTCAGTTTCTCTGTAATGTTTTTGTGCTGAATTATCATAATTTCAGTTATTTTGCAGAAATAAATATGTTTTTGTGACTGTAAAACAATGATTTCAAATAAAAATTCGTGATTATGATCTCATTTGTACTGTAAAATATGCGATTCATTCAACGAATTTGTTTTTGGGACGTGAATTTGCTGTTGTATATATTTAATTTGAATCTGCATTGAGTTCAAAAGATATGCAGCATTAAATACTGGAGTATAGTGCCTTGTTGAAGCAAAAGGCCAGGAACATTATCCTGTGGCTATGCTTAATCTCTGCAATCCGGCGCTAAAAATGCTGGGACTTAGTTTTATACTGAAGCAAAAGCTAGTTACATTATCTTTTAGCTATGTATTTTTAGCTTATAAAAATGCACTTCAAAATCTCCTGTTGTCCAGCATATAATGTTGTGGCTTAATGTTATGTTGAAGCAAAGCCCCATTACAATATCCTGTAGCTATGTATATTTATCTTATAAAGCTGCACTTCAAAATCCCCTGTTGTCCAGCATAAAATGCTGGGGCTTAGTGTTATGTTGAAGCAAAGCCCCATTACAATATCCTGTAGTTATGTATTTTTAGCTTATAAAGATGCACTTCAAGATCTCCTATTGCTTTATGCTGGGGCTTAGTGTTATGTTGAAGCAAAGCCCCATTACAATATCCTGTAGTTATGTATATTTAGCTTATAAAGCTGCACTTCAAAATCCCCTGTTGTCCAGCTTAAAATATTGGGGCTTAGTGTTATATTGGAGTAAAGCCCCATTACAATATCCTGTAGTTATGTATAATTAGCTTATAAAGCTGCACTTCAAAATCCCCTCTGAGGCTTAATGTTATGTTGAAGCAAAGTGCAGTTTCATTATCGTATGAATATGTATATTTAGCTTATAGCTTTTTATAGCGTAACTTAATGATCTTAAATTTCGTGGAAAAATCAGCCTCCCTCTCGTTTTCCCATGGCCAAAGTGGAAAATGTAGTGGAAAGCAGAAACCAAATTGAAAAAGAGTGGCATTTTGTCTAAGTAATTCTGGCCAATAAGTGTTACAGCTCCTACGTTAATTCAGGGAGACCCCACTCCAAATATGATTAGTGATTAGAATATTTTTTTCTTCTGATTCGCTAATCAATTTTTAGTTGCAACTAGTCAAGGCATACTAAACTATAGTGTATCTAGTTTCTTGTGTGTCAAAATTAGAAATGGAGACATGGATGGGACCCCGGACCATTGCAGCCCTACTTATTAATGAGTTTATGACTTTCAACCCTCTCACCGAAAGTACAGGACGATTTAAAATTTTAAGCTATATCATCAAAATTGTTCAAAAATTAGAACCTAATTATTTGAAAAACAATATATTTTTTGCTAAAATATGTTACAATACACACTGAAATCTTTTAGTGTACACAAGTTAAATACAAAAATCTTTCTTTCCCTGTTTTTTTCCCTTATAACCTACTCTCTCCGTTTCAAAAAGGATGAACCTTTGCGGAGTACGAGGGTCAAATTGACTAATTTTGACCGGAAATTTGCACATCGAATTTTTAATTTTTTTGAAATAAAATTTACATATTTAGAAACTACATGAAAAATACTATAAGTCACAATAGTTAACAATTCAAAATAGTTAGAAAATATTTGTAAGACATGTGGTCAAACATAATCTTGTTTGACCCTTCAAATAGTAATAGGTTCATCCTTTTTGAAACGGAGGGAGTAACAAATAAGAGAAAACACTTAAGGTGTTGAAAACACATTGACTTGATTATGATTTTCATGAGAAGGATATAAAACAAGAAAATTATAGATAGGTTTTGAGAAAAAAATGCTAAAACTTAAAGGACAGCATCAATTAAAGGAAGGCGGATATCTAACAATATTCAGTGCACACATAGTTATAGTATCCCAAAAGATGAACACAGTTTACAGGAGATTAGTCTCTAATACAATATTATTATCTTCAGACAAGATTCTATCAACAGATGAAGAGGATGGAAGGGTCGCAGCAACACTCATCGATCAGGAAACAGCAACACAGAGCTGCTAGACTGCATACATCAACACATCATTTTAATAACTTGTGAACACTTTTAAGTTTAACGTATACACTGACATTATAAAAGAGTTTTACATGTAAGATAACTATAAGCAATCATCATAAAAAGTATAGAGCTAGTAAATAAGCTATAGTATATGGTTCAGGTTCTTCCTACAACATGTTAAAATACGTTGATCAAATACTTACACTGTATATATATATAAGTTAAATTTATTAATTATTAGTTTTAGGGCCTTTTCTTCTCTCCTTTTTCCTATCTAAACACAAAAACGCACACATGAAGAGAAGAAAATGCAACTTACCATCCTTCAAGAAAGCCAGGTTCCCTTCTGGGGGGAGGAGCTGTATAATATTGGGGTGGTGGCATCACTGGAGGACCTTGATAATAACCTAGCAAAATTAAAAGTTAAACCAAAAGTAGAAGTTAAGGGAGAAAAGAAAAATCAGATAGACATAAGAGAGCTAAGGAGCTGGTACTTTAGGGGCAGCTATGGGAAGGTTGATTTACCAGAAAACAAGAACTCAAAGTACGTTAGACAAGTATACGAAATTAAAACCCCATCAAAATTAAATACAAATACCCCTCAACTTTAATTATGTTTTGTAATACAAAAGCTAAAGTTATACATAAGAAAAGATATTAAATATATATTTACCCGATAATATATATGATCGAGCATACATATATCTTGAATTTACCGACTCTAAATTCTAAATTCGTCACTGGATGGAAACTAGAATGGAATTACCTTGAGGAGGATAGGGATATGCGTACTTTGGTGGCTCACTCATCCTGTCTAGTATTCACAAAATCACAGAGATGTACGTGTTCCAAAGAAATAGAAGAAAAGCAGTTCTAGTTTCTAACTTGATAGTCAAATAAGTGTGTATATAACTATTTATAATGTTAAAGTGAGGTAAGAGGCTTATAGAGACGCACCCCGACTAATAATTATAGACCTCATGAGCAATTCCATGAAATTTATTCATACTTGAAACGTATTGTTTTCTTACTGCGTGCTCTTTTCTTTTGACCTGTCTACTCACCTTTAAGGACGATGAAGTTATCATGTTGGGAAAATGAGTTTAATTCTATATAAATTGACAGCGAAAAAAAATATTTACACCATCATATGTAATCAAAACCGGTAATTATTTTAAAGTGTTATGTGTCAAATTTGTTTAATTGACAATGCTAGTTTATATAAATTAAATTCATAAATTAAATATACATAAGTGATGAAGTCGTAACATGCATCTAAATGGCATAATAGAAGTTAAAATAATGTCTCTAGATCCTACTATCTTGTAATACAGTAGTTACCTGCTATAAGATATAAAGTATACCTACTATTACGTACGTATAAAAGGGAAACTTTTGCGTTTGTTAAATAAGCTAAATCCCTTCGTATATTATATGGTCTAGCAGAGTGAAATTGAGCATTGATCCCAAACTTTAAGACATGTAAATACTTATCCACACCGGGTATTTACACTAAACCATGTTGAGTTATCATAGTTAGTTGATTTAATGATGTAAATATATGCATTGACTAACCATGGTTAGGCGATGGAACTCTATTTCTAAACACATGATATTCATACATTGGCTTGATGTAAATACCAGATACGTTATAAGTTTTTATCCTTTAAGACATCAGTATAAGTGAAGTTGGTCTGCGTATTTTATTTTGAAATTCTTATACAGCTGTCGTGGGAAAATACATCACTCATATATTACCAGTAGAAATTTCATTTCTTTTTCTCTTGAGGTCAGGATTAGATGAAATTTCTCGGATGCACAATTTTTTCCTCTAGCTTTATTAGGTATGTGACATATCTCTGTCCCTACAACTGATGGCAATTCAATCTAATCCCCGCTTTTTGTCTTTCTCCCTTGTCCTTAAAATGGCCAGAGAACAAGGACTTGAATTAATTAATTCATTCCACCCGATTCATGTAAAAGAATTTGCATTTCGAGATTCAAATTTCTTGATTTTATATAAAGAGTACTAGAAATCATAATAATTTATAATCTAAGATATTTAACATGCTTAAGAAAAATCACCGCTAAAAAAAAAAATTATTTGACGCTCAAAATTCAAAAAATGTAACATAAATTGGGCCGATGGAAGTACAATTTAGGTGATTGACAGAAATAGGATATTTCTGGCGCTCCATCACAAATTTGCCCCGTAAGAGAAGTCTTACAAATATACCCCCATAAGAAAATTTCCGACGATCGATGGATCTTTCTATTAGCAAATACCTAACGATCGCCAGACCTGGCATTGCCAGCAAATTTGCCCGACTGGACAATTTTTGTAAAACTTTATTTACGGAGTTCGAAGGAAATTTTACAGTGTATAGACATTTAGTAGTGTTATTTAAATAAAATAGATACATTTATTGTAATTTATGGTTTATAGACATTTACCCTTTGGTATTCTACTTTTTAGTCATTTTTAAAAAACTGATCACTTTCTCTCATAAATGCCTATTTTAGTGGGAATTCGTGATTAGCAACTGTCATTAATGCATTCCTATAATTAAAAATCTGCCATTAACTACTCAACTACACGCTCTATTTTTAAGAAAATATCTTGATATCATTCCTCTTTAATCAGTGATATCCACTAAATATATTCCCCTCAATTTCTAGTCACTTAATTATCTCCTACATTTTTGCACAAACTCATATTAACACACAGTAAAAAAAAAAGATAAACAAACAAAATACGGTAACTGTATATGTATCCATATTTACAAAGTTTTAGATGCATAACACGTACATATTTATTGAATACAGATTTTATGCATAATGAATAATATATGCATACCATGTACGTACTTGTTAAATATTATCATAGTGAATAATGTAAGCATATCAAATACCTACTTATTGAATACAGACCATATGCATAGTGAATAATGTATGCATACCAAATGCATACTTGTTGAATATTATCATATTATAATTATTATTTGCAAAACGTTTATACAGTGCCATAAATAGAGGCAAGTGCCAAATGAAGACACGTTTATGTGTGATTAGTATAATTCCTATGACTTTTATGAGTCTGGTGGAATTGTCCATCACGGCCATCATTTTGTTAGGAAGAGGGGGCATTTCTCTTTGCGTATTTCACGGTTAATTGTGGATATATAATAGGTCAGTGAAATTTTTGCCTAATTTTTAGGGTGGAGTGGATATATAATAAGAAAATAAGGATTTTTATTATGATTAGGATTTCTAAATATAAGTTGATTCTATTAATTTTTTAATGCTATTCACGTTAGTTTTATAGAGCAAAATCTGCCTAACCATATTTGCATAAGGTAGATATTGGCTAGCCTTTGTGCAACAGTCCTAGTGTCTATTTGAAAGTAAGACCAGGCTTGCTTTTGGCTATATATGTATAAGACCCGAGTTCAAAACTGTAACAGTAGCGCCAAACTTTCAAGAGAAAATTACGCCAATTAAACCTTCTAAACAACTCTAAACAGAAAAAAACTTATTTTAATTTTTTTACCCATATCTAAACATTTAATATTTGCTCTTTTCCTAGCCGTTTTCTAAATAATAGTTATCCATCTTTTAAGCCACAAATTAAGGGATTGTGGGATTCTCCAATCTAAATTAATAGTTTAGCGTGGATAAACAACCGTAAATGAAAGAGTACATCATCCCGAAATTCAAAAGTAAATCCTAAGTCCTCTCCCTTTTCAACTATGACTGGACAAATCCTTTGCCATTTTAATAGTAGCACATCTGCTTCATGAAGCCTAAATATAATAATAGTATCCAATATGAAGGTACAAAAGAGAAACGTGTTCTCATGACACATTATCTTGTATACAGCTAAATTTGCCTTCAACTTTTACCAAATAAATTTAATTGTTTTAGGCATTTCACGGACAACGGGTGTCTATTTCTGGTTACTATGATAAACCACATATTGCACGGTGCCCATAGCTAGTTACTTTATCACGATAATTGTAGGATGTTCTTGTTTTTTCCTAAGCGTTCATTCAAACTAAAATTAGCATGTATAGTGAATAATGTATGCATACTAGGTACATACTTGTTGAATAATATCACAATGAATAATATAAGCATATTAAGTACTCACTTATTGAATACAGTGAATGTGTAGTGAATGATGTATGCATACCAGGTATATACTTATTGAATATTATCATAATGAATAATATAAGCATATCAAGCACCCACTTATTGAATACAATGAATACGTGTAGTGAATAATGTATGCATACCAGGTGCATACTCATGTGAACAATGTATGCATACCGGGTGCATACTTATTGAATATATAATTATAATTGCAAAACGAATGGAATTTAATTCCTCTGTTGATAATTAAGAGATGAGCTTTAATAAGAGAGGGAAAGCATGAGGAAACCTGTTTGACTTCTACACCCTAAAGTTAATCAAGATAATAACTAATTAATGGTTATCAAAAGTGATGGGTATATATCAGTATCCTTATTAAATGACATTAATAAGGAAAAAAGTAGGAAATTCATTGTTATTTGGATTCCCAAAAATAACGCCAAATCAGTTTACATTGTTAATTTTCTTGGCAAGTTTTTAGGAAAAATAATATGCCTAAACCTATTTACATGGGGTAATTTTGGGCTAGCCTTTGTGCAAGATTTCATGTGTCTATTTAAATGTAGGGTCAAACTTTATTTTGACTAGATCCGTTATTTTCTCAAACTTTCAATTTGGCGCAAACGCATTTTACACTTTTATTGTTCAATTATCCTATAAAAATAGGGGCAGGTGCACAAATAGCTTACCTGGCAGTGCCATTTAAGAATAGCTGCTTTTGAATACACTTTGCAAGGCCGAGAATTTTGCAAAAATAAGCCAAAAGTGGAAGTCTACCTTCAATCTGGAGGACCTAAAGTTGAGGTCAAATCTCCGAGACAGAAGTTTAGATTCAATTCTTTCTACGTTGCCCTCAACTTCAATTCTTGGGATGGAAGTTGGCTTAACTTCAAACTTGTAGTCTGAAGTTGGCTCAAGTTCAAATCAAAAGTTTGGAACCGTTCAATTTCAAGTCCCGCGGAATTGAAGATTTGAGGTTAAACATAATAAAGTTTTCAGAAAGTAATTACATCTTAGATGACGTTTAGAGCATAGGCTGAAGGACTGAATTGAGGGTACTTTTAGAGCAAAATAGATAAAAGTAGGGTTGATTATCAGGTGAGGTGGTGGTTAAGGAAAACTGACGTAGCATGAACAATAACTAGACCACTTAATAAAAAAACTAATCAACTTTTTGTATATTTCATACATATTTATGTATATTATCTGTAAAATAAGTGTGTATTTTATGTATACTAATAATAACGGTTATTATGTAAAGTTCCCTTAGGCTAAATTGACCCAAAAATGGACTATTCAATATTTTTTTTTTCAGAATAATTTTGTTTGACAAGTTAATTTCTTAGCTACAATATAGAGAAAAAACTTTTATTAGTTTGGGCTGGTAAGTAAACAAATACTAATAAGAAACAAATAGGAACATAAAAAGTTTGGTAAGAGTTGGTGTGTTAGGATATGGCTCATTTTTAGACAATCTTGACCAAACCTAAGTAATATTTGGATGAGTTAGTGATCTGTTAATTTATCACGTCAACTCATTTTAACCTGCTAAAATTTAGACAACTTGCCCATTTGTTGCCCGAACTTATAAATCACAACTATTCTTCTCATTTGGTTTTACTCGTGGATGGTGTTGTATTGGTCGATTTCTGTTCGTTCACGAAGGAAACAAACTCGATCGTGTGCAAGACGTAGATTGACTTCGAAAGTTATGAGATCGGAAAGAATCTGCTTCGGATTTGGTTTCGTTCGGTTGTGCAATGGGGTGATCGGATAAAATCGAAGATAACGTCACTGTGGATAAGATAAACTGATCCTCATCTCTAAAAAATCGGAACAGGCTTGGCGAGTTTAGTGGAGTGGATAACAACGTGCAACAGTGGGAAGAGAAACGTGGGGAAGTGGAAGTCTGTTAGGGCTTGGAGTCGTCCTCAATGTCAACCTATAAATAAGAGCTCACATCTTCATTCTCACACACATTCATCAATCTGAGCAATATTATTCTATTCTTAAAAGTCATCATTCCTCTGCCAAGAGATTAATCACTTTGTTCTCATTACCTCATCCTGTTTCGCCAAAGATAGTTGTTGTACTTAAAGTTTCGATCGTGGCCTAGCTCAAACGTGGAGGGAGATCTGTTCTTTCCATTGAAGCAACCCCCATCGATTCATCAAATACAATAAGCCTTTATTGCTTTGTTTATTTCATTATTATTTACTTCGTTTAGATCTACGTTTATCTTGATCGTAACATCTTTTGCTCGTTATTCGCACTTAGCCTAAGCAATTTATCATCGCCATTTATTAAACGGTTCATCGACTTGCTCATCGTCCTTTCATATCGGATCTGCTGTTTTTTGCATCGCATTATTCGACTCAATATATTTACTCGCCATCGTATTACATTTATTCGTCATCGTATTATATCTGTTCATCATCGTATTATTGTCATTCTCACCGAGGCAAATATCTTCATCGTACTCGAATAATTGTATATCTTGATAAAACGAAGTCATCTCATCGTAAATCTTTAGCCTGTCATTTAACTCGAATTTATTTGCTGGCATTTGCATTTCAGCCTGACATCGAATCTATCTGACATCGATTTTAGAATTACTTCCGGGTTAAAACGCTTGAGATCGATTAACTTGCTTACGTAAATTACTTATCGAACGATCAAATTGAGATATAAAACGGTCGCCTTAGACTCAACTAAATATAAATTTAATTGTAAAACCTGATACATTTCTGGGGAATACAGTTTGGCGCCCACCGTGGGGTCTAGGCAATCGATTTATTCCGAAATTTGAATCGTTTGATACTACTTACGTTTGCTTTCTTGTCTTGAAATGGCAGATCAAGGTAACATCGACGCTCTGAACGGTCAACAACAGCTCAATCCCAATGACGGGGTTCATGTTCCGGCCCATGCTGAAGCGGTCGATGAGTCTACCAACAACGAGCAGGATCCAATTCACGACGACATTCCTACTGGTTCACAGTTGAACGCGCGCCAAGCAAGGCGTTCGGGCAAGGAGCCCGCAGTCGAAACTGAGTCAGGAGGCGCAAACGCAGCACTGTTTGCGTATTTGAGGCGGCATGATGCTCTGTTCGAAATGATACAAGAACAGTTGAAGGCACTATCTAATTCTATCGGAAACAAAGCACCCACTTCTCCGATCACACCCCCAGCAAGCATTCCGACTTCGGTTCCTCAGGGCGCCGTAACAGGGGGACTTGCAGCGGGGGTCGGATCTGGAGGATCGGGTACAGCTGCCGAAGCCATGGGAGTTCCGGCCTCGGTCACAACAGAAGTAAGAATGATGGCAACGATGCAAACCTTGTTGAACGATAATATCGACAAGAAGTTCAGCGAAATCAAGTCATTTATGGAGAAATTACCAGGCGTTTCGAAGTTAGCTGACGAAGGCACTAAAAAATCGATCTCAAAACGTCCTTTTCCAGCAAGTGCGGCCCCACTACCCATACCAAAAACTTTCAAATTACCAGAGAGCTTGAGATACGATGGAACCACAGATCCAAGGGATCACATTGATATGTTTTCGGTTGCGGTTCAGGCCAACGACTTGACTTCGGAGGAGATCAATTCGGTCAGCCTTAAGAAGTTTTGTGAGACATTGAAGGGAGCAGCGCTGAAATGGTATTTACAGCTGCCCGAAAACGAAATATTAAGTTTCGATGACATGTCAGCGAAGTTCATTCGATCATATACTGGAGCGAAAAAGATAGCACCAAGGGTCGAAGACATCTTGAACGTAAGGCAGCGACCCGGGGAAACCATCAAGCAATTTTTGAAAAGATTCAACGATGAGAAGATCCATATACCAAATCTCGAAGAAAGGTGGGCTTGTTTGACCTTTGCTAATAACTTGCGCACTGATTCGATTGAGGCATGGAAATTGAAGGATCGTCTCAGGGAGATCGACGCATGGACTTTCGATGTATTGTACCGTGAGTGCGAGCCAAGGATCAGGGCTGAGGAGGAAGAACTACAGCTAGCTCGAAATAATTATCATTATGATCGGCCGGCAAGGAGAGTCGATAATGACAGGCGAGACTACAGGGACCAACGATGGGGGCCCTACAGTTTCCCATGGACAGGGGGCAACAACCATGAAGCTGGTAGCTCAAAGAGTCAGCCGAAGAAAACACAATCGAACACATCTTCGGCTCCAAGAGATCGGCCACTGCCTCCAAAGCTGACGGAATACAACTTTTGCATATCGACACCAAATTTGGTGAATCATTTGAAAGGGATGGGTGATAAAGTTGTAAAATTCCCAGGACGCATAAAATCAAATCCAAACACAAGGGATGAAAATCTATGGTGCGCATTTCACCATGACTTCGGCCATACTACGGAAGAATGCAAGGCGTTGAGATATGAAGTGGCCAGTCTGCTGGAAAAGGGTCATTTGGTTGAATTCTTGACTGAGAGAGGACGAAACAATTTTAATAAGAAGAAAGATGATGAGCCGCCGAAGCCTCCTGCCCCTAGGAAAATGGTGAATTTCATTACCGGAGAAGATGGTGTTTGTGGGGTAACTTACACTACAAAGAAGTATGCAAAAGTCTCTTTCACAAGAGACAAACGAACACGAAATGACATGACCGACGAGATCGTATTCGGGGACTCCGACTTCGATGGAAGGATTCATCCCCATCACGATGCACTTGTAGTAACGACAAGGATCGACGATGCTGATGTGAAAAGAGTATTAATCGATGCTGGCAGCTCGGTTAATATCATACATGCAAGAGTGGTAGAACAATTGCAGTTGAGTGATAAGATTGTGCCTCGCTCAACGGTCCTGTCGGGTTTCAACAATTCAAGTGAAGTGACAGTTGGAGAAATTATAATCAAAACCTATGCAGAAGGAGTGGAGAGTGAAACATCATTTCAGGTGATGAAGGGCGAAATGGCATACAACGTGATTTTAGGTCGACCATGGATCCACGCTATGGGAGCAGTTCCATCGACCTTACATCAAGTTGTGAAATTCCCTACCCCATGGGGAATTCGTGAGATCAGAAGCAAGCAACAGGCTTCACGAGACTGTTACTCAGTAGCTGTCAAGGAAGGCTTTCGATTGTAGCAATCACAGCTAGTGGAACCCGTGGTCGGAATCTTCGCTTCGGTTCCGTCGTGCGATCTAACGCAGCTACCGGAATCCGAAGTCGAAGGCGACTTCGCACAGGTTTCACCATGTAAGCTAGTGGGACCCGTGAACGGAAGCTTCACTTCGGTTCTGTCGTGCGATCAAACGCAGCTACCGGAATCCGAAGTCGAAGGCGACTTCGCACAGGTTCCACCATGTGTGAGAGAACCGTATAAACAAAAAGCTGGAGACTCTACGATAGAAGAACTTGAGGAAGTAATATTGTTCGATGACAATCCTGATCGGAAAGTTTACGTTGGAGCTGAACTGGACATCGATGTAAAAGCAAAAATCATATCCTTCCTCAAGGACAACTCTGATTGCTTTGCTTGGTCCCATGCAGATATGGTGGGAATCGATCCAAAGGTCGCCACACACAAGTTAAATGTCGACCCAAAACATCGGCCGGTAAAGCAAAAGAAACGACCGAATGGAGGATTTCGAAGGAAGGTGATCAACGATGAGGTAGAAAGGCTGCTAGCAAATGGGTTCATTAAGGAGGTGAAATACCCAGAATGGCTTGCAAATACAGTTGTGGTACCCAAGAAAAACGGCAAATGGAGGGTATGCGTTGATTATACCGACCTCAACAAAGCTTTTCCAAAAGATTCGTTCCCATTGCCTCACATCGATCGACTGATCGATTCCACGACGGGGCATGAAATGTTGAGTTTCTTGGATGCTTACTCAGGTTATAACCAAATTTCGATGGACCCATTAGATCAGGAAAAGACATCGTTTATCACAGACTTGGGGACTTATTGCTATACAGTCATGCCCTTCGGACTTAAGAATGCCGGCGCTACCTATCAGCGTTTGGTCACCACTATGTTCAAAGATTTGATCGGGAAAACCATGGAAGTTTATATCGATGACATGTTAGTCAAATCTCTTGAGAAGGGAAATCATCTAAGTCATTTGAAGGAAACTTTTACAATACTAAGGCGATTCAACATGAGATTGAACCCAGAGAAATGTGCGTTCGGGGTTGGATCCGGCAAGTTCTTGGGATTCATCGTATCGCAAAGAGGAATCGAAGCAAATCCAGACAAAATCAAGGCGATCGAAAGCATTCCTGAGGACCTGACAACGGAGAAAGAGGTTCAACAGCTGACCGGTCGAGTAGCCTATCTCAGCAGGTTCATCTCGAGGTCATCTGAACGATGTCACAAGTTCTTTTCAGTGCTGAGAAAGAGCAAAGGCTTCGAATGGACACCAGAATGCAAAAAGGCTCTTCGGGAACTGAAGCAATACCTTTCCAATCCACCGCTTCTGTCAAAACCGATTGAAGGAGAAATGCTGCTGATCTATTTAGCTGTTTCCGATGTCGCTGTAAGTGCTGTCCTCGTTCGCGAAGATGGAGGTAACCAATTCCCTATCTACTATGTTAGTAAAACATTGTTAGATGCCGAAACAAGGTACCCACATCTAGAAAAACTAGCACTTGCACTAGTCACTGCTGCACGAAAATTAAGGCCTTATTTTCAATGCCATTCAATATCTGTTATCACTACGTTTCCATTACGAAATATTTTACATCGGCCCGATCTCTCTGGTCGGTTAATGAAATGGGCGGTCGAGCTGAGTGAGTACGACATCACTTACCAGCCTCGTACCGCCATAAAATCTCAAGTTTTAGCTGATTTTGTAGCGGACTTTAGCGCTAATATCTTACCGGAGGCAAAGAAGGAAGAATTGATGATGAGAGATCCAGACCCCGGAGTATGGGTAATGTACACCGATGGAGCTTCCAATGTCAAAGGAACTGGCCTCGGAATCCTATTGATAGCACCGTCCGGTGAAAAACTCAGGTACGCGATCAAATTACATGCAAAAACTAACAACGAGGCCGAATATGAGGCCCTCGCTGCAGGTTTAAAGATCGCAAAGGACTTGAAAGTCGAAGCAGTGGAAAATAGCTCAGATACCGAGGGAAGAAAACATCGAAGCAGACGCTCTAGCAAACCTTGGATTTGCAGCGGCCATCGATGAAAAACTCGATGAGACAGTGGTTCACTTGTTCGAATCTCCACTGAGTCGAAGCATCAAAGAGGTAAACAATGTTAATCATACTTGGGATTGGAGAAGCAAATATTTGTCTTATTTGCAGGCAGGTACCCTTCCCGATGACAAAAAGTCTGCCCGATCACTTAAAGCCAAAGCCGCGAGATATTGCCTCCTAGAAAATCAACTCTACAGGCGAATGTTTGGCGGTCCTTTGGCAAAGTGTGTGGGGCCAGACGGGACAAATTATGTGCTGAAGGAGGTTCACGAAGGCGAATGCGGCAATCATTCCGGCAGCAAGTCTTTGGTTCGAAAGATTATAAGAGCTGGATACTATTGGCCAACGATCGCAGATGATGCCAAGGAATTCGTCCGCAAATGTGACAAGTGCCAACGATTTGGCAATCTCATACACCAACAGGCAGAACCACTTCATTCGGTCACGTCACCGTGGCCATTCATGAAGTGGGGAATGGACTTGGTCGGGCCGCTCCCAACAGCGCCCGGTGGGGTAAAATTTATCTTAATTCTTACGGATTATTTTTCTAAATGGGTGGAAGCTATTGCTTTGGCTAAAATTCGTGAACAAGAAGTTATCAAATTCATTCACCAGAATATCATTTGTCGTTTTGGGATCCCGAAAGAGATCACATGCGACAATGGTAAGCAGTTCGTGGGAAGACGAATCACAGCCTTCTTCGAAAAGTGGGGGATCAAGCGAATTGCATCAACACCTTATCACCCCAGTGCAAACGGACAGGCTGAGTCTTCCAACAAAACAATACTTGAGTACTTGAAGAAAAGGATGGATGATTCAAAGGGCAACTGGCCGAACGAACTCCCCGGTGCATTGTGGGCTCATCGGACAACGGTGAAACACAGTACCGGGGAGACACCGTTCTCACTTGTCTACGGAGCAGAAGCACTGATACCGGTGGAAGTGGGAGAGCCCAGCCTTCGGTTCGCCCACTCCACCGAAGAAGCTAACAGAGAGGCCATGCTGATAGATCTGAACCTGGTCGAAGCAAAAAGGGATATGGCATTTGTTCGGATACAAGCACAAAAGCAAAGGGCAGAAAACTACATCAACAAAAAACTCAGGTATCGATCTTTTAATGTAGGTGACTATGTGCTGAAAATCAAAAGACCAAAGAAGGATGAGCCCAACGAAGGCATGCTAGGAGCGAATTAGGAGGGACCTTTCCGCGTCAAGGCAGTGATCGGAAAAGGTTCATACCAACTCGAAACAATGGACTCCAAACCGGTGGACTTCAATTGGAATATCACACAATTGAAGAAGTACTATTTCTGAGGTTCTGCGGTATCAACCTTCACCCTTTACTTTTACTTCGCAATTTTTAATTATTCCTTCATCGGAAGAAACTGTTTGATCGATTATTTGGTACTAACGCTTTTAGATGATAGGCATAGTTGGAGTCGAATGATGACAAACATCACCCACGAACACTTGAGCTCAAAACGCTCCGATCGGGGTCGATAAGTCTGACGAACACTCTAACGTGGTCTTCATCTATAACGAGTTTCTTGGCTTTGGTCTCCCAATGATTCCGTTTCAGGTAACGAAGTCAAGGAACCAGTGTTTGCCTACTCATTCTTCGCACCCAAACACTGGGGGGGATGGAGTTAGTATGAGGATCATCGGTAGATACTGGGGACTGCCCTATAACAGGGGACTCTCGATCGGAGAATGAAACGGAGTCAATCGAAGACAACACTGGGGACTCGTTCAGAATTCGACAGAAGCCCCAACGTTCACTCAAACTGAGGACTCGTTCAGAATTCGACAGAAGTTCCAACTTTCACTCGAACTGGGGACTCGTTCAAAATTCGACAGAAGTTCCAACATTCACTCGAACTGGGGACTCGTTCAAAATTCGGCAAAAAGTCCCACGTTCGTCCGTACGGCGGGCTCGTTCGAAATCAAGCATTATCAATTAAAACTCCTATGTAAACGATCCAATAGCGATCAATAAGTCTGTGCCTTACGGCCGCATCTTGTAATCGATCGAATCATACGATCCAAAATGTATCAAAGACCCATTAGCGGTCTACTTCAATAATACACAACACTCTGGTTATACTCATTCTTTACATTTGTTCGATTTATGCGATCGTTCCAAATTTTAACCAGATTTTACATCTAAGTTTTTCACCAAGTGTTAATTTTTTCCGAACTCATAAAAATGTTCGAAGAGTGCATTATGTAAAAATGAGACGTCATTCCTTACTACGCGCTGACATTGGGCCCCAATCATTTCATTCGACGAATATCGTTGAACTTTAAATTTTTCGAACGATTAAAACATCTTCGAGAAGTCAAAAACAATGCAGTAATGATAAAAACGATGTCATTCATAAACGATGTCATTCATAAAAAGTTATATGTACACAAATGAAACTTCCAACTTCAAAAACAATAGTACAAAGAAAAAGCAAATCATTCATCCCCATCAGAGCCTTCATCGGAGGAACTCGCTGGGAGACCAAGATCTTCACGAGCCAATCTCACGATGGCAACTGCCTCGCTCAACTCAGTGGGAACATCAACAACTCGGTCTAACATCTCCCTAAGAACATCACGCCTTGATTCGGCAAGGATTAAATCCTTTCTCTTGTCAAACTCTTCTTCAAGGTCGCGCCTTAGGGTAGCAGATTCCTTCTGAAGCAGCAAGTTCCTCTCCGTTAGACTGGCAGCTTCAGCCTTTAGTTCGCCATTGCTTCTTCGAAGAGCAATCAATTCCATGAGTTGGTCGGCCAACTCTTTATCTTTACTCTCCAAAACAGAGTTGAGTTCGGCCATCTTCAGATCAAAGTTGGCCTCGTGATCACTCAGTTGTGCGTTCAGAGCCCGAATATGGGATTCCAACTCCGTTTAACGAAGAGCATGTTCGTTCGTACTCCTGTCGAAGTTGGTTAAAAGCTCTGCGTTCTGGGTCTCTGCTGCCTTATGTTTCCGATGCAACTCTTCCCCCGCCGAAGTAAGATGAACGATCTGCTCATTTAAAACCTTGGCCCCATCTTGAAGTTGGCGAATCCGATCAGCCGTCTCGATCGCCATTATGCAATTCTAGAAAAAAAAAAAAGATCAGTTTGAAAGTCATGAAATCTATCCAAAGTAAAAGATTTCTAAGCAAAGAAGTTTAAAAATAGAGCTTACCCTAAAGGCACCGTAGGAAATCTGAGAAGGCAAACTCAAGTCCTCGTGTGTGTTCAGCCGAGCTTGCTCCATCGGACCCATAACGTCGAAGAAATAATTGGCCAACTTCCTTGGGCATCTGAGCAAGTCAACGTTGGGTGGCACTTCGATCGTAAGCCTCCTAACGCCCCTCTTTTCGGATTCGCCCAAGGCGGCGAAGGCAGCGGCTTCTTCACTTCGGGGAAGAGGCACAATTGGATCGGCATGATCTGCACTAAAAAACGATGATCCTGTCTCCTCATCGTATTTGGATCTCGTTGTCTCAACTGACCGATCTTAAGCCGGCGCCTTCCCCTTTGCTGGATCCCTCCCTTCGAGTTCACGATCAAGGGCCTCAATCATCTCCTCTTGATTTTCAGGGACGGCGATTGAAGGGACAAGAACACCTTCCCTGCTAGGCAAGCCTCCCGAGCCCGAGTTGGCATCTTCAGCGATGGGGGAGATATGGTAGTCGTCCACGGAAAGGTCTCCTTGTTCGGCCACTTTAAGCTGAATGGCCGTTTCTTGGAGTCTTTCCTTAGCTGGCCTTTTGGGACGCTGTACCAACTGATCAGACCTTGACTCTCCCCCATGATCCTCCTCCTCGATGTCGATAACCGGAGTCACTTCTTCGGCAGCTTTCACTGCCGCAATCGCTGAACTCGCACCGGCAATCACTTCTTCTATGGTTGGGGGCGCAGCCGATGAGCTACCCCCTTGCCCCTTACCGACCACCACTATCTTGGGCAGATACTTGTTCTTCAACTCCTGGAACGATTTCTTCTTCTTCTTTGGGGGAGGAGCGTCATCGGTTTTTTCTCCGCCTTCGGGATCGACCTCCTCATCGTTTGGCTCGCCTCCAGCGCCGGTAAGACCTGAGAGAGAATTTTCTATCAAAAAGTATCAACGAAGACAAAGGCCACAGATACAAAAGCAATTCGGAGATTACCATGGTTTTTAGCTTTGAGTGTTTTCAAAGCCGCGACCGGCTTCCAAGCTCGCTTGTCATTGGTCGTCTTCTCAAGCACCCTTATCAGCCAGGGTATGATGTCGGCGACCTGATCGAACTCAACTGCCTTAGCTGAAGATTTTCAGAGGAATTTAGATTGTGTTGCTAAACTCAATTTAAAAGGAAGGTAAGACAAAATACTTACGAGTCCGATTCCAGACATTCGGCAGCAGCTCGCTTCCGGGGGCGGTCAGCTGCTCCGTGGGAATAAAAACGAAGCGCTGATCCCATCCTCGGAGATCGTCATCGTTGTTAGAGATCAAGGCCCGCTGACCTCGTTTAGCCAAATTTATCACCCCTCCTTTATAAATTCGAGGGGAGTATATGTTAAGAATGTGACGAAGTGTCAACTCCACTTCCGCCGCCTCTGCGATGTATCGCATAATTATGGTCGTTCTCCATATCATCGGAGAAATCTGACCGAGGCAAACTTTGTACATTCTGCAAAATTCCTCGATGATGTTATCGACCGGGAGGGAGAATCCGATCGTGAATGGATAAGTCAGCACCACGGAATGACCTTCAACGTGGGTCGCCAACGTTGACTTCCTCGGAGGGCACATCACTTCGATGTCACCCTCTCTCCAACCACACTCCTCTCGAACCCGAGGAATCGCCTCCGGCGTGATCGTACAGTGAACGGAGTCGATTGGGATATTTTTCTTCTTCCCCTGCTCCGCTTCACTGATTTTACAATCGTTCTCATACGTAAATTTTTTCGGAAGGATCTTCGACCATGACTTTTTGGGACCGTAGTCTTTCACTTTCCTCTCTTTCCGTTTCTTCCCCTTCTTATCTACTGAAGGGTCAACAATGGCGGGAGTTTGCTCCACCACCGCACCAGACTGCGGTGGAGCCGTGGCAGCAACTGCCGTAGTAGGAGTGGTATCAGCCTCTATTATGTTCTGTGATGAGGTAGACATTGCTAAAATTCGCTGTAAAGTAAAGCTTGTAAGAAGATTTGAAGCTTATAAGAAGATTTAAGGCAGAAACAGCAAGAATCAACGAATTAAAATGGAAGATTTCTGGGATTTAAAGGAGTTTTTGCAAAGCGGTTTCTTTTGGAAAGTTTCAGAAGTTGTAAAGCTGGGGTTGAAACGGATATTTATAAAGAGAGATTCATCATTGCCTTGGGAACCGTCGAAAATTGCTGCCCGCACGATTTCTGACACGTGTAACGATGGAAAGTTGAGGCGACGTTTTGGCGTTTCAAAATGGAGGGACACAAACGTGCCACGTATTTTCCCGCTAAAAATTCAAAGCCACTTGCCAAAAGTTTCACGAACACACTTGGCAAGTGGGGGGACTATCTGTATTGGTCGATTTCTGTTCGTTCACGAAGGAAACAAACTCGATCGTGTGCAAGACGTAGATTGACTTCGAAAGTTATGAGATCGGAAAGAATCTGCTTCGGATTTGGTTTCGTTCGGTTGTGCAATGGGGTGATCGGATAAAATCGAAGATAACGTCACTGTGGATAAGATAAACTGATCCTCATCTCTAAAAAATCGGAACAGGCTTGGCGAGTTTAGTGGAGTGGATAACAACGTGCAACAGTGGGAAGAGAAACGTGGGGAAGTGGAAGTCTGTTAGGGCTTGGAGTCGTCCTCAATGTCAACTATAAATAAGAGCTCACATCTTCATTCTCACACACATTCATCAATCTGAGCAATATTATTCTATTCTTAAAAGTCATCATTCCTCTGCCAAGAGATTAATCACTTTGTTCTCATTACCTCATCCTGTTTCGCCAAAGATAGTTGTTGTACTTAAAGTTTCGATCGTGGCCTTGCTCAAACGTGGAGGGAGATCTGTTCTTTCCATTGAAGCAACCCCCATCGATTCATCAAATACAATAAGCCTTTATTGCTTTGTTTATTTCATTATTATTTACTTCGTTTAGATCTACGTTTATCTTGATCGTAACATCTTTTGCTCGTTATTCGCACTTAGCCTAAGCAATTTATCATCGCCATTTATTAAACGGTTCATCGACTTGCTCATCGTCCTTTCATATCGGATCTGCTGTTTTTTGCATCGCATTATTCGACTCAATATATTTACTCGCCATCGTATTACATTTATTCGTCATCGTATTATATCTGTTCATCATCGTATTATTGTCATTCTCACCGAGGCAAATATCGTCATCGTACTCGAATAATTGTATATCTTGATAAAACGAAGTCATCTCATCGTAAATCTTTAGCCTGTCATTTAACTCGAATTTATTTGCTGGCATTTGCATTTCAGCCTGACATCGAATCTATCTGACATCGATTTTAGAATTACTTCTGGGTTAAAACGCTTGAGATCGATTAACTTGCTTACGTAAATTACTTATCGAACGATCAAATTGAGATATAAAACGGTCGCTTTAGACTCAACTAAATATAAATTTAATTGTAAAACCTGATACATTTCTGGGGAATACAGGTGTCAATGTGAAAGAGGGGGAAAAAAAAGGAATACATTGACGAGTATTTTGAAAAAGAATTAGCTTCTATAATATGATGGTACAATTCTTTTCTTTACTATCAACTATCAAAGGCATCAAAGAACGCGGTTTATGATTCATATTCGACTCTTTGTTACATGGTGGAGTAGTTGCATTAATTTTGTCCTTTCGCTACAACATTTCTATAATGGATTGGGTTGATCGGAACGAGTGACATAGGAAATATCATCATACTTATTAGATTGGATGGACAGTAAACTATATTGGAGGAGATTTTGAAGCTTTAGATTTCTCTTTACGAAAAAAGAAGCAATTTGTTACTTTTCCACTTAAACTTAGTTAGAGTCTGTTTGACCAAGCTTCTAGGATGCCAAAAATGCTTATTTTATTTCAAAAAATACTTATTTTGAGGAAGTGATGTGTTTGGTCAAGCTTCTAGAAAAAAATAACTATTTTTCAGTGGCAACAGAAGCTGTTTTTCTGCGGTTGGGAAGAAGCTAGAAAAAATAGTTTTGCCCTAAAAGTGGAAGCAGAAGCTTCTTTTAATTTCTTCGCTACAAATATATTCTTACCAAAAATATTTATATATCAAATTACCCAAGTTATGAATAGCACCTTATTCTTTTTCTCCTCGTGCATACTAGTAATTTAACAATCAAAAGCACTTTTTGAAAAGTTTTGGCGAAACACAAATTTCTACCTAACTATTAACAAAAATGATTATCGAATAAGTTGCCCAAACACAAATAACTACTCTCGAAAAATACTTTTACAAAAAACACTTTTAAAAAAAGTACTATTTAAAATAAGCAATTTTTAAAAGATTGACCAAGCAAGGCTCTTAGAGTAGTTTCTGCACATTATTCACATGAACGAAACCATTTTGCTAGAGAAAGCAAAAAATATATTAAAAAAAATGTAAAGCAAGGACAACTACTCGCACATCAAAATAAATTGGGCTTTTATTGCTAGACTAGCCCATTAGCTAGCCCATGTTGGTTATGACCTATGTTGCTCGATAGATTTCCCAAATACACATTTGTACCTGGTCTTGAGAGATGAGCATAATAGTGATGGTTTTTAAAATATGAGGACTTCTACATTTAATGAAGTTGTAATTACAAAAATACCCTTGCTCCCTACACACAGAATAGAAACCAGGACAATCTAGTTCGGCTTTTTCGTATAATGAGACAACAAACTATCTCCATTTTGCAAATAAATGAGGTCAGATTGGTCAGATCAATCTCAGTTCGCACATTTATAAAAACATAATTTTAGGTGCTAAATATTTAGTAATAACGACAAAATGCGCGCGCTTATTCATATTGTGAGCAAAAAAGCTATGTCTGTTTTGCAAATAAATGATGTCAGATCGTCCTCACTTTGCTCAGCCACAAAATCCAAAGAAAAATAAAACATTAGGATGATCTGGCCGCATTAGTCATATAGTGAGCAAAAAAAGTATGTCTATTTTATTAATAAATGAGGCCGCATTGTCCTTACTTCTCTCATTCACAAAATATTAAAGGAAAACATAATATCAAGACAGTTTATTATCACTTCGCTCTAGATTTCAAATTTTCAAGCAAAATAATAGTTTTGAGTTTTCTCTCGATAAAATTTTAGGGTCTTGATTACATGAATGGATTTAGATGCAAATGATTTGAAGCAAACAAAATTTAGGCATTAGCTTCATGTCCAATAGTAGTTATTTCTTTTTCTCTCACTTTCTTTTATGTGAAAGAAAAGAGAGTGAGCAATGATGTTTCAACACTCACAAGCGCCAGTGCAAAATCATAGAGAATAGTAACATCAATGATACTACGGACGCCACTGCCACTTTCTCTTCAACTGCAGTCATGCCGGGAGTCGTTAAATCTGACGGCGGCAGGATTCAAAGCGAGAATTATGATGTTTCAAAGTAGTCTTCCCAAACCCTAGACACTGAGGAAGCAACATAGGCGGAGAAGAAGAGTAAGTTGAAGTATTCAGGAAAGTGTGGAAAAGTATTCAATTTCAATATCATGAAAAATTTGCAAAGAAGAGTAAGTTGAAGTATTCAGGTAAGTGTGAAAAAGTGTTCAATTTCAATATCATGAAAAATGCGCTCAAAATTTTAATACTATGTGTAAAAGTGGTCAATTCACAACATAAAAAAAAAAGATCTTACCCGGGAGATTTATATAAATATGATACTAGAGGTAATGTTTTGCTTTTTTCTCCCTTTTAATATGATTTAACTAATATGACCATCAACTGATTGACCCCGTTTGATATTGGGGAGCCTAAATCAGTTGCTTTAGTGGCCTCACCATTAGGTCAACCTGATATGCTTGTTCATTTTTTTTGGGAGAATTAAGCATATTTATATCTACTTTTAGAATATTGAGCACTTTAGTTATGCTATTGAACTTTTTAGCACTTTTAAAGATATTTTCAGTTCTACCCCTTTGTGTTCTCCAAGGTGTCCAGAGATAACAACTGCTCTAGCCAGTCATCCTTTCCATCGCCAGACCAGTCGTCATCCTATCTCCGCACCAATCGTCGTCCATGCTCCGGCCAGCGACTGTGATCATGCTGCACCCGTTGTCGAAATTTTCGTCGGAGATGACACATCAATGCATGCTAATAGAAAAACAAACCTTTTGGAGCAGCTTCGTTATCAGAATCATGATATTGGAGACACGAGGACAGGAAATATTTACTCTGAGTGGATCGAGATCTTCGAACAGCCACTAATGACGACGATAAAGCTTCCAGAGATGACGGTGTAACCGATGAATTAGCTACATTATTATTATTTTTGCTACTACTTGAACCCATTTTCAGGTAGAAAAATGTTAGATTCCAAATGTGTAGTTTTTCAGATCCACTAATTTGAATGTAGTGACTTATTTATTGCATAATTTTCATGTGTTTAGTGAATGGGGGTGGGGTGGCCGAAGAAGAGGGCATATGGCGTTATTAACAGTATCTGGGCATATGACTCACACAACGAAGAAATGATGTCAGATTACTCTTATGTTACTTTTACTTTAGATTTCCATATATGAGTGAAGGGATGATAATTTGGTCTCATTTATCTATAAAATAGATATAGTATTTCGGCTCACTTATAGCTAAATACGGACGGTTTGTCCCGATTTTATATTTTCGTATTAATGATGACTTAGCCACATTTGTTTACAAAATATTCATTGTATTTGGCTTACACTAAGATGAAATGATGCCTGATTAGCCTTATGTTATTTTTACTTGGTTTTTTATATATGAGCAAAATGATGACGGTTTGGTCTTATTTATTTGTAAAATTGATAGTGAAGTATGGCTCATTTATAAATAAATGTGGACGAATTGTCCTGATTTTATAATTTCATATGTATTTTTTGTGGATGAATAAAGTAAGTACACTTTGGCATCATTTATTTACAAAATGAACATGATATTTTGCTTACTGTATGAGTAAATGATGTCAGATTGGCCTTATGTTATGTTTTTTTTTTTGAATTATTTTATATGAGCAAAGTGATGACATTCTAGACTTATTTGTTTGCATAATATTCATAGTATTTGGCTTACATTATGAACAAATGATGATGGATTGATCTTATGTTATGTTTTGCTTTAATTTTTGAATATCTGTGAAACAATGACGATTTAGCCTAATTTATTCACAAAATTGACATGATATTTGGTTCACTACATGAATAAATAATGACGAATTGACATTGTTTTTATGCTTTGTAGGGAGCAGTGTATTACGACTTCAAAAAGGTAGGGCGACATTTTTGTAATTACGGCTTCAAAAAAATACGACGACATTTTTTTAGTTACGGCTTCAAAAATGTGCGGGGGCATTTTTATAATTATGAAAAGTGCTCTCTCTTAGTAAGGTACTTCTGTACTTTCAGCTTCATTAGATGTTAAAGTTCTCAATTTTTAAAGAGCAATTTTAAACACCTCAATCTCTCAAGATAGGGTCTTTTTCTCCTACTATGTAATTCAATCATACTTGTTCAAACATGGATGAAGACGACATGTTTCCATGGCCTGCAATCTGAACATGATTTTGTATAATTAGTACTCCTTGCTACTTGATTATTGTACAATATTTGCCAAATAAGCCACTTATAATATATTAAATATATAAGATATATAACTTTGGAAAAAAGGAGAAATATATGACAACCCAAACATTGTAGACTAGAGAAGGGTGAATATAAAATCTTGTACTTACTCATAGTAGCTCTATTGGAAATTGGATTCGTAGCGTCCATGTGAGTCAACCCAGATCCATACCAAGATAATTCAAATATATAATTTGTTATATATTTACTAATTATATAAATTAAAAAGGAATGAAAAGACACAACTATTAGGAAGAGTGTTGAATAGTTGTATCACTTAGTAATAATAAAAACAATGTTTCTTTTTCAGAAGAGAGTGAACATTGTCTTCTTCCTCTCCAGAAACACCAGAATGTTCTTCATTCTTCCTTTCTTCTCTCAAATTCCTAAAGTTTGTGTGGAAGACTCTTGTGAAGATTTCGTCTTCAAGTAGTGAACAGTCTTGTATAACATGTATGGTCTTAGATCGTGAAATTTATGGTGTAGTTCGTGTTCTGTTGACACGATTTCATCCCCGAATAGTTGAAACAAATACGGTGATCCTGGACAAACTTTGTGTTCTATAGATTGTGTGTAACACTTCATTGGTATCAGAGCCCGTGTTTATTTGTTTCCTTGTCTTGATTCTTCTTTTTTTTTTTCTGTAAAAAAAGAATGCTGACCGAGTTGTGCATCTGTGTAGTGGTTTTATTTTATGCTTTGGCATGGAAGCCAAAATTTTAAAACTGCTTGAAAAAATTACAGTAATAATCTTTAGTGACCTAGCTTTAATTGTGTCAAGTGCAAAGGAAATAAAAACGCTGTGAAATTATTTTTTGAGGGATTATGCAAAAAAATAACTCTAGAAAATACATATGAAATTATAAAATACATGTTATTTGAGTTTTTTGAATTCTAAGGTTGTGCTACATTTCTCATAAACCTTTTTTTTCGCACATGGAAAACTAGTTCCAAGGGAAAGGACGTGTATCTGATGATACTCTATGAAGTCCAGGGTTTATATCTTCATAAGTGAATGATATTGGCATTGTAACTAAATTTGGATCACATGCCATTGCATTCTTAGAGAATGTCTTATCCTAAGTAGGGTGAGATAGGTCAAGACTTATCTCTTCATAAAACTGTGGACCAAATAGCTTCTGCTAATGACAGTCAAATTATGGATTTGAGTAAAAGTCACTTTGGTGATAATGGATATGTTTCGATTAGAATCAAGATGACTAAAAGAATCCATTTAATAGTTTTGCTCCCAGTAGGAGTAACTATCAATTGATAAGTCAATTTATCAATCTCAACCTCGACGATTAGTCGTTCGATATTCCCCATCATCGATTTGAGATGGAAGAGGAAGCATATATATTTACTCCTTAAGATGAATAAGAATTATGGATATAAATAAGGCTCCTAAATACACTACTAAGGATAAGTAGTTTAAGCAATGAAAAATAAAATGGAGTTAACAAAATCAAACCATGTGTTGGAATTGATTAATCTACCTATATGCTGAAAAGATGTTAGGACAAGGGGTTCTTAAAATCAAGCATAAGGCTTGATGGTAGTATCAAAATATATGGGTAGAGCTTCATATATTTTTGAAGTTACGATTGCAAGAAATTGTTCGAAGAGATTGTTGTCACTTTCGCGAGAAAATTCTTGACCAATTCAATATACACGTTGCAAAATCATATACACTCCTATTTCTAGAGGCAAAGTTTCAAGTGGGAGGATATTTCCTCATGAACGCATAAGAATATGATTTGACTCATGACGCCTGATATTTTTTATTTTAGTTGGCGGATATCAATCTGACTTAGAAAAGGGATTCCGAAAAGCAGTTAAAGAATACTAAGGTATCTTAAAGGCATGGTCGCTTATCCTTGTTTAGTCAGGAAAGGATCTGCGACTCAAAAGTTGTACTTATTATGATTGAAAAGGATATTTAGATGGGTGAAAATTTAAATGTGAGTCTGTCCTTGGTAAACACTTGCGTCGTGCAAATTGTTAAACATCAAGAAACAACAATCAACCTTAACACAATGAAAATTGAATTTGTAGTGCTTTCATCAATTGTGCAAGAAGCTGTTTGGCTTAAATGTCTTTTTGATAAATTTGGGTGTGTTTGATAGTGATATTGAATTACTGACAATCAAGTGTGATAGTCAAGTATCAATAGCTTACACAAAAATCCCAAATATCACTGGAAGACAACACATTGATATAAAGTATAATTTTCTTAGAGACATAGTTGTACATAGATAAGTCAACATGAAATACATCTCATTGTAAATACATAGTTGTAGATAGTTGTTCATGATTCTTCTTTATTTGTTAAACTCCTATAATATTGTGTATGAGTATTTGGTGTCATCTCTTATTTTTACTAAGGATGTTTTCTTAGATTTTGTGCATCTGATTTGCATATGCATGTTTGAATTTTTTTCTGCTTAGGTGTGTACACGCTATGTACACAATGAATTTTCATCTAAAAAAGAAGACTAGAGAAACAGACAAGAGCCTTGATGTAGCCGAAGTTTTTGTCAATATGTCTTAAATAATTCATATTAGGTATTCTTGAAAAATAAATTCCACTATTTTGTAAATAAGTGGAAACTTTACGCAATGCTACTACTTTATGTTTTCTCTGTTGAAAGATCTCTCTAAAGTTGAAAATATTAGTAATTTCTTCAACCCCTTTCTCATGGTTCTTCCAAGTCATAGGATTTTGAAACCGGAAGGTTCTCATAATAGGGAAAAGGGACACTGTTTGGACTATAAGAGGTAATTTATTCACTTTTTCTGTTATTAGTTTTAGATGCTTTAGTTATAATGCTAAATGGTTGTGCTTTATAATTCATTTTATACCCCCTATGAATGTGTATACTATAGGATTAAGTTAGATATTAAGATTACAAAATCTAGACTTTAGTAAAGAAACTTCATGAGATGATAGAAAAACAAATGCCTTAAGGTAAAAGAAAGATATCAAACTACACTAGCATGCATTACACTCTCTTTTTATCTTATTAGTTGTGTTATTAATGTTTAATAGACTTTTTAATGGATAAATTGTAGATGAGATACGACAAAAATGAGTAGCTTTATTGAATTTTATCTGAATTGGAGATTATATGATGGCAGCTTAGCAGTAGAAAGAATGAAAATTGTTACATTGGGAAGGTGATAGTGTAGCACATCTTTTGTTAAAGTTTGGTTGAGGAACAATTTGATAATAATTGAGTATACTGTGTTTGTGTTTGTATACTTCCTGCTTGAGTTTTGAATATTCTATATGAAGTAATTATGAAGTTAGTTTAGGCTAATGATATTAATTGTTGAGGTTGATGGATAACTTTTTTTCGTTCTCATAAATAATAAAGTTTATAGTCAAGCTCTGAGTTATATGGAGCAATATGGTTCTGCAAAACTTCCTCTAACAGATGTTCATGTTTTTCGCATACAGTAAAATCTATTTGGAAATTATTCGGTTATTTGAGCCTTATGAGTTATCTTATTAATTTTCATTTACATTTCTGTTACTAAATCATAGTATTTATATAAATATTACTTTTTTAGTGGATAGATATAGATTTCCTGTTATTATTTTCTTGGTTGATTTCTTCCTCAAGTTTGCATTTATATGTGTATAGTTAACAACCATCTTTCATTTGCATATTTCTATTTGAAAAATAGCCGCATCTTCTAAATACAGTTTTGCTTCTGATTTAGTCGGGTAAGATGGAAACATGAGGGCAAAAGGCTCATTGAAGGTACATATTGGTAAAAAATTGGTCCTGCTGTTGTGACATAACTCCTTTGGCATCACTACAAGAAAAATGCTCTATAGTGACGGGAAATACCGTCCTTAAAACTTAAATTCTGGTCCCAAAAGGCAATTAACGACCAGAATAGCTGGTCGTCACCCCGTCCCTAATGCTTCCGTGGTTAAATGTATATAACGACGAGTGATAAAACTGGTCCTTAAACCCTATTTACGACTAATACAATATCTGGTCGCCAATAAGTTCTTAGGACCATAAAACTGGCCCTTATTGGTGTTACCAACCATGTGATTCTGGTCCTTAAAAGTCTAATGAACGGTTATATACTGGTCGTAATAAATATTTGGGACCGCCTTTCCTGACGTAAGTGGATATTGCTAAGGACGAGCAATGTGGTCGTTAAAAATTTCTAAGGACCGGTCCTATCTCGTCCTTGATAATCCTATAGGACCAGTTCTACCTCGTCGTTGATAATCTTATGGGACCAGTTCTACCTCATCCTTAATAGTTTTAGGGGATCAATCCCACCTCGTCCTTGATAGTTTTTAGGGGACCAGTCCTACCTCGTCCTTGATTGTCCAATTAACTCGCCCCTAATTATCCAATTAAGGACTAGAAATGTAATAAACGATAAATAAATTATTTGTCATTCACAATGTGCAACTGAAAATTTGATCATGATAATATAATCATTAATCGTGCGTTCATAAAACGATACCTACTTGTAAATGTACTTTTCACATCCATAATGTAAGTTAAAAGTATAAGTATTACACATCCCCCAAACAAAAGATCTAGCTAACATCCTTAGACATTATATACTAATGTTGCCTAAGATTTCTAGCAAAATGATAGTCAACTTGTGCGTCTTCACAACTTGCATCTTGACCTGTAAACTTCAATCTCCAAAACCTGTAGAAAATAATATATTAAAAATATTTCTTAAGAGCATATAACGATCATTAGGAATTTCTTAAATAGTTACTCAAATTTTACAATTAGTAATGATATAATGACTTACCTAGAAATTAAAGTATCCAACTAGTGTTATGTAAACTTAAACAATAAAAAAGAAACAAAGGCGCAAGAATATCCAAACACGAATGAATTAGAAAAACTAGATCCTTGGTGTTGGGAGCAGCGATAAGAAACACTCTTAAGGAGAAATATAAGGCACCAATTAACATAACACATAGAATGGAAACAAAAATTGGAAGTACACCAGGGAATTTTCAGAAAAACTAGACAAACAATAAACTTTGCAAAGATGTTAAATTTTATCTCTATCACACAATAAACCAAAAAAAAAAAAAACATAAATTAAGACACATAATTGAAAATTTTCAGTCCAAAATTAGCAACAGGATGTATATTGAGCTAGAAACAAAGATAATCATCCAATATCCAATGAACTTGGCAACAGATATGGAAGTCCAAAAGAACATATATAGAATCGTCTATATTTTCCTTAAAACATTCATTCCAAACAATTACTACTTTGGCCATTTTGGGACAAAAATAACTCATTAATTGACTGCACTCTCACATTAATTAACTTCAAGTGGCAAGTTGAGCTTCAGTTCAAAATATTAACAGTAGAGTTCCTTGATTTAATTTCTAACTGTAACAACAAAGACTAATACCAATACATAAGACTCTAGGAAGGGTTCATAGAGCTAAGACCTCTCATTCTAGCAGAAACAAGCAACAAGAGGTGCGTAATAGCAGCGACATAACAGCTGCGTAACAGCAGCGTCGCAGCTGCGTAATAGGGTAACATCATGTTAAAAAAAGCAGTTGTTAACGCTGAGTAACAGCAGCAGTTAACACTGTGTAATGGCAGCAGAAACAGGCAACAAAAGCTGCATACAGCAGCGACACAGCAGCTGCGTAACAGCAGCGTCGCAGCTGCGTAACAGGCTAACATCATGTAAAAAAAACCAGCAGCTAACACTGGGTAACAGCAGCAGTTAACAATGCGTAATGGCAGCAGAAACAGGCAGCAAAAGCTGCGTAACAGCAGCGACACAGCAGTTGCATAACAGCAGCGTCGCAGCTGTGTAACAGGCTAACATCAGGTAAAAAACAACAGCTGTTAACACTGCGTAATGGCAGCAGAAACAGGCAGCAAAAGCTGCGTAAAAGCAGCGACACAGCAGCTGCGCAACAGCATCGTCGCAGCTGCGTAACAAGCTAATAACATGTAAAAATATAGCAGCAGTAACATTGCGGAACAACAGCAACAGGCAGCAAAAGCTGTGTAACATCAGTGACACAGCAGCTGCATAACAGCTGCGACGAAGAGGAAATTCAGGTTCCGTTAAAGGCTTTTGGAAAACATAGGAAATCTTAACCTTTTGTAATGCAGATCCTTTTCTTTTTAGAATGGTATGTACTGCACCATAAAGTTTGAAAACTCCTTCCGAAATCAAAATATTCCTATATTCACATATTTTTCTTGCTGATAGACTAAACTCATTTATCTCTAAAGAAAGTAGCAAACAGAGCCTGCCAAACACATATTGGAGTGTATATATAACCATCAATAAAACAAATTAATGTTTCGAGTGAGTTGTTACTTACTTGGTATGTTTAGAAAATTATTATTCTTCTGGAATGTGTGGTGTCGCAGGTTGGACATTAGACAGGCGATCCTTCAACAATTCTTTTAGCTGCTTCAATTCGTTCAAGTCGTTTTCCATGGTTGACAGGCGTTCCTTCAAAAATTGGTTTTCTGCTTGAGTAGAACGTAACTCAGCCTTTGAGCGAGTGCCATCTTTCATATCCTTCGCTTTTACTCCACCACCAAATCCGAAAACATGGCTACGATTTTGAGGTCCAAAGCATTTTTCAACTATCTCTATGGTAGAAAGAGATGGTTCGGACTGCACCACTTCTTGAATTTGTGCCTATAATGTACATAAAAATATTGTTAGCAGAACTCATATAGCTAAAAATATTTACATGTTAAATTGATGACACACACATGTTTTTCAATTGCCTCAGGTTCAACAAGTTTCTCATTCTTCTTGCGAGTCTCAAAGAAAATAGTTGCAAAATCTGGTGGATTTCCTTCTTTCCCGCCCTTTACATCAAAGTCAAAATGTCAAATAACGCCTTGGCTATATTTTAAGAGAATAGAGATTTTAAGATAATACCTTGTCATAAATAATCTGCCTAATAGGCTTGCTACCAGTGTGATGAGGCATCTTCAGTTTAGCTCTATTTGCTGCATTCCTGATACTTTTCGCCTATATATGGGTAAACATCAGAGTTGAACCATGAGAGTTCCAGTGATTTCACAATAACTTAAAGACAATAAACCATGAAAAAACCTAGCTAAGCAGTCTTGTAAGGCTGAAGAAAGCAGACACGAACATGGAAGAAAGCAAATACTTGAACACGGAAAGCCTTAACAAAACCAGGAAACTCCACAGATGGCTACGTTCAAGGCACTTTGGATCAGTCCTGTTGGCCCAAAAACAATTCATTTTTGGGGTCCTGTAACCAACTGGGCATTTGTCGTTGCTGTATGCTTATCTAATGTGACATTGGTTTCTTTTGGTTGACACTGTACATGAGTTATATTGACGTACTTTGCAGGGACTTATAGACACACAGAAATCCCCAGAAATAATATCAGGCAACATGATCTCAGGTAGGAATTTTCTCTTTAAGTTGATCTTGGCTTCAATAATATAGACCTTCATCTTCTTTTCTTTCGGATTATGCAGCACTGTGCAACTTTATCAATAGAAAAAGAGAGAAACAAGTACTACTTATTAAAAGAATGGAAAAAAATCTTCAAAGGATTAAGGTATTGAGGGATTTTAGTTTGCTGTTGTTCATTCTCCATCTCCCTCCAACAGTCCAAACACTCCAGAGCCAAAGCAGGGGTTGTGGTAGTTGTAGCTGCAGATATTTGCAGCTGAATGCACAAAGCACAGTGATATAGTTTTCTTACCTGTTTGTACTGGACATGTTTGTAATTTTTATTTGCCATCTCTCATTGCACTGATAATTGGTTATAGCTGATTCAAATAACTAAGTTCAAATGACCATGTATTTTAGCCTTGCCTCTCGAAATCTGTACGAGTACCACTAAGATGAGCTTCATAGGAATTAAACAAGTGAATTAATACTTCAAAAAACTATGTCAGCGCACTTGCTAACTGTTCTCCAACCTCAAAAAAGAGTGTTTTTATTAATTGAGAAATGCCTATCGAGATTTTTTCTGGGTTGGAACTGAAGTTGCTAAAATGCCTAACATAGTGGGCTTTACAGTAAGTTAACCACAGAGTTGCTGCATACATAGGGCATTAACCACTTAGGAATGTGATTGTATAGAAGTTCTTCTCATGTTATGCACATCAATTGCCCTTCTGCCATGTAAAGAAACCTAATGTACATGCAGCAAACAATTTTCCTTTCTGATAGATGAACAAGTGTCCAATTTATTTACACACTTAGTTTGTACACTATCAAGTAACCCAAAGGATATTTACAAGTAGCCTCCATAAAAAGTGAAATTTGTGATATGCAACTTTGTTCTAGTTTAACAATACTAGACAAAAGACTAATTTGTTGATAACCTTTGTATATTTTGCAGGACATTAGTAAAAATTGGCCTAAAAGCACTTCCCTCCAATAAACAAGGACTTTAAGAAACAGCAAGAACTCAGGAAGATTCTAAGAGAAAAAAAGAGTTAAAACCCAACTATTTTTCTTAGACATCACGGACTCAATTTAATTATGATATTTTAGGCCAAGTTCTTTTCAGAAAAAGAACATAATGTTAGCCTCTTATGACTCTTTACGACTGCAACAACAAAAATATTAGCCTTCAAGCACATTATAATCGCAACACATTAACATAATGTTTCTTCATAAATCCAGCCTACAT
Source organism: Petunia x hybrida (assembly GCA_037355625.1). Classification (NCBI taxonomy): domain Eukaryota; kingdom Viridiplantae; phylum Streptophyta; class Magnoliopsida; order Solanales; family Solanaceae; genus Petunia; species Petunia x hybrida. The sequence goes on along the minus strand of JBBBVM010000059.1, from coordinate 5,156,992 downwards.
ACATGAACAGCACGGAAAAAGTTGATATATAAAAAAAACAAAAGTAGGGAAGACTAATCTTATTAAGAGTTGCCAACAGAGTTTAGTCTTTACAAACAATCAGAATGCATCATAACAACTCTAGTAAATTAGCTATATCTTCCCATTCCTGCTTTAGGATAGACAACAACATCAAATAAACTAGTGCATATTCTTATTAAAGAAGTACTTCAGGTTTCATATAATTCATAAAGCATTCAGGCAGAGTCACTAATCCTATAAGCATGGTTTTCCATCCAGCGATAGTGAATAGGTCCAGCAATCATAGCTTCATTAGCTAAGTGAATAGGCAAGTGCACCATGACATCAAAAAATGAAGGAGGAAAAACTTTTTCCAACTTGCAAAGAGTTATGGGAATTTGGGCTTCAAGTTGTTCTAAGTCATCCTTCCTTAACTCTTTTGATCCAAGCATATTAAAGAACAATGATAACTCAATCAGTGGTTCACACACTTCTTTGGATAACATACCACGTAACATAAGAGGGAGTAGATGTTGTAGAAGAACATGACAATCATGACTCTTTAAGCCAAAAATCTTGTGATCTTTCATATTTACACATTGAGAAATATTAGACGAAAATCCATCTGGGACCTTTAGATTCTTTAAAAAATTGTATAATTTGTGCTTTTCTTCTGTAGACAGTGTGTAAGGTGCACTTGGAACTTCGTATTTCTCTCCTCTTTGGATGGGGTGCAACTCTGGCCTAATATTCATCTCTTGCAAATCAAACCGAGCATTAATGGTGTCCTTGGTCTTTCCTTTGGCATTCATGATGGTCCCCAAGATATTATCAAATATATTTTTCTCAATGTGCATAACATCCAAATTATGTCTCAACAAAAGAGTGTGCCAATACGGAAGTTCAAAAAAAATACTTTTTTTGTTCCAATTATCCTTCCGAGCATCATGTGAAAGTCTCAATGCTGGAAAGTCATTGATGGTCCATAGCAAAGAAGCATGCAAATTAAAATTTTGTCTAGTTGATGCATCAAAAGTCTCAATGCCAGTCTCCCATAGCTCCTTCAATTCTGCTATCAAGGGTTGAAGATATATATCAATTGCATCTCCTGGACTATCTGGGCCAGGAATAAGCATTGACAAAATAAAATTTTCTTGTTTCATACACAACCAAGGCGGTAAATTATAAGGAATTAGTACCACAGGCCAAATGCTATATGAGGTTTTTGAATTCCGAAATGGCTGGAATCCATCAGTAGCAAGTCCAAGTCTAACATTACGAGGCTCGGCGGCAAATGATGGATGAAGTTCATCAAACGACTTCCATGCCATTGAATCGGCTGGGTGCCTCATGGTTCCATCATCAACCCTTTTATCCTTGTGCCATGTCATTTCAGAAGCTGTTTTGTAGAGACGAACAACCTCTGTAGCCTAGGTTTTAATGGAAAATAGCGTAATATCTTTGATGCTATCTTTTTTCCATTTTTATCCGTTGTTTCTCCACTATGTTTATCCAGTTTCCATCTAGACGCACCACAAATTTTGCATGCGTCGAGCAATTTATCATCCTTCCAATATAACATGCAATCATTTCTACAAGCATCAATCTTTTGGTAAGAAAGCCCAAGATTCCGAATGACCTTCCTTGCCTCATAATATGAACTAGGCAAATTAGCACCATCAGGCAACAATTCATCTTTCAACATTTTTAGTAACATTGTAAATGACTCATTACTCCACCGACCAATACTTTTTAAGTACAGCAATTTAATCAAAGTGGAAAGCTTTGAACTTTTAGAATTCTGATATAGTGGTGTCTCAAAATCCCTCAATAGGCCATGAAATTTTTTTGCTTCAACATTCGGCTCCTCTTCAATAAAATCTGCTTGAACATTTTTTTCTTCTTCAACTATATCCTCGCGAACAGTGTCTGTACTTCCTATGTCAAATTTAGGATATAAATCACTCAATATTTCTCGTATTTCATCATCGCGCTGACGCTCATCTACTTCATTATCACCTTCTTCACTCTCCGATTCTGGTTCACCCAAAACTTCCCCATGGTGATACCAAAAAGTATAATTTTTAATTATTCCATATACTTTCAAATGTGAATCCACTGTCTGACGTGTTCCTGAATCAGTGTTAAAATATTTGACACATGGACATGGTATTTCATCTGTTTCTCCTACTCTTCTAAAAGCATAATTCAAAAACTTTTCCACCCCAGCTAAGTACGCTTCATCGAGCTGATTAATAAGTTGCATCCACTGCTTACTAGGTGCCATAACCTTGGAAGGTACATTAAACACAAATTATTAAAAGAGGTATAGGATTAAAAAAAAAGTAATAAGATGCACAAAGGAAAGAGAAAACTTAGAAAGGATTTTTTTTTCTTAAAAAAAGAAAATTATGATCAATGATTTCAAACAGACCATGTTATAAAGATAATTATGTAGGAAGTATATGAAGAAAAACTTTCTTTGGACACGACAGCTAGCAAGAATTATGTGATTCTATTAAACTACACATACAAATATCGATATAAAAAAACTAGGATAACTAATTCAACGTGGTAAACTGAAACACTAATTCATGCCTAACAGAAAATTAAAAAAGTTGAAGCACATCTAGTACACTTTTCAATTCTCTGTACTTTGACCCTTTCCTTTGTGCATCTTAGTACACCTCAGAAAATCATTCTTCGATGTAGATAATCTTCCTAAAGAGTTTGGAGGAACAACATCGACTCTGAACTACGATCACGAGGAGTTTTCGAGGCAAATGGCTCAAGATGATGTGAAAGCTGCCAAGTTTTGCGGGTCTTGACAAACACCACCTTGGTGCTAATGGTTGCTCCACAACCAGCTACTGCCAGTGCTTAGTTAATGAGGATAATCTTATAAGCCTAACTGAGTTAAAATAGATAGTGAGGAATGTAAGTGCATGTCCTTCTCTTAAGTAAATTATAAGAGACTAATACACTTCCTGAGGTTATTAAAAATACTTAACTCTATGGTAGCTGGAAACCGTGGTACCTAATTTGTATAGTGTATTTTGCTTTTAGCATAATCGAATAGCTACTATCTTTAAAGCTTCATATTCTCTATTCTCCTCATTTACCTTGAATTTTTTACTTCCTTTTTCTATAACCGAGAAAATCTCTTAGGGCCAGTCGCACACATTTTGAAATTCAATCCTTTTCACTTAAATATCATGCTTTGCTATGCGGCAGAACTCCAATCCCTGATATATTTTCAGTTCTTGCTTTTTTCTTTTTTCTCACTATCATGGAATAACTAATATCAACAGCCATGAGAGAGCTATACTACTTTTTACTTATGGAATACTGCAACCAGTCAATCAATAAGTTATTGAATTACATCTCAACTCCAAACTAATTGAGTTACGGATTCTTCACTTGTTTCGTGCTATATATTATATTCTTCATAAAATATACAATTGCAAAAAATGGAACTGTTTTCGGAACCCCAAACATAAATCCATAACAATGTATTCTTTATTTGATTTAGGGCAGACAAACATTTTTCAATACAGAGTGCTATATGCGACATACAACACGTAATAATGATCCAACTTGATCAGTCGAGCCCACTCATAAGACTGAAAATTACCAAATAAAATCACGCGCATTTGCGGATGTGTTTTTAAGTAAATACAGAACATCACTACATCTAAATTCTTCTATACTGTAACAAAAGATCAGTGGAAATAGAATTTTTTTTAACAAAACACTTCAATGGATCGTCACAACGTGCTCTGTCCGATCAAATTCCAAAAATCCAAAAAATTACAGAAACGTTATCTCTTTTTGTTTTCCCCGCAACTGACTCTTCCTATGTTCATCTATAATATATGTCTTCACTAACTAATCTGATTCTCTTTGTTAGAGTGCTCGGTCACAGTACTCTGTGATTAGGAACCTCATTGTTGAGTTGGAGGCACAACTTTTAACATTCTCATAACACAAGTCGCAGACTCTTTTCCTTTCTCTCGTACCTTAAGTTGGTTACCCACAACCTTGTTATGAGAATACATTCTGCTAATATCCTAAAAATGGTGCAACAAAGAGACAAAATGTCATTACCCTGTATATGAAACTGACTAAAGCCATAATTCTTCCCCCGGTTCTACCTCCTTCTGCAATAGTGATCTATCCCGTCAATCCCACCCGCGAGCTGCCCATACGTTATCTCTAAAAATTTCCCAATACACCCATACCAAACTGACTCTTCCTACAGACCCATATGAAATTTCCCTGTCCACTAGGTCGTATGAAACTGGCATGCATCCTGGCTCGTGAAAGGCTATTGGGATCGATCCCTTCAACTCACTCGATTCCTAAGGCTTTTAGTATAGTTCCTACAGACTCATACAAAACTGACTCTTCTCCAGCGAGGAAGAATATACAAAGCAGATTAAGATCGAAACAGAAACAGGATACATACGAAACTGACTCTTCCTACAGACCCATACGAAATTTTCCTGTCATTCGATTCCTAAGGCTTTTAGTATAGTTCCTACAGACTCATACAAAACTGACTCTTCTCAAGCGAGGAAGAATATAAAGCAGATTAAGATCGAAACAGAACAAGGATACATAAAAACAGAACATACAAATATTTTTCAGAAATTCGATGAGCTAAAACTCAAGGCAAATCGAGACGAGACGGGATGAGATTAAGAATCAGTATATAGAAGAAGACTAAAAAGATCAAGATGATTGTTTACCTTGAGATTAGGTTGCTGATTGAGGTCGAACTGCAAGTCCCAAACTTCTACAGCGTGCTCAACAATATGTAATAGATGAGTAGAATTTTTTTTTCTTTAGATACCTAGGGTTATGTTGAATAGATTGAGCGGGAGTTTTAGATACCTAGAGACTGATCTTTTTTCTTTTCGTTTTTTTTTTTGATTTTTTAAGGAAAAGGATTTAAAGATTGAAATACAATTGTTTTTGGATTTGGCGCCTAAAGTATAATTGTTTTAGATTTGGCGCCTGTAAGTGTGCACGCTTAGTTAATCTATTTAGGACCAGATTTCAATTTTGAAGAACGACCAGATAATTTCTCGTCCCTAGGTTAAAAAATAAAATCTAATTTTAGGACTAGGTAAAATATTGGTCCTTATATGCAGCTTTTTAGGACCAGATATTTAGCTCGTCCTAAAAACGTGGTCCCTAATACCCCTTTTTCTTGTAGTGCATGTATGTCTACCTCCTATTCTACTTTTACAGATCATTGATTTGGATACCTTTATTCTAGTAAAAGAGCGCACACTGATCATTTTGCTTGATAGAATGCGTAGCTTGGTGTTCGATCTAGCAAAGTAGAGTAACTGTTACCTCTTCATGAAAGCGTCCTAGCAACAGGAGCCATTGGAATGACAGAACAAAGTTCTTTGTTGAACTTAAAAGCTCATGTATGTACTCATATCTGTCTCTGGAATTTTACCCATGCGTGTTATCCTTGGCATAGGGTACTTCTTTAATAGTTGTAATGAAATAATGTAACTTGTAAGCTAAGGAGGTCTCTCTAGATTCCATATTTAGTTTTGATGAAAATTTCATGTAGGTAACTCAACCTTTGTGCGGTAAGATATATAGTGAAGAATGACTGTAACTATATATGCTATTGAACATCTTCTAATTATATTATTTTATTGTGTCGATGATTTACTAAATGATTCACATAACCTGCTTTGATTATAATTAAAACATTCATGGGATCCTGGAAGTGCAAATATTTTATATTATGAATGTATTGAAATTAACAACAAGAGAAAGTATAGTTCTTTCAGAAGTTGGGCAGCTCTTAAAATATGGTATTTCACAAAGTGAGTTTTAATGAATGAAAACCTATTTTTCCACTGTCTTCAGCTTGCATGCAGTTATTTGAAAATTCAAATGTGTTTGTAGCTTGAGTTACAGTAACCTCCTCTGGTTACCAACTCTTTTACTTCTCTCTATTTCAAGTTTAGTAAAATAATGTATTGAGTGAGTTTCCACAGAGTTGTGTAATTCTCTAAATTCTTCCCTTGAAGGAATTCCTCGAAAGTTGGATGCTAAGGTCTTCTTATAAGGAAGGGATGCTGGTGACGCTCTTAAAAGTTCTTCAATATGGAGTTCTAGGTGTCTTTGGAAGTTGTTCTTCAAAGCAGTTATTGATAATTTCTTCTAAGAAAAATCTGAGCCAGAGTAGTCATTGAACTCCTGATGTAATCAAAACACGCGGAAGCACGATAAAGAAATGGAAGCGATACAGTAAACACAACAATGAGAAAATAGGGACGGGGAAGAACATAAATAGCAGAAAGAAAGGATACTCGATTCAAAATACGAATGACTATCTGGGAGAGAGAAAGAAACTTGAACCTATTGAGGATCCATACTAGGATGACATCCACTCGGTTCCAAGCTAAAAGGGATACACGAAGCCTCGAACTTCAATCGAGAAGGGCTCGGCCTCTTCTAAGTTCTTCAACTCTTATTTAAGCATCAACTCACTCGAGACTAAGCTTAGAATCAGACTATTTATAGTAGCTATGTATTTACAATGATAGATGGACTAAAATGTCCCTCATGCTAATTCTGGAACGCTGCCTGACCGTCCTTCAGCGCTGTCGTACATGGCTCCACGCGATCGCGCAGAGTATATTGTTCCTTCATCGCGATCGCGTGGCTTAGCTCACGATCACGTAGAGCATATTTTTCCCAGAATTTCAGCAAGCTTGCATTTTGGTCTTTTGGCTTTCTTTGACTTGAATCTTGGTTTCCAAGCTCTCTTTGAAGCTTTTCAAGTTCCGCATGTTGAGCGTAAACCCACCACGGCTTTGGATACCAATCCGGATTGCATCATCCTCCCCTTCTTGAAAGGATTTCGTCCTCGAAATCAAACCAACAAGACCTACAAGCAAGGCAAAGACAAACAAAACTTCCTACTACAAGAGTAGGTTAGTGCATAAAAGTGTGGAAAACACACTCTTATGGTAGAGCCAAGCATCAATATAAATCAAAAAGCTTATGTCCCCAAAGAAAACAACAACTTCTTGGCTCAACAAGGAAGTGCATCCAACACTAGAATAAGCAATGAGATCAAAAGGGCATAAAACATGTAAGATGTAGCAATTAAATTCCTTACGATCCCTACGCTCATGACCAACACACCAAGCCTTCAACGCATTTTTATCACAAGGTGACACAATGGCTTTGGCATGCTCAACACTCAAGGTGTGATCAACATAGGGAATGGAACAAATAAAGTAGTTCAAGCAACAACTAGCATCAAAGACTCCACTCCCCTTCTTAAGAGCACTCTTATACACACCAAGAGATACCTCCTCACCTCCAAATTTACCTCCAAGACAACCCTCGTCACTAGACAAACTCCCAAGGGAGGTCTCAAACAATGGATTATCTATAGAGTTAAGCATTCCAATCCATGGAGGTTCAAACTCACACTCTCCTCTAGTTGAATGCACATCACCACCTTTTTCAAAATCCCCTTCAAACATAGGGTTAGTGAAGACAAGTTCACCACCCATCAAAGGTGAGGCATCCAAACTAGAATCATCATCCACACTTGAGGAGTCATCGAATACAATTCGATCCATCTCATCTACTAGGGACTTCTCAAGGTCACCATCAACCTCACTACAACACATAGATCCACCATAGGCAATAACATCCATAAGGGTATGATCACACAACTCATCTTCCTCTTTATCAAAGATTGGTGGTGTGTCATAACAAGGGTCACAAGCAAGGTCAACTACACCATCCTCACTAAAGAGAGGTTCAATGAAAATCGAGCTCACATCATGATGTGGCTTTTCGACCCTCTTACCTAGTGGTTCACATTCACACACAAGTTGGCCATTCGACTCTACACTAGTTGCAAATACATTGTAATCATACAAATCACCAACTAGCATAGAATTTTCACAAACAATATCACAAGACAAGGAAGTATCATGCTCATGGGAAGAAGGACTGACACATACCTTTGAGTGGCCATCTTGCTCACTCAATGCACTTGAAGTGTCATGGGTAGTTCCTCCAACTTGAAGCTCACATTCTAGGTCTTCTTCACCTTGCCCTTCCACATTGGAACATTATTGAGGCTCCATTGGTTTGCCTCCAAGAGTACCTAGTTGTAACAAATAAGAGTAAAGGACCTCACAAGTTCACTCCCTCACGTGTATCACTCAAAAGATGACACTCAATTTTCTTTCCACTCGTGTATACATGATATTTGGCTATTTTACCTATATTTTCCGGGTAGGTCTTTGGCTTTTATGACCACACTCTATTGTTCTCACCACTCAAGCATTTTTCCACTCAAAGATGGCCTTATCCCCTTTATAGGAACCAAAGTGATAAGATCAATAACTAGCACGTCCAAGTATAGTTTCGGAATGGAGTTTATAAGACACCAAAGAAACGAATAAGGACATACAAACAAACTAAGAACAAAGAAAACAAGCAACGAAACTAAAAGAGAGAAGTTACAAAACTAATAAGGAAGTGACAAAAGAAAGACTCGAATCGAATTGATACGAAACAGATTCGGATTTGGATGAAATTTTGTTTATTATCTAGAAACTCACTATATTTGATGAAATGATTAGAGTTTTGATGATTGGGTACTGTCCGGAAGATGTTGCGAACAATCTGTCAAGAAACTATTTTTCTAGAAAAAATGTTGCTCTTCGCGGTCGCGTGAGGAGGGTTGCGATCGTGTAGAACAAGTGAAATTCCCAAATTAATTCTTCTCTTCGCGATTGCTCTAGATGTTGAGCGTTCGCATTGAGTCCGCAAAAATCCCAGCACGGTCATGCCCGGGCTTGCACGATCGCGCATCTTTTCTACAGCTGAACCAGAATCCGATTTTTAGCTTCAACTTTCCACTTGAATCACCTCGATTCAGCTCGTTTTTCAATTCCCAAGGTACCCAAAGTTGTATAGTGTGTTTCCCAACAAACCCCGATGAATTTTATGTCCGAACAAACAATCAAACTCAAAATTCAATGTCTTCAAGCTCAAGAACAAGTGTTTCAAAAATGGGAACTTTGATTTTCAAATTTTCAATCCGTATCACCAAAACGTGATATGAAGGTACCAAATCAATGGAAAAACAATATAGAACAATCCCCAATACTTTTCAATGGATGGAGAATTCGTTTCACAACACGAATTTCAATTTTTTTTCACTTTTTTTTCCAAGAACAAGAACAACAATAACAATAAACTAAACTAAAAGATAAGATGAACAAGGATCCAGGGTTTGTAGGAACAAATCCTGATCCTTGCTCTGATACCAAACTGATGCAATCAAAATACTAAAGAAACGGAAGCGATAAAGTAAACACAAAAATGAGAAAATAGGGACAGGGAAGAACAGAAACAGAAGAAAGAAAGGATACTCGATTCAAAACACGAATGAATATCCAGGAGAGAGAAAGAAACTTGAAGCTCGAAACTAAGCTTAGAATCAGATTATTTATAGTAGCTATGTATTTACAATGATAGATGGACTAAAATGTCCCTCATGCTAATTCTGGAACGCTGCCTAACCGTCCTTCAGCGCTGTCGCGCATGGCTCCATGTGATCGCGCAGAGTATATTGTTCCTTCATCGCGATCGCGTGGCTTAGCTCACAATCGCACAAAGCATATTTTTCCTAGAATTCCAGCAAGCTTGCATTTTGGTCTTTTGGCCTTCTTTGACTTGAATCTTGGTTTCCAAGCTCTCTTTGAAGCATTTCAAGTTCTGCATGTTGAGCGTAAACCCCCCACCGCTTTGGATACCAATCCAGATTGCATCAACTCCTCTGTTCATTAAGCATAATAATTTCCAAATTATGCCCATGCACCTTTTTATGTGTTTTCTTTCCCTTCCAAATTTGAGGGAACATTCAGATAAGTATGGTCCGAAAAATAGTAGCATCATATCCTAAATATCAAAAATATGTGTGTAGGAGATCCCTCAATGGTAGTTTTTCTCTAGGCTTTCAGTTATTAAAGAAATGGAATTAGGGACATTGCACACCTAGATCTTCACCATTATCCCAATGTGCTTATTAGTTGAAGAGTTTCTTCAGTTAGCATTAGATGGAAAGTTGGAAGATCTTTATCTCCTCCTGTTGTAGCTTAATGGAAAAGTTAGGAATGGTAGAAAGTGTCGTAGCTCGGGGTTTCTGTTGGACCATTATGATTTATTAACTTGTGTTTCTATTGTTTTGCAGATTGAAGTATTCTGTTTTATGCGTGCTGTGGTGTGTAGAAACAGCAGTTATGCTCTGCAAATAATTTATAAACACTACTACTGGAATATCATCTCATACTTACTGAGTGTTGTTTCAACATATCTATAGTGTATTAACATTATTCAATAGATATGTTTGAGGTGTATATTGACTCTGGATTTTGTTTCTGCTCAGAAAATATAAGTTGTTCAGTTCTGAATTTGTGAGATGGCATTTTACTTAGTGCTTACAGTTAACATGTATCACTGATATATTCAAGGTCAATTCATTGTACCCGTGTGAAGCACAAGCATATAATCGAGTATAATAAGAATGTCTCTTGATTTTTTGGTTAATCATCTTTTATTAAATATGAGCCTGTCTTAATGCTAGACGTGAGTTTTGATAGATAAAATATATGAGTAGATGTGTGAACTCAAAGTTAGACATATGTTGTATGAACTATCATATGCACAATATTTAATTTGTGAAAGACATACGCTCCACTGGAAAGATGTCAGTACCGTGATACGTGATACATACCACGTATGCATAAAGTGACATATGGGCGATACAAGTTTAATCTCTACTTGCTTATTGTGTGAAGCCTTGAAAATTATGAGTATTTTTTTTCGTACCCTCATGACTTGACCAATTTCTCAAGATTCAATTTGGTGTTTGTTATCTTAGGGTGTTGCCTAGAGATCATGGGTGATTCGATCTGGTGGGACATTTCTAGAAAAGTAAGTCAAATTGAGATTAAGAGATTCATGAGATGAGGAAGATTATTAATGATTACTATCACATTAATTGTGTTCATTGGTTGACCCTTTATGTTTGTCTTTGAGACAAGAACATAATGATGAACTCAAAATTAATACAAAGAGATCATGAGAGATATAAATTGATAAATGATCTAGGGTACTGCATATTACAATCTACCCCAAGGTTCCGTTTCTTGAGATGCTATATATTCCTAATAGATGTATAGCAACTAAGCTCTTGAAGTATGCACTGGTCATACGGTATATTTGTTATGTATGGATGTTACAAATTGGAAATGAGAGTTGACTCACTATGTGTGAGTGGAAGATGGATTCAGGGCACCCATGTGGTTCAACCAAGATCCATGTCAAGATAATTAGAATATATATTTTGTTGTATATTTACTAATCATATAAATTCAAAAGGAAGAAAACGAGGCAACTGTTAGGAAGAGTCTTGAATAGAGGTGTCATTTAGTAATAATAAAAAAATGCGATTCTTTTCAGAAGAGAGTGAACGTTGTCTTGTTCCTCTCTAGAAAAATAGAATGTTCTTCCTTCTTCCTTTTTTCTCTCAAATTCCTAAAATTCATGTGGAAGTCTCTTGTGAATATTTCTTCTTAGAATACTGGAACAATCTTCTATAACAGGTACGACATAAGACTGTAAAATTTATGGTGTAGTTCGTGTTCTATTAACATATGATTGTATCCCCTACTAGTGGAACAAATACGATAATCTTGCGCGAACTTTGTGTTCTATGGACTGTGTGTAATTCTTCAAGCTCTAACATTTTTCTTTTGTCTAATCATTTTTTTCTTGTGTAGAATAATTAGCACAATATTGAAAATGGTTGAAATCACTCTATTTCGCCATGTCATTTGCAATCAAACTTAATTATAATAACATTGTCTGTTCGAATTTTTTAATTTGCTATAACGAAAAGCTGTTGTACGAAACATATACTACAACACAACATAGAAAATTGCTTCTAAAGAAAACTTAGGTCTAATAGTGAAATTTTATTTTAGGAAATAACTGCTATAGAGATATTTGAATGTATAGTTAAATAATTACAACTAGAAAAATTAGCCAGTCACCATCAATATCATTTGTTTTAGAGCCTTCTTCATTAATTTTCCTCAAATTCATGTTTACTTATTTGTTTTGGCTTTTAAAATCTAAGCTTGAAAGCTCGTGACATATTCAACAACATATGCAGTAAGTGTAACAACCATATGATCAGGTGCGGATTCACCCCTAGCCCGCCGGTGTTATTAGACATCTGGATCGAAATTTGTTTCTAAATATATATATATATATATATATATATATATATATATATATATATATATATAAAATCACTAAAAGTAGAAGTCTTCCTATAAAAATAAAGAATGACACCATTGAAACAAAAGCAATCTTAGGTGAGCTGGTACAAATGCACATGGTGTTATTAGAATGACACCATTGAAACAAAAGCAATCTTAGGTGAGCTGGTACAAATGCACATGGTGTAACTATGGTGGTCTAGAGTTTGAATCCCACCAACAACAGGCTGTATTGGAAAATTTTAAGCTAAATTTTGACACCACTGACAAAAATTCTGTATACGCCACTGCATATGATGTTTTCAAACATTACCTCTTGGCCTCTTCCCCATCTTAGATTTCTAAAAATGTTAGTAATATTATGATGTTCAGATTGTCAGCCTAGCTTGACATGTGTGTTACAGTTGTATTGACATTGTAAAGAATGTCTTTTACAATCATTGTTTAAACGATTAGTGAAGATTAGTACTTTATTTTTTTAGTTACCATATGAAATTTCATATGCATAGTTTCTTGTTGTAAAGCAACTGAGTTGACCGTATAAAAGTTCTTATATTATCGGTGCACTATGCACATAACACAGACTCGATGGAGGTATATTGGTCAAATACTGAGAAGCTTATTTGGACTCTGGACTGACATTTAGCCCTAATTATACAATTATGTTTTCTCTCTGACCAACTTCCAGCCTGTTGGGTTACTTTTATATTTTTATGAGATGCCAAAAGACTATGATCATGTACCACTACAAAAAAATTAGCCTACGGCCACACTTATTTAAGACTACCCTTCAAAAGCGATGCCAAAGACAGCTTTAGCAACACTTTTTAAAATGTGGTCTTTACCCTGTGCTTTTGGCAACGAGAATTCGTAAAGCGTTGCCTTCAAATAAATAGGTGACGCATTTTAAGCGTGGCCAGATCTTAAAGCATTTGGCAACGCTTGATAACCTATAATACAACAATTTACCAGCGTGCCTATTTGTTTCTTTTTAAAGCAACATTTACAAGCGTAACTTTCTTCAACAAAATTTCCCGCTAACATTATTTTCACTAAAATTTCACTCTTCATTAAAGCTTTTTCCACTCATTATTTCCAGAGATAACCCTTGAAACTCAAAGAGAAGAACAATTCTCTTTACTCGATAACTCCAACGGAGACGATCGCAACAGATCCGATTTGATTAAATCAATTTATTGAAGACTTTATATGCAACACCTAATTTCTCCAAACAATTGAAACTCACATAGAAGAACGATTTTGTTCACTCTACTTCTCCTTAGTCAGAGACGATGGTAACATATTTCTTTTTCTTTAGTCGATTCCTCTAAGATCTAATATATATTTCGCTCAATTTTACAATAAGAAAAAGTATGGCAATTGAGTTTTACCGGTTACTTCTTACACATACATAGGGCTTGTTCATGCGAAAACCCGATATCTCAATTTTCCGCCGCTGCTCAACTTTAATGCGGATTTTTATTTCTTTCTAAATATAGAGGAGATCCTATCCAATGGCTACTTAAATGAATTTCTGAGTTAATTTCTCATATTATGCTTTACTAGAATTTGGGAAATATATCGATTTATTGATTTGCATATCTCTATATACACTTTTTAATGGGTAATTGCTGTATTTTTTCTTTTTTCAACTTTACGGATTTTCTTGTTATGTGTTTTAGGGCTTATAGCCACTGCTAATCTCCATCTCCCAGCTACTTTTAAGATTTCCCTGAACTTTTTTCTCTCAATTTAATGGCTTTGCAATTTGGTTTGTCAAAAACATTATACTATCTATGATAGCATAAGTTGTCTCTTACTTCTTCTTCTTCTTCTTCTTCTTCTTCTTCTTCTTCTTCTTCTTCTTCTTCTTCTTCTTCTTCTTCTTCTTCTTCTTCTTCTTCTTCTTCTTCTTCTTCTTCTTTTTTTTAAAAAAACTTTGCTAGAGGTATATATTAACCATTAAATTTGTAAACATGTTATCATCATATTTCAGCCGTCTAAATTAGATACGTCTTACATAACCTATTTTAGCATATTGTTTGAGCTGAATGTGTAAATATTGGTTGAACATTCTTTCTTTTATGAAAAGAGATAGAAGCTTATCATTTGGATCCTCGAAAACTAAAATATTGCTTCATTTGTTTAGATTATAAACCTTTCAGCTTATTTAAACTTGTTTTCTTAGGTATTACTTTTAGATGGTTGTTGATGGATGCATCTAAGCATCAGTCATTCATCTGAGATATAAAAATAGTGGAGATTCTTGGATACAGAGGTTTGTCCATAAATCCTTCTCAATTAATAATGTTTCTTGTATTTCTTCAAATTTAGTTCCATTAATTTGTTCACTGAAAATGTTGTAGTTGTTGTTGTTGTAATCTAGTTACAAGATCTTTTGCTTATAATGTGTGCATCCTTAATTAAAAGGCGAATTTATATCAGTTACGAATCGATAGATTTAAACAAATGGAGTGATTTGAGTTGACCTCAATGGCTTCACACCACCTTAGTTGGCCCTCTCTTTCTACAAAGTTGGACCATACTTCCTTTGCGAAATATTTTCTCATCCTATTCATTAGGAACACGTCCCTCATCAAGAGAATAAGAAAATCCCATCTCCATTATAAAGTGAGGTAAGAGCGTATCAACCATTAGTGTTGATTTTAACCAAATATTTATGAAATTTATTTTTGCATGAGGAAGCCATTTCTATTTCATATAGGAGTCTTTTCTTATAGTTTAATAATCATGAGTCCCTTCTGGTTCAAGGGATTATGTTATAATTAAATTGTGTTTTTCCTTGGGAAATGTTACTTACAGTTCGTCAAAATCAAGTGTCTGCAGGAAAACCAGAGAACTATGAAATCTTTGTTGAAAGAAAAGATGACTATTCATATTACTATCCATCAGATTCGAGGGTATGTCAATTTTTTGAAAAATTCAATTTCTTGATATACTCTTGCACTTTGTAATACTTCATTCTAACAATAGGAAATTGATGTTTGAGGGGCATGATTCTTTATGTAAGGACATATTGCTTCTAATGGGCAGGAGGGATAACAAAAGAAGATAAGTTCCTAATGATATCTTTATTACACCATATTATTTTCTTGTTAGTGATTCTTCCTCACTTTGAATTGATTACAGTGGCTTCTTGCAGATATGTTGCATGTTAAAGCTTTTGAACAGATGGGGAAGGCATCATAGCCTTGTCAAAGGTTTTCTGCTGATAGATGTATTATCCATAATCAGTAATTGTGAGACATTCCTACTCTCTCATTCTTTATCAAGTTCAATTAAACTACTAACATGAAAGCAAAAAAATAGGTCTTGAAGGACTAATTGGCTGAAATTAATCTCTTTATTTGACTTTTTTATTAGAATAATAATATGAAAGGTCTTATATATCTATTTCATGGGGTAAATTGCGGCAAGCTTGTTTTTCCTAATCTTTAATTTAGTTGTTGGAAAGTTCATAGTAGCATATCATCTTTACGATCTTTCAAGTTTTGAATTCCTTCTATGCAGGACTAAATTGAAGGTGTACCAAATATTTCACTTTGAAGTGTATTATGAAAGAGAGAGCATAGAAACGTTGTGATTGCCTTAGTGCTCGGCTGCTAATAACTTTTAGTCAAGATATAGCTCAATGTCCGTAAAATTCTGTATATTTTCCTTCTTTTTTAGCTTGAGTATGGTGGCTCCTGATTTTATCCGCTATATTGGTGAATGGCTTAGAGAATATCTCCATCAGTAATTTGCTTTAAAGCATTCTAGTACTGACCATTGAAATCCATCTCTAAATCTCTGTTACAATATCTTTCACCTTTTATAGATATGCATCTTGCTTACCTCCTCATATGTAGTTTTTCTTTCTTTAGCAGTTATACTTTAGTTTTTTTCAATTTTCTTCTTTTAGTAAGTAGTTCCTCTTATTTTTTTCCAATATAAATTTGAACTTGCATTCTACTTAGCTTGATTTATCTTATTTTTACTTAAATTTTGAATGTGTAGGAAAATTATGGTGATGCATCTGGAAATGTTGGCGAGAAGACAATTTGAAGTTAATGATGAAGACAATTATGATATTTTATTATTCTTGTTGTTGTTGATTTGGTGTTTATACTATATGATGAAATTCAACTTTGTAAAGTTCATTTGTAAGTAAGTGACTTGAAGTAATTTGTTTTATTACTTGATTTTAGTACATGAAATATATCTTTTTTGGATCAAAGTTCATTGCAAATATGTGCATTTTAAAAGGTTTTGATGTTCTTCAGATTTCATACTTGAGTACTGATTTAAAAAAATAAATAAATAAATAAAATAATAATATTAATAATAATTAATGCTGCAAAATTGCCACGCTTCCAAAGTGTGCCAATAGGAAAGTGTGGCTTGTACTATGACAATTTGACAAAGGCCACGCTTTGCAAGTGTAGCTCTATTAACCACGCATGAAAAGCGTGGCCTATAAGATAACAAAGGCCACACTTCAAAAGTGTAGTTGTAAGATCTGAAAAGCGTTGCCATAAGCCGTATGTAAAAAGCGTGGCCTTTACCTCATAAAAAGCGTAGCCTTAGGTCAAAGGTAACGCCTTTTTAGGCCACCCCCTGAAAAGCGTTGCCTTAGAGCGAAAACTGTGGCCTTTGATCAAAGGCCACACTTTTTGATACTTTAGGCAACACATTTCGAGCGTGGTTGAAGGCCTAAATCTTTGTAGTGTACCCATCAAGTCCATTTTTATGGGCTTCCATATATTTTCTTTGATGACTTCAATGGTAATATTCTAAACTGCCACCGGAGAGAGCAAAGAAAAAAAGGTCATGTCTTCAATACCTATGTTTGCTGGATTTTGGTGATATCTATCTCAGGTAGGGAAAAACGAGGTGTTTAACAAAAGATAGAGAAAATTAGGACAAGCTATAGGTACCAATATGTGTCACTAATTGATAAATGAGTATATTCTCTTCAATCGGAGTCACACCATCCAAGCGCAGATCACACTGAGAACTCAATACGATGCCTTGTCCCGGACAACCTTTCAAATATCGAACAACCCTAAGCGCCGCTTCCATATGCTCAACACGGGGACTCTGCATAAATTGTGACAACACATGCACACTGTAGGACAAATCTGGTCGTGTAAAACACAAGTAAATCAAACGTCCAACCAATCTCCGATAGCGTTGAGGATCTTTGATAAAATGACCAGTCGCAAGCGCCAGGCGATGGTTTTGTTCTATCGGAGTACCAACCGGTTTTTCCCCCAACAACCCTGTTTCCGATATGATATCCAATGCATACTTCCTCTGACACAAGATGATTCCCTTCGGAGCCCTTGCCACTTCAACCCTCAAGAAGTATTTCAAAATACCTAAATCCTTCATATGAAAATTTTTCGAGAGATACAACTTGAAAATTTGAATTTCCCTCGAATCATTGCCGTATATGATCAAATCATCTACATAGACAAGCACATTCAAATGCACATTTCCCTTCTTCATCATAAATAATGAATAATCCGAATAAGATTGTCGGAACCCATATTTCTTAAGAGCAGTTGACAACTTCGCAAACCAACACCTTGGAGCTTGTTTTAAGCCATACAAGAATTTTCGAAGGTGACACACTGTTCCTCGCCTGGTCAGGCGATGCCCCGGAGGTAATATCATATATACTTCTTCGTGAAGATCATCATGCAAAAATGCATTGTGCACATCAATCTGATGCAATTCCCAATTTTAAGCAGCTGCTATGGCCAGAAAAACTCGGGCAGTCACCATCTTTGCAACCGGTGCAAAGGTCTCCGTGTAATCAACTCCTTCGATTTGATGATTCCCAAAAATCACCAGTCTTGCTTTACACCTTACTAAATCACCAGTATTCGATTTAAGGCACACTTCATTTTTCTTGCACTTACACCTAACTTAATTGAGGATTATACACTAATCTTTCTCCTCTTTATTCATCAATTTCCTTTTTCTTTCTTTTCTTTCACTTGCTTCGTTTTGTTTCTTTTCTCTTCATTGTTTTTTAAAATTCAACTCACTTTTGTTACTCTTACTTTTCTTTTCTTTTCTTTTCTTTTGATTTTCATTAATTTCCACACTTTCACCATAACTCGTGCCACCCCCAAACTTAGGCTTTTGCCTAAGTTGCACGTCTTTCAATGCACTCAATGAGGTAGGGCCAAAAAGAGGGTTAGTTCTTTAAGCACTTAGAATTGGTCCGGGTTAATAATGTGGTTGCCAAAAGAAAGGATATTAAGCTCAAAGAGGTTGACTAAGGATATAATGCAAGGGTAGACTTTTTAGATTACTAAGCGGGCCAAAGAAAGCCTAAAATTATTTTTCAAATCAAGCATTACCTAGGATTTCGCCTCGAAGCACACTTAGGGCGAGTTCTAGATCAAGAAGCACACAAATGAACACACAAAAACCTCACCACACATGGTACAAGTAAAGCAAGGAAGACGAGTATATTCAAGTCCCAATCAAAGGGAATTAAACATCCAAAGTTTACTCATAGCCTAATGAGAGCTAATTAGTGACATAAGAGCCAAAAATTGAACTTAAAGATCATAGCACAATTCACCAACTAAATTTTTCTATCCATTTTTCAAAACAAGCTCACATGGTCAGGATTAAATAATGGTGGAACCAAACATGCCAAAAATTTGTCAAGGAGCAAAAATCCACAACTAGTCATCCTTATTTACAACTAACTACTAAACTAGTCCTAAAGATGCCCGGTTCAACATAATTGCTTCCTTGGAAAAGAACCATGACAAACCAAAACCAAGGAAGTTATGCCAAAATTTTTATACAACATGGTATTTACAATGAAAATGGTTGTTCGGACCCAAATGAGGCTTTGCACCCAAGTGGGATGCCTACGTATCACACAAAGGTGAATCAGATAAAAAGAAGAAACATCCCAAGCGTAGTTCATGGGAGTACCTTTTTTTTTTTGTATATATATATATAATTCTAACTAACTGCTAAATATGAACAAGCTATTAACACAATACTATAATAACTACTAATACTAAATATGCACAAGCTATTAACACAATACTTCTACTAATATCATAAAAAATGATCATCCACAAAGTTTTCCACAATTTGCTCAAAAACAAGGACAAGACGAGGTAGACATGTCATAAACATCAAGTACACGAGCAACATCAATACTACACCCAAAATACAAATACACCCCCAAACTTAAACTTTGCACTGTCCTCAGTGCAACTAACAATGTAATACAAAGGGTGTAAGAAACTTCCTGACTAGAAGATCAATCCTCACTGTCAGTGTTGGGGTAGCGAAGCTCATTATCGGACTCCTCATCTGAACTAGTAGAGCGACAGAGCGAATTCAGCTTACTCATCATCTTGTTGAGGAAGTTGCTTGTTCTCTTGCCAAAATTTTTCTGCTTCCTCTCCATTTTGTCCAGCCTGATCTTAATCCGCTCTTGCTCAGCTGCTACTGCCTCCAATGATAACGTGCTCGAAGGCCTGGAGGAAGAACCCTCTCCATGTGGGCCTGAAGGAAGCCCTGCTACCAGCTGTCTAATGTGATCGTTTACAGAAGAAATTTGAGAGGAAATGTACCTCATGTTAGATGCTCCAGATACAAGTGGTGGAACTGGAGTGTATGAACTCCCTGGTGCAGCAGTAGTCGCAGGTGTGGAGAATTGCCCAAAAGTTAGGTCTTCAACATCAATCTAGGAAGGTATCTCAACTTTCTTTTCTTGCTCTGTGTTACCCCTCCCTGTCCTTTCTTCAGTAGTGGATAAATAGACTTTTCAGGACCCACACTTTTATCAGTAGTGCGTATCTCCACTCCGGCATCTATGCATAGCCGGTGAATCAAGCTTTGGAAGAATAAACTTTTTGTTCTCTCTAGCACCACCTCTTCAATCTCCCCAACAATTATTTCACCAACATTGACCTTGAGCCCGTCAATCAGTGCCGCGATCAGGCGAAATTTTTCAGGAGAGAGATCACTCTCATTGCTCGAAGGCATCACCCTAGTGCACACAATGGATAACCAGATGTGGGCCTCAGCTGTGAAGTCAGTAGATACAATCTTGTGTCCGAATATGGACCAACCTGAGTGTTTACCCCCTTGAAGCATATCAACCATCCATTGCATACCTCCTTCTGAAGCACGAGCCTTGTATAAAGCATTTTCAATATTATCGAGCTCATATACCGCATTGATAACAGCTGCATCAAACCGCACTAACTTGCCCCTCACAATAGTCACCAACTCATCACTAAAATCTGTTCAAGTGGCATTTGCATAAAACTCCGTTGCTATGGTAGCGTTTGCCTTCTCAGGTGTTTTGGCAAAACAACTCCATCCATTATTTTCAAGCTTTTGGAAGAAGTTGGGGTGTTTCTCTTCCACTTCCTCAGCCATGGACAAAGCTGTGCGATCGCGTAGGTCGTCACGTGATCGCGAGGCTGTCTTCTCCAGCAGGAGGAGACAGACCTCGGCTACAACACCCAAAATTTTTTTTTCATGTTCCACACATCTATCACAATGCACTCCCACAATTAAACAAGAGAAACATGAGTTTTGGCTTCAATTTGTCGGATCTAACACTAGGTTTTAGTTCAATTGAGCATTAACAAACTAGTGGCCTAACCCATTTTTTTCATGGATAAATTAACAATAAGGGTACATAAGACTTCCCCCTAATTCTATTTAAAGCCCTTTGTTTTCCCATTCATACAACCACTAATGGAACCAAGAGAGGAAGATTACTTACACATGCTTTTAATCAACAAAATTGAAGATGGAAATTGAGAAACATACCTTGATGATAGAGATGGAATGATTTAGAGTGGAATAGAGGATGAAATGTAGCACTTGGAATGCAAAAATGGGGGAAGGAAGTTTGAGAGAATGAGAGTTTAGAAAAAGTGGGTATTTGGTCTCTTAAAACTGCCTATATCTGCCTGATGCGTTGTTCTTCGCGATCACGTGAAACATTCTCAATCGCGCTTTACTGAAAAATTAGCCTACGCGATCACGTGTAACGAATGCGATCGCGCAGGTTTGGCTCACAGTTAAGCGCGATCGCGCAGCTGCTGACGCGATCGAGATGAACACTTTTTAGTCCAACATCCAATGAACAGAATTTCAGTGAGGCGGTCTGCCCCAAACATTAGGCGCTCCGCCTACTGGGATGCAGATTGTCAAATTTCAGTGGACGGTCTGCCTCATCTCATTGGGTGGTCCGCCCTACTCCCTTGTGCAATCCATTTTTTTCATGTTTATGCCTTAGATCATGCATCCTAACAACTAACAAATGTGGGATTCATGTGAAATGATCAAAAACAACAACAAAAACTAATCTAAGCTTACATGCAATCAATAGACAACTAAAAATTTCAAAGAGATTCGGGTTGCCTCCCGACAAGCGCTTTATTTTATGTCTTGGCTAGACGGTACCCATGATGCTTTTCTCTCCACTTGGTGAAGGTAAATTTTCTCCCCAACATGGCTTCATGCTCTTTGTCATGCTCTTTATGTGGGAGTACACATTTTCGAGCTTGCAAAGCCGGATTCTTCATCTTACACTTCTTCGCCTTCAAGTGAGGGATGTCATTTTGCCTTCTTGGCGTGGCAAATTCAACAATGTACCCATTTTGCTCATCAATGCCAAAATCATCCGAAGGTGCTTGTTCTTCCACTTCTATTGCCTCATCCACACATAGAGTTGAAAAATGAAGTGAATGAGGTCCCAATTGTTTTAACACCAATGGAGCACCAAGCATGACATACTTCTCTTCAAATATGCTAGAGTCTTCATCACAAGAGTTCTTCATTTCCGCTCTAGACTACAACACAAATTTCTTGTTCACGGCATCATTACCAAATATCTTGAAGATGTGATCACTTTCATGAGTTCCCATGATTTGACTTGTGCTCTCTTCCACAAATTCGCTCATTTCTAGCATATCATTCACTATTTCTTTATGTTGAGCCGTGGAAGCTTCAACCATTTCATGCACTAGAATTTTCAAAACACGAGCTTCAAAATCAAATTGGTTCACTCTTTGTCCTAGTTCTTCTTTTTCATGTTCGAGATCCCAACCATCTACATTCAAGTCATGAAGGCAAACCTTATGGGCTTTCATTTTTCGAGCTTGATCTCGGAGCCAAGCTCGGCTCACAATTTCTTCTTCATCCCAATTGTGCTATTCTTCAATAATTCTTTCTTGATATTAAAGCACATCTTCCATGGATGATTCTTCTTGGAACTCAACCTCATCTTTCATATAAAGCCTTTGTTGAAATTTGGCAACACCCTTAGCTTGTTGATCATTGAAAGTGTCAACCAATTGGCTCAATTGAGTCTCCAAGTTGTGAATTGCTAAGCCATTTTGATGGATCGTTTCTTTCATCTCACTGAAGGCTTCGGCATTCTCACAATTGTTTTTAAGTATCCGCTCCATCAAATATTCCAATCTTTCCTTTTCATTGCATTCACCTTGTAAAGTAGATAGGTCCATCTCTACTTGAAACTTCTCTTGGATGTCTTGCCATTCGGGTTCAAGTTCCATGTTCACGTTTGCATTAGACCTATAAAACTTATAAGAATCATTATCATCAGTGTAAAAACCATTGGAAGAAGAACAAAGAATATTAGTACAACCGTCCCAATGGCCATTTTGACCCCCACACTCATGACATATGTCCCACTCAAAGAGTTGAGAAGGTGCACACAACTCGCCCCCGGAAATAATTTGACAATCTTGCCAATAGTGAGGTCCCCCACAATAAGGACAAGAATCACTCATGTATAGATTTTCAATATTTGACCAATTTTGGTTCCATGATGCCATTTCAAGATAATTAGCACTAAGTTAAACTAACTAACTAAAGCAAGTAAACACTACACATAACAAATATTTACAATTTATAAAGAACATTTCCACTATTCACAATTTTAACAATAATGGTTCACAAAGTTTGGAACTAAGCCAACTAGCTCAACTCCTAAAACTACTCTAATACGCCAATTTTTCCTCGGCAACGGCGCTAGTTTTGACAACGCTCAACACACACCTCGGCTTGAGGTATGAACGGTCATAGCAATACAATTTACCCAACTAGGAGTCGGGGTCGAATCCACAAGGAACAAAGTGATGCGATCAAAGTAGTGGAGGAACTAAACCTATTTGACAAAGGCAAACTAGGATAACGAGGTGATGGAATGATATTAACAACTACAAAATACACTAGGAAAGTAAGTAAAGGTGATCTATGGCCTTCTCACCACCAAGGAAGACAAGTTTTGAGCCTAGGACGCAATTATAGCACGGGGTTTATATATTATGGCCGAGTCGTTCTAATGTAATCCCTAGAATCCTTCCGGCCTAGAAGAGATTTACCTCAACGGCGCTCGTCAAAGCCATGGTTGAGCTTATAAAACACTACCCATTACCCGAGGAAAGAAGACCTCTTCCGAGCGTAACTTCTTTTAGATGAGTTAGTCTTTGAAATAGCCTATCAACCCAAATCCTCGCTAGCTTCACTATTCTACGCAAACTAATCTCTCCCGAGTCTTTAATTAGCAAAGTAGACGGACAACTTAAGTGTAGCGAGCATAAAAGTCAAGCAATCAAAACAATGGAAGCTAGATAATCAAAACCCAACAATATAAATTCCTAGTCATGACTCATTCATATATTCATGTCCAAAATCATACCAATTAACAATACAAATAGCCATGAAATATATTCACAAAATCAATTCTTCAATAACATCAACAACACCAAATATATTCAATACAAAGCATGAAAGTAAAGAAAGGAGTACTAAAGGTTAAGAATTTCTCAATGGTTTGCTCTAAATCTTCACTCTCTTGGTGTTCTTGTTGATGGATCCTTCCTCCAAGATTAGAAAATTGGCCAAAGATGAGCCCTAGGTCGTGCAAAGGGCTGAATATATGTTCCCAATTAGGCTGATGTGAAATTACAAATCTGTCCAGCGCAGTCCAGACGTGCTTCTTCGCGATCGCGTTCTCCTTTGCGCTATCGCGCTTCATCTCTTTTCCTTTCTGCACGATCGCGTTCTACGTGGCGCTTTCGCGCTTACTTCTTTCAGTGTTATGCGCTATCGCGTGCTGTGCTGCGCGATCGCGATGTACATCGTTCCAGTTCAGAAGTAGAAACTCTGCAATTCAGCCTGTTTCGACTTGTTTTCCATCTACTCATCACAACAACGTCAATATCCTGTAATATGCAACTAAAACATGATAAGTGCACGTATTTAATCAATAATACACAACAAAAGCTCAAGTAAATAGAAGATAATGTATGGCATTTTGCCCACACATCACACCCCCAATATTAAACTATTGCTTGTCCTCAAGCAAAGCACACTTCAATAGAACTCAAGTAGCAATTATCTATTCATGCATTTTTCATTAAAGCCACAACAAGCCAAAACTCGATTTAAGTTCAACAACTAATGACATTGGTTGGTGCCAACAATTAAGCCAAGCCATGTGAGTATAACTTTCATATATACAAAACACCAAAGAAGGCATACATGCCATGACACAAGATTTTCAACGTTTGCCTCTTCGTCACAAGAGTTCACTTCTTTGCTTGCTCGCCTCAATTGGGAAGTGAAACACAAGTCCTCAACTCAACTTTACAAGTGCCCTCACCACTCAAGAGAATATCCCAACCACAAAAATGCAATGACAACACAAATGGAATTAATGATAGGAAGAATTCGCTCACTCTCTCAAAAGAAGTTCATCATGCACACTAAAGACCCATAAGCTTGCCCTTCGTGTACCTCTCCACTAATGTAGGAATGCTTGACCCGAAATCAATTAGGTCTTTATTAGGGTTGTAATGTAGGCTTTTGGTCAAAGGTGGGGTAAAATATGGGCAAATAGTGACTACACACCTCCTTGAGCACTACACCATACAAAATTTTAAGGCGCACTTTATTTTTCTTGCACTCACGCCTTACTAAATCGAGGATTATACACAAATCTTTCTCCTCTTTATTCATCAATTTTCTTTTTCTTCTTTTTCTTTCTTTTCTTTCACTTGCTTCGTTTTGATTCTTTTCTCTTCTTTTTTTTTTTTTTTTAAATTCAACTCACTTTTGTTACTCTTACTTTTCTTTTCTTTTCTTTTGATTTTCATTAACTTCCATACTTTCACCATAACTCGTGCCACCCCCAAATTTAGGCTTTTACCTAAGTTGCACGTCTTTCAATGCACTCAATGAGGTAGGGCCAAAAATAGGGTTAGTGCTTTAAGCACTTAGAATTGGTCCGGGTTAATAATGTGGTTGCCAAAAGAAAGGATATTAAGCTCAAAGAGGTTGACTAAGGATATAATGCAAGGGTAGGCTTTTTAGATTACTAAGCGGGCCAAAGAAAGCCTAAAATTATTTTTCAAATCAAGCATTACCTAGGATTTCGCCTCGAAGCACACTTAGGGCGAGTTCTAGATCAAGAAGCACACACATGAACACACAAAAACCTCACCACACATGGCACAAGTAAAGCAAGGAAGACGAGTATATTCAAGTCCCAATCAAAGGGAATTAAACATCCAAAGTTTACTCATAGCCTAATGAGAGCTAATTAGTGACATAAGAGCCAAAAATTGAACTTAAAGATCATAGCACAATTCACCAACTAAATTTTTCTATCCATTTTTCAAAACAAGCTCACATGGTAAGGATTAAATAATGGTGGAACCAAACATGCCAAAAATTTGTCAAGGAGCAAAAATCCACAACTAGTCATCCTTATTTACAACTAACTACTAAACTAGTCCTAAAGATGCCCGGTTCAACATAATTACTTCCTTGGGAATGAACCATGGCAAACCAAAACCAAGGAAGTTATGCCAAAAATTTTATACAGCATGGTATTTACAATGAAAATAGTTGTTTGGACCCAAATGAGGCTTTCGCACCCAAGTGGGATGCCTACGTATCACACAAAGGTGAATCAGATAAAAAGAAGCAACATCCCAAGCGTAGTTCATGGGAGTACCTTTTTTTTTGTATATATATATATATATAATTCTAACTAACTGCTAAATATGAACAAACTATTAACACAATACTATAATAACTACTAATACTAAATATGCACAAGCTATTAATACAATACTTCTACTAATATCACAAAAAATGATCATCCACAAAGTTTTCCACAATTTGCTCAAAAATAAGGACAAGACGAGGTAGACATGTCATAAACATCAAGTACACGAGCAACATCAATACTACACCCAAAACACAAATACACCCCCAAACTTAAACTATGCATTGTCCTCAGTGCAACTAAAAATGTAATACAAATGGTGTAAGGAACTCCCTGACTCGAAGATCAATCCTCACCGTCAGTGTAGGGGTAGCGAAGCTCAACATCGCACTTCTCATCTGAGCTAGTAGAGCGACAGAGCAAATTCAACTTACTTATCATCTTATTGAGGAAGTTAATTGTTCTCTTGCCAAAATTTTTCTGCTTCCTCTCCATTTTGTCTAGCCTGATCTTAATCCGCTCTTGTTCAGCTGCTACTGCCTCCAATGATAACGTGCTCGAAGGCCTGGAGGAAGAACCCTCTCCATGTGGGCCTGAAGGAAGCCCTGCTACCAGCTGTCTAATGTGAGCGTCTACAGAAGAAATTTGAGAGGAAATGTACCTCATGCTACACGCTCCAGATGCAAGTGGTGGAACTGGAGTGTATGAACTCCCTGGTGCTGTAGTAGTAGCAGGTGTTGAGAATTGCCCAAAAGTTGGGTCCTCAACTTCAATCTGGGAAGGTATCTCAACTTTTCTTTTCTTGCTCTGTGTTACCCCTACCTGTCCTTTCTTCAGTAGTGGATAAATAGGCTTTTCAGGACCCACACTTTTATCAGTAGTGCGTATCTCCACTCCGGCATCTATGCATAGCCGGTGAATCAAGCTTGGGAAGAATAAGCATTTTGTTCTCTCTAGCACCACCTCTTCAATCTCCCCAACAATTATTTCACCAACATTGACCTTGAGCCCGTCAATCAGTGCCGCGATCAGGCGAGCTTTTTCAGGAGAGAGATCATTCTCATTGCTCGAAGGCATCACCCTAGTGCACACAATGGATAACCAGATGCGGGCCTCAGCTGTGAAGTCAGTAGATACAATTTTGTGTCCGAATATGGGCCAACCTGAGTGTTTACCCCCTTGAAGCATATCAACCATCCATTGCATACCTCTTTCTGAAGTACGAGCCTTGTGTAAAGCATTGTCAACATTATCGAGCTCATACACCTCATTGATAGCAGCTGCATCAAACCACACTAACTTGCCCCTCACAGTAGTTACCAACTCACCACTAAAATCTGTTCGAGTGGCATTTGCATAAAACTCCCTTGATATGGTAGCGTTTGCCTTCTAAGGTATTTTGGCAAAACAACTCCATCTATTATTTTCAAGCTTTTGGAAGAAGTTGGGGAGTTTCTCTTCCACTTTATCCATATGGATCCCTCTTTCTCTAATGAAGCTCTTTTCAAGGTCCCTTTGGAATTTTTCATAGCATGATGAGGATAAGAACATTGTTCTGTCATATGCTACTTCTTCTCATCCTGTTGAGTTCCGTTGGTTGTTTCCTTCGGTCATTGTAAGGAAAAAGTACCTACAAAGATCAACATTGTTAAAACACGATTTGGGTACCTAATATATGCATTAATAAATCTCAGGAGCCAAAGGTTGAAGCCAAAAAATTTCAGCAGTGGGCTGTGCAAGCTCACTGTTTCTGCCAGAAAATTAATCTCTGCGCGATCGCGCGATCGCGCTGAGTTGTCTAGGACCTCCTGCGCGATCGCGATGCGTATGACGCGATTGCGAAAGACAATTCTGGACAAAGATGCGCGATTGCGTAGGTTGTCACGCGATCGCGAGGCTGTCTTCTCCAGCAGGAGGAGACAGACCTCGGCTACAACACCCAGAATTTTTTTTTCATGTTTCACACATCTATCACAGTGCACTCCCATAATTAAACAAGAGAAACATGAGTTTTGGCTTCAATTTGTCGAATCTAACACTAGGGTTTAGTTCAATTGAGCATTAATAAACTAGTGACCTAATCCATTTTTTTCATGGAAAAATTAATAATAAGGGTACATCAGACTTCCCCCTATTTCTATTTAAAGCCCTTTGTTTTCCCATTCATACAACCACTAATGGAACCAACAGAGGAAGATTACTTACACATGCTTTTAATCAACAAAATTGAAGACGGAAATTGAGAAACATACCTTGATGATAGAGATGGAATGATTGAGAGTGGAATAGAGGATGAAATGTAGCACTTGGAATGCAAAAATGGGGGAAGGAAGTTTGAGAGAATGAGAGTTTAGAAAAAGTGGGTATTTGGTCTCTTAAAACTGCCTATATCTGCCTGATGCGTTGTTCTTCGCGATCACGTGAAACATTCACAATCGCGCTTTACTGAAAAATTAGCCTACGCGATCACGTGTAACGAATGCGATCGCGCAGGTTTGGCTCACAGTTAAGCGCGATCGCCCAGCTGCTGACGCGATCGAGATGAACACTTTTTAGTCCAACATCCAATGAACAGAATTTCAGTGAGGCGGTCCGCCCCAAACATTAGGCGCTCCGCCTACTGGGATGCAGATTGTCAAATTTCAGTGGGCGATCTGCCTCATCTCATTGGGTGGTCCGCCCTACACCCCTGTGCAATCTATTTTTTTCATGTTTATGCCTTAGATCATGCATCCTAACAACTAACAAATGTGGGATTCATATGAGATGATCAAAAACAACAATAAAAACTAATCTAAACCTAACATGCAATCAATAGACAACTAAAAATTTCAAAGAAATTTCAGTTGCCTCCCGACAAGCGCTTTATTTAACGTCTTGGCTAGACGGTACCCATGATGCTTTTCTCTCCACTTGGTGAAGGTGAATTTTCTCCCCAACATGGCTTCATGCTCTTTGTCATGCTCTTTAGGCTGGGGTACACATTTCCGAGCTTGCAAAGCTGGATTATTCATCTTACACTTCTTCGCCTTCAAGTGAGGGATGTCATTTTGCCTTCTTGGCGTGGTAAATTCAACAATGTACCCATTTTGCTCATCAATGCCAAAATCATCCGAAGGTGCTTGTTCTTCCACTTCTATTGCCTTATCCACACATAGAGTTGAAAAATAAAGTGAATGAGGTCCCAATTGTTTTAATACCAATGGAGCACCAAGCATGACATACTCCTCTTTAAATATGCTAGAGTCTTCATCACAAGAGTTCTTCATTTCCGCTCTAGACTCCAACACAAATTTCTTGTTCACGACATCATTACCAAATATCTTGAAGATGTGATCACTTCCATGAGTTCCCATGATTTGACTTATGCTCTCTTCCACAAATTCGCTCATTTCTAGCATATCATTCACCATTTCTTCATGTTGAGCCGTGGAAGCTTCAACCATTTCATGCACTAGAATTTTCAAAATACGAGCTTCAAGATCAAATTGGTTCACTCTTTGTCCTAGTTCTTCTTTTTCATGTTCGAGATCCCATCTATCTACATTCAAGTCATGAAGGCAAGCTTCATGGACTTTCATTTTTCGAGCTTGATCTCGGAGCCAAGCTCGGCTCACAATTTCTTCTTCATCCAAATTGTGCTTTTCTTCAATAATTCTTTCTTGATATTCAAGCACATCTTCCATGGAGGATTCTTCTTGGAACTCAACCTCATCTTCCATATAAAGCCTTTTTTGAAATTTGGCAACATCCTTAGCTTGTTGATCATTGAAAGTTTCAACCAATTGGCTCAATCGAGTCTCCAAGTTGTGAATTGCTAAGCCATTTTGATGGATCGTTTCTTTCATCTCATTGAAGGCTTCGGCATTCTCAAAATTATTTTTAAGTATCCGCTCCATCAAATATTCCAATCTTTCATTTTCATTGCATTCATCTTGTGAAGTAGATAGGTCCATCTCTTCTTGAAACTTCTCTTGGATGCCTTGCATTTCGGGTTCAAGTTCCATGTTCATGTTTGCATTAGACCTATCAAACTCATAAGAATCATTAGCATCATTATAAAAATCATTGGAAGAAGAAAAAAGAATATTAGGACAACCGTCCCAATGGCCATTTTGACCCCCACACTCATGACATATGTCCCACTCAAAGGGTTGAGAAGGTGCACACAACTCGCCCCCGAAAATAATTTCACAATCTTGCCAATAGTGAGGTCCGCCACAATAAGGACAAGGATCACTCATGTATGGATTTTTAATATTTGACCAATTTTGGTTCCATGATGCCATCTAAAGATAATTAGCACTAAGCTAAGCTAACTAACTAAATCAAGTAAACACTACACATAACAAATATTTACAATTTACAAAGAACATTACCACTATTCACAATTTTAACAAGAATGGTTCACAAAGTTTGGAACTAAGCCAACTAGCTCAACTCCTCAAACTACTCTAATACGGTAATTGTTCCCCGGCAACGGCGCCAATTTTGACAACGCTCAACACACACCTCGGCTTGAGGTATGAACGGTCATCGCAATACAATTTACCCAACTAGGAGTCGGGGTCGAATCCACAAGGAACAAAGTGATGCGATCAAAGTAGTGGAGGAACTAAACCTATTTGACAAAGCCAAACTAGGATAATGAGGTGATGGAATGCTAACAACTACAAACTACACTAGAAAAGCAAGTAAAGGTGATCTATGGCCTTGTCACAACTAAGGAAGACAAGTTTTGAGCCTAGGACGCAATTATAGCACGAGGTTTATATATTATGGACGAGTCGTTCTAATGTAATCCCTAGAATCCTTCCGGCCTAGAAGGGATTTACCTCAACGGCACTCGTCAAAGCCATGGTTGAGCTTATAAAGCACTACCCATTACCCGAGGAAAGAAGACCTCTTCCGAGCGTAACTTCTTTTAGATTAGTTAGTCTATGAAAAAGCCTATCAACCCAAATCCTTGCTAGCTTCACTATTCTACGCTAACTAATCTCTCTCGAGTCTTTAATTAGTAAAGTAGACGGACAACTTAAGTGTCGCGAGCACAAAAGTCAAGCAATCAAAACAATGGAAGCTAGATAATCAAAACCCAACAATATAAATTTCTAGTCATGACTCATTCATATATTCATGACCAAAATCATACCAATTAGCAATACAAATAGCCATGAAATATATTCACAAAATCAATTCTTCAATAACATCAACAACACCAAATATATTCAATACAAAGCATGAAAGTAAAGAAAGGAGTACTAAAGGTTAAGAATTTCTCAATGGTTTGCTCCAAATCTTCACTCTCTTGGTGTTCTTGTTGATGGATCCTTGCTCTAAGATTAGAAAATTGTCCAAGATGAGACCTAGGTCGTGCAAAGAGCTGAATATATGTTCCCAATTAGCCTGATGTGAAATTACAAAACTGTCCAGTGCAGTCCAGACGCGCTTCTTCGCGATCGCGTTCTTCTTTGCGCTATCACGCTTCATCTCTTTTCCTTTCTGCCGCGTTCTACGTGGCGCTTTCGCGCTTACTTCTTTCAGTGTTATGCGCGATCGCGATGTACAACGTTCCAGTTCAGAAGCAGAAACTCTGCAATTCAGCCTGTTTCGACTTGTTTTCCGTCTACTCATCACAACAGCGTCAATATCCTGTAATATACAACTAAAACAGGATAAGTGCGCGTATTTAATCAATAATACACAATAAAAGCTCAAGTAAATAGAAGATAATGTGTGGCATTTTGCCCACACATCAGCATACATCACATGCTTTTTTTTCTATGCTACCTTTCCCACTATCTTCTAAAACTGAAAGAGATTTTGTTACTTGCATAGAAGGATGCCCCAACCTTTGATACCACAAATCTATCACATCGACCTTCATAGCCTTCACCAGGGGTATCGTCCGAAAGTAGTAGAGTCCGTTCTTTTGTTCACCCGCTCCAATCAACTTCTCCGTAGCCCGGTCCTGCATAACACACAAATCATTAGTGAAATTTACATTGCAACCAACTTGATTAATTAATTGAGACACAAAAATCAAATTGCAAGTCATTTCGGGCTTCTTAATCGATCCATCAACAAAACCAAACTTCTTCTTTGCACGCAGTACCGTTCTAACCGACCGTGCCCATTCCTCATAGTTTTCACTGGTCAACTGGACCTGTGTGATAATCAAACCAGGATTATCATTCGAAGTGATGTCGTACAGAGAGATGGTCTTCCGTACGACTGCAGCATCACCCTCCACTCCTTGGGTAACGCCTCCTCCACCTATCGGGGCTGCCATTACTTTTTCTACTTGAAGAGTTTCACGGTGGCTCTGATACCATGTAAAAACCGAACACACCAAAGAAAACCGAACAAAATTGAACAAGTTTTAGGTGAAAATTCTTGCCTTTCATTGATGAAGGAGTCTCATATTTATACAAGAGTAAACTAGAAAACCTAACTTAGGGACCAAGTAAAACCTAATGGACTTGGTCCAATATACAATTTGCCTAGGCTATACTACAATTTTACATAACTAACCTATTTACACAGTAACCTTCAATATGAATCCTCCTCTTTTATATATCTAGATTTAATTTAGGAACACTAATGTATGGAAGTTCACACATACGAATTTGCAATAGACTACTTCACTGGAAATAATTTGCTGGTAGTAACATACTTTTCCATTCTGTCAATTTGATCTGTTCTCACGTGAACAATTTACCATCTTAATCACCTAGCAGGGAATTAAATGATTGCATCTAGAAAAGAACAGGGTTTAGAGAATATTATACCATGATGACTGATAAGACTTTTAGGACTGCAATGACAAAGAAGTGAAGAACACATGAAGTAATTTTAATACATAGGGAGGACATTGATAAAAACTGAAGAATCACCTAGTACCATATATAAATTCTCTTTACACATAACTGATGAATTTAACTTTTATGCAGTAATAATTAAAGAAATTTTTACACTATTAAATCACATTTAAAAGAAAAAATTCTCTTAATTAGTTAGTTACCATTGAGATATGACTAGAAATAATGACTACTGTGTAAGTTACTTACCAACGTAGATTATAGTGTAAAAACGTCAGTGGATCTACTTAAAGCTAAGATATTATCTTTATTAATTATTAAGTTTTTAGTTTCTATTTTGTTATATGTTTTTTTTATTCATCTTTTATAACATCTTTTGTCACATACCAAGATCTTTATATTTCGTCCTTGAACTAAGCAAAATAATTAAGGCCACATCAACTAGATCTGTGACAAAAAAAATTAGATTACTTGATAAGGACTGGTTGATAATTTCCTGTATTGTCATCGATTGAACGTTAATTTATATATTCATTCCATTTCAAGTTTATATAATTTTTTCTTTTTAAAAACGAATGATGATATTTTAAAATATAAATCATTTAATTTAAACAATCTCTTTTACCATTAATAAGAAACTTTTATAGTTACACAAATTATGAAATATTTTATGACCACAAGTTTCAAATTATTTATCATTTTTTTAAAAGTAAGTGATGATTCAAACTTTTTCATAACTACCTTCACTACGTGTGAATCTTAAAAAAAAAAAAAAAAAGCAAAGATTACGCCTATTATATGTGTCTATTAGAAATGTGACAACACGTGATCCACGCTCAACCTACACCTCAAAGGGTGAGGGGCGATCGCCAAACATATAGTAACCGAAAGAGTTGGGGTCGAATTCCACTGAGAGCTAGCACGTATTATGTGATAGAATGAATAGAATCGAGTTCTATGATGTGGTAATAATCTAATAGTAAACTAACAACTAACTATCATATAAAGTTCACACAATTGAATTGGTGGTAAAACAAAGAGAGAAAGCTAGGGGTTTACCGGTTCAAACAAGATTCTAATAACCTAACACCCCTTTTAACCATACAAATCCCGTAGGTAATAATTAATGGTCAGACCTTCAAATTTAACCCTCTAAAACTATTAAATATAAAGAGGGTCTACCAAGTTAAGCATGTTGGGGTCAGTAACGAGGCGAATAAAATCCTAATCCAAAGACCCGAGCAGGAATGACCTCTTTTGGTCATTCTCTATAGATGGGGTAGGCTCGTAAGCAAATATAACTCAAATGCTTGCTAGTTTCAATAAACCCACACCTTCAAGCCCGTTAGGGTGATGAAATAAAAGAGAGGTTTTGGTAAAGTGAGGCCTTACCTTAAACTCTTTTCATGTTAAAAACAATAGAGACTAGATTAATATTAACCCATTGATTTTGTGAGATTAAAACAAGTGTTGAAATTAAAATAATCAAGTAATTATGGATAAACCCCCAGTATGAGTTTAGCTCCTTATACTAGGATTCAACACAATAATATTAAGGAATGAAATAGCAAGAATCATGTAATGGAATAGATAAAAGGTTGGAATCCTTAAAAAAATTGTTGGTAAAACCCTTGCTTGCCTTCCAAGAATATTCAAACGTGAAAATAGACTAACTTAGTCTAAAGATACTTTGCCTTGGAGGCCTAATGGTTTATTTATAGGCATGAGTTTGAAAGCTAATTTAATAATTATAAAATTGCCATTTCATTATGTTTTCTACATTCCGCCAATCAATCGGCAGCCACCTATTGCACTTGGTGGCCGCCGAAGACAGACAACTGACTTTCTCTTTGTCTTTCGCCTTTCAGGTTCCGCGGGTCGCCCTTGAAGCGGCGGAATTTGTTTTCTCCATCGCCGATATCCTAAGTCCACAGTGAGTACCGGGCGGCAGCCGATAACTCTACGGTTCTGTTGATTGCTTTCAGCCCATTATTCGGCGGCCTCCTTTTCAAATCAATACCTTGCAGATTAGCTCTTGAACTCTCATCTCTGCCAGCTGAGGTCTTCTCGTTTCAGCCTCTGATTCGGCGGGAGCCAATCTTGATTTGCGGCAACACTTTTCCAGTTCCTCAACTAGTAGCCAATTTTCTAGAATTTTGTCAATCTTTTCATTCTATTTGGCTTTGTAACTTGTAATATTAATCAATATCTAAAATATGGAGAATTGCATGAATTTACGCATATAACACGGCTAAAAGACATAAAAGCTAGTTTAAAAAAGTCTATTATTAGCATAAATACCAACACATTAACTCCCCCAAACTTAAGCTTTCGTTTGTCCTCAAACAACAGTTAAAATCAATCTTATGCTCACTTTATAAACTAGATTTGAGCTCAAAGGATGGGGTTTAGACAAGAAAAAGTCTATGATTTCGGTTGGTACCAACATTTATTTTCACACATGTGAATCCAACTAAACAACAACGAGCACCAAAGTTATAACTACATCAACTAGAGCTTCTATTTGTAACTAAAGCATGCATAGCACAATATACTCTCTCAACTCATTTTAAGCACGGTGTTGCATCTTCAAGTTTTAAGTCCCCTGGTGCTCTTACCACAAAGAATGGATCACTATCTCTCAATATAATTCAAACAAATGGACCTCAAGTCTATCCTCTCATGCTCGCAAAAAAATGCAAGTAATGCACATACAATGCCATAGGCTTGACTATAGTGTCACTTGTTGCTCTTTTCACATCCCTTGGCAAAGGATCAAACAAGACTTCTAAGGTTGTAATGTAGGCTTTTAGGCTTAGGTAGGGTATCTTTTGGATAAGGAGTGACTAATCTCCCTCCTTGGGTAAAATACAAACTTTGCAAGTCAATTCCTTTTGAACTTTTCTTTTCATTTTAGCTTTTACATTCCAATTTTTCATTCTCATTGTTGCTTTGTGACTCTTATTCATCTTTTTGTTTTTCTTTTCTATTTTTTTCTTTTCTTTTTGCTATTTTTATTTCTTTTCTCTGATTTTCTTCTTTTTATTTTCTCAACTTTTTTTTCAATGCTTCTTTTGTAGAGCCACCTCACATTCACTCCCTTACTTCCTTCCCCCAAACTTATAATTTTAGTCTAAGTTGCACGTCTTTCAATGCCTCAAGCAGATAGAGCCAATAGAAGGTTAGTGTTATAAAGCACATATAATTGGTCGAGGCTGATAGTTGGCTAACTATGGATTAACTTCAATTGATAGATTTGAAAGGCTCAAACAGGTCAAAGAAATGCCTATTATCCTATCCAACACCAAGATAACACTCCATTCACTTATAAGAACACATAAGTCAAGTTCTAGCATGCATATACAATTACAAGCTCGAGCCAAAAACTCACAAAACATAGCACAAGGGGCAAGAAACATGAACATCAACTTATACAAGCACTAAAGGGAGGATTTAAGCCTACACTACACATGCATAGAGTTACCAAAAAAAACTTAAAGTTGTACAAGCAACTCTCACCAAGCAATCCACTTAACTTTCTCATATGTTCCCCTAACATGTTGGTATCAAACAAGTTACAAAACAAGAACGGAATGACACTTCTATGATTAAGTCCTAAAAGTACCCGATTAAAATGAATTGTATTCTTGCAAAAGAACCGAGTCAAAGAAAAATCAAGAAGGTTATCTACTATCCTAAAAACTATTTACAAGGGTGGTAGTTACAATAGTTTGTTGTTCGGTCCCAAGTGGTATTCACAAGGATTGCCTATGTATCGCAAGAAATGCTAATCATAGGAGAAGATGTAACATTCCAAGCGTTGTTCATGGGAGTACCCATTGAATCTTTTTATATTTTTTTCTTCAAGTTTATTATTATTACTATTATTTTTTTTGAATTTTTCAATTTTTTCAATGAATTTGGAGTTTTTATTTAACAACTAACTACTGAATTTTTTTAAAAAAATTACACTAGGCATTTAAAATGCAACTAACTAATAATTGAAAAGACAAGAATTTAAAGACAACTAAAGTAAGATAGGATAATCATGAGACAATCAAGCAAATGTACCCCACCCCAACATGAAAATTTGCTATGTCCCTAAGCAACCAATCAAAACAATGTAATACATAAAGTAAAATAAGGAAGGGGTAAAGGTACTCCCTGGCAAAATGATCATGATGATGGCCCGAGAACTTTGTCCGACTCAAGTGAAGTGGTTGATGATGTTTCTTCTTGACCTTTCTCGCTTATTGTTAGAACTTGGACTGCTTGGGGGATCCATTGATGGAGGTGCACTTGAATTGGGTACTATATATTTCAAATTATCTTTCTCAAGCTTTACAAGTTGTGCTTGCCTCAACCTCTTCGTCTCCTTAGCCACTGTTTCCACCTTTTTCCCTTGTTCTTCCATTCTTCTCTTGTCATCCTCCTTTCGTATTCTTTCTAACTCCTTCCTCCTCTCATTCTGTTCTTCCTTCTTTTTCTTCTCCAATTCCTTCTTCTTTTCATCCTCTTTTCTTCTTGTCTCCTCTTCTTCTTTCTTTATCTTCTAACTTTCTCTTCTCTTCTTCTCTTCCTCCTCATTTTCTATTTCTCTCCTTCTACTTCACTATCTCTTCTTCATTTTTCTTCCCACTTTCTTCACTCTTTTTCTTTGTAACATACGCTTTCATCTCTTTCTTTTGTTTCTCTAGCTCACTCTCTTTCTTTTGAGCACTCTCTTTTTCTTCTTCTCACTTGTTTTCTTTTCTTTCTCACTCTCTTTATTTTCTTTTTCACTTACCGTCTTCTCTTTTTAGACTTCTCCCAACTTTTTTTTTCAACTTATCGTTTTCCCCTTTTTCTCTTGCTTATTTCTCTTCTTGCCACTTCCTTTTGTTTTCTTGCCTCTGTTTAACCTTTGCTCTCCTTATTTCATCAAGTTTGGCAAGTAATTGTTCCGGGTTCTTTTTCGCTTTATCTTTTGGGGCCTCTTCTTCTTGATCATTCTCCACCTCAATGTCATCTCCTCCATTATTTATTTCTACCTCCATTGGTTGCTTGTCCAGGGCTTTTGTAGTTGATATGAAGGAAAGGCCAAATATTTCACCTGTCCGGATCTTCTTCATTTCTTCAGTCATCCCCTTTACTTGCATTCTTGTCTTGGAATTAGAGGTTTCCAGCATTGTCAGTCTTGCATTCATATCCCCAATTGTCTTTGTATAGTCTTCTACAGCTTTAGTGAGCTTGGAAATAGCATCAACCATTTGCTTCAAGGCCTTTCCCAAATCAGTTGAGGGTGCCTTAACATGTGTCAATTTTGTATCCAGCCCAAGGAGTTGGCGGATTATATGCCTTAAGGCTTAAGAAATTTTGACCAGTTCAAATTGTCTCGTAGAGACTTCTTCCAATGTTGGAAGACCAGCATGAACTTGTTTCTTGGTAGGAGGAGTTGATGTCTGGGTAGAAGGTTGGGTTTTCCTTGCTTTAAGTTCCTCAAGCTTTACTTCATGCTTTCTTTCTTTTACCTCATAATCTTACAATCTTTTGAGATCAAGTGTACCTGAGGCATCTTCCATATGATCAAGCTCGAGGAAGATTTGCACTCTATTCTTCATTAACTTTCTGAGCAAGCATGGAAATCCATAACCAGTGGTGTTTTAATGAGATTTGGTATTGATGATGTCAAAGATCACCTTACCTACATTGATGTCCATGTTGTCCAGAAGTGCTGCAATGAGAATAGCCTTGTCCATGGTGATTCTTTTATCACTGAAAGAAGGATAAAACATGCTACTTATCATAACATTCCAGCCTTTTGCAATGAAGCTTAGACTGTTCTTCATGATTTCAACCCCTGGATTTATCCATTCTGGAGCAGTTCCTCCTGCATAGATCAAAGCTACTAACCATACTCTCAAGGTGGCCTCCTTTTTTCCCTTAATCTTCATCTTTCTATCAAACTCATAAGTGTCACTTAGAGGTGTTAGATCATAAGCTTTATTTATCTTCTCATCACTGCAGAAGACATCTATTGTTCTTACGTTCACATCATAAGAATCTTTCTTCTTTAGAAGACATCTATTGTTCTTACGTTCACATCATAAGAACCTTTCTTCTTTAGGAGGTTGGCATAAAATTTCCTTACAATCACTTCATTTATTGGAATAGAGGTTCTAGTAAGAACTCCCACTTTCTCCTCACTATCTTATCATAGAATTCTTCACCATATTTCTTGGCTCATTCTACTTTTAGCATCTTTTCAGGTTTCAAAGCTCTTCGAGGCACATTTTTGAATATTGCCTTGGCGTCCTCATTGACAAACCTATTTTTCATGATTCTCCTTGTTTTGTAAGGATCCCTCAGAGGGTCTAGAGCTATCTCTACTCCTTCATCAGCCCAATCTCTCACCTCAGACCCAGACTCATAATCAGACCTTGAGCATACGGGACTAGAGGGTCATTGTTCAAGAACTTGCTTTTGTGATGGTTTAGGAACCAGCTTGGCCTTGCCTTTCTTATGTGTTGTTTCTTCCTCTCGTACCTTAGCCAAGGTTTCCTCTAATTGCCTCTTAGCCTCTTCAGTCTTCTTCCTTGCCTCCTCTTTTTTATTCTTAGCGGCTGCACTTTTTTTGGGATTTGCACTGGCCCTACCAATGAAGACTCCCACCTTTTGGCTTGATGTTTCCCCATCTTTAGAATCTGAGGGAAACACACATCCACAATGAGTTAGCAAATGAAGTACAAGAATTAACTACTCTTAGATTATCCTAAAACTACAACACATGAAGCATATGCAGAGCATTAAAAACATCACAGAAAAATTCAGACTGCCAACAGATTTGGAGGCCCGCCAATCTCATTTGGCGAAAGCAGATAGCCACTAGGCGGGTGCCGATGGCCTTGCCGAATCGAATTGGAGGGCACCGATTGGGAGGTGAAATTGAATCCTTCCTCCGCCCATTTCTCGTGCAAACTGTTAGGACCGGTGAGATCTCAGATGTTTCGGCGATCCGCCGGTTGCTTTGGGCGGCCAACAACAATCCACATAACCTCATCGGCGCCGAATCATCGACTAAATTTAAGCCAACTTAAAATTTTCTCAAAATTCCAAACTCACTTCCCTTAACACCCCCAAACACAATCCTAAGTGGCCTTTAACTTCTCACTATGGTCAAGTTTTCTCTCAATAGCGAGACCACCTTTTCATCCAAATTCAAGGAAAATTCAACAAAATCATACCAAATTCAAAGCTTTTCAAGAATTCAAGGCACAACAAGGTGTGTTCATGGGGATTTTCTTTCAATTTCAAGTTTTTCAATTTTCAAGCTCTCTCTTCTGCTACCCCTTTCTTTACTCAACACAAATAAATATTTATCTTATCAAAATAGGGTACCAAGTATGAATCATTAACAAAATAAATACTAAAAC
Organism: Petunia x hybrida; assembly: GCA_037355625.1. Lineage (NCBI taxonomy): Eukaryota > Viridiplantae > Streptophyta > Magnoliopsida > Solanales > Solanaceae > Petunia > Petunia x hybrida. The sequence continues at coordinate 5,116,350 of JBBBVM010000059.1, read as the reverse complement.
TAAGTTACTCAGATTTTCCTGAGTTTACATGTGAAAAAGCATGTATCACACTAATCCCCACCCCCAACATGTTGATTTAACCTAACCCATACATTAAATAACGAAATTTAAAACTAGGGTCAGATTTCTTACCATATTTGCGAAGAAATGAGAATGGGTTGTCGGGTTGTAGGTGGATTAGTGGAATCCAATGTGTGTGAGCAATTTGTGTGTATTTTTGGGTTGATGGTAGCCGGAACAGGGTCGCCGGTGAGTGTGTGTGTTTTTCCCGATGTGGTGTGGTAAAAAGTGAAGAAAAATTTACCTTGAGCTTTTATAGTCGGTTGACCCAACTTTGACCCTATGGATCGGCGGTCCACCATTTATTCGGTGCCCGCCTAATGAAAAAATGTTACCTCCATTATTATGGATCGGCGGGTGCTGATATTTCGACTGAATGGATGTGATTCTTTTTTTTTTAATCGAGATTGGGCGGTCCCATAAAACATTCGGCATTCCGCCGAATTGAATAGGTGCATCGCCAAGATGGATCGGCGGTTGCCGATTGGATCCTCCATCTTCCACCGAAAAAAATTTGCTCACTGTGAGCATTGGTTATCCTATCTATGATTCGACGGTCCACCGAAGATTTTCCACCCTTCATTCTGCGGGTGCCAATTTCATTTGGCTGCCTTCATTTTTTAATTTCTTGGAACTAAGTCTCCCACGCACTACCATGCTTCATTCCTTCACTTACACCACTAAACCTTAATCAAATGCAATAATCAAAAAACTTCATGTGAGATTTTTACACTAGTAAAACTTGGGTTGCCTCCCAAGAAGCGCTTGATTTAATATCACGACATGAGGGTATTATCTCAATTCATCTAGGGCTCCACGATATAGATGCAAGCAACCTCTCTAGGCTCGGTTTCGCATCCCAAGTAATGCTTCACCCTCTAACCATTCACACGAAAGTTTTTTGAACCATCCTTCAATTGCAACTCGACCCAACAATATAGTGACGTGTCCACCACCTTGTAAAGCCCACTCCATTTGGATTTCATCTTCTCGGGAAACAAGTGCAATCTTGAGTTGCACAATAGCACCCAATCCCCAGTTTGAATTTCCGACACCATATCTTTGAGTCATGAATCATATTCATTCTTTCCGTGTAGATTTGGCATTTCCATATGCATAAAATCTCATCTCATCAAGTTCATGCAACTTCTCCACCCTTGATTTAGAAGCTTCTTCCAAAGTCATGTTAAGCTTCTTAAAAGCTCACAAGACTTTGTGTTCCAACTCAACGGGGAGGTGACTAGCTTTGCAAAACACTAACCGAAAGTGCGACATCCCAATTGGAGTCTTATAAGCTGTACGATATGCCCATAAGACATCATCCAACTTTTTCACCCAATCCTTCCAGTTCACATTCACCGTCTTGGTTAAAATTTGCTTGATCTCTCGATTTGACACTTCGACTTGGCCACTTGTTTTGCAGCAACCTTGTGTCTCGCTCCATATTTCTCCAACAAAGAACCAAAGGCCCGGTTGAAAAAGTGAGTTCCCCCATCACTTATGATTGTGCGAAGGGTGCCAAATCTTGTGAATATATTTTTCTTGAGGAATACGGTGACACTCCGAGCTTCATTGTTAGGTAAGGAAATCACCGACCTATATACAGACATAGTCCACCACCACAAAAATGTACTTCATGCCATAGGAGCTTGGAAAGGGGTGCATAAAGTAAATCCCCCATACATCAAAGTGCTCCATTTCTACAATGGGGGGTTTTAGGCATTTCATGCCTCCTCGAGATACCCCTGTTCGTTGGTATTGATCACAACTCTTTGTGTAGTAATGGGCATTCTTGTACAATGAAGGCCAAAAGAAACCGCAGTCAAGCACCTTAGCCATTGTTCTCACACCACCATGATACCCTCCATGAGGAGTGGAGTGGCATCCTTCAAGCATAGCCCCTTGTTCGGATTCGGCAACACATCTCCTTATTACTCCATGGACACATACTTCAAAAAGAAATGACTCATCCCAAAAGTAGTGACATGCATATTTCATCAACTTCTTCTTTTGATTGTATGAGAAGTCCTTCGTGACTTCTCCACATCCAACAAAATTGGCCAAGTCTACATACCAAGGGATTGCTTCCCAAGATACCGCCAATATTCTCTCATCGGGAAAAGAATCATTGATCTCGAGGTTTTTTTTTGGACGACCCTCCTCCTCCAATCGGAATAAGTGGTCTGCTACTTGATTCTCGGTTCCCTATTTATCAAGCATATCAAGTTCAAATTCTTGCAACAGAAGTACCCATCAGATCAATCTTTTCTTTGAATCTTTCTTGGCCATCAAATACCGGATGTCAGAGCAGTCGGTATGTACAATGACTTTGGACCCCATCAAGTAGGACCAGAATTTTCTAAAGCGAACACGATGGCAAATAACTCTTTCTCCGTCACCGTGTAGTTCAATTGAGCCCCATTTATTGTCTTGCTAGCATAATAGATCAGGTGAAACATCTTTTCAACCCTTTGGTCAAGCACGACTCTCAGAGAGACATCGTAGCATCACACATTAGCTCGAATGGAAGATCCCATCTCAGACTCACTATCACCGATGCGGGTAATCAAACTTAGCATCTTTTTCCAAGAGCTTGCATAATGGATTCACAATCTTGGAGAAGTCTTTGATAAAACGGTGGTGGAATCCCGCATGTCCCAAGAAGCTTATCACTCCTTTGACGGTTGTAGGAGGTGGAAGTTTGGAGATCACAACAATCTTAGGTCTGGCCTTTGATGAGAACAATGACGCTAATTATAAATACTTCGAGAATTTTCTAATTAAATAGTTCCTAGAGATTTCCCTAGTAGAATTTTAGGTGGAGATGGTGATGTTAATGATCATGCAGGATGACGATGAAGTTATTATTGACTCGGAAAATAACTTGGAGTAAGATGATAACAAATGTCATCATTTAATTGCTGAGTATAAAGGTATGAATGCAAAAGGTAGACAAAACAATGGTGAGGTTAATTGAACCGAGCCATCTGACATTGGGATTCTAATTCTAGAACTGAATCGATATTATGATTTAGATGTTGAATCCGAGTCTGATGAATTGTTAGAGAGGGTACTGATTCAAAGGAAAAGAGACCACATATAAGAAATATATTGAAGAAAAATACAATGACAAACCTAGATTAGAACTAGGAATGAAGTTTAGAGATTTTAAACAATTTAAGGATACGTGTAAGAACTAGGAGATTAAGAAGACAAGGCAATTATGTTTCTATATTAATGACAAATTAAGATGTATTTGTGAATGAAAGCAGGATGGGTTTCCATTTAGAGTGTATTCAAGTCGTGTTGTAGGATTGATCCTACAGTCCAAATTTTTTTTTGTAAGTAAAAGGTTATTACCAAAAAACTCAATGTACAACTCAAAGAAAAAGTAAGATAGCAGGCATGGACATTTTCCATCCTGATCATATTTTAGCTACAACTAGTGATTAAGTGTTGTACATTAAGTATCAAGGGTAAATATCAAGCCTAGCTAGTTTCATTCTCAGTTTGGACTTCAATCTACCTTTACAGTAGATCTCTTGTGTGATAATCCTCACCAGTATTGGTGCATCCTGCTACTATTTTTGGAACACCTTCAGGGTTCTTGATTGCCATACATAGTACATTGTTGCAGTTAAGTCTATCCTATAAATTTTTGTTGATGCATTCCTCCCTTCACCATACTAATTTTCCCACTCCACATCGTCCTGCCAATTTTGCACTTGTCTTGCTATGCCCATCCATTTCAACAACCTCGACCAAATTTTAGCAGAGTAGTTGCACACAAATAGCAGGTGGTTATGGCTTTTCTCTTGTTGCTCAAACAAAAGAGACAAGACTTTATCAAGTACTTGTCATTGCATTAGTCTATCTTTTTATTCTGCAGTTTGGTCCTGTTTCGTTGTAGCACTGGGGTAGGGGCAGGTAGTTGATATTTGTGACCAATTTCATAAATGTCATTGGCAATAAAATGGTTCCCACTCATAGCTTACCACTTGTTCGAAAATTCTCCCATTTGGATCCAACATTTTTATTATCCTAGGCAATTCTCTTGTTGTATCCATTTCAACTAGCAAACCAGCATAAAATATCCTTTCAATCTGTGATGTACTTTCATCTACATATAATGACACCCCTAGTTGACTCCCTCTATAACTTAGTGAGTTAAAACCCCAACATCTTAGTCGTATATTAGGCAAAGTCACCCACAGGGCAACTGTTTAGAGAATTTTGGAGGTGAAATCAAATTCAGCAGTCCAGGTTTTCAGGATAATAGGTTTATTGAATCTGGTGTAGAGCCTTGAATACATAACTGCATCTCTATCCTCAAGGGAATTGAACTTAATAAAAAAGTACCCATCATTGTGAAAGTATACTTTTGATTTCTTTATAAAATTCTACTAATTTAGCATGAGTCGTTCCAAAGCTGCATAGGTTGGGGAATCCCCTAGTACATAGAGTATCAGTGTGTGTTTCCATATATCATTTTCTCTCTCAATTTCTGCCATGTCCACTTTAACAATTGCTTCCCTATTTTTCATTACAAGTGCTATGAAACTTAAGTTAATACCTCGCGCCACAAGTCGGTTCCGGTGAAAAGGCTATTCCATCGCTTTGTCATTTCCTCCATGAGTTTAAGATCCAATTTCCTATGAGCATGAGGATGACGTTGCTCTATTATGATTGTCTACACATTTTCCCACTTACCAACTTGTATGCTCTCGCTCCGATGTTGAACCCCAATCATGTTAATGTTTAGCTCCAGTGCAGTACTCGAGCTAGTGCCCATCTTGTTTGAACTTGTTGTTCCTTTTGCATTCCCAGAGATTATGGCTTGTTGTGGTGTAACATTAGCACTAGTTGAAGTACCCAATACCGGGCACTCTTCCATCAAGTTCTTATTATGTTCCTTTGCTATTTTTGTTCAATGTTGTAGGTATTCTAGTGTTTGAGTTCGAATTTCCTTCATACTGCCTCCACTGGTGTTACAGTGCTTCATTTGTTTCTTTTTTGCCGAGTTTTGCGGTGGACCTCTTGGCAGTTTTCGATGGGCGCATGATTAGCTAATGCGCGCTAACATGTGCATGGAGACATTGAAATGTAGTTCTTATGGGATCCTACTATCCTTTCCTACTGTCCAAATTAAGAACCTGGATCTTACTCATAAAGGTGGTAAGGTGTTTGCAAATTTTTATATGGTACCTCAATGGATTTCAAAGCAGTACTTAAATATTTTTAGAAACAACCCAAATTGGTATGTTAGTGGGAAAATTGAAACAATTAAGAGTGAGTTGGATTAAGTATACCAAGATTGAAGTCTTGAAAATCTAAAAAACAAGCTTTGTGTTGCGTTTATGTAGATGAGGGAAAGACATGTGGAAAACTCTTAAGGTATAGAGCTGATTTGCTATATACAAATCGTGGATCTAATGTAGTTATTTGGAGAGATAGAGGTAATTTTATGACATTTTATGTGTGTCTTGCTCCACTAAACGTAGGCTTCAAGTCTAGGTATAGACCATTATTAAGCCTAGATGATTGTTGGTTTAAGAGGACATGTGGATGCAATCTGTTTAGCGATGTTGTGATTGATCCTAATGATTGCATCTTTTCTGTTGCTTGTGTTGTAATTACTGAGGTTGAAATTAAGTAGACCTGGAGTTGGTTTCTAACCCATCTTGGATATGATTTAGAGATAAGGAACAATTACCACATTGCTTTCATGTCTGATCGATCAAAGGTGATACATGTATATTATTCTTCTAATTTAATGCATTTTTTTGGCAGGCCAAGGGTATCAGTTGATGGTCCGGGGGAGGGCCTTATATTATGAATACGGTAAGGAAGAGATGCACATGTAGGAGATGAGATTTAACAGGACTGCCTTGTCCCTATGCTGTGGTGAGTATTCATGGAAATAATGAAAAAGTAGAAGATTATGTTAGATGCATACTACAAGGTTGACACTTTAAAAATGTGTACTCACATTTCATCAACCTAACCAACCCTAATGAACATCGGCCAAAAGTTGTGAATGGTGGTGAGGGTCTTCCACATAACATAGTGAAAATAAAGAGGGCCAGCCACAAAAATGAAGAAGAAAAGAACCTGAGAAGTTTGGGAAACAGAAGCAAGATGAGGTACGAAGCAAGCTGAAAGGATGGCAGAGAAAAAAAGGTACAGAATAGGCACAAAAAGACTATAAAAAAGATCTAGTTTAGAGAAGTTCTATATGCAAAAAGGTACGCAACGCAAAGGCGACCATAAGTATACCAATAATTATATGCGAAGGGCATGACAAACTTTTGAAGGCCAACAATTAGAAGTTGATTACGAAGTGGCTAATTATAACACTTGGGGTAACTCTCAATTGGAAGTCAACCTAAAAATCATTTGACAATAACTTAGGTTATGATTTTAGAGTCTTAATTTATTTGAACTACTTATAGTCTAGTTTATATAGGATTCTTATTTTTTCTCTCAAAATTTTTTCATTAGGCACCAAGTCAATAATCACATGATGCTATCAATAGATGTGATAAATCCGTGTGTGTTCTAGTGCAAAGTGTCGAATCTATACAAGTCCATAAATTTTTATATATTCAAGTTGAAGGTGTTTTTCAAGATGAATTTGTGCTAGGTGCGTGAATATTCAAGATGAAGGTGCTGAGACATGCATTTCAAAAAGAGGCAGGTTCTTCAAGAAAAAAGGCATGAAAGACTTTGATAATGGAGTTTTAATGAAAAAGTCTAGGAAATATTAAGTAAGGTCATGATTTTTTTTTGGTTGTGTGCACTCTGTTAATCTGACAATATATAATGTGTCTTTTTTTTTTTTTACTAAAATCATTAGTGTTGTTAATATACTTTGTTGCGTTTTATCAATTTAGAAGATTCACGTGTCTTGAATGAAAAGTTGAAGTTTTCTCATGGATTATGCTATGAGCTTATGGTATTTTTTTTTGAGAATTTTAATTTAATCGTAATGGTGTTGATGGATGTATTAATTACACTGCAGTGAGGTACTGTGGTAGAATGAAGTTTGATGAGGAAATATGTGAAATTTGATAGTGTTCTATATAATGGAAATAAATATTGGACCTGGTAAGTTGTTCGAGTCAGTTTTATTTAGATAAATAGATTGAATTGTTGGTTAAATGGAAGAGCTTAATTTCTTTATGTTTCAATTCAAAAAAAATAAAATGTCAAGTCACTATTTTTCAGCCAGAGATAATTAACTTCCAATAAGAATGACCATTTGAGTCAATTATGCAAAGCTAAGTGACTTTCTAGAAACAAAATAAAAAAATGTGATTTTGTTAAGTTATTTTCAATAATTAAGTGATCATTTGGTAATGGACTCCCCCATTGAATTGCTAGTTACTACTTAGTACTTTCCCTCTGGCATTTCAACATTTGTCTATTTCACCTAGTTATAGTTTTTGTCTATAGACTAGATTTTGTAAAATCGAACACACTCACACGAGAGAAATAATATTTGGGTGAAAACTCTTGCTTTCATTGATGAGGGGAGTCCCCTATTTATACAAAAAAAACCTAGAGAAAACCTAACCCTAAACCTAACTTAGGGACCAAGTAAACCTAACAGGCTTGGCCCATTATACAATTTACATAACTAATCTATTTACCATAATCTATTTACAATACCCCCCCTCAAGTTGGAGCGTGAGGGTTCCTTATGCCCAACTTGTTAAGGAAGAATTCGAACTGGGTGCGTCCCAGCGCCTTCGTAAAAATATCAGCAAGTTGCGTGGTCGTAGGCACATAGCTGGGACGAATGACTCCTCCGATGATTTCATTCCGAACAAAATGACAGTCGACTTCGATATGTTTAGTGCGTTCGTGAAAGACTGGATTCCGAGCAATATGTAACGCAGCTTGACTGTCACACTTCAAATTCATCGGAGAATCGTGATCAATTCCAAGGTTCCATAAAATCCCTTTCAACCACTTCAATTCACACACAGTCATCGCCATCGATCTATATTCTGCCTCAGCGGAGGACCTCGACACGATCTGTTGCTTCTTCGTTCTCCAAGATATCGGTGAGTCCCCTAACGACACATACCAACCTGTTAACGATCGACGTGTCAACGGACAGCCTGCCCAATCAGAGTCACACCACCCGTGCAATCTCAGATCACACTGAGAATGAAATACAATGCCTTGTCCCGGACAGCCTTTCAAATATCGAACAACCCTGAGTGCCGCTTCCATATGCTCAATACGGGGACTCTGCATGAATTGCGACAACACATGCACACTATAGGACAAATCCGGTCGTGTAAAACATAAGTAAATCAATCTTCCAACCAGTCGCCGATAGCGTTCAGGATCTTTGATAAAACGACCAGTCGCAAGTGCCAAGCGATGGTTTTGTTCTATCGGCGTACCAACCGGTTTTGCCCCCAACAAGCCTGTTTCCGATATGATATCCAATGCATACTTCCTCTGACACAGGAAGATTCCTTTCGGAGCCCTAGCCACTTCAACTCCCAAGAAGTATTTCAAGGCACCTAAATCCTTCATATGGAAACATTTCGAGAGATATAACTTAAAAATTCGAATTGCCTTCGAATCATTACCAGATATAATCAGATCATCTACATAAACAAGCACATTTAAATGCACATTTCCCTTCTTCATCGTAAATAATGAGTAATCCGAATATGATTGTCGAAACCCATATTGCTTAAGTGCAGCAGACAACTTCGCAAACCAACATCGGGGAGCTTGTTTTAATCCATACAATGATTTTCGAAGGCGACACACAGCTCCTCTCCCCGTCATGCGATGTCCCGGAGGCAATTTCATATATACTTCCTCGTGAAGATCACCATGTAAAAATGCATTGTGCACATCCATCTTATGCAATTCCCAATTTTTGGCAGCTGCTACGGCCAGAAAAACTCGGACAGTCACCATCTTTGCAACCGGTGCAAACGTCTCCATATAATCAACCCCTTCGATTTGATGATTTCCAAAAATCACCAATCTTGCTTTGTACCTTTCAATAGTTCCATCCGAGTTGTACTTTATCTTGTATACCCATCGACATCCGAGGGCCTTCTTCCCGGTAGGCAATCGAACTATCTCCCAGGTTCTGTTCGCTTCCAATGCCTTCAATTCTTCCCCCATGGTTGTTCTCCATTTGTCACTTTTTACCGCCTCCGAATAGGAGGTAGGCTCATGTCCTTGCGTTATAGCTGCAAGAAAACTCACATGTTTCGAAGAGAAATTATCACAATTGACATAGTGTGCTAGAGGATAGGGCTTACCAGAGGGTTGTTGAGAAACAGATGAACAAGCAGACTTTCGAACACAGGACGATACCCGGTGACTCATCTTTTGGACCGTATTAGTAACAAAGTCTCTCAGCAAGATATTCTCTTTCTTAGTTCGTTTTCCCCGACCCAACTCTTCGGGTTCAACGTCGGGGACAACCTCAGGTTCAGCTTCCGGAGTCACCTCTTCGGGTTCACTCACCGGAGTCACGACTTCGGGTTCAACACCCCCCCTTCCTTGCACACTCTCCTCTTCCTCCTCCAATGCAACGGTGACAGAAGCCGTATCTTGTGTCCGTTTTTTTGCATCAGTCTCCTTGGAGGCGAATGGAAATTCCTTTTCGTAAAACAGCACATCCCTCGAGAACACAAACTCCTTTGTCTCCAAATCATACATTTTCCATGCTTTCTTCCCATTTGGATAACCCAAAAACACACATCGACGACTCCTACTTTCAAACTTGTCACTTGTTCGTCCTTGATTGCGAGCATAACATAAGCAACCGAACACCCTCAAATGATCATAATTCGGTGTCACACCCATCAAGATATCGTAAGGTGTTTTCCCATTCAACAACTTAGTGGGTGTCCGGTTAATCAAATAACATGCCGTCATCACACATTCTCCCCAGAAGTCAATCGGTAAATTAGCTTGAAAACGCAGCGCCCGTGCCACGTTTAAGATATGTCTATGTTTCCGTTCAACTCTACCGTTTTGTTGGGGTGTCCCCACACACGAAGTTTGGAACAAGATCCCTTGTTCGAGAAAATACCCTTTCAGACTTACAAATTCGGTTCCATTATCACTCCGAACGCACTTAACCCGTTTATTGAATTGTCTCTCCACCATTGCAAAGAAACCCTTCAATTTTTGTCCGACCTCTTTCTTATCAACTAACAGGAACACCCATACTCCTCGTGAACAATCATCAACAACAGTAAAAAAATATGATGCACCACACGAAGACTCAGTTATATAAGGACCCCACAAGTCACAATGAACTAAATCAAAAGGTTCAGCAGCTTTATTATTACTCGAAGGAAATACATTTTTAGTTTGTTTTGCCCTAAGGCATACATCACATGCTTTTTCTTCTAAGCTACCTTTCCCACTATCTTCTAAGACTGAAAGAGATTTCGTTATTTGCATCGAAGGATGTCCCAACCTTTGATGCCATAAGTCCACCACATCGACCTTCACAGCTTTCACCACGGGTATCGTCCGAAAGTAGTAGAGTCCGTTCTTTTGTTCACCCGCTCCAATCAACTTCCCCGTAGCCCGGTCCTGCATAACACACAAATCATTAGTGAAATTTACATTGCAACCAAATTGATTAATTAATTGAGACACAGAAATCAAGTTGCAAGTCATTTCGGGCACATATAACACTCCGTGAAGAACCATGTCTTCGTTAAATCTGATGGATCCTTCCTGAGTCGCCATCGTACTGCTTCCGTTCGGTAGACCTACCGGATACTTTGGTATTGTTCGTAAATTCTCCAAAATACTTATCTGACCGGTCATGTGATTTGACGCCCCCGTTGTCACGACCCGTTTTCTGAACGAGTTGCGACCGGCACTCGGTACCTGAAGGTGACCGAGCGAACCCTCTAAACTTGTCTGTGAAATTCTATTTCTATTATGCTATGCAGATGATATAATAATTAAGACAAAACTTCAATAAAACTCATTCTGAACTTGTATTTATAACATAAATAACTTTATTATGTTTTGTACAAAATCATGCAATATGGACAACCACACCCAACTGCTAGACTGTCTATGAAGCCTCTAAGAATTTTATACATGATACTATGACTATTAATAAGAAAGAGTGGGGACATAAAGAATCTCCACGAACGAAAGTGGAGCTCACCAATAGCACTGGAAGTGAGGGGCATATCCTAGTCTGTCGCCTGAGTATCTGCAACTCTGGTTCCTACGTTGCACCACAGGACAACGTAGGTTCCCAAAAGAGAACGTCAGTACACCACGGTGGTACTCAGTGAGTCTCAACGACCCCCCACTAAAGCGGGAACGAGACATTTAAAAGAAACTTGAAATGCACATAATTCATTGAAACCATGAGAACATAAAACATTTAAAGAAATTGAAGTAACTTGAAACAATAAAATTCTGAACTTTGAACATAAATATATATATATATATCGTTTCTTTACTTTTTGGGGAGTACCAGTTAACTCTGACATAACATGATTTCATAAAGTCACCGTGTGATCGGCACGGGTTCGATCCCCGCCTGATCGAATAGGCCCCTTCACTGTGGCGCCACACAGTTCCAGGTGATAGCATGCTGCGCGTTTTGTGCCTTGGCCGTATCGGGCAAATCTTATAATAAACTCCTACTCTGGCACGAGTAGTTTCGGGGTCAACATTAACCACTAAAGGTCACGAAACCCTTCTCAGAATCTAAAGGTAACTCCCAAAATATTTTTATAAAACTTTACTTGACCACCTAAAGCTACAATAAATTTCTTGAACATAATCCATGAATATAAACCATAATACTCTTGAGTGTAACATAACATAAATATATGAAAGGATTTTTCAACATAATTCCAAATAATTCTTTAATCCATGAAACTTGATGTATATAAAATCACATAAATTAAATATACCAAAATATGAACATAAATGTGTGCAATTCCATGATAAACTCTTGAACGTTAACTAGAATGAGGTTTAGCTAATATGCACTCTCTCGCCCCAATTAAGCACATATTAGCTTTCTAAAATATTTTTATCGAATTCTTTGTAAACATACTTTAGTGAGTAAAACCTCTTTAGTAAAGGGTTATATCAACTCACCTCGATTATTCCTCGAGCAAAGCGTAGCTCCAATGGACGCACTTCACATCAGCTAACAACTACAACCACCAATTTACGTAATCAATTCTAAAGCTTCAATTTTTTCCCCAATTCAAGAACTCTAGGTTCAAATTCTAACCATCCTATGGATATAATATGTAACGATGTCATGTTCTTGGGGTTCCTGGAGAAACTTAAAGTTTCATATGAATTGACTACATTAAGGTGTGAAGTTCTCGTTACGACGCGATTGTATCACAATTTCATAAAAAGAAACTTACCTCACAATGGCTTAGTGGTGGTTTTTGGCAGAGTACTATGAAGGACCAAGGATAAGCTTTCTAGGTCATGTATCTGCTGCATTTTTTTTCTGTAATAGAGAATGAGTTTTCTTCCTTTAAATTCGTTTTATCCACTGCGTATCTCTCCAGAAAGAACAGAACTTTAGTTTCTAACTAAAGGTCTAAGTTAGTTCCCTTTGGTAGCTTAAAAACGTGCCCGGTCTCTTGGACCCTTTTGTTTCACTAATGGGCCTTTAAAACATTGCCTATTGGGCTGCCCATGTTTGGATATATAATTAATTATTATTAAGTCCTCCAATGGACTTGACTTAAACTACCTAACAACCAATTAATACTTCACTAGCTGTGAAGACTCAACCTGCTAGGCGTCTCCTCAAAATTAAACTTTGTGCACCAGCCCAATTTCTGTAATACATACCATACTCTTGTAGGTATATTTTATACTCGAATCTCGCGCACATGAAATATGCCTCATTAAATTATACTCCACTTCGACAAAGTCCTACAATCTAAAATAATTTGAGGAACGTAACATTCTTCACCCCTTAAAATCATTCGTCCTCGAATGATTCTTATTCCTCACTCCTAGGACACTTTGTCATTCCACCAATTTGCGAAGTGTTCCAAAAATTTGGCTAAGTATTGAATTTCTTAAAAATTTCGGCAGAACCTCCGTGGTGAGTCTAGGCGAATCCCGGTACGCGGGGCAAACCTCAGCGAGGACGCTGAGTCCATAAGAGGGGGTGTATGTAACACCCCAGCTAAGGGTTAGGTGTCCCACATCGGCATAACACAGGAGAGATGCTGGGTATATAAGTTAACTGGCCTTAGACCCTAGTGACGCGTTTTAAAGCCGTGAGGGCCTCGGCCCAAAGCGGACAGTATCACTAGCGGGCTTGGGCTGTTACACCCGTGTCAATAATCCATGAAGGATGAGTTTTCTTACCGATCGAAGGTTCACTTGTGCTTGCCTTCTCCTTTTTCAGCAAATCGAACAGCATCTGCAACTGATCACCTGTTATTCCGGACAGGTTAGTCTGTCCGGGCACACTCATGTGTCCGTTTTCTCCATTCTCGAGCTCAGCTTGAGCAGCATTTGCTCGATTATTGCCACGTCCCCGACCAGCATTTGAACCAAACTGTTGATGTCCACGACCTCTTCCACCTTTGTTGCCTTCAGCTTTTCCTCTACCACGTCCTCCATTCGAAGTGCCTTGCTTCGGATAATGCACCCACCCCTCCGGATAGCCAATGACTTCATAGCAGCGTTCCGGAGGATGTCCTCCTCGATCACACAAGTGACACTCCTTATAGCCTGTCTTCGGCGGCTGTGATCGTTGTGCAGCAAACGCCGTTACCTCCCCTCGTTCGTCCTGAATTCGTGCCATCCCTTTGACCCGTTCATCTTGGATTACCTTTTGGTAGACTTGATTCATCGATGGCAACGGCTCCTGAGCCAAGATATTGGAACGGACAGTTCCATAAAGGCTTTCATCCAGGCCCATAAGGAATAAGTGAACCCTATCTTCTTCCCTTTTCTTCTCCAGTGCAACCGTTAGATTGCACGTGCAGTTTCCACACGAGCAAGTTGGGAACTTATCACAATTTCCTAGTTCTTCCCACAACATAGCCAGTTTTCCATAGTAAGCAGCAACAGTTAATCCGTTTTGCTTACAACAGGCCAAAGCCGCTTTTAATTCCTGAATCCGAGGTCCGTTTCCCACGGAGAAACGTTCTCGAATACTCTCCCACAGATCTTTCGCTACTTCCATGTGCGATATGGTGGTCCGAAGAGTAGACTCGATCGAATTCCTAATCCACGACACCAGAAGAGAATTGATAGTCCACCAATCCTCATAATCGATCGACTTTTCATCGGGCATCTTGATCGATCCGTCAACAAAACCAAACTTCTTCCTTGCACGCAGCGCCGTTCTAACCGACCGCGCCCATTCCTCATAGTTTTCACTGGTCAACTGGACCTGTGTGATAATCAAACCAGGATTATCATTCGAAGTGATATCGTACGGAGAGATTGTCTTCCGTACGGCTGCAACATCACCTTTTGGAGCCTCCATTACTTTTCTACTTGAAGAGTTTCACGATGGCTCTGATACCATGTAAAACCGAACATACTCACACGAGAGAAATAATATTTGGGTGAAAACTCTTGCTTTCATTGATGAGGGGAGTCCCCTATTTATACAAAAAAAACCTAGAGAAAACCTAACCCTAAACCTAACTTAGGGACCAAGTAAACCTAACAGGCTTGGCCTATTATACAATTTACATAACTAATCTATTTACCATAATCTATTTACAATAGATTTCACCCCGAAAACTTATTGGATTGTTGAGAACAGAACAAATAATTAAGGCGCTGTTTGGAAGAAGGGATCTACTACCGACTCATCTTACTGGGAATGACAAGAGTATCCCAAGTTTCATATCAATGTACTTAAACTTTAGGATAAACTCTACACCTAATTAAACTCTGTAACACCAACATAATAGTCTCAAGACTCTCAACTAAACGAAACTCTTGCCGGTTTAGTTCAGCTCCTATTGGACTATAACGAATGTGGTCGTTGAATCGTGCCGTTTCTCAACAAGAACTTTTGTTAGGAAAAAGCTTTTGGTAAACAAAGGAAGAAAAGGGAAAACAGGAATGGTGCTGAGACACTTTCTAGGAACCATGTAGGCTCTTTATGTTGATTGGACTAGCAAAAGACATGGCTAACGTAATTTGTTTATTCTCATCAATCATGGAAAAGGTAATATTCTCCTCATCATCAGAGCCAACTACAACATAGGCCATGCTGGAACACTCATGTTTGTGCTAGCTGCTTCTACCAATTACATAAGCAGAACTTCAAAAGATGAAAGTTTGCCAATACCAGCCACCACACGCAAATCAGGTGGTCTGATTATCTCACTTTTCCTCCATATTACATTTTTACTACTAGAAGGGGGCACACAATAATGAGAAGGGGCATATGTAGAATTTATCTTGGAAGAGATATCTTTCATTTTGTTGGATCTGTATTCAGTCCAGTATTTATTTTAGTGCTCTACTAATATAAATTTATATCAGGAAAATCCCATTTTTGTAGGTAAATGTTGTCAACTAAAGACGGTTTTATTTTCATCGAGATGTTGATCATAGATGAAGTAATAAATAGCATTTTAACTTTTTAATACATTTACTATCGCAGATCTTAATTGTATAGACAAGTGAATTTAAAGAAGCAAAGAAGCTAAGCAAGCATGAATGACGTTTGTGGTAGTCGTCCTTTGTGTTGCTTCCTAACCAAATAAAGAAAAAAGAATAATATTTTAGTCGTACACAAAATCAAGTTTGGACCCTCGCCCTTTTCACTCGTACATCAATTATAAATGGGGTCTACTGGTAAAAACAATGCTCATAGAAAGTGGTTTTGCCTTGAAAAATATTGTGGGCTGTCCCCCAAACCTTACAAGACATCTCACTTCCCTAGCCTCTAGGTTCTCTGTGGCGAATAAAATCACGTACAGTCTCGGAACGATTCACACTATTGACACGAGTTATATAAAACTTGTGAGTATATAATCGATAAATAGTCTGTGGATATGTAAAAATGCAAAATTTAGAGTCCATCTGTTTATAAGATATAAACAAAGTTTACAAATTCTTAATAGTTATGTGTGACACAAAATAAAATTATTCCACGTACATAAAGAGACAACCGTCAAATTAATACTCCCTCCGTTCCAAAATTGTTGTCATAGTTCAAATTTTAAGAGTAAAACGAGTTCATTTTGACCGTGAATTTAAACATATAATGTTTAAATTTTTTGTAACGATGTTTATATACTTAGAAACTACATAAAAATACTATAAGTCACAATAATTAATAATTCAAAATATTTAAAAGACATGAAAATATTATGGTCAAAGTTAAACTCGTTTGACTCTCGAAATCCGAACTATGACAATCATTTTGAAACGGAAGTAGTATATTTTGTAAGTGATCGACCAACGCGATTATATAAGCGATGAATAATAATCATGAGATTATTAAATAAAAAATTATAACATATACAAAGATGATATACCTAGCACATAGCATAAGCACACACCCGGTGCGGTTTTGTTTATAGGTCATAACGCACCACAGGCCTCTGTCCCTATAAACAACTTTACTTATAGGTCATAACGCACCACAAGCCTCTGTCCCTATAAGTCTCCACATCTAGGTCATAACGCACCACCGGCCTCTGTCCTTAGATGAAATTTTGCTCCTAGGTCATAACGCACCAACGGCCTCTGTCCCTAGAGCATATCAATAATACACCGGCACACAACATCGACTATACACAAGTCACGTTTGTGCTTTCTCCTTTTTGTATAAATATAACAAGTAGTACATAATACTATCTACTAGACAATGCTAGTCAATTAAGTACTCGACATCTTACTTAGCAAGATCAAATCTTATCCGCAAGCAAAATAGAGGTCAAGTCTCACTTACCTCAAAATCAGCTCAAGTGGCTAAGGAACGACCTCCTTTCCCAAACGATGTGCCTCCGTAAGAATCCTCTCTGAGCCAAAGAAATAGTGTCACACTTGTAAGCATGTGAGGAAAGGATTCTAAGCCCTTACGCAATTTAAGAGGCAATTTACGAAATTACCCCCTGGTCGGACGTACCCAAAATCCGTAAAATTTATGTTTCCGGACTCCCCATACTTCCACGAGTCCAAAAGTACCATTATTGTACATACCCGAGTCCAACTCGGTCATTTTTCCCATTTCACAAATCTAGGGTTCAAAACCTCTTTCGAAGGATCGTCACTTTGATCCTCGGATTAAAACGTTAAAAATGGGTAAGAATAGTTACCTTGTGTTTAGGAATGATTTTGGTACTTCAAATTCCCCTTGGAATCACTTTTAGAAGCTCAAAACATGAAAATAAAAATGAATGCCCGCCTTAGTATATATAGCAGCCTGCAGCTTTAAAGAGTTGTACCATATGCTGTCCAAATTGTACCTCACTGGATAGCTTTCAGTAAAATACTCATAACTTTTCATAGAAATGTCCAAATGATACGAGGTTGGTGGCATTAGAGCCACAACTCAAAGAGCTACAGCTCTCATGTTTTGACATTTTTCTAATTCCTTATGGATTGATCTGAAAAAATCAATTTCTTTCCGACTGAACAGTAAAAAACAAAATTCAGCAGCTTTTTTTTGGCTTTGCACCAGGTCAGCCACTGTTTTTGGGTCCAAACGGGACCCTACGAAGCTCGGAATGACCCCAAATTTTGTACACAAGTCATACAAGACTTGCGTGACATGCTCGTCAAGACGAAACTCAATTCGGATCTCTAAAACTCAAAACGTGGGTCCCACGGGAAAGGGTCAAATTTCGACTTTCGCAAAAATAACGAATTTTAATCAAACGACCCCGGAATCCAAATTTGAAAGTTGATATAAGTCACAAATGATGATACGAACCTAACGGAACCCTCAGATCTCTCATCGGAGTTCGTTTACTCAAATCGAGCTCGAAAACCTCTTTTAACCTTTTTAAACTTCCGCAACGGAGACTTTATCAAAAGTCCTATCAAACGAGGTCCGTTTTCACTTCTGAAGGTTGCTACAGGTCATAAATTACCATACGAACCTAACGCAACTTTCAGATTTCACATCAGAGCTTATTTTCTCAAATCGAGCTCCGAAACCTCTTTTAGCCTTAACGAATATCCGAAACGGATGTCTTTCTCCGATACCTATCTAACAAAGTTCGTTTTAGCTAAAAAATTTCAGGTATGTCATAATGGACCTTACGGAGCTTTTGGGATTGTCGACATGCAAATCGAGGTCCCAATTCTCGAAACGACTATTTGAGGTCGTTACATGAGAATACTTAAATGGATGTGTGGGCGCGCTAAGATAGATAAGATTAGGAATGAACTCATTCGTGACAAGGTTGGCGTAGCCCCAGTGGCTAGGAAGATGCGAGAAGTGAGGTTGCGATGATTCAGTCACGTGAGAAGGAGGAGTGCAGATGCTCCGGTTAGGAGGTATGAGAGATTAGCAGTGCTGGGTCTATGGAGAGGTAGAGGTAGATCGAAGAAGAACTGGGCCGAGGTGATTAGACAGTACATGGCCCATATACAGATCACCGATGACATGACCCCAGATAAGGGAGCATGGAGGTCGAGGATTAGGGTAGCATGTTAGGTTGTAGTCGAGTATCTTTTCCCTTATTAGATGTAGTATCATACTTATATAGATGACTTCCAATTTAGAATTCTCCTTTATATCTACTGGTTTTATCTATTTGTTTTGGATATGCTTTAGTTTTAACATTCTCTTTAGCACGATATTATTGAGTTGATTTTCAAAGGTGTTTTCTAATATGTTTCTTTTTCTAACCGAGGGTCTATCGGAAACAGCCTCTCCACTTTGGTGGAGGTAAGGTCTGCGTATATCTCACCTTCTCCAGATCCCACTTATGGGATACACTGGTTATGTTGCAATAAATCTTAAAACCATTGCAATAGATTAGATTAATCGTTTCAATAGTAAATAACACCACGTTAATAATGACGGAAGAAACCGTTGCACAAGATGTATTGCGACGGTTTTCCAAGCGTCGCATCTTAGCAAATAACCGTAGCAATTGATAGGGGGAAGGGGGTTGAAAAACCGTCGCAACAGGGGTATCTATTGCAGCGGTTGTAGAAACCGTTGCAAAAATCATCGTAATAAGGCTATTGCTACGCCTTGGTATACGACGGGTCAAAAACCGTAGCCATATATTAATTGCAACGGTTGGACTTGTTGCGACGGTTTTTGGAGCTGTGCCATAGATCACTTTTCTAGTAGTATGTTGTCATTATTATAGATACACTATTTTCTAGATGATATTTACCTTTCAAGTAGAGAGAGAGGAAATCAAGTTTAAACCAACTATATGATAACAGTAGAAATTAATCCAAGAACCCATAAAAAGGTGACAAAAATTAGTATTTAGATTTTTTGGGGTTTTTTTTTGGGCGATTATTTTTAAAAGAATACGCCATATGTTGCCATAGGCCGACATCAAACTTCGGATTTTGTAGTTAGCTCGATCTCTCTTTATCAAAAAAATTTCACGCGCTGCCCTCCATAAGCAATGGTCTTATCAATTTGCCCACACTTTCAAATGTTTTAAGTAAATGCCCTCCACATCATCCCTCACTATGCGAAAGGACTATTTTGCTCACTGCCTAAACCCCATTCACATGGAACAGTTTTCTTCTCTCTTTCCTCCTTCATTTCTTTCCTTCTTTCTTCTTTGTGTCCTGGAGATTTAGGGAATCTATAAAAGTTTTATTTATTTTATTATTTTTTCTTTAATTTGTATTATAATATAATTTTTATTTGGCCTAATCTTTTATTTTTATTTATTTTTTTCTGTATTTCTTTTTGGTAATTATTATTTGTACACTTATCTGTAAGTTTTTTCCATTTTGATTGATGATCGTTGAATTAAATTTGACGTTCCTGTGCTTTTTTTTTTTTTTGCCTTTTATGCTTGATTAAGTTGATTTTAAAGTTCTTATTGGCGATAGCAATTAGATATTGTTGTTGCTCATTGCACAGATCTTAAAGTCTTGGCTATTCCCATTAATGCAGAGACTTTCTCTTCAAGTAGCCTCTATTGCACAGAGATTAAAGTCTTGGCTATTGCCAAGACTTGAAGAGACTTTCTCTGCAAGTTGCCTATTGCTAGAGCTTAAAGTCTTGGCTATTGTCAATACTTGCAGAGACTTTGTCTTCAGGCTACCTATTGCACCAGATCGTAAAGTATTGACAATTGCCAATGCTTTTAGAGATTTCCCCTGCAAGTTGCCTCCTTCCGCCCGACCTTAAAGTGTTGGCTATTGCCAAAAGTTGCATAGAATTTGGTAACATCACTTGGGTGGTGTAGGTGGTGTTACCATTAATAAAAGAAGTTGGTTTTTCGATTTGTCAAGTGATAAGTTGACCTTTAATGACGATGTTCGCAACTTTAATTCAATCTTGTTTTTATTTTTTTTGTGTTATATTCCACTTTAATTTCCTAGTTAAGGTGCCCATTACACCAGAGCTTGAACTCTTGGCAATAGCCAGCACTTGCAGAGACTTTCTCTCAAATTACCCAATGCAACAAGGTTTGAAGTGTTGGCAATTGCCAAGAAGTCTGTGCAAGGTGCCCATTACACCAGAGCTTGAACTCTTGGCAATAGCCAAGACTTGAAGAGACTTTCTCTGCAAATTACCCACTGCAACAGGGCTTGAAGTCTTGGCAATTGCCAAGAAGTCTGTGCAAAGTGCCCATTGCACCAGAGCTTAAACTCTTGGCAATAACAAGACTTGAAGAGACTTTCTTTGCAAATTACCCTCAACAACAGGGCTTGAAGTCTTGGCAATTGCCAAGAAGTCTGTGCAAGGTGCCCATTGCACTAGAGCTTGAACTCTTGGCAATAGCCAAGACTTGCAGAGACTTTCTCTGTAAATTAGCCACTACAATAGGCTTGAAGTCTTGGCAATTGCCAGGAAGTCTTTGTAAGGTGCCTATTGCACCGTATCTTAGACTCTTGTTAATAGCCAAGATTTGCAGAGACTTTCTCTCCAAGTTGGCCACTACAATAGTGCTTGAAGTCTTGGCGATTGTCAGGAAGTCTGTGTAAGGTGCCATTGCACCAGAGCTTAAACTCTTGGCATAGCCAAGACTTGCAGAGAAAAGTTGCCCATTACAATAGGGCTTAAAGTTTTCGCAATTGCCAAGAAGTCTGTGCAATGTGCCTGTTGCCATTGTGGATGTTTATATGTATTATCTGAAAAAAGGTGTCTGTATCATCCTTTTGACGGTCAATTGAAATATGTTATCACTTTGATCGTTGGTTTATGCACGCGTGCAATGCTTTTAAGGAAAATGAGAGAATATGTAAAAGTTATGGGTTTTTAGGGTTTGTAAATAGCGTGAATGGAGAAAAGGAAGGGGAGGGACTGAGCGGGTCGTTTTATTAGTTGTTAGGGGGTATTTTTATCCAAAAAATATTTCATTAAACTAATGGAGGGCATTTATGCTAAACCACTGTTAGCAAGGACAATTTTGCAAACCAATGGCTCCCGTGTCATATTTCTGCAAATCAGCCCTCTTTGTCGTTGGTCCAATTGTTTAGTTTTAAGGTATTTATACATATATACGACTTTGGTGGTTTATACTACCTAAAATAGCAACAAAATACAAATTAAACAATATAGAATTACTTTATCTATACATTTTCTATTAGGTTGTATCTTTATGTCGATTCGACACAATAGATACACTGTACATACAATGCATATAAAATATATAAAAAAAAAAGAATGATCAGAAATAAATAAAATGATACACTAAATACAAAAATATATGATGTAGATACATTAATACAAGAAGAAGAAACAAGAAATAAAATTAAATACTACACTATTAGATATAATCTAGAAATAGTGTAAATACACAAAAATAAGAAGACGGAGAAAAATAATCGAACGTATAAATGAATATAAAAATGATACACTAGATACAAAATTGATACAATAGATATGTTGGAGATGCAGTGCAGATAAACTGCATACACATTAAAATTTAATAAAATAAAATAAAATAAGAAAGTAAACAACATATCTAGCTGTAAAAACACTGAGAGGTAGGAGTGGGCACTAAATCGAAAAAATCGAACTACCGAACCAAACCGAACTAGTTCGGTACTTCAGTTTTTTGGTTCGGTTCGATCTTGTAAAATTTAAAGTTCGGTGTTCAGTTCGGTCTTCGGTTTTGGGTAACTTGGTACTTTGGTACCCGAAGTATTGAAGAGCCGAACTAGACCTTTTTTTTATGGTCATCGAAGTATATATATGAACTAACTTATAATGCAATTATTCTAATTTGTAAGTTACATTCTCCCCTACACAAATAAACGAAAATATGGGATATCAATATCCATGTTCTTAAAAAGAGGATTAAGTCATTGTGACTAATCCTTAGCCACGATAGGTAGTTCTTTTTGGTTCAATATTTTAGCTGATTTACTAATTCTTTATTTCTCTCTTTAAATTTATTTTATTAATCACTATAAGTATTTGTTATTAGTTGTACAAAAGAATCAAAATTCAGTACTGATGACAAAGTTTAATTATTTTACGTCGCATAAGTTTAGCATGAGCTTATTAACTTTTAATATTTTATTATTAAGGGTCATAAATCTTCTATTTGTCAGTGCCCACATATAGTTTAAGCATCAATTTTTTTTGGGCTAGAAATATTGATTTAAACCGAAAAACCGAAGTACCGAATTAAATAAACCGAACTGAACTGATGTAAAAAAATATAATTTTTCTACACTTCCAAAATACCGAATACCGAAGTACCGAACCGAACACCGGACGCCCACCCCTACTGAGAGGTATAACGTTTTTTTAGAAGAATAATTAATCTTTAAATGTTCAAAATGTTATGTTTAGTTACAAAATCTAACATTTGATTTATATATACAATATAATTGTCTGCATAAAAGTATTCGACTGACCATTCTTTCACCAATGTAATATTGACACTGGATTTACTTTAAAGGTATTCGCACCCCACATTCTATTCCATATATAATACAGATTTGTTTTATCAGAATTAATAAATATAAGATTGATTTTCCATATTAAACACTGAAATCAATTCTTGTATTAGTGATAATGGTATTATAATTATGCAGTATTTTAAATAAAAAGATTAAACACTATAAAAGTAGTACTCCCTGTGGTCCAATATATGTTGTATTTTCCTTCGTAGTTTGTTTGACAAAATATCCGATACTTCTACATTTAGCAGTACGTTTTCATTTCTAGTGCTTCTATTTTACGCTTATAAATACGTCATTCTAGGACATAACATGACATATATAAAAGTAAAAGATTCGAGTGGTATTTTTAATATGTTATAGTATGTATGTTTAGTTTAAAATTTTGAGATGCGAAAGTTTTAATTATTCTTAAATCTTATTAAGTCTGATCGAGACACATAAAAGTGAACAAAAAGAGTATAAATGGTTAAATAAACATTAATTTTTCTTATAACCAAATTAAACCACCCTAACCTATGCTTTTCCTATACTTTGGTTGGCGATGGAGAAAACCACGAACGTTTGGGAGAGAAAAAACCAGTGCGAAAATGTCGGGATATATGGAAGGTTGGAATGGACGTTCATGGTTTTGCCCAATAAACAGTCGTATATTTGTTAGAATGGAATGGAATCTCAATTCTCATGGTCATGTCTCGTAGTCTCGTCAACAACAATTTTTGTATTTCTTATTCGGTATTAAGAATTCGTTTTAGATTTGGTTAAGGTATATTCGTTTTGAAAAGTTCTATCATAATGGGTGAAACTTTCTTTTTAAAGATGACTTATTTCCTAAAATTCAAATACATAGTCTTTGTTTAAACATGAATAAGTACTTACCACTATACCATATGATGCTACGAATAAATATCTCATAAGTTTCTATCTTACTTTATTCTGAAAATCTAAGCCTGTGTTCACGTCACTCTCGAAGGGACGTAGAACTGCTGTCACTATTGTAGAAATAATTGGGGAAAACAACAACAATAATACTGATAATAACAACAATAATAATAATATGATGTATAACGAAATTATTGTTGAATACTAAAATAATAAAAGGATATAGTTATATTGTCTCTGTGTAAATAGGGTGCTCTGAGTTGTGCTGGGCACTGTCCTAAGAAACTATTCCAGCAGCCTGGAATGTTTCCCCAGGATAAAACGAGCCTTCCTCTATTAATATAGAGGGATCAGGAATCAGCAAAATTATATAATGTAAACCAGCAAGTTATAGGAAGTGGTGGCAAAAAGTAAAGGATTATGCTCTAACAATGTGGCTATATATTAAAGAAATAGTGACTATTTGTAATATAGTGGCTGTATATAAAAGTAGGTGGCTGTTTATAAAGTAATGGCTAAGAGAAGAAGAAATGCCTTATATTTGGTATTGGATCGGCTGATAATGATTGGAAATGCCCCATGCATGAGCTATTTATAGTAGGAAAAATGGTTGGGGACATGACAAGTGTATATCCACTTGTCTACATATTTTTGTCACATAACCAACTCAATTGCCACTTCTCAAATATATGTTCATGACTCATCATGTATATTGCCACTTAGCAAATAGTTTTGCCACCTATCAAATAATTTCACACATGTCCATACCATATTTTGTACAATGCCAAGTGTATCTTTTAAAAACTGTGGTAAATATTGTTGTATTGCAAAATATTCTTGACACTTGTCATGGAAGGGAACAAGTGTCTCTACACTTTTGAAAGTGTGGAAACGTGCATGGCATGGCTGATTTGTAATGGACAAGTATCACTATTAGGACATGGTTTTGTAAAAATCATTGGAGCCCATTGTTTCTTATACTTATGTGGCAAAATCTTACTAACATGTGGCAAAATTATGTACACTTGGCATACCAAAATGCCACCAAATTTTCCTATAAATACTAGACCTTTTAGTCATCCGAAAACCATCCAAAAAACAAAAATCAAGTCTTCTCTTTACTAATCATTGCCGTCATTATTAGTAATCATTAGTTTCTTTTAAATTTTCTCTTTCCAAAACCATGCAGTATACTTTCCTTTGCTAAATAACTATTTCGTCCACTTGTTCTTCTATATTCCTTATTCTATAATTAATATAGTCTTGCTGGTAATACTAATTTGCTGATTCCTGATCCCTCTATTAATATAGAGGAGGGCTTGTTTACTTCTGGGGAAACATTTATAATTGCAGAAATAGTTTCTTAGGACGGTGCCCAGCACGACTCAAGCTTTATATATTATTATCAGTATCCTTGTTATTTTGTATCCGCAATATTTTCATTATAAATTATTATATATTTCCCCTTAGTTACAACAATCTAAGAAACTATGGCAAGTAACCCTACTCCTGAAAATACTGCTGATACTACCAATATCACTAATATCCATTCCGCTCCAGTACCAGTTGTACTACCGTATGCCAAACAATTTCCTGATGTGTCGAACATTGAAATTTTCGCCAATGAAAATTTCAAACGTTGGCAAGAACGTATTTTTTCACTGCTCGATGTTCACGGTGTTGCACATGCGCTGTCCGAGCCACAACCCGGTCCGGACGTTGATGGAAAAATACAGGAGTCATGGCAATACGCCAATAAGATATGTCGTCACACCATTTTACAAACTCTTTCTAATGAATTGTTTGACGTGTACTGTAGTTGCAAGGAAGCAAAAATTATTTGGGAAGCTTTAATTAAAAAGTTTACTGCGGAAGATGCTACAAAACAAAAATTTATAGTAGGAAAATTTTATCACTGGAAAATGACTGATGAGAAGGAGATGAAAGTTCAAATTAATGAGTACCAAAAATTGATCGAAGACCTTAAAGCCGAAGGCATATCATTACCAGAAAAGTTTACTACCGGAGTATTGATCGAGAAGCTGCCAGAATCATGGAATGATTACAAGAATAACTTGAAATATAAGCAGACAAACTTTACTATCGAGGAGAGAGTAACTCATATTTTAATAGAAGATGCCAACAGAAAAGAGTCGGTAAAAGCTAAAATGACAGCACTGAAAGCAAACCTAGTCCAAAGCCGTAATAAAAGGTACGCATATAAGTCCAATAGTTACAAGCCCAATAACCCTAACTTTAAGAAAAAGAAAGGCTCTTGTTTTGTTTATGGAAAACCAGGTCATCATGCCGCACAGTGCAGGAAAAGAGCGAGAGACGACAAAGAAAAGAATAATCCTCCTACGGCTAACATAGTCAAAGGAGATGATATTATTGCAGCTGTTGTTTCTCAAGCAAACATTGTAGCAAATGTGAAAGAATGGGTGGTAGACTCTGGGGCTACTCGGCACATTTGTGCAAACCGATAAGCATTTACCTCCTATACATCTATAGGAGATGACAATGAAGTAGTCTACCTTGGAGACTCAAGGACTGCTAAAGTCCTTGGTAAGGGTAAAGTACTCCTGAAACTCACTTCAGGAAAAACTTTAGCCCTCATGGATGTGCTACATGTTCCTACCATTAGGGCAAACCTGATTTCCGTAGCCTTATTAGTAAAAGTTGGAGTAAAAGTGTCATTTGAATCTGATAAGATCATAATGACAAAAAATGATGTGTTTGTTGGGGCTATTGTAACCAAGGACTCTTTGTACTCAATATTTCTGGTGTTGTTAATGAGAATGTATCTGCTTCTGCTTATATTGTTGAGTCAATTTCTTTATGGCATGCTAGACTAGGACACGTAAATGTCTCGTATATAAAGAAAATGCAACTACTAGGTTTAATATCTGGTTTAGACTCAAATAACTTTGATAAATGTGAAATTTGTGCTGAAGCTAAAATTACTAGAAAACCTTATTTTTCTGTAAACCGAGAAACTGAACTACTGTCTCTAATTCACACTGATTTAGGTGATTTGAAACAAACCATGACTAGAGGTGGTAAAAGATATTATGTAACTTTTATTGATGATTTTTCTAGGTATACTAAGTTATATTTACTTAGAAATAAAGATGATGCTTTTGATGCTTTTATTTCTTATAAAACTGAGGTTGAAAATCAACTTAGTAGAAAAATCAAAAGGATTAGATCTGATAGAGGAGGAGAATATTTGGCCTTAAATGATTATTGTGAAAAAGAAGGAATTATTCATGAAGTAACCCCTCCATATTCACCTGAGTCAAAATGGAGTAGCTGAAAGGAAAAATAGAACATTAAAGGAAATGATGAACTCCATGTTAGTTAGTGCTAATGCTCCTGATAATTTGTGGGGTGAAGCAATTTTATCTGCATGTCACTTACAAAATAGGATTCCTCACAAAAGAACTGGTAAAACTCCCTATGAATTATGGAAAAGTTATAAACCTAACTTAAAATATTTAAAAATGTGGGGGTGTTTAGCTAAAGTTCTTTTACCCGAACCTAAAAAGAGAAAAATAGGTTCTAAAACTGCTGATTGTATGCTTATTGGATATGCTGAACGTACTGCTGCATACAGATATTGTGTTGTCACAAGAACACTATGTTGAGAGACTTCTTAAGAAGTTTGATTGTTTTGATGTGACACCTGTGGCCACTCCTTATGACGCTAACTCTCAATTGAAAAAGAATAAAGGTGACCTAGTTGCTCAGTCTAAATATGCTCAGATTATTGGGAGTCTGATGCATTTAATGAATTTTTCTAGGCCTGATATAGCCTATGTTGTATGTAGACTGAGTAGATATACTCATAATCCCAACCAAGAGCATTGGTCTTCATTGGTAAGACTGATGAAATATTTAAGAGGAACCATGAATTATGGTATCATGTATAGTGGATTTCCCGCTGTATTAGAAGGATACAGTGATGCTAACTGGATCTCCGATTCAGATGTGACAAAATCCACTAGTGGCTACGTATTCACCATTGGTGGTGGTGCAATAGCATGGAGATCAGCCAAGCAAACTATAATTGCTAAATCTACTATGGAAGCAGAGTTTATAGCTCTGGAGTTGGCTGGTTCTGAGGCTGAGTGGCTAAGAAACTTCTTAGCTGATATCCCTTTAACAAAGGATATGTTGCCTCCTGTGTCTATCCATTGTGATAGTAAAGCGGCAATTGATGTTGCCAAGAATAAATCTTATAATGGAAAATGTAGACACATTCGTCTAAGACATAAAGTTATCAAACAACTGTTGAGAAATGGAATAATTTCCATTAATTATGTGAAGTCAGAATTAAATTTGGCCGATCCTCTGACTAAACCTTTGGGAAGAAAATTAATTCTTCAAACCTCAAAAGAGATGGGGTTAAGGCTAATATGATTGTCAATAGAGATGGTAACCCAACCTATGTGATTGGAGATCCCATGAAGTAGGTTCATATGGGTAATAACAAGTCGATATTGACACTAAAGCACTTAAAAATGAGAGTGCTTAACTGCTACTAATGGAGAGGTTGAGTTTTAATTCTTAATGAATTCATAGTCTTTATGGATGGTGTATTAAAAGAAGTATACACTTGATGAATTTACCTATATAAGAGTAGGAGTGGAGCCGCTCCTATGAGATTCTAGCCAAGTCTCTAAAGCTCTCATGAAAACCAGGCACGCGCACGGCCTATTCGCGCAAAACCTCGTTGAACAGCAAAATTGTGGCTTTGAATGTGACTGGTAAGGCCTCTGACTTGCAAAAAGAATTATTGGTTCATATAAATATTATATTTCACCAGTAATTCTGTGGGTCAAGTTTTATCGGTCTAAGTTTGGTTCATAGTCCAGAAGACACCAAACCTATTGCATTTAGACCGTGTAAATCCAGCAAGTCTTAGCCTCCATACTTACCCCATTATTTTATACCTCTTGATTCTTCAAATCTTTTAAAATATGTAGGGAAGTGTTGTCAATATTGATATATTTTAAAAGATACATCAATATTGACAACAACTATTTCTCCAACTGATATTTCTATGTCTATATCCCTCCAACCCCACGTACCTTTCTTTGCTTGGGCAAAATTTTAGCTGCGAATGACATATTTTGATAACAGTTTAAGTTATATAAATTGAGTTGTTGTCGGCTCTGGGGTAAATAATTCTACATTATAGTTTCATTATTTATCTGTTGTAGGAAGTAATTATTTTCTTTTAAAGTTACCAAAATCTCTTTTCTATGAAGAGTTATCTCATATGTGTAAATGTTTGAATATTTATTTCTCAACATTATATTTTTTGTTATTATTGTCAAAAGTACACCGAAATCAAATCTAAAGCACCATCGATGTTATTGCTGGTTATGCTTTATAATTCTTATACCATACTTTGCAGATTCTATAAAACCTAGGCAATTGTTTTATGTAGTTATGCTTTTTGATCTGTCCAAATTTTCTAAAAGTCAATTTTAACACGTTCCATTGCGGATTATATCCGTCAAATTGGAACTAAATGACACATTTCGACAGTTGTTACGCCTATTTCTTTATCAACACTAGCCTTAGTCAGTGTTGCTTCATAAATCATAACTAATAAATGATTAAGTAATACTTATCTATTGATCAATAAATTATTAAGAATAACAGCTAGAGCCTGTCTCCTTCTAAATATTGGTGGCCGATTTTCTGCATTACAGCTTGGAAAGAAATTCTTGCAGTTTTGTCTCATGAATAATAGACAGACAGTCTTCAACCCTAATTGAAAATGAATAGTATATATAAATTGTAAAATTCTATAATGATTTCTCTATTGAGAACTTTGGGTATACTTGGAGATTTGACTGCTTAGTTAAAGTATGGTCGAATAATCCTTAGCCATTTTGCTTTGAGAGCTATATTCACGTGATGTTGGCCTTGATTCCCTTCTTGGTCAGTGTGTTTTTAACATATAGGATGAGCCTTTGTCTTTTCTTTAGCTTAGAAGATAAACATAAATCATACTTTAATATATCATAGTAGATATACACCCTAACAAAGAACACTAAGAAGGGAATTTGTACATGAGCTATAATAATTTTCTATACATCAATCATCTAAATTAATGCGCTCTATCATGTAAAGAACTTAGTAAAAATGAACATGGTCTTGCTGATATAATTTTCTACCAAGTAATTTTTGGATATTCAGAATTACTTTTACATATAATTTACTTCCATTAGAATAAAAAACTTAGGTTATGTAGTTTTTCATTTGACAGGATTAAGTGAAGAAGATAAATTCGAAATTAAGCACATGGATTTAACATCTTTAACGTGATACAAAAGAGTAATGACTTGGATTTGATCTTATATTACGAGTTTCTAAACCTTATACTACAAAATAAGGTGTATGGAATAGTTTGGCTTATCTAAATTTCTGTGTCTACTTGAAACCTAGTGGTTTTCTTGACATTAGCAATGTTAATGAATTTCTCAAATTGGGTGATCGTAAAGCCCCGCTAAACCCCAAACCCAAATAATAGAAGGTGAGCAATTGGAACTTGGAATTGAGCCATACTTGCAAGGATGGATTCACGATTTTGAGTTTATGGATTCTAAATAATTATTGTTCTTGCTTACTGATTCTAAATAGATTATTTACACAAATTAAATGAATTTATTAACACAAATGCATAGTCTCTATGAGATTTACTGAGTTTTGCCCAAATCCGTAAGCATGCTGCTTGATCCGCCCTGCTTCCTAAAAATTCAGTAAACCTCAAAGCCACTATAGTCTTAGACCAAAACTCATGGACAATATGAATAATTAAATCATAATCTAAAACAAGTTGGAGTTAGTTAGATGAGTTAACATTGCAACATATTATTCCGTATTAACTCAGCTCTTTATACAATATAAAGTGCATATAAAACAATCTAAATACTCATTATATTTTCTACTGATGTTGATAGCTAAACTACTCTTAAAAAAGCATTAAATATAAAGTAAAATTAATAAGAGGTCTAAAACGTATTCTTAACCAAAAGAAATTTTACAAAATTCTAAGGACGTCACTAAAATGTACGCGAACTAGTGTTCACAAACATAATGTATGAACATTATGAAAGAGTTCCGTGGACGGATATCCTAGTATTATAGATGGTTGTCTATTTGAATTTTCACCTTCATGGTGACAGTTTGATTCTCAAATTCTACAGATGTTGTGTGGGTATTAAATATGCCACATGTAAATAGTATATTGGAAGGCCAATGGTCCGTAAAAGACAAGCCCAGGGACAACGGGGGCAGTTAATTAAAAGGAGTACACGTGAGCTTCTGATATTTGGCAATATATGCCTATATTTCCTTAATATTTTCTTGTATTTAGAGTACTTTACTCGTTTCTTTTAGGTTATACATATGGTTTTTGCAATCATTTTTCGTAATATTGCTTGTAGGGCGTGAACGAATGTAAACGGAGTGAAGATGAATACAATCGAGTAAAGAGTTGATGGAATTAGCAAAATGTGGGCTATGTTATTAGAAGGCAAGGCTATGGTGCAAGCTGTAGATCTGTCACAGCATCAGACTATGGAAGGCTGTCTTCCATGCGGCGCCTTTAGTACAGCCTACACCATCAAGATGTGTTTGGCATGCGACGCCCAGAGAACAGCTTGAAGCCCAGTGAACCCAACTTTTCCAACTTAGTTTAGGAGTTGATTTAACTTAGCTTAGTATTTTGTAAACACTATAAATACTTTATATTCTCATTTTTAAGTGAGGAAGTCAGTTTTGGAGCAGAGTTTTGTCAGAGAATACATTGAACCAAGGGTTTAATTCTTTTACCTCATCTATTACAATATTTCATATTTCTTCCATGAATTCTTGTTTTGTTATTATGAATATGGGTAGCTAAACATACCGTTCTAGGGTTAGAGCAAATACATGAAGGTTGATATTTGAAAGTTGATTTTACCTATTGATTTACCGTTACATATTGTTTATTATTTCTTGAGCCTAATTGTTTGATTATTGAGGCCTGATAATTGAACACTATTTACGGTTTATAAGTTGAACTTGACAGAGGGAACTTGTGAACGCACATAAGAAAGAATAGGGCTTGATTGTGAACTTGGGCATCAGGGAAACGATTTGCGGGTAGGATAGACATATACATATTCGCCTTGGTTAGCTAAATACCAAGTTCTTTAATGCATGCATGTGATTTAATTCCATAGAAATATAGGCGTTAGAGTAGCTTGCATAGAGTCGTGAAGAATCGACAGGTTTTCACGAATATATTTAACCTGTTAGTTAGCAATCTAGGAAATCAAGAAGTAGAATCAACTGGAAAACTCAACTGGATTGTTTGCAGCTCTAACTCACGACGTTTCTTTCATATTGGTAACAACTCACGAATTGCTCTCGAATACTTGATTTCAATTACTTGTTTTTAATTATTGTTTGCTTTAGTTAGTAAAAACTACAATCATCGAAAGAGATTCCTGAATAGTTTATAGAAATTGTTTGCTAGAATACTGTTATTAACTCTAGTCCTTGTGGGAACGATACTTAACTTATCACTTTATTACTTGTCGACCATGTATACTTGCGTGTGCGTTTGGGAGCAACAACTTCATCAGTCATGGTTGCACAAATCACGCGTACGCAGGGCCAACATAAGTGCTATTAGAGCCTTGCCTCCTTAAGCTTAATATAATTTCAATCTAGGGTACAAATTGGGCAACCGCCTTATGCAACAGGCCTTGTGCCTCGCGAAAGAGTTATCAAGAAAAGACATTGGGGTAAAGACTAGCCTATAAATATTCCAATCACCCCCATTGAAATTCTCACGACAGAATTAACCTAGAATCCTACAACTTTTCTCTAATATTCAAGATATATAGTGCTAACCCTACATTGCCTTCTATGATATTTCATTATTATCTGTGACCCTGTATTTCCCCAACGATCAAGATTTTGGTACAAACAGTTTGGTGTCCAGTGTAGGGCCAGACAATTCTTTGTTATTTCGAAGAAGCGTATCGATCATGTCGCAGCACGACGATAGAGTCCAGCCTAAAGGCGCCTTGGGTTTAGAAGAGGTGGACAAAGACCTCAACAGAAAGGAGAAGATCCAAACCAGGAAGCAATGAACCTGAAGGCAGACGATTACCAAGGCGATTCTGAGTCCCAGTCTCATGAAACGAGGCCATACTCTGAGGAAGGGCAAAGCCAGAACATGAGACGGATTGAAAAAAGCATTAAAAAGCTCGTTGATGCACAATAGCAGCATTCAATATTTATGGGTGATACATTTTCTAAACGATTGGAGGAAGCATTTGGAAAGACAACGTCACCACAAATACCCGCAAGGATCAAGGACAACAGAAAACATACTGGATTTTGTGGTACGACGAGTTAAGCTCAATGCGACATTAGGAAGTTCACACACCGTCAATGCCACAACAATATTAAGGACCACTTTCAAAGAAGATGTACCATGTTAGCTCAAGGAACAGTGCGACCAGATGAATTAGATACCAGGGGCTTCCCCCGTACTGAAAAATATCGATGAGAAAAAATTCACTCAAATGCCCTACAATCTAATTGTCGCGCGACTTTCGGTCCCAAAAAAATTTCACATGCCCGAAATACCCTGGTATGATGGCACCACAAACCCGAGTGATCTTGTAGCCGCCTACGTGACAGTAGCGAAGAGAAATGACCTAACAAGGGAGGAAATCCACTCCGTGTTGGTAAACAAATATGGTGCCACCCTGACTGAAAGAGCCTTGACGTGGTACACTCAACTACACGAAGGGTTAATTGATTCGTTTGTTCAGATGCAAGCCCTGTTCGTGAAGGCACACTCCGGTACCCAAAAGCAAGATAACATAATGGAATATATTTTCGAGATCAAGCAGGACAAAGGCAATATACTGAAGGATTATTTAAAAAAGACTTCATAAGGAATCATGACGCTTCTGTTCGTGCAGGAAAATATAACAAAACTGTGGCTTTTGCCAAGAGCTTAAACCCCGAAGGTTCTACAGCCACACGAGCGCTGTAGAGGAGCTTACAGGAGCATCCGGCTAAGAAGTAGAATGAGTTATACCATCTATACTGCCATAAACTCAAGATCGAGGAAAATTCGTTAAGAAGACCTGAAGAGAGAGATGGCAACAACTGCGAACGAGATTCAATGGAGGATGATAAATCTGATGACTGTAGAATGAGGGGAGGATAGGATATTGTGAAAACACGTCAAGGTACATGACATGTACGATGATGCTCGTAGGTCAGGTTCTCGAGGGTATATAGACCTTTTACATTGGCCCCTAGATACAAGGAATAACTCAGGCTGAAAGTATTCTTCTATTTATTGTGAATTCAACTGGTGCTATGGTCACGACACAACTAATTGCAGAGCCCTCACGATCGGGGTAGCTCACCTTCTTAATGAGCCTCAAAGAGCTGTTATCCGACAAGGGAAAGCAAACGTACGCATGAAATAGATAGCACAAACATCTCTTATCCTTTCCGCCAGAAATCTAGAGGTCGATCAATTTGATACACAGTGGTCCCGGGGTCGAAAATAAGGCGGATAAAGGTGTGATGATTTTTGAAATCAAGAAAGAAGGTAAAAAGGCCTAGCAATGACTTGATGCTATTTGATGAAGGGGAGAAAAAAGGTCTCCTTTTCCCACACCACGATGATCCCATCATCACATTGAGGATAGACGACTCGTAGATAAAATGGTTCCTCATAGACGGCAGAAGTATCGTGAACATTACCAGGCGAGAAGTTTTGCAAGCCATGCAACTATTGGACAAGATAGGCCTGAGCTCATACACGCCGAACAGTTTAGACAACTTTAGCAAGCGGTCAGTCGGTGAAATCTTTCTACCAGTCCTCGCTCCAGAGGTGATCAAGCCAACATCCTTCCAATTTATGCCATGCGATATTTCATATAACACCATAACGGGGAGGCCTTGGATATATGAGATGGAAGCAATATCCTCGACGCTCCATCAAGTGGTTAAATATCTGACTAAGTGGGGGATAAAGAGATTCAGAGGAGCAGAGATTATTAAGAAGCTGCTATAAGACTACTGTCTCAGACGCGGATAAGATAGAAGCTAAAATTCGACAACAACAATTTGGACCATCCTTAGTTTTCGTTATAGCCATTGATCCTGAAGAGCTGTAAGGGGCGGACCCCCACGATGCTCCAAATGTCAACCG
Organism: Petunia x hybrida; assembly: GCA_037355625.1. Classification (NCBI taxonomy): domain Eukaryota; kingdom Viridiplantae; phylum Streptophyta; class Magnoliopsida; order Solanales; family Solanaceae; genus Petunia; species Petunia x hybrida. The sequence continues at coordinate 5,081,084 of JBBBVM010000059.1, read as the reverse complement.
TGATCCAGGTTAGAAGGAGGTATCATGAGCTACAATGAATGAGTTGGATCCGCTAATTTTGACGAGAACACACTCGAGAAGAAATTTTACATATGTTCAAAAATGGCAGCCGAAGCCCGAGGTGATTTCGCTAATCTCATCCGTTCCTGGGGCAATCACTTTCACATGGATATGCCAGGAATTCCTACCCAAGTGATCACATATAGGCTGAATGTAGGCCCGTCCTTCAATGCAGTCAAACAGAAGAAAGGTCCAATAAGTCACGAAAAAAATCAAGTAGTCCACGAAGAAGTTGAAAAGTTGTTGAACAATGGGTCTATCCGAATCGTCTATTATTTGGACTGGCTCTCTAATGTTGTGGTGGTTCCAAAAAAGAATGAAAAATAGAGAATGTGCATAGACTTCACTAATCTAAACAATGCACATCAGAAGGATTATTTTCCCTTTCCAAATATCCACCAGCTCATTGAACCTACGGTGGGACATAAGATGCTCAGCTTTATAGACGATTATTCAGGGTATAATAAGATCCTCATGGATCTGTACGATCAAGAGAAAACATTGTTCATTACAAAACAGAGGACTTTCTGCTACCAGGTGATGTTATTCGATCTGACTAACGTTGGCGCCACCTATTTACAGATGGTCTACTTGATGTTCAAATATCAAATTAGGACGACAATGAAGGTATACATCGATGACTTGTTGGTAAAATCAAAACTCGTAAAGGACCACATTAAACATCTGAGATATTCTTTGATATATTGGATATGTTCAACGCGAAGCTTAATCCAAAAAATGTGCCTTTAGAGTATATATAGGGATGCTTCTGGGTTTCATCATCTCAAATTGATGAATCGAGCCAATCCTGTCAAGATAAAAGCAATCTAGGGAATAATAGAGGTCCTCAAAAGTGAGGCCAAAGTCAAGAAACTCAGTATTCGCATCGCTGCGCTGAGTAGGTGTATATCTTGATTAGTCGAGCACTGCCATCAATTCTTTAATATGTTGAAAAAGAATAAGGGCTTTGAGTAGATGGTGCGATGCCGACAAACTCTCAGTGGTCTGGAGGAATATTTATCGAATCTGTTGTTACTCGCCAAATCATGCAAAGGGGAACAACTATTCTGAAGGAATATTTATCGAATCAGTTGTTACTAGCCAAACCATGCAAAGGGGAAGAACTATTGCTATACTTAACGGTGCCTGAAGTAGTCTTAAGTGCCTTACTCACACGAGAGGAAAAGAGAGCCTAGTCTCCTATTTATTATGCCAGCAAGTCCTTACAGGACACTGAGACTCGTTATCAGTAGTTGCAGAAACTAGCCTTGGCTCTTTTCACGGCCACTCGCAAGCTACGCCCTTATTTCCAGAGTCACGTGATTATGGGTGGTTATCGGCCGGTTCGGTTCGGTTTTGGACCATATCAGTTTGGACTATCGGTTTTCGATTTTTAAAAGTGCTAAAGTAATAACCGAATCAGTAAGGTATCAGTTAGCGGTTTTTGGATTATCGGTTTTAGGTTCTTATCGCTTCGATTTTTGGTTTAACCATTAAGAAACTTAGAGCTAACAATTATGAAATAATCACTTCTGAAATGGTTGCACCCAATACAAAATCGACTTCTATAAACTAATGGAGGAGACGAGGTGTGAAATAGTAAATCAGTATTTGAAATAGAGGAGGCGGGTTGAAAGCTACACAAGTAAAAGAAGACTAGGGTTTGAGGTTCCCAAGCTCCAACTAATAGCAAATAAATATACTACTTTTATATACATAGGTGCAAGATAGTGAATTTAAAAACCTTATTGGGTTATCGGTTTAACCGATAAGGAAATGTGTAAAACTGACAACCGAATCGATAACCCAATAAATTTTTTTACATACAGTTAAAAAATCGATAACCCAATAACCCAATACCAATAAAACAATAACTTTTTATCGGTTCAGTTTATCGGTTTAAACCGAAAAATGCACAGCCCTACACACGATAGTGGTCATCTCATCCTTTCCACAAAAGACCATTCTGCACAAGCCTGAACTCTCAGGGCGGCTAGCCAAATGGACAGTCAAGCTGAGTGAATACGACATCATTTATCAATAGCAAAATCACAAGCTCAGATTTCATTGCTAACTTCAATATTGACATACTTCCCAAGGTCGTAGATGAACTACAAGCTACGGGAAGAGTACCGCTCAGAGCATGAACGATCTATACAAATGGAGCGTCCAACGTCGAAGGAGCTAAACTTCGGCTTGTGTTGGTCACCCTCTCGGATAAAGTAATCTAGAAAGCAATAAGTTGTCCTTTTATTATAAACAATGTAGCAGAGTATGAAACTGTCGTCCACAGACTCAAGCTAGCCTATGCACTAAGGGCGAGAGAGGTTAACCTCTAAAGCGATTTACAGCCGGTAGTCAATCTGGTAAAGGGAGTATATTTGGCTTGAGTAGAGGCACTCCATAAACAGTTCCAAAAATGGGTTATTGTGCAAGTGACAAAGAGAAGAAAACACGGAGTCAGATTCACAATCTACTTTATTTGCGGTCATGACTGCTCGGAAGCAGTACAATTGGCATATTTTCCTTAGAACGCTAAGAAGTAAACTCGGCAGCATTTGTCTAGGACTGGCGTAATCTGCTGATAGACTACCTAGGAAATACTTCTCAATGATAGAAATGCAAGTAGAAGGTTAACGGTGCTGGCTGTCCAATACTGCTTAGTTAATGGGGAACTATACCGACAGATGTTCGGCAGACAACTAGCCAAATACTAAGGCCCAACTCAAGCCAACTATGTGATGAGGGAAGTCCATGAAGAGCATTGTGGAATTCACTTAAGAGGAAGGTCGCTGGCCCGCAAGCTAATCAAGGCAGGTTACTTCTGGCCTCGAATAAAAAGTGACGCAGATAAGCTAGTCAAACAGTGTTACAAATATCAGCAGTTCGCGCATATGCTACATCAGCCAACCGAGAAGTTGCACTCAACAATGGCTACATGGCCCTTCATGAAGTTGGGGATGGATATTGTAGGGTTGTTATCCACAGTGCCCAGGAGCATCAAGTTTTTGCTCGTGCTAACCGATTATTTCACTAAATGGGTAGAGGCAGCAGCTTACATGAAGTTGAGAGAGCAGGAGGTGATCTAGTTTATATGGAGGAACTTCTTGTGTCGATTCAGATTCTCCACTGAAATCTTCTACGACAATAGGCCTCAGTTCGTGCGGACGAATTTCACAGAATTTCTCAAGAAATGGAAGATCAAAGGGATAACTTTGACGCCATACCACCCAGTGGCGAAAGGATAAACAGAATCTTCGAACAAGACGATCATAGATTGCCTGAAGAAGTGGCTGGAAGAAGCCAAAGGCAAATGGCTAAAGGAGCTACTAGGAGTGATATGGGCATACCGAACTATACCAAAGTCAAGCACAGGGGAAACCCCTTTCTCTATGGTGTATAGTTCGGAACAAATGATACAATTCGCATAGGCGAGCCCAGCCGACATCGATCGCACCTTGAAGATGGATCTAATAATAAGGCATATGCTAGATGAGCGTTGTGAGGTCGCAATCGTGCGACTATCAACAGAAAAGAAACGGGTGGAGCAATATTATAAGAACATAACTAACATGTGTTCCTTTAAAGTGGGATACCTCTTTCTCAAGAGAATATCCAAAACACAAAAGATGTCAATGTTGGAAAGCTAGCCCTCAGCTGAGAAGGACCCTATAGGATCAAAGGGATCGCAAGCAAAGGGGCTTACACCCTCGAAGAAATGGAAGGTGATGACTTTTCAAACAATTGGAACGTGGCGTGGTTTAAGAAATATAATCATTAAGCCTCAGGGTAAGGGCACCCGAGTTATTTCAAATGGACCTCGATACTGAGGCGACGGGGGAGGAAAGGTCTGATAGGCACATAAATCCTAGACAGACCCATTATCTATCAACATAGGACATCTCGTCCCATAGCTTACATTCTTAAATATAATTAATTGTTATCTTTAAACCCAGCGTCCCCGTTTTTAATAACCTACCATGTTCCAGTTAGTAAGTTTTTTGTATATTAAATGCGTCAATGCAATCAAGTTAGTCCTCGATTCGAGTTCTCCTCCGGCCAAAATCATATATTGAACTCGTCAATTCACCTCGCCTCCCGGTGACATCGTGTATTGAATCGACAATTCAATCTACACCTAGGTAAAAAGGGATGCCTTTTTACACAGTTGTTTATGCCTAAATTTAGTCGTCTAAGTTAAATAATTAAATTGGTTAGAGGGTCACAAGCAATACAGTAAATATGAAGAAAAATACAAAAAATAAAGAGAGAAAATAATAGACAAGAAAATAAATAGTATTATTCCTTGAAAATAACCGAATTCTGTGAATCGCTTTAATCTACAATACAATGGTAGGAGGGGTATTTATAGCTACTATTTACCAAGTCCTAATTATGGTAAAATACAAAGACTAATAAGGATGTGGGCCTGCATACTCAAGGCGGCGGTATATACAAAATCCTAACTAGGAAACTGTAAACCCTAAGACAGGATGTATACCTTGCATCCTATGCCCATACCAGCTGAGCGGCCGTGGAGTGAGGAGCAGGCGTGGATCCTCTACGCCCGGTGACTTGTAAGCTAAGTCTACTCTTACAAGCTAGACTCATATCCTCGTAATCATAGGTGGCGTATTTATTCCCGCATAGTCAATCCCCCCACTTGCTGCGTGTTGTCGTAAGCAGTCAGAAAGTGAAAGAGGTATGCAAAAAGAATGTGAAAAGATATATCACTAACTCCTTGAAACTTGCAGTCTCTTTGGCCGAGATTGACTTTTGATTTTCTCTGGAAGCTAAGTGTCTTCATTTGATTGGCTAATGTCAATTTCATGCACATTTCCCATAAACGCGTTTTGCTGCACCAAATCATTTCATATCTCTGGGCCATAATTACATCGACCGTTCGGTGCTCCATTCTCATCTTATTCCGTCTATAAATAGGGGCTTCATGATAAACAGGAACCACAAACTTTCCTTCAGAAAATACATTACTTCTTTCAAGATTTCCGTATGAAAGAATAACTTCTCTTCTTAAAAAATGTTCACCTTTGATCCTGGTTTGATATTCCCAGAACAATCCCTCATTTAGAATGGATGGTAGATGAGAAAACTATAAACAAAAGAGATCTCTCAGTTTTCTTCCTCTGTTTCTCCATTCATGATTGGATGAATAGAGTCCCCGGAGTCATGAAGCTTGATCGGGATTCTAATGACGTTCTTTAGAATGTCATCTTTTCTGGCATCTGCACTAATTACAGTGCGCTCGTTTTCTAATGCATCGTTTGTCGCATATTCCTCTTGTCATGCTGGGTCAGGACGCTTAGCCCTTACATCAGTCATGAGGCTTCTCTTCCTGGATTCTTTTGGTATTAAGGTAGCTCCTTCAACTGCGTTGAGTTGATGCTTTGATGCTTGGATATGTTCCTTGGTTGGCAAGTGGATCCTGCTTCTCACCATCAGCCGATTAAGTTGTCACAAAGCTCTAAATCTGCTTGCGACTTGGGGTTGACACCTTACTCGGCAGATTCAGCTGAATTGTGATGCTTCTTCAGCGCTGGCTGTGGGCTTCCTTGGGGAGGAAATCCTCTCTGGCACAGTTTCCCAGCTCCCGATTGTGCTTGAAGATCCGGGGGGTTATGCACTCCCGCTTGACCAGTAGAGGTTGAAGTTGAAGCAGATCTTCAAGTTTATTTTCTGCGACAAGAGAAGGTCTCATCTGTGCACGGACGCTTCCAATGTCCTTTGCTTAGGATGGAGTGCTCGGGCATTAATTATATCAGTGACTGCGTGCCGAAGAATGCTCGGGCTGACATATCTCCTGATGTCGGGAAAAACTTCGGGTTGTCTGATATATAATAGGTACAATCCAGATGAAGGATCTCAACCGCTTCTAATTCAGAGGAACTTGCAGTTTTAGCCTTTTGAAGACTTTTAGATTCTTAAGAACACCTATAATGAACAATGTTTTATTCGAAATAACTTTGTTGAATAAGAAGTTTTGAAGATGACAAAGGACCTGGTGCTAAGTGGACCACGAAAAGGTTCACAGTCGAAGTAAGAAGACCAGCTGTTCAACGAGATAATCAAGTCAGAGTTGAAGAAGGAAAGAAGAGAACAGCTGGGGTCAAAGTTCCAATCCTACCGAAAATAGAAGAAGCAAGAAGCGGTGCTGAGAAGGACGCGGTTCCTAAAAGTAAATGGATTGGGAACTGAGGCAAATTAACTTAGGCTTTAAATAAGGAAATATGGGTAACCTTATTTAAAACTGATTTCAAAGAGGAAAAGGATTCCTAAACTTAGTTGGATCCGGCTAAGTCTAGCTCCTATAAATACAAGTTAATTTGACCAGAATCACAACGCACAAAAGACATCTCAACAGAGCATATCAAGTACAATCAGATCGTGAGAAGCTTTGTGTGCAAGAACAAAGGCTGAGCAGCAGAACCTTACAAAGGAGCAGTTTTATAGTTAAGTCTGTTGTTTTAGTTTCTTTGTTATAAGCTATTGAATTGTAATCTATCAGCTTGTTAGAAGCATTAAGTAGAGATTACTTTTTGAGGTTAAGTAGAGGTAACCTTACCAGCTAACGTGTGGCTGTGAAGGTTCTAGGTACTAGGGGGTTCTAGTTCCTTGATTACATTACGTTGTAATCTAAAACTTGCTCGGGTTTTCCTTTAGTGGAAGAGTTAAATTCCAAGAGTTTGGGTCGTGGTTTTTTATCCCTTGAGCAAGGATTTTTCCACGTAAAAATCTTTGTGTTCTTTACGTTTCCACAATTTGTTTAGTTTCAGAGATAGGTGAAACTTGCAAGGAACCTGGTTCTTTGTAAGTTGAGCGATAAAGTTTAAAGGCAAGTTTTAGGATTTGAAAATCGGGTAAGGACACTATTCACCCCTCCCCCCTCTAGTGTCTTACGAAGGTGCACCAAGTCCAACAAGTGGTATCAGAGCAGGTTCTCTCGAAGAAAGATTAACATCTTGAGAAGGATCTGAACAATCAGTGCACCATCATTCATGCCCGAAGGGCACTCTAACAGCAAGCCTCCGCAGTTCAATGGTCAACACTACAAATTCTGGAAGTTTAGGATGGAAACCTTTCTGCAGGCAGAAAATTATCAGCTATGGAGTATTACACAGAATGGTCCCTTGATTCCCACAAAGATGTATACATCAGGGAACAAAGTTCAAAAGCCTGTGGAAGAACTTAATGAAAAAGATTTCAAACTACTTCTGATGAATGCTGAAGCCATGAAGATTTTTCAGTGTGGACTAGGGCTTAATGTATGTTCACGTATTCCCAAGTGCTCAACTGCAAAGGAAATCTGGGATACGCTAGATAGGTTATACAATGAAGAAACTACAAAGTCAGAAGAAAGTTCAATCGAGGTCATTCTTGTCAAGAATAGCACTGTAAAGAATCTGAATCACTCAGGATGCTTCAGGTGTGGCCAAAGAGACCATGTTATTAAACATTGCCCAACATGGGGACCTTCTGAAAGTGAAAGTGATGAAGAAGATGAAGAACCAGAAGATGATTCTCCATTGGCACTGATGGCGGATAATGAATCGTCGATTGATGATACACCTGAGGTAAGTCTCGATAAACTAAAACCAAGACTTCATAATTGTTCTCCCATAGAACTGAATTTGCTTGCCCTGACTTCAATTGAGGAGATTGAAAATTTGAGATCTGAGAAGGAACAAGCACTTTCTGAGAAGGACCAACTAATGTCAGTTGTGTCTGATTTTTCAATGAGAAATAAAAACTTGGAAAAAGCTAAATCTGATCTTAAAAAGTAATTAACTGCTAGTGAAACTCAAGTTTTTGAACTAAAACAGAAAGTCTCAGACTTTGAATTAGAAAATTTTCAATTAAAGGAACAGGTGCTTTGTGAGAAGAAGCAAGTTTCTGCACTTGAACTTGAAAATCAAAAATTGAAAGAAGGGTCTGGTAAACAAGGAGTTAGTGAGGCTCAAATCAACCTTGAAGCTGAGCTTAAAAAGAAAAACCAGGTTCTACTTCAGGAAACTGAGAAGAACCGGGCTCTTTAGGAAAAGGTTGAAAAAGCTAACTCTGAGCTCACCAGACTCACTAAATGGAACAAGTCTTCTGAAGCTTTGAATTGGTTGCATGGAAATCATAATAGAGGTAAAACTAGATTAGGACATAGGAAACCTTTACCTGCTTGGAACCCTAATAGTAAATATGTAGGACTTCCTTGCAACAAACTCTGCTTCTTGTGTGGTAATACTGGACATATCAAGAATGAATGCAGTGTTGCAAAAGGAGCAGTGAAAAAGAATAAAAAAATCAGTTTTACCTTATTGGGCTAGAAAAGATTTTATTCATCCATTCGATAACAAAAAGGGACCCAAGCTTGTCTGGGTTCCTATTACTAACCCTTGATTTTCTTTTGCAGACTGGAGTGAGATGGAACAACCCAAGCTGGATTCTTTATAGTGGGTGTTCCAGGCACATGACAGGAGATAGAAGAAACTTTTTCTCACTCGCAGCATTTCAAGGGGGTAGTGTGGCGTTTTGAGGAGGCAAGAGCGGTGAAATTGTTGGTATTGGAAAAGTTGGGAGTTCCCTCAATCATACTATTGACAATGTACTCTGTGTAGATGGAATGAGGCACAGTCTTCTAAGTATCTCTCAACTATGTGATAGAGGAAATTCAGAGAGTTTCACATCTGTAGGTTGCACTGTAAAGAACCTGCAGACTGGTGAAGTGATAATGGAAGGGAAACGAGCCAATAATGTGTACAAGGCTACATTAGGTTCTCTTCCTGAGAATAATTGGACTTGTCTGAATGTGCTGGAGAATGATAGTCAGTTGTGGCACAAGAGACTAGGACATGCAAGCCTGAATCAACTGAATAAGTTGGTGTCAAAGGACCTGGTTTGTGGAATGCCAAGCAAGAGGTTCAATGACATCAAGATTTGTGATGCTTGTGTGAGGGGGAAACTTGTAAAATCTTCATTCAAGTCAAAGAAAGTGGTCAGTACGTCTAAATCACTTGAGCAGGTTCACATGGACTTGTGTGGACCAATGAGGGTAAGGAGCAGAGGAGGTAAGAGGTTCGCAATGGTAATAGTTGATGACTACTCAAGATACACATGGACCTTATTCTTCAGGTCTAAAGATGAAGCATATGATATGTTCGAGGACTGGGTCAGAGTCAATCAGAAGAATCTGGGGCTTCAACTAGTGAGTATAAGGTCCGACCAAGGTACCGAATTTGAGAATGCTAAGTTTGCTGAATATTGTAACAAACATGGTGTGGATCACAACTTCTCTGCACCAAGGACCCCTCAGCAGAACGGTGTAGTTGTAAGAAAGAACAGGTCCTTGGAGGACATGGCTAGAACTATGTTGTTGTCAAGCGGTCTATCGAAGAATTTTTGGGCTGAAGCAGTCAACACCGCTTGCTACTTGCTAAATCGTTGTTCTATCCGTCCTTTGTTAGAGAAAATTCCCTATGAGCTGATTAGAGGCATGAAACCTAATATTGCACATCTCAGAGCTTTTGGGTGCAAGTGTTTCGTGCATAACAACGGGAAAGAACCTCTAGGAAAGTTTGATGCTAGAATTGATGAAGCCATCTTCTTGGGATATTCTTCACAAACCAAAGCTTATAAAGTGTTCAATAAGAGAACCATGATTGTAAAAGAAAGTGTGCATGTTGTATTTGATGAATTTGAAAGTGTTACAAACAGACAAGAAGAAGATGATCAAGAGATTGGTCTTGCAAGAGATGAACCTGCTGAAGACCCTGAGAATTTGAATTGAGTTAAAAGTAATCAGGATGATAAGGATCAAACTAAGGGGGAACTGGAAGGCAATCAGACAGGGGAACTGAAGAGCAAGATGAAGAAGATTTAGATGGATCAGATCCTCCTGGAAACGACACTCAGCAGATTCAGCCTAAACCTTGGAGATATCAAAGTTCTCATCCACTGGAGAACCTCATGTCTGATCTAAACACTGGAGTTATTATCAGAAGAGCTTTGAAGAACTTCTGTGCATAACCAAAGAATGTACGTGAAGCACTTGAGGATCCAAACTGGGTGATTGCGATGCAAGAGGAACTTCATCAGTTTGAACGAAGTAAGGTATGGCACCTGGTCCCTCGACCAACGGACAGGTCCATCATTGGTACTAAATGGGTATTTAGAAACAAACTGGATGAACATGGCATAGTGACAAGGAACAAGGCAAGACTGGTGGTTCAAGGTTATAGTTAAGAAGAAGGAATCGATTATGATAAAACCTTTGCATCTGTTGCTGGAATGGAGGCCAATAGGATGCTTATTGCTTTTGCAGCTTACACGGAGTTTAAGCCTTACCAGATAGACGTGAAAAGTGCATTCCTTAATGGTTATTTGAATGAAGAGGTGTATGTGATTCAACCACCTGACTTTGAAAGTACAGAGTTTCCTGATCATGTCTACAAACTTGACAAAGCACTGTATGGGTTGAAACAGGCTCCTAGGGCTTGGTATGAAAGATTGTCTGGGTTCTTATTGAAGAATGGGTTTACAAGAGGTAAAATAGACAATACTTTGTTTTTAAGGAAGAAAGCCAAGGACCTGCTAATTGTTCAAGTGTATGTAGACGACATCATCTTTGGTGCTACAAATGAGAACCTTTGCAAGGAGTTTGCCGACCTGATGGGAAGTGAATTTGAGATGAGTATGATGGGTGAGCTAAATTTCTTCTTAGGCTTACAAATCAAGCAATCTCAGGAAGGTATAATGATCCACCAGCAGAAGTACATCAAAGAGCTTTTAAGGAAGTACGATATGAAGTCTGCTAAGGATATGAACACACCCTATGCTCCTGGAACAAAGATAGATCTGGATGAAACTGGTGCTGCAATTGATGAAACTAAGTACAAAGGAATAATTGGTTCCTTGTTGTATTTAACTGCAAGTCGTCCAGATATTATTTATAGTGTGGTGTTGTGTGCGAGGTTCCAGTCAAAACCAAAGGAGTCACACTTAACTGCAGTGAGAGAATCTTGAGATATTTGAAAGGAACTCAAGATCTTGGTTTATGGTACCCAAAAGGTGGAAGTTTTGATCTAATTGGGTATGCTGATGCTGACTATGCTGGTCACTTGGTTGATAGTAAAAGTACATCTGGGATGTAACACTTCCTAGGTCCTTGTTTAGTGTCATGGGCTACAAAGAAGCAAAATTCAGTGGCATTATCAACAGCTGAAGCTGAATATGTAGCAGTTGCTTTATGTTGTTCACAGTTATTAGGGATCAAGCAGCAGTTGGAGGACTTTGGAATCAAGCGTGGACCAGTTCCAATCTTTTGTGACAGCACCAGTGCAACCAATATTGCCAAGAACCCGGTCCAGCACAAGAGAACAAAGTACATTGATATCAAGCATCACTTTTTAAGGGACAATGTTGAGAAAGGCCTAATAACAATAAACTTTTGCAGGACTGAAGACCAAATTGCTGATATCTTCACTAAGGTATTGAACAGGGTACAATTTGAAAGGAACAGGCTTGAGCTAGGGATGACCAAGATACAGTGAACGAAGCAGCACCTGGTTCTCCTAATGATTGGCTAGTGAAGTTTCCTTGTTTTTACTTAGCTTAACTTTGCTTAGTTGATTCTAAATATAAAAACGTAATATTTTTGCTTGCTAACCTGTTTGGAACCTATTTTCATGACTTAGATACTGGCAAATTTTCTGATTTAATGGATATAATTGAAGAAACTGGTTCATGGACATTCATGTACACATACTATATCACTTACTGAGTATAACGTTGTCTTACGTGGCCTAAATTGTTACCAATCACCCTCACTTGGCGTCGGATTAGTGTAAAACTTTTAAAATTCAAATACTTTGAACCGTGATGGCATCAGCTCCTATGCGTCATAAGTAGTAGCAGCTTTTTCCAATCCCATCAACCAGTTCCCCTTCCCGATAAACCTAAACCCTTCCCTATTCCACTACTTGATTAAAGAAACATTGTTTCTATCGGCAAAGCAGTTAAAACTCTCTCAAAACAATTTTCTTCTCTCTCTAGAAACTCAACACTTTATAAACATGTCGACCAGTTCTAAAATCGATTCTCAACTATCTTCTCCCAAACTCAAAATGTCAAAACTAAATCAAAAGGCTAAGCAACTAGCAGCAAGTCGTTCTGTGGCTATGGCGAGGAAGTTTGCAAAACTGAGACAGAAGAAGTTGTCGAAGGAAGCAACTAGTAAGGGGGAAAGTGAAACTGGTACGGAGGAAGGGATCATTAAAACGACTCAAGAAATCATTCAAGAAACTGAAAAGGTAAACCCTAGTTCTCCTACTGGTAATATAGTCGTCGATACTAGTTTACCTTCTATGCCTGTAGATTTAGTAGAGACTGTTGTGAACAAAGAAGGAGAAAAAGAGGAGGTAGTTGTAGAAAATATTGAGAAGGTCGTTGAAACAGAGGATGTTGTTGTTGCTAAAGAAACTGAGAACACTATTGAGGAACCTGTTCTTGAGACAGTTCCTATGGTAGAAAAGACTGTTAGTGACAAAAGAGAGGAGAAATCTACTGAACTTGCTAAAGAACCTGAGAAAGAACCTGGTTCGTTCTCTGGTTCTGTGGCAGGTGATGATGCAGATCTGAGAGATATTGATGATTATGTGGAAGAGAATGCAGAAGGTGTAAGTTGTACTGAACCTTTAGATGCTGTGTTGCCTGAGGCCAATCCCACTCCTCAAGCTAGTAAAGGTTCCTCCAGTGAGACTGATGTTGTGGTGGTAGAGGAACAGAGGAGATTGGGAAAGAGGCCTGTGATTCAGGAACAAAAACAAACTGTGAAGAAAAGAAGGTTAGTGAAGGGAGGAGAATTTGTGGGTAGTTCTAAAATTGGAAGTTCTGGAGATGCAGAAGGCATGGGAGAAAGCAGCAGAAAGACAGTGAGTCATGCTAGGAGACCTGCTACTCGAGGTTCTGTGAGAGAGCAGCATGAGAGAATTGTGGAGGAACCTGAGGTTCGTAGGAGAGGTTCTAAAACAAAGCTGGTGATTGGGGATGACAAGGAAGACAAGAAAAGGAGAGTGGCCTACTTTAGAGGGTTACCATTGGTGAAGGGTAAAATTCTTACTGATCTTGAGCTAGAGGGAAGGACTCGGCTTGGTGCTAAGTTGAGAGCTCAGGGTTGGTTGAACCTATTCAGTGAACGTGCTAGACAGATGAGGGAGCAAGAGGTTCGAGAATTTTATTCCAATTGCACAGTGAGTGAAGGGATTGTGACAACCACAGTCAAGGGCTGGTGATCCAGTTTGATAGTATGGAACTGGGTGAGATTTTGGGTATTCCCTCTCAGGGCTACAGCGAGTACATGAGGAACTCATGGCCGGCTAGAGGAGATGGTGTGTCTGCTTTGGAGGTCACCCAAAAATTTGCAGGGAGACCAAGACTGGCAAGGGCTACACAAGTTAAGAAGAAGACAATGGAACCCTTCTACCAGTTGCTCTTTGAATTTGTGTTGAAGAACCTACTGCAGAGGTCTGAAAGGAGGAGTGAGGCCAACTTTCTGGATATGATCTATATGGACCTACTAGATCGAGAGGTTCGTATTAATCTGCCTGAATTGATGATCAAGCACATAGGTAGGGTAGCTGATATGGGGTTAGGCAAACATGTGCTGGTCTATGGGTTTCATCTGGGAAAGGTATTTGATTTCTTTGGGGTGCCTGTTGGTAAGTGGACTGAGCCGGACCACAATGACTTGTTCAGGAGGAACATTCTTAAATCCTGTGACTATGTGTTTGATGGTGAACCTGCTGATGAACCAGAGCATGTGGAGAAGGATGCAGATGAAAGGAGGAACAATAGAATGGACAGGAGAATTGAGGGGTTCAGGATGCAGCTTGAAAAGCAAAATGATGAGCTGGCCTGGATGAATGCTCAAAACACAAGGCTGGATGCAGAGATGGAGCGTGAAAGAGAAGGAAACTCGCTTCGCGTCGCCTTGTTGCTTGGTCACTTTAACATCCCTGATATTCCCCAATTCTAAACCAGTTCCTTTCCCTAGTCCCCTCCTGGTTCTTTTATTTAGCCTATTTTTAAGACAATCTTATATTTCGGTTTGTAATATTCTGGATGATGTTAGGATGTTTTATGCCGGTTTGGCGTTTTTTGTTGATATAAATATCCTATCTGCTAGTATTTATTGTCTGAAACAGGTTCCTGACATTGAAAAGGTTGGCTTGCTGCCTTTGGCACTAGAGTCGACTAGACTTAATTTAAGTTGGGCAGGTTCTTACAACTGTGAAACTTTTCGATGATGCCAAAAGGGGGAAGTTAGTTGTTGTTAGTTCAGTATATGTTTGTGACCTAATTTTTGCCTAACTGTTATTACCCTGGTTCGTGGTTAGTGTCTGATTTTATAGGTTCTTAAGCGTATAAACTCTCGGTGAGATAACATTATTTGTCATCATAAAAAAGGGGGAATTTGTTGAACGAGAAGTTTTGAAGATGACAAAGGACCTGGTGCTAAGTGGACCACGAAAAGGTTCACAGTCGAAGTAAGAAGACCAGCTGTTCAACGAGATAATCAAGTCAGAGTTGAAGAAGGAAAGAAGAGAACAGCTGGGGTCAAAGTTCCAATCCTACCGGAAATAGAAGAAGCAAGAAGCGGTGCTGAGAAGGACGCAGTTCCTAAACGTAAATGGATTGGGAACTGAGGCAAATTAACTTAGGTTTTAAATAAGGAAATATGGGTAACCTTGTATAAAACTGATTTCAAAGAGGAAAAGAATTCCTAAACTTAGTTGGATCCGGCTAAGTCTAGCTCCTATAAATACAAGTTAATTTGGCCAGAATCACAACGCACAAAAGACATCTCAACAGAGCATATCAAGTACAATCAGATCGTGAGAAGCTTTGTGTGCAAGAACAAAGGCTGAGCAGCAGAACCATACGAAAGAGCAGTTTCATAGTTAAGTCTGTTGTTTTAGTTTCTTTGTTATAAGCTGTTGAGTTGTAATTTATCAGCTTGTTAGAAGCATTAAGTAGAGATTACTTTTTGAGGTTAAGTAGAGGTAACCTTACCAGCTAACGTGTGGCTGTGAATGTTCTAGGTACTAGAGGGTTCTAGTTCCTTGATTACATTACTTTGTAGTCTAAAACTTGCTCGGGTTTTCCTTTAGTGGAAGAGTTAAATCCCAAGAGTTTGGGTCGTGGTTTTTTATCCCTTGTGCAAGGATTTTTCCACCTAAAAATCTCTGTGTTCTTTACGTTTCCGCAATTTGTTTAGTTTCAGAGATAGGTGAAACTTGCAAGGAACCTGGTTCTTTATAAGTTGAGCGATAAAGTTTAAAGGCAAGTTTTAGGATTTGAAAATCTTGTAAGGACACTATTCACCCCCCTCTAGTGTCTTACGAAGGTGCACCAAGTCCAACAAACTTAATTGTATATTATATGCCTACGGGTTTCTAATATTAATCAAAATGGGCATTCATCAATATTTTATGCATACTTATGTAATTACCTGTAGTGTAGTCAAGTAGCATGTTTTGGGTGCCTTTCGGGGGTTTGTCTTTTAAAGATGGGTGCGCGCACTATTTGGCGCTTCTTTTGCATCGGTACACGATTGCTTGCATTGAGCCTGCGATAGACGTTTTTTAGGGCAAGGCCCACATCCGCAAGGGGACGTCTTTAGCTTGCTGTATGCAACAGGGCCTTTTTTTGTTCAAGCCAGAACGTATGTGCTTGTTCACTCGAGTGTTTTAAGACTTGATTGGCACTATTTAAGCGAGTAGTTTACTCTACTTTTGTAGCAAAAAGTGAGTGTATTCCTTCAACTTAAGTTGTATCGGGGCTATGAATATTTGGATGGTAGATGGTTCTGATTGTAAAATTGACTAAGTAGATTAGTAGTTTATTGATATAAGGGGCGCGGAGACAAATAAAAATATAAGAATGATGGGGCTAAGTGCCCGTATAAAGTGATGATAAAGACAAAGAGCAGGAAAGGAGAAAATACATGTTTTGAGTGTGTAGGTCCAATTGACCTTTCAAGAGTAGTACTTGTTAAGCCAAGTGATAGTTGTTGCTTTCACGTTTGGATGCTTTCATTTTTTTGCTCATCGCTGCTCTATGCTTGATGAAAGGCTGGCTTTTGGGAGGCCCAGAAGTGTTCCCCGAGGGTTCCATACCAGCTAGTGCTGGATCCCGGTGCATAACTTATGGGCCGTTAACCACCCGATGGAATAACTCTCCATTAATTAAACAGTAATGAACTGCCTGCCACCGCGTGTGTCTACTTTTTGCCTTATCCCTAGGGAGTATTCCATTGTCCAAGTACTCTAGTAGTGCATGACGCTAAACAGTAGCGAATCCTATGTTTGGAACTTTGAGGTTCATCAGGTCCGCGGGGGTTAACTCAATCATTATCAGCTAACCGCCTGAGTTGACGTCGCGTCTTCAGCCGCTTCGTTATCTTTTATGCGTTTATCCCGATAAATGAACTTCAATTTGTGAATGTTTTTCAGAAGTGTCGCTATCTTTGTTTGCCGATCTGGCGTGCAGACAGCTTTCATGGAGAAGATTTCGTTCACTCGATTGACCACTAATCGGGAGCCGTTATGGAGACTTATCTCCCTGTCCCCCAATATGTAGGCTAAGTCAAGAGCTTGAATTATGGCTTTATATTCTGCTTCATTATTCGGGCATCTTGCGGCCTTGCAAAAGATCCTCCTGGTGGGTGTTTTGATCAATAAATCAAGGTCGGCATCCTCACCTTTGAGTACTCCCGTATGGATTAACCAGTGCCCAGGGCCAACTACTTCTGTGCTCCTTATCGCCTCCTCCACTTCCGACGCTAACTCTGCGCATAAATCCATAATGAAGTCCTCCAAGATTTGCGACCGATAACTGTTCTGGATGATAAATGATGTAATACTCCCCGAGCTCCTTGGCCCATTTTGTTGACCTTTTTTAAAGACCAGGCTTAGACAGAATGGCCCGCATCGGTATAGAGGAGGTCACAACGACCGTATGATTAAGGAAATATGGGCGCAACTCTTGCCTTGCCATGGCTACTGCTACCACGAACTGAAGTGGTAATGGAAGGCGTCCATCTGTCCACAAAAGTCCCTACTAGCGTATTGTACAGAAAATTGCTTCCTACCTTTTTCTCACGTAAGGACCATATTTCACGCCACTTCTGAGATTGTAACGTATAGCAACAGGTTCTCTCCTCGGACCGATTCAGTGGTTATTGGAGGTTCCAGGAGGCTCATTTTTACTCGTGTCAATGCTTGACGTCAGAGCATTGGCCATTCAAGATCTTCATATTTTACTTGCACTTTGGAGATCTAGTACTATAATTCGGCGGCTCGGGGAACCGGATTACTCATCTATGAAACCCGCTCACTTGGCTCTCATATCGCTATTCTAGCTTTTTGCTCTATGGATGGATCCCATAGTGGCTCTCTGATGATTATATTCACCTCTGCCTTCAACCTTGCATCGGAGCTCTTACCGAGTATTTGGCACTCTCTAAGTGTTGAGGGTACTCCATGGTCGTCCCAGGATGACTCCATATGAGAGATTACAAGCCGGTACCTAAAAAGGTCTCATGCTCGTCATGCCTGGAATATGGACCAGTAGAGCCAAATCCCTGACAGGTCTTTCGCAAATACTGTTGAAGCTAGTTTTCCTACAGGGGCTCGGAATTATCTGATGATGCTGGCCTATCTTCTGCAATATCTCCCCTCGAATGATGTTGACATCACTTCCGGGCTCAATCAAATCTTGTTTAATCTGAAAGTCATGCACCTTAATTTGGACTATGAGGGCTTCATGGTGCTCCCTTTCCTCTTCTCTAAAGCTGAACGCCATCGAACTAGTAGGTAGTCTCAGTGCTTCAGTCTTCCAAGTTTCATCTGACCTGGGTGTAGTAAGGATCTCATTGATGCTTCGCTCGTGCTTAGGTTTGGGAGCTCTAAATTGTCTCGCTCCTTCCGTGCTCATGTCTTTGAGGTATCCTTCCTTTAACAAGTGCTTAATCTCAAGCATCAATGCTTAGCAGTCGACTATAGCGTGGTCGTTACTCTGATGAAAATCGCAGTAGGCCGTTGAGCTCTTCCCAGTCGCGCTCTTAATAGTAGGTGGGTAGTGCACCCTAGAACCTATTTTCCCAAAGTGATGGGCGACCAGCTCCACTGCATTCGCCCTTAGCCCGAAGTCTTTGAAACTGCACTATTCTATGCTTTTCTCGTGTGATCTAGTTCCTCAGGAACTGCGTTACTTTCCCAATTCTACCTTCTCGCTTCATCCATGTGTCTTTGATGGGCTCTAGAGGCGGCTCAGGTTTAAGATGAAGTTTCTCGTTGTACCATTTGTGTAAGGCATTCCATGTCGTCACCGGGTGTTAAGTTAGACTCCATTGTAACTCCCAGGTGGCTAATGAACCCCTGGAATTCAAACTCTTACCAAAAGCTACCATAGCAACATTGTGGGAACAGGAGGAAGCTCTATGTGTTCCATCTAAAATCTTTCTAGGTAGTCGTTCAGCAGTTCATCGTCGTGTTGACGGATTTCAAAGAAATCTTCCATGCTCTTCTGTCACTTACGGGCTCCAGAATGCGCCTTTTTAAACAAATCCTGCATTTGGGTAAATGACTCGATTGACCCTATTGGTAACTGAGTGTACCATGCGAGGGCACCTTTAGTTAAGGTCGAGCCGAATCTTTTCACCAGAGCAAATTGTGTTTCTTCTTCAGTAATCTCATTGCTTTTGACGGCTCTATAATAAGCACCAATGTGCTAATGTGCTTGTTCGGATCAGTAGTTCTGTCGTACTTAAGGCTATCCAGCAGGCAGAAGTACGTAGGTACGCGGACTGGTGCAACACTCGTCTTATATCCATGCTTATAGAACTTCTGCTCATCTACAGTGGTAACCTGAGGTGGAGCACCCGACACGTTATCGATCCGATCATAGATGGCCTTCATCTCCTTCAGGATGTCCTGAATGACAGGTGTTCCTTTGAGATCTTGATTGTTAGGTATTGTAGAGCTCCCAGGGACGACCTCCATGTTGAGCCTTTGATTTGGAATGGATTCTGGTGATTCGTTCACGGGCATTGGTCATCGTAGGGATACTGGCCTTTGAAACGATCAAGTGAATATCGCTCCTAATTTTTGGGCCATGCTTTCGACCATGTTGGCGGAGTTTTTCTCTGCCCGTATTGCCTGGGTCTTGAAGAGATCAACAAGGAAATCTTTGAGCTTAGAGTTGTCTCTGTGTGGTTGATCATCCTCGCCGTCACTGCCTATAGAGATCGGACTCCGGTGGGATCTTTTCACTGTCCATTAAGATCATTGGGATCCTTTGCGGAATCGTCTACTGCGTCAGCAGTGTTCTTTGGAACTTTGTCTTCTGACATGACTGTGCCTTTTTTTTCGTAGAAACCTACAATTGCCTGGGCCCTATGGTGGGCGCCAAACTGTTAATGCCTAAATTTGGCCGTCTAGGATAAATAATTAAATTTGTTAGAGGGTCACAAGCGATACGGTAAATATGAAGGAACATACAGGAAATAAAGAGAGAGAAAATAATAGACAAGAAAGTAAAGAGTATTACTCCTAGAGAATAGCCGTATTCTGTGTGAATCGTTATATTCTACAATACAATGGTAGAAGGGGTATTAATAGCTACGGTTTATCCAGTCTTAATTATGGTAAAATACAAAGACTAATAAGGCCGTGGGCCTGCATACTCAAGGCGGCGGCATATTCAAAACCCTAAATAGGAGAACCCTAAGGCGGGGGGATGTATACCTTGCATCCTATGCCCGTACTAGCTGAGCGGCCGTGGCCTGATGAGCAGGTGTATGTCCTCTGCACCCCGTGACTTGTAACCGAAGTTTAGTCTCGCGAGCTGGACTCTTAATCATAGGTGGCGTACTTTTGCCAACATAATAGTGTCGGAAAGATTTACGTACTGGAGTGACAAGCAAAGACGTTATCCACAGGCACAAGTACGTCCTCAATAGGAATAAATAGAGACGCTCTCTGCAGGCGTGAATACATTCTTATTAGGACAAAATAAAGATGCTCTTCGCGAGCACATATACATCCTCAATAGGACGAAATGAATATGCTCTCTGCGGGCATAAGTGCATCCTCATTAGACAAAACAAATACGCTCTCAACGAGCGCAGACTTAGTCCTAACAATAGTTAGAATGACTTGAGGATAAGCATAAAATTGCATACATATAAACACAAAATTGCTAAGGCAAGCAAGAATGAACACAAAACATATCGAAAAATATAATTTAGTTTATTAATTAGACCCCGAAGGATACAAATTACAAATGATGATCAGACGCATTGATTATTCCAAGGATTGTCTAAAGCCAGAGGTAATAGTCAAATCAACAAGACCTGAGGGACTGAACCCAACGTTAAAGAGTTCACATCTACGCTCGTTATACTATTCAGCAGCGAACTCGAGTCCCAAGTCACTCCTTCACTCAACAGACTAAGGTTTGTATGAATTCAATCAAAGCGCCCATACCTACTAAGCCCATTCGCTCGAACACATCATTAAACAACCGGAGGTGGCGAAAACATGCTTCCATGATATAGTGCAAGTCCTTGTAGGTTTCTTGATATATATGAAGATAAACCAAGAAGGAGCACGAGGAAGAAGCTGGGTGGTTTGCACGAGGAAGAAACTCACGCTGGTGGTGGAACATGATATTCAACCAAAGAAACATTGTAATGTCCAATAACATATGATGGACGAAAGGGGCGACGCAGACAAGCATAAAGATTAAGGTTTCTATAACCCAGTGGCTTTGAGAAGGAAAACCATAATACCAACAAAAGAAGCAGGCAAGGGACCATATAGTATCAATGGGATCTCCAAAGATTTGAAAATCACAAGAAGTAGACGTCTCAAGGTAGCAATGACATCTAGATGGATTCCTCCGCTTGACAAGATTATCGCCACAACAAACGCTATATTAGTTGGAAACTTCAATGTAGTTGGTCTATGTTTATTGATAGAATTCACTCTGAGCGCCTCGTTAAAATCCCAGCAATACCTTATTCTAGAGAAAGTCGTTCCCACTCACAACGGAAGTGAAGGAAGGTGAGGCACCAATTTTTTACTAATTTTCAGTTCTCTCACAAAACCTTCCAACCACCTGGAGTAGTTAGTCAACAGAAGGGTGAGAGAGCCTACTTTAAAATTGGAAAGATGGTAAGCCAGAAATTATCATAACAATAGGAAAGAGATATGTGAAAATTTTGCAAATGACTAAAGCTATACTTAAAAAGAGATTAGGAAGAGAATGATTAAAAAAAAGGCGAAGGTAAGAGCCTATATATAGGCGAGAAAGTGGGGAGGATAAAAATGGACTATGAAATGATCAAAAGATAATAATAGTGGATACGAAAAAATGTGGAGCAGTAATCACATAGTGCAATAATGGCTCTCGGGAAAATTCAAAAGCAGGGCGACCAACTAGGCAATGTCACATATACATTCAAGGGTAAAATAGCAATCATCAATCAAACTAATGCAGACTGACATAGAGTTATAACCGGATACTCTTTGATAGGTCTTTTCGCGTCACTTCAGTTCCTGAATACTTACGTCAGCACTCAGAAAGTGGAAGGACTG
This sequence comes from Petunia x hybrida, assembly GCA_037355625.1. Lineage (NCBI taxonomy): Eukaryota > Viridiplantae > Streptophyta > Magnoliopsida > Solanales > Solanaceae > Petunia > Petunia x hybrida. Next base: position 5,059,359 of record JBBBVM010000059.1, on the reverse strand, counting down.
ACTATGTGGGTATAAAATATGCCACATGTAAATAGTGTATTGGAAAGCCAGCTTGCCCATAAAAGACAATTCCAAGGACAACGGGCGTAGTGGATCAAAAAGAGTACACATCATCTTCATCAACTACAGTCGTACGAATCGCAGAGACGCAAGGCCAACAGGCGTGCTATTACAGCCTTGCCGCCTTAAGGTTAGTCTAATTCCCATCTAGGGTATAATTTGGGAAACTTCTTTATGTAATAGACCTTTTGCCTCACGAAAAAAGTCATACTATAATAAGTATTGGAGTAAAGACTAGAATATAAGTACCCCAATCAACCCATGTAATTCTCACGCTGGAATACAATTAGAATCCTACTACTTTTCTCTAATACTCAAGCAATACAATGCTAACTCTACTTTGCCTTTCTTCGATATTTTATTATTGTCTATGACCTTGCTTACAAATTTAACTATCTCCATTACGATCAAGATTTAGGCACAGATGTATGTCACTAAGATGCATGCAAACTAGTGTTCACGAAGATATTTAATATGTTAATTATGCAAGAGTTCTATAACCAGAGTATTTTAGCAATATAAATAGTTGGCTATTTGAATTTTTACCTTCATAGTAAAGGTTCAATTGTCATATCCTAACTCCCTTCCTCATTTCCCCAATCCTTCCCTCAATAAACATAAGGCAGAATAGCCTATCTGATACTTAAACTTGTACGATTTTGTCAGGCCGACCATCAAACTTACGAGGTTCCTAGTTTAACACATCAACTCAACAGAATGAGTATTAATAAACACCTTTGACTGTTGACTATACTTATGTGGAGGAAGTGAGCCGACGTGGCAATAATGCGTGCAAATCACACTTATAAGGCACGTGGGGAACAATTTTATTTATTAAAAATATTAAAATAAAAATAATTCTAAAAGGAAAAGAAAAAAAAAAGAAATGAAAGCCCAAACATCCCACCTATCCTCGTCACCCTCTCTCCTTTATTCTCTGTGAAAAAAAAAAATTAAACCTAAATCCAACTCCCCTCTCTCTTTTCTCTTCATCATGCATCGCCTCCTACGCCCTTGTTCAGGTACAAGAGAAAACAAAGAAGAAAAAAATTCAATTTTGAGAATTATTGTATGAATTGATAACATCTCCGATGAGCTCCGCTTGGAACTTGTTGAGATTTTTTCGTTTTTACTGTTTTATATAGAGTTTTATGGAGAGAATTTTGATAAAATAATGGAAGAGAAATTAAAGGAGAGGTTCTTTTTATTTGTTTGGAATTTTCAATTATCATTGGTTGTTTTAAATTTTTTTTAACAAATTGTTGGAACTTTGTTCTTACTTATTTGGGTGTTAAAATTGAAGAAAATATTGTTGTTTATTTGTTATATGAATGAGATGTTGGTTTATTTGAGTGGAGGAGAATGGTGGTGGAACAAAAATTGTGGTGGATTAAACGTGGTTCAATGGTGGTGGTTTTATTCAAGAGGATTGGTTTTTATTGAAACTGTATGGAAGAAGGGAAAAATATTAGAAATTTGATTAATTGGCAAAAAAGTCAAGTGAGACCCATAATTACGCGTGTCAAAGGATAAATATTTTAATGTGATATGTAATCCATGTCACCGCGAGTGAGAAACACAACCAATCAAAGTATTTAAAAAATATATTTTGATCAAGTCAAGGTGTTAAACTGGGAACCTCGTAAGTTTGATGGTCTGCATGACAAACTCATGCAAGTTTGAGCGTCGGATAGGCTATTCCGCCTAAACAAAATTGAGTTCTGTAGACAAACAAGGCGACTTATTCGAGACCTGCATTGGGTTTCTCTATGAAGGAGCACGAGGAGGAAGCTGAGTGGTTTACACGAGGAAGAAACTCACACTCGTGGTGGAACATAATATTCAACCAAAGAAACATTGTAATGTCCATTAACTTTGATGGACGATGGGGGGACGCAGACAAGCATAAAGATTAAGGTCTCTATAACCCGATGGCTTTGAGAAGGAAAACTAAAATACCAACAAAAGAAAAAGAGAAGATGGCAGAAGAAGCAGGCAAGCGACCATACAGTATTAATGGGATCTCTAAGAATTTGAAAATCACAAGTAGATGTCTCAAGGTAGCAGTGACATCTAAATGGATTCCTCCGCCCGACAAGATTATCGCCAAAACAATCACTATATTAGTTGGAAACTTCGACGTAATTGGTCTATGTTTATTGATAGAACTCACTATGAGCACCTCGTTAAAATCCCAATCGCACATCAGTCTAAAGAAAGTCCTTCCTACTCCAGTCGCAGCAGGAGAGAAGGAAGGTCAGGCACCAATCTTTTCCTAATTTTTAGTTTTCTCACACAACCAGCCAACCCCTGGAGCGGTTAGCCACTGGAAGGGTGAGAGTGCCTACTTTAAAATCAGAAAGATGGTAAGTCGGAATTATCATCGCAAAAGGAAAGAGATGTGAAAATTTTTATAGGACTAAAGCTATATTTAAAAAGATATTGGGAAGAGAATAATGAAAATAAGGCGACGGTAAGAGCCTATATATAGGCAAGAAAGTGAGGAAGATAAAAATGGACATGAAATGGTCAAAAGATAATAATGGCGGATAGGAAAAAATGTGGAGCAGTAAAGGCTCTTGGGAAAATTCAAAACCAGGGTGACCAACCAGGCAATACCACATATACATTCAAGGGTAAAATAGCAATCATCAGTCAAACTAATGCAGACAGACATAGAGATATAACCGGATACTTGTTGATAAGTCATTTCGCATCACTTCACTTCCTGAATACTTACGTCAGCGGTTAGAAAGTGGAAGGATTGACTATGTGGATATAAAATATGCCACATGTAAATAGCGTATTGGAAAGCTAGCTTGCCCATAAAAGACAATTTCATGGACAACTGGCGCAGTGAATCAAAAGGAGTACACATCATCTTCATCAACTACGGCCGCACGAATCGCAGAGATGCGGGGCCAACGGGCACGCTATTATAGCCTTGTCGCCTTAAGCTTAGTCTAATTCCCATCTAAGGTATAATTTGGGCAACAACTTTATATAATAGACCTTGTGCCTCACAAAAAGAGTTATACTAGAACAAGAATTGGAGTAATGACTAGCAATAAGTACCCCAATCAACCCATTGTAATTCTCATGTTGGAATTCAACTAGAATCCTACTACTTTTCTCTAATACTCAAGCAATACAATGCTAACTCTACTTTGCCTTTCTTCGATATTTTATTGTTGTCTATGACCTTACTTACAAATTTAATTATCTTAATTATGATCAAGATTTAGGCACAGACATATATCACTAAGATGTAGGCAAACTAGTGTTTACGAAGATAATTGATATGTTCATTATGCAAGAGTTCTATAACCAGTAATTTAGCAATATAGATAGTTGGCTATTTAAATTTTCACCTTCATAGTAAAGGTTCAACTGACAAGTTCAAATTTCCTTCCTCATTGCCCCAATCCTTCCCCCAATAAACAAAATTGAGTTCAGTAGACAAACAAGGCGACGTATTCGAGACCTGCATCGGATTTCTCTATGAACCAAAGTTCCCATTGATAGAAATTATGGAAAAGTGGTGCTTACCCTAAAAAGGGTAAGAGTTTTATATTTATAAGTTGTTCTCTGTACAAGCTCATAAGCATATTGTACAACTCCCTAATGCACAATAAATATTACAAGTATAAAGTACTAGTCCTATTCTAACACACCCCCTCAATCGACATAGGGATGCATGTAGAGATTGTCCCTAAGACGTTTAAACCTGTAGTAAGCTAGACCTTTAGTAAGGATGTCTGTCAGCTGCTAATCAGTAGGTAAATATCGTACCTATATAGAACCGGAAGCAACCTATTTACGGACAAAATGAAAGTCTACAACTAAATGCTTTGTCCGCGAATGGTATATAGGATTTACATTCAAGTACAACACACTAATATTGTCACGATAAACAAGTGGATGATCCAGAAGATAAATATGAAGATCACGTAACAACTACTGAACATAAAAAATATCAGTAACTATATTTTCCATAGCACGTTACTCTACCTCAGTGATAGAACGAGGGACAGTATGTTTCTTTTTGGAGGACCAAGGAAATAATAGAACAAACCCAACATCTAAGAACTGGTCAGTTCGAGTACCAACATGCAAACCTGGGAACTGCAGAGCCTGATGAAGAATTCTTCATTCTGCCATAACATTTTTGGTCAGAGATCATCATGTTTTCTGGGTCCAACAGCTAAAGTTGGTTATGGTGCAAAGTTTTCTGAGTGTGTAGCTTGGCTTAGAACCAGAAGAAGAGCTCCTGGTGTCTGGACAACCAGCCCAATCAGCATTAGAGTAAGCAGTTAAAGAGATATCTATTGAAGGGCGAAGAAAGAGACTATAATATAAAGTACCAGCAACATACAATAAAATACGTTTGACTGCTGAAAGATGATGAGGCTGAGGAGACTGAAGATACTGACTAGCTCTGTTAACAACATAAGTAATATTTGGACGAGTTAACATGAGATATTGCAAAGCACCAACCAAACTGCGATAAAGGGAGCTATCAACTGTAGATGAATCTGAGGAGTCTAAAGAAGTAGAGGAAGAAACTGGAGTTGCAATATGCTTGCAATCAAAAAGACCGGCCCGATCAAGAATATCATGAGCATACTTAGCCTGTGAAAGATGAAGACCAGTGGAAGTGCGAGAAATACAAACTCCAAGAAAAAAGTGAAGATCACCAAGATCATTAATAGAAAACTCAACATGGAACCTGTTAGACTTATAAGATAGTAAAGAAGTATGAGAACCAGTAAGGATAATATCATCAACATATAGAAGAAGATAAAGAAAGCGATCTCCAGATCTATAAACAAACAATGAGCTATCAACTCGGTTATTATGAAATCCATGAGATATAAGAAAATGGCCAAAATGAGCAAACCGTGCCTGAGGTGCCTGCTTAATTCCATATAAGGCCTTATGAAGCTGACAAACATGATGAGGATAGTGAGTGTCCTGAAAACCCTGTGGTTGCTCCATATAAACAGTTTCCGTCAACCAACCATTAAGAAAAGTATTTTTAACATCAAATTGACGAATATGCCATCCACGAGACAATACAATAGAAAGTACCAATCTAACAGTAGTGGGACGAATCACTGGACTAAATGTCTCACCATAGTCCACACCATAGGTCTGAGTATAACCCTTGGCTACCAACCGTGCCTTATATCAATCAAGTGAGCCATCAGATTTTTGCTTAACCCGGTACACCCATTTATAACCAACCACATTAACATTTAGAGGCCGAGGAACAAGAGACCATGTACGGTTGGCAAGAAGAGCATTAAACTCATCAGCCATAGCAGCACGCCAGCGGGGATCCTTTACAATAGAAATATAACATGAAGGCTCGACAGGAAAAGTAGAGAGTGACGGAGCAAGTAAAACAACTCCGGATCGGGTTTGAACACACCTACTTGTGACCGAGTAACCATAGTGTGAGATGTAGATGGCAATGGTGAAGGAGTAGGCGAGGATAAATTGTGTGTAGATTGATCAAAAGATGAAGAGATAGGTGGAGCAGGACTAGACTGAGGTAATGATGGAGAGCTCTGAGGAGCAATAGAAGAATGGTAAAGCAAGGCTGGTAACACAGACAGAGGAGTAGGAACAATAGGAGAGGGAGCACTAGAAAACATTGCAATAGGTGCAACAACTCTGGAAGATTGTGGCAATGGAGTAGAACAGGACGAGGAAAAAAATTTAGAAAGGAATGAAGAATATGAGAAGTGACATAGGGGAAGCAATGTTCGACAAAGCGAACAACGCAACTTGTATAAACACGTTGTGTATCACAACGAAGGCACCGATATCCTTTTTTATTAGCATTATAGCCAATAAAGATGCAACGAGAAGATGGACTATGAAGTTTGTGATTACGATAGGGACGCCAGTTAGGATAACAAAGGCAACCAAATGGACGTAAAACAGAGTAGTTACGGTCGATCCTAAAAAGAAGACGGAAAGGGGGAAAATTATGAAGTAAGAGAGTGGGTAGACGATTTATTAAGTATATAACTGTATGGAATGCCTCAACCAAAAGATTCAATGGGGTTTTTGCATGATAAAGAAGAGTGCGAGCAACATCAGCAAGATGGCGATACTTGCGCTCTGCGACGCCATTTTGTTGTGGCGTGTGAGGGCAAAAATGCTGAAAAATAATACCATCAGAGGCAAGGAATGCCTGGAATTGAGCACTAGTAAATTCACCTCGACCGTCGGAACAGAGACATTTAATAGGAATAGAAAATTATTTTTCCACCAGAGTGTTGAATGTACAAAAGGATTGGATGGAGTAATTTGAACAGTAGCACCCAAAACCAAATCTTGATGCTAAAAAAATAAATAAAGAACGACTAGTTGCCTTGTTGCCTTGATAGAATTCAACAACAGCAGATAAATTAACACCGGAGAAGATAACTGCACAGCAGGAAAATCAATTCCCAAGACAAAGGAGACATAAAAGAAGTTTTGAACGAGAAGAGGAATACCGGCGAATTAATTTAAACAAAAGCCGATGTTGCCGGAGAATCACGAGAACGGTAGAGGAGATGACTGCGGAGAGAAGGCAGCGGAGCAGGTTAGGATTGCTGCTTCCTCGATACCATAATAGAAATTATGGAAAAGTACAGGGTAAGAGTTTTATATTTATAAGTTGTCCTCTGTAAAAGCTCATTAGCATATTGTACAACTCCTTAATACACAATAAATATTACAATAACTATTACAAGTATAAAGTACTAGTCCTATTCCAACACCCATGGTGCATGATAAAAAAAGGAAGAAGTAGGAAGACAATGCATAAATAGGTATCGTAACACAAATATGCAAAGAACCTGTCACTGTTCTACAGTTCCCATGTCCATTCTTTTCAATTCAGACATCTGGGTCAAACCTCTCAGAAAACAGGGATTTAAATATTAATTTTGTCTAATTGAAGATTTCGGTGAAAATGACCTTAAAAAGTAAATAAATATAAATTAAATTATACTTGCTGACATTGTAAACTATATTATGCTATTGGCCTTATTAATACATTATTATTTTGGCAGGATGTCAAACTATTGGATATTTAGCTCAAAATGTAAATACTCAAAATTATGAGAGCACTTCAGTATAGTGAGACAGAGAGCATGTGTGTGCGAGGGAAAAGTAGTTTATTTATGCGTTAATATTATAAAAATAATTACACAATCAAATACTTTTCTTATAAGATAATTACAGATGAATTTATATTTCAAACATAATTCGTAAGATTGTAAAAGTGACAATTGACATGCAATTACATATACTATTAAATTTTACAGATAAATAAAATATCTTTACACTATTTGTGTACATAACTTAAAATAACTGTATCTCTACTCTAGATCTCTATCTTATGCTCCAGGTGATACTCAACTCAATAAGTACCTAAAACAAAAACAAGATCATTCCATATTAGAAAAAGACCCAATTAAGTATGTGTTCCATTTATATTATATATATATATATATATATATATATATATATATATATATATATATATATATATATATATATATATATATATATATATATATAACCCTTCGGCTAGGGTGCATTATATTATTTGTCATCGGTCCACTTTCTATTAGCAACTTTTTGACAGTTGAGAGAGAGAAAAAAAGAGAAAACATGGAGCTTACTCAACAGGATCTTTTGGAGGAATTACTATCTCCAAGAAGAGAAAGTTATAGCACTTTTTCAGGTGAAGTGAATGAAGTTTTTCCAAATGGATTTACCTTTGACTCAACTTTTTATCAAAACCAAGAATTTGTAGCCTTAAATTCTTCACTTTTAGGCCTCATTACACCCCAAGAATCAAGCTTCCTATGTCCTAACTTCACTTCACAAGAATCCTATCCAATTCTTGATTCTTTAATTAATGAGACACTGCCACTTCAAGTTCAAGATGAGTACGCTACTAGTAATAGAGCCATGTTGGAAAATGAAGGACTTGGGATTATTGCTAGAGATTTTCATGGGCTACAAGAAGACTTGAATTGTTTCAATAATGATGTCAAAGTTGAAGATGCCACTTCAAGAATAATGGGTGTTTCTAATGTTGGAGAAAAGAAAAATAAAGTCAAGAAGCTCGAGGGGCAGCCTTCGAAAAATTTAATGGCAGAAAGGAGGAGAAGAAAGAGACTCAATGATAGACTCTCTATGCTTAGATCCATTGTCCCTAAGATTAGTAAGGTAATTTCACTTCTTCTTTTTTTCAAATATTCAATTTAGAATTAACAATTGTACTTGGTGTGGTTGGTGTAATTAACAGAAGTCATTATTCGATTATTTTACTATGTTAATTGACATTCTTGAAGTGTTTCTGGTGTTTGGTTGGAGAGGAAAATAGAATTTTTTGGAGAAAAGGTTTATTAGTAGAGGATAATAATATTAGCAAATCAGATAATATTTTCATGAATTTTTGAAGTATTGAAGCTTGTCATTTGATTGTGCAGATGGACAGAACATCCATACTTGGGGACACAATTGATTACATGAAGGAGCTGTTAGAAAAAATCCAAACACTGCGTGAAGATGATAAAGTGAAAGATGAAATTAAGGATATTAAATTCGTGGGAAATTTCAAGGAGTTAAAACCTAATGAAGCCGTTGTTAAAAAGCCTCCTAAGGTAAAGCATTTTATATTAAGTTATGTAAACTTAGCGTAAATTTACACTATCAGATCATCAAAATAATATTTACAAAATAAGCTTCCATAAAATGTGAGATTCATAATCTTGAAAATAAGACAGGTTACTTGCTATAACAGGTAAAGCTGACCTGATATTGTTGATTATTTTTTACACTAACAGTGTGGTATAACTTACTTGATAGATCCCTATAGTTAACTTTGTTACTTGTAACAGACATTTGACTGTCTAATAATGAGCTTTTGTGACTTGTTTTTTTGGTTGGAAAATATTTTCAGTTTGATGTTGAAAGAAGAAATGTGGACACCAGAATCGAAATTTGCTGTGCTGCAAAGCCTGGATTGCTGTTGTCAACAGTGAGCACATTAGAAGCACTTGGACTTGATGTACAGCAATGTGTTATCAGCTGTTTCAGTGACTTCTCATTGCAAGCTTCTTGTTCTGAGGTACTATCTTGAACATAGTTAGAGTAGCTTAGACAAGTGTAGGCAATTCTATGTCCAGATGAAGAAGAATAGTTGTGGTACGTTAGCGCGAACATCAAAGCACTCAATTATGCCGAATCACCAGTGTATAACAGAACGGATTCAGAAGCGGATATAGTGCATGTCTTATCACTTCACACGATCGTCGCAGGATTTGGCTCAAACCATGTATATTGTTAAGACGTCCACTAAAGGAGTATAAATCATAGATTTTGAACTCCGAAAATTAAATGAACCAGGGAAGAATGCGCAACTCGAACCCATAATGTCTAAATTGGATCCGCCTCTAATTATGGATAATTGGATTCACAAAATTCATGTAACCAACCTTGACTAATTTTGGGATTGAAACATAATCCTGGTTGATGATTGAGTCCTGATATTGTTTTAACATGTTCCATGATGTTCGAGCACGTTAATTGATGTTCTTTTGTTCTTTCTGATTTTGTTAGGCAAGGGAACATCGAACAATTTTGAGCTCAGAAGATGTTAAACAAACCTTGTTCAAAACAGCAGGTTATGGAGGAAGATGTCTTTAGAGTATGATATATATAGGATCGACAATAAACCCACAACAAGGTCATGGATATTCTGTCTATTTTTTCGAAGAATATTGCAGGTTTAAATGATCAATGTAGCTTTCTTAATTTATTTAGTATTAGATGATTTGCTCTGCTATATTATTCACATGGGGTTAAATATATACATCTGTCAATTGTCTCCAAATATCATTAATAACACGGATATAGGAGTATTGAGTATTTTCAACATATGAATTTACGAGTCAAGAGGGAGAATATTTATGGTCGATGTCGTAAAAGATAAGATTACAAATATCCAAGATTTTGTTCACATGATTAAGGATTTGCTCTCTAAATTGCAATTTGCAAGAGCATTTTGTGTTCTGATTTCTGATAACTACAAACATTTGTCAAGTTTGCCTAGTTCATTCACTTCAAGACAAATGAATGTTGAACATCTTCAACTAATCTCCTTACATATATACTCTCTGTGACCAATTACTTGAATATTCCCTTCGTTTTATTTTATGCAGCGTAAGATTAACTGGCTACGAAATTTAATAAAGAAGAATTTATTTTTTTTGGAACGGTCATGATCATAGATGAATTTCTTTGGCTTTAAAAGTCTGCTAAAGCAAAATGAGAAGATCAAATGTAACTACTCATTTTTTAAATATAAAAATGTGATTTTTTTTTTATTTTTAAAATGGACATATAAAATGAACACAAAAAAATATTAAACAATTGCTTGCATCCAACTACTAAACAATTGAGTGTGGAAAGACGATAACTATGACCATACTAGGAATTCACATGGCTAAGGTCAGTACTAATAAGTAGCTACTGAAATTTCACTCCCAAGACGGATGATTTCTTAGGAGTTAGGATGAGACCGAACTTTTCAACAATTAATCCTACATGTGAATTAAGGAAAGAGTGATGCAAAAGAACAAAAACTGTATGAGGTACACCTCCTTATTGGAGATTGAACAATTGAAAGGGACAAGTCTCTTACACATTCACAGGGAGGCATATAAGGTTTTCACAAATTTAGTTTTAGAAATTGCCTCTCGACAATAAACTTGCACATGACAAACACTTATCTCGACTCTTCTAACGAGAAAACTTAGTATGTTGTGTCATTCAACAATCAAAACATACCCAGTGTAACTCCATAAATGCGTGGTTTAGTGACAATGGGAGTATATGCACATCTTAATCCTATCTTGTATAAGATAGAAAGTATGTTTTCGATAGACTCTCAGTTCAAGAAAATTATTTTTTCTCCATTCTTAAAAAAATCAGATGAAAATACTAAAGATTAGAAGGTTTTGACAACAAGTAGATGAATAATAGGCGAAATAGGTGTTCAGCTCCCTAAAGTTGGCATGAAAAGCCAATTAGCTACTTCAACTAACCCTTGTACCTACGGGCTACTTGATGCTAGATTAAAACTGTGCCAGTTGGATCCTTCCAAGTCAACAAAGCAAGAAATTCCAATGCGTGTTATACACACGCGGTTGAAATTGAAAAATAAAGAAAAAAGGGACAGGTATCCGCCAATAACAGGAGACACTATTTTTTTTCCTTTTTCCTTTCTTTCCCCTTTGTCTTCGTTTTTTTCTTCAGTTAAAATTTGCTTTCTTCTTTGTTGAGTTCATGCTATTTTATCTGCTCCCTCACTTCACAAATTGTTTACACACTATTTTGTTTTTCTCTTCGTTCCACACTCTTTAAAAAATATTTTAATTTTAAACTTTTCTATTAGTTACGTTAGATGATCAGATTTGGTACTTCACCTTCTTAAATTTTCGAAAGATTTCAGAAATGTATACTTTTTCTTATTGTATGGAAAACTGTGAATCGACATATCCAAGGAGCTAATCTTTATTAGGTTTACGTAATTCTCCTAGACCGAGCTACTAATTGTCTAGATTATGTTATATTGTGATCTTGAAATGGTTAATTTTTTTTCTTTGCGATTTGCACTGACCTGAGTCTTGAATAAAGTTTTCTTCTTTCTCCAGTTTTTTAGAGGTTATTTGTTAGCTTTTTCTTTACGGGTTGAATTGCTATTATATGGTGGTTCTTGAGTGAAATTATGTAAAATCTTATGTGGAATTTGAAGAAATTGTAGGATATTGTTGGATTCAACTGATAGTTGATTTTTTTGTGCTTAATTTTGAAGTTCACTACAATTTTGGAGATATAAGTGAGAAATTAAAAGATAAAACACCATTGATAAGAATCTTAAGAAAATTGGAGAAGGCAAGCGGGTCTTCTATGGTGGACCGTGAGGAATAATCTTGTGCAGTTTTTTTTAATCACCATCGTTGTTCACACTAATAGTATATTACACCAATTTTATATAAGCAAGTACTTGTTGTAGTTGAAAAAATTATTCTCTATTTTTCAACTAGTGAAAGAAAGATGGTGGCCGGATATATTTGTTGGTGGCGGCAGTGAGTATCAGTGGTAGGGTTGGTGGCTATGTGTATCTATGGAAAAGATGGTTCTTTTAATTTAAAAAGAAAGAAAAATAAGTTCTTTTTTTATATTTCACGCGCCCATGAGAAGTGAGAAACACTTTTTACGCCATGTCAGCATTTTTTACTCAAATGGTACAAATTCGAGTTGGTTCAGGTAGCCAGTAAGTACAAGCCTCAGTTAAAGTACTCAAGTGACTTTTTGTGCCAAGTTTGAGTAGCTGGTAACCTATTCCTCCTAAATAATACGATCCTAGAGGATAACCCGAGCCATTCGGCGCCAAATGTGAAGGTTGAATTATCAAGCGACTGTTAACACGTTTGAAGGCAAAGGGAGTACATGGATTGCAAGCAAACGAACTTCATGATCTTCAATTGATGATTCGTGGGAGCCTAGGAGGGTCGAGCTATGATGGTATGATGTTTTCAAGTGTTTGAAACGTGCCCATGATCGAGTAGAATTAATGAAATTTCGCTTGCAAAACCAATGTAGTGAAGAATATTGTACGACTCGTCATATGAACCATACAACAGCCTGTACATTGTATGAGAAGGCTGTGAGATCAGGGAGTTGAGGATACAAAAGTCTTACATTGTATAAAGTTTTGTCCGATCTGGGAATTCTCCTAGCCGAATTTGGGATAGTCTTGGGTGTTTCCTAACTAATTTTTTTTCATATAAAACCCATATTAAACATATTTTGAAGGTAGACAACTATTAGAGAGAAACAAAAATATCATTTCTAAGATTACAGTCTTTTGGTTCGAATCAAACAGACGATTGCTTGTTTTCAAGAATTAGAATTCTTGAAGATGATCTTATTCTTCATTCTTTGTATTTGGGATTATATTTCATTGTTCTTGGGAGGTGATTGGGTAGTTTATCCGTCATTGCTTAAGACATCCTTCGAGGATTTTAGATATTTTCTTCTTCTACTACTTTTTGGACATCTTTCGATTATTTAACAGAAAATCTATCTTTAGTTTCCCTTTTAATTGTTTTTATTTCAATGTTCCGCTGGTTGTGCATCTCGGATCGTATTAGTTGGTATCGGATCGAAGGCTTGGATCTCGTTTCTATGAATCCACGTTCCTAAGTTCTTGAAATCAAGATCCGAAAGTTATTTAAAAAAACTAAATTGAACTCTATTTTTTCGGTTAATCCTAGTTGAATTAAACAAAGAAAATGAGCAAAGAAATCTTGATCCAATTGATTATTGCAAAGAAAAATATTTTGGGGTTTGAAAAAAAAAATTCATTGGGATTCAGGTTAAGTGTTAATTGGTGTTAGACCACATTAATTCATTCTTAACCATCTTGAAATAAATTTCTTTCATGCCAATTCTTTCACGCTTTTTTCTTTTAAAATTTTCATAGATTTCTTATTCATGTCTGTAGTTATAAAGTCTGTTCTTTATTTTATAAAAATTGTACTCTTATAATTACTTTCAATGGATAGGTAACTTGTGCGTTGGATTTGAACTTTGAGGCTATTAAAATAGTGAGAAAGAGAGAATTTTTGAGAGAAAGTGAGGTCACTTAAATTTTGAGAGAATGTCAGGAGTTGAAGATACTTCTCGCAGCACTAAGGGAGTTGCTTTGACTGAAATAACTGGACAGATATTTCATGCCATGATGCAACAGTTGCAATAGCTAACTATACAGATTGAAAATTTGTAGAGGGCGACCCAAGCAGCCCCAGTAGCACCTGCAGCACCAGAAGTACCCCGAGCTCCACCTCAAGATTTGAGGAGGAAACTAAAAAATCGGGTACCTCTAGCAGATGATCCACTTGTTGAGTTCAATGAAGAAGAGTATGATGATTACGTGGATTATGGTAGGCAAGATTTCCACGGACGAAGTATAGGGGTTATGATAGGTCGAGGATACGGATTTTGACAATGGAATCAACCCGACGGAGATGATGACATTGATAGAAACTTGGGAAGTATTAAGATGACAATTCCTTCTTTTGAAGGTAAAAATGATCCCAATGCTTACTTTGAGTGGGAAACAAAAGATGAACAAATCATTAGAGTTCATAACTATTCTGAAGCGAAGAAAGTTAGGATGACTGTAACAGAATTTAAGGGTTATGCTTCCTCATGGCTTGAGAAAATTGAGGTTGATCGAAGAAGTCTCGCGTAAAGATCCATTGAGTCTTAGGAAGAATTGAAGCGAATCATGAGGAGTCGATTTGTCCCTTCACACTATCACCGAGAGATCACAAAAAAATTACATACTTTGAAGTAAGGTAACAAAAGTGTTGAAGAGTACTACACTGCTATGGAGATGCTTCGGATGAGGGCTAACTTGCAAGAAGTTGAAGAAACCAAGATGACTCAATTCTTTACTAGGTTAAACAAGGAGATAGCCAATCAGATTGAGCTTCCGCGAGAGTGAGATAATTTAGTAGAGATGCTTTACTTGGCTACTAAAGTTGAGATAGTTCTTAAAAGTTCAGGCAAATTTTCATCTGCTAGCGGGAATAGAGATAGAGAAAACTGAAGTTCTCAAAAGAGTAACGAAGAGAAATCTGACACTAAGCCATTCAAAGCAGCTCAAAAGGGAAGAATAAGGTCTAGATTAAAAAGGGAGGGAACTCCACTCAACTAAAACCTTCTCAGAGATCAAGTAGCATTATTTGTCATAAATGCAAAAGTAAAAGACATATGCAATATGAGTGTCCTAATCAGAGAACCATTTTGTTGAAAGGAAATGGTGAATATGTTTCTAACAGTGAGGAAGAATATGACAGAGATGAAAAAGCTGCACTCCTAGTTATAAAGAGCAAAAGCCAATGAATACTTTGTTGGTTGTTCGGAGATTGATGGGAGCTCAGATAAAAGAGAGTAATTCTGATCAGAGAGGAAATTTGTTACACGCCCGATGTAATATTAGTGGACAAATTTGCTCTTTGATCATGGATAGTGGGAGTTGTACTAATGTTGCTAGTGTATCTCTTATTGAGCAATTTGGTCTTATGACCATGAAGTATCATAATCCTTATAAGCTCTAGTGATTGAATGAATGTGGAGAAAAAATAATAAACAAGTGAGCTTTTATTTGCTTCAAAAGTTGAAAGTATATGGATGAGGTGATGTTTGATATTGCCCTAATGCAGGCTTGCCATTTATTCCTTGGAAGACAATGGAAATATAAATAGAATGTTATGCATTACTAGAAAAGTAACCACTACACTTTTGAGAGGAAATGGAAGAAGTATGCCTTGAAGCCCTTGACTCCACTTCAAATTTATGAAGATCACAAAATGGTGAAGCAAATGAGGAAAGGGGTTAGAGATGACAAAAGTGAGAGCGACAGTAGAGGTAAAAATCTCATTGGTGAGAGTAGTGAGAGTGTGAAAAAATCAAAGAGCTGACAAATGGGGAATGAAGGACAAGAAAATGAGTGATAGTGAAGGGAAGGTGGCGAAAGGAAGAGAATTGAGCTTATTCATAAAATACAAAGAGTGTGTGACAACACCTAGAGAGGGAATGCCTCTTGTGCTATATTTGTACAAGAATGCTTATTTGAACGGGTACTTATAGATGCAGGGAGTTTAGTAAAAATCATCAAATATCAGGTGGTGGAGGAGATGTAGTTGGCAGATCAAGTCATCTCAAAGTCAACTGTACTCTGTAGATTTAATAATTCAAGTGAGAAAACCTTTGGTGAGATCACTTTTACCACTTATGTTGAAGATGTTACTAAAGACACTACTTTTCAAGTCTTACAATATCATACTTTGGAAGCCATGGATTCATGCGATGAAGCAGAACCATCTATTTTGCACCAATTTATAAAGTTTCCTACTTCTTAGGGAATCTGAGAGATTAAAGGTGAGGAACGAACTACTCGTGAATGTTATTAGTGGCTCTTAAAAGTGGTGTCGTCCAAAATGCTTATGAATAGCAATTACAACAACTATAATATTCATGTGATCGAACTCTCAAAGAGCTGCCTACACTGGAAGAACGGGAGTTTACTAAGATTTTGGCTTATATAAGAGAACTCGATAAGCACAAAAGCTGAGGACTCAAAACTCGAAGAATTGAAGGCTATAAATTTGTTTAAAAATATACCCAAAAGAAAAGTACACGTAGACTCGGAGTTAGATTTCGAATCTAAAGAGAACATTTCATTTTTTAGGGAAAATGCAGACAATATTGGTTGGTCCCATGCTGATATGTGTGGTTTAGATGTGGAGATAGCAACGCTAAGCTATACATGGACCCTTTTCTCCCTCCGATCAGGCAGAAGAAAAGGAAGAATGCAGGGTTTAAAAAGAAAGTAATAGATAAAGAAGTAGCCCGACTGGCTATCTAACGTAGTCATGGTGCCTAAGAAAAAATAGAAAATGGAGAATGTGTATTCATAATATCTATTTCAACAAGGCTTGACAAAAGATTCATTTTTGTTGCCACACATCGATTAAATTACCGATGCAACAGTTGGGCATGACTTGCTGAGTGTTTTTTATGTATATTCTGGCTATAATCAGATATTGATGGAATCGAAGGATCAAGTGAAGACATCATTTATCAGCGACCAAGGGACTTTTTGTTATAAGGTCATGCCTTTCAAACTCAAGAATGCCGGGGCAACCTATCAACGGTTGATTAGTCGAATGTTCAAGGATCACTTCGGGAAGGCAATGGAAGTGTATGTAAATGATATGTTGGTTAAGTTTCTATAAGCCAAGGATTATTTAAGTCACTTAAAAGACACTTTTGCGACCCTTTGGTAATATAATATGAAGTTGATCCCGAAGATGTGTACGTTTAGAGTGATATCTGGAAAGTTTCTATGTTTCATCATGTCAGAAAGAGAGATCGAGACTATTCTGGAGAAGATAAAAGCTATCGGAGAGATACCAGAAGTGCTAACGGAGACCAAAGAAGTTAAAAGGCAGACATGCCGAGTTAACGCACTTTGCAGATTCATTTCAAGATCATCCGAGAGGTGCAACAAGTTCTTCTCAACCTAGAAGAAGAAACATACTTTGAGTGGACATCGAAGTGTAAGCAGGTCTTGAGGGAGCTGAAGCACTATCTTTCAAACCCTCCGCTCCTCTTAAAATCTGTGGATTCTGTTGATTTATTTTGCAGTCTCTGAATTCGCATTAAGTGTAAACCTAGTCTAGGAGGACCAAGGTAAATAATATTAGATTTATTATGTAAGGAAAAGTACTTGATGTCACACATCTAGAAAAGTTAGCACTTGTATAATAGTAGTAGCACGTAAGTTTAGGTCATACTTTTCAATGACATATTATCTTTGTTATCAGTACATTTCCTCTTTGTTGAATTTTATGCAGACCTTAATCTTCCAGAAGGTTAGTAAAGTAGGTAGTGGAGGTGAGCGAGTATGATATCAACTATCAACTTCGCACTGCCATCAAGTCTCAAGTCCTATCTGACTTCATAGCTGATTTTAGTGCTAAAATTCTTCTGAAAGCTAAGAACGACGTGGTACTTATGAAAGGCGCAGACCCTGGAGTTTGGACCCTCTACACGGATGGTGCTTCCAACATGAAAGGGGCTAGACTGGGTTTAGTCCTCCTGGCTCCGACAGGTGAGAAATTATGCCACGCTATTAACTTATATTTTGCAACTAACAATGATGCCGAATATGAGGTCGTAGTTGCAAGGCTCAAACTAGCTAGAGAATTAGGAGTTGAAAAGATAGAGCTAAAAAGTGACTCTCAACTTGTGGTAAGTCAGATATAGGGAGACTGCACAACTCAGGAGCCACAAATGCAGCATTTCTTAGCCAAGGTAAAGAATCTTCTAGCTCAGGTCCAAGAGCGGAAATCTGTTCAGATTCCATGAAATGAAAATGGAGAGGTGGACCCTTGCCAACCTAGGATTAGCGGCCTAAATCTCGGACTTTGGGAAAACTTAATCATTCACCTATTCAATTCAGCCATCCATCAGATTAGAAATGAAGGAAACACCATTTATACTACTTAAGATTGGCAAAACAAATTTGTTCTTTATTTACAGACAAGTACTCTACCCAAAGACAAAAAAGAGGCAAGAAACCTATGTGTGCAAGCCACTCGCTACTGTTGTGAATAGTGAGCTCTACAGGTGAATGTACTGCGACTCATTGGCAAAGTGTTTGGGCCCTGGACAAGTTGACTATGTAATGAAAGAGGTTTGCAAAAGGGAGTGTGGCAATCATTCCAGAAATAAGTTCTTCGCATGGAAGCTGATTACATCCGATTAGTAGTGGCTGGAGATAAACGAGGACGCCAAGGCATTGTTAAAAAAGTATGACAAGTGCCAACGCTTTGCCCACTTACTCCACCAACAAGCTGAGCAACTTCATTCGGTCATGTATACGTGGTCATTCATGAAGTGGATGATGGACATAGTAGGGCCGCTTCTAACTATTCCAGTTCCAGTACAATATATGCTTTTATTGACTGATTAGTTTTCTAAATGGGTGGAACCAAGAGCAATCTCCAAGATGATGGGGAAAGGAGTCATCGACTTTATTTGGAGATCATTTTCCACCTCGGAGTGCCCAAAGAGATCTCTTACGACAATAGATCTCAGTTCTTATGCGCGAAGGTCACCAAGTTGTTTGCAAAATGGGGGATCAAAAGGATACCTTCATCACCTTATCAGCCAAGCGCAAACGGATAGGCTAAATCTTTCAACCAGGCAACGGTTGACTATTTTAAGAAGATGCTTAAAGTAGCTAAGGGAAAGTGGCCAAAAAAGGTCCCCAGTGTCCTATGGGCTTATCGAGCAAAGATAAAAATAGAACCGGGGAGATTCCATTTTTCCTTGTGTATGGACCGGAGACTTTGACTCCAGTAGAAGTAGGCGAACCAAGTCTTTAGTACACCTACTCAATTGAAGAATCAAATGGTGAGGCTCTATCACTTGAACTGGACTTGCTCAAGAAACGAAGAGAGCTAGCTTTAGTCCGAATGGCAACACAAAAATAGAAGGCAGAGAGTTACCTTAAATAGAAGGCTAAGTGTTGCTCCCAACGCACATGCAAGTATACGTGGTCGACAAGTAATAAAGTGATAAGTAGAGTATCGTTCCCTATAAGTGGCGGTCCATGTGCCCAAAAGCGCCCAGTAAAAATCGTCTCTTCCTTGCTCCGCAACTAGCCTCGTGTCGTGCCCTCGTGTGCTCAATCCAATCCTCAATCAACTTCCAATCATTCCTTGCTCAATCACGCTCTATAACGCTCCAAATGCACTTCATAACCACCTACATACACACGATATTGAATTAGTGCAAAACCACATCCATAAACTATAAAACGAGCGAATAACAAGCTCAAACATGCGGAAATATTAAGGAAATATAGGCATAAAATGCCAAACATCACCACCCCACACTTGAACCCTTGCTCGCCCTCGAGCAAGTCACAACTAACTTCCCAACCTAGGTAAAACAGGTCTGCCTATGACTATGGTTGATACCGATCATTGAACAAATGCACACATGACTACTATGGGCCCACAAACATGCCAACAATTTACCAAACTCAAAAATATGAGAACAACCACCCTAAAATAGCTCAAATGTACAAACTCAACTCATTGCAACCATGCTTCCACAAAATCACACCTATCTACTCAACCAAGAACCATCAACTTCACCTATTTCATGCAAAATGTGCCCTCACCAATATGAAGCAAAAGAGTGTCCCCTCCCCCCCTCACCCCCAAAGATCACACACAACAATAAATATCATGAATAGAATGGGGGCAATAACAAATGAATTCACTCACTCTCATGAAAACCTCACATGTCACACACAATGTACCATAGGCTTGCCCATAGTGTAGGACTCCACTAATGTAAGCTCGCTCAAATCGGGATTAACTAGGACTTTAAAAAGGTTGTAATGTAGGCTAAGGGGCGGGTATGATACATATGGGTAATAGTGACTACCTCCCTAAGCACTTTAATACATCACAATTAGATTAAGCACAAATCTCATCAAAGCCACCTAAACAACAATTTTCACACACACCTTCTCAACAAGTAGCAATTTTCTTTTAAGCACACATTAGCAAGGATGGATATTCTTTTCTCTTTATTTCTTTTTCTCAATTTTTTTCTTTTTCAAATTTTTTTTCAACTTTGCTTTTTTTTTTTCTTTTCAATTTCATTATTTTCCAACCTTGCCAATGCTCATAAACAACTACTTCACAAATTTTCACATATTCCCCTCATTGGTTCCACTCAAAAACCTCCCAATCTTTCAACCACAACTCCACAATAAAACAACATTATCAATTAAAGTGCTTAAGGAGTAAAGGGCCAAAAGAGAACAATTTAGAACACGTGGGTAGGCTCGGGGTGTGGGTGCCAACAAAAAGGTCAAAGAAATCACAACAATCAAGTCCAAGGTGTATATGTAAGGGTAGGCAAATCAAAAGAAGGCCTGTATCATTTCCCGACTAAAGCAAACCTAGGATTTCGCTTTGCACACACACGGGGCAAGTTCTAGACACCAATATGCAACATGGAGCAAACAAGAATATGCCTCACACACACATTGCACATGATCCACACAAAAAGGTTCCATCAACAATTATCAATCAAGCATCTAGAGTGCAACTTGTGGAAAATTAAGCACTAATGCACAAAGGTTCACAATAAAGTCAAGCAAGTGGACTCAAGCATCTCAAGGGGGTCGTTCAATTTTTTTTCTAGGCATGCATCACAATCAAAACCCAAGGACACCACAAATAGCACATGCAACAAGTCTAAGTACACCGGTATCAAACAAATCAAAGGCACCTAGCATTCTACCTATTTTTTTCGTCTAGGGCCACCTATACTAACTACTCTAATCCTAAAAATAAAAAACTACCCGGTTCAAAGGCCTCCCCGTGGAAAAGAACCAAGGCCATAAGAAAAACCACGGGGTGGATGACATGTACCACTAACAAAGACTAAAAAGAAAATCTTTTTGCAATTTTTCATTAGTTTTCTAATTTTTTTTCAATTTTTTTTCATATATTAAAGCAAGAAACAAATCAAAATAAAGTCAAGTGACAAAAGAAAATCCTAGGTACATGCATCCCTAACCTCAAAAATAGATAAAGGGTAGTTCCCCACCCCACACTTAAATTAAGCAATGTCCTCAGTGCTAAAAATAAGAAAGTGCAAGGTAAAGAAAACTTCCCTGAAGACTCTAGTCCTTGGTGCTAGCATCCTCCAAGCTTCCATATAGTATGAGGTACTCAGACTTCCCCCAACAGGTCATCAATATTAAGCAGGGGTGAGGACACCCCACACTTAGCCTCGACATTACATGAACCTGCAATCCAAGGAAAAATAAAAACTACGGGACACTATAAATAAAATAATACAAGTACAAACTCGAGTTGCCTCCCGAGAAGCGCCTTAGTTAACGTCGTGGCACGACGAAGACAACTTCATCACTTTTTCCTCCACCTTGAACTTGTGAATTGAATCCCCAACTTTGCCTCAAGCTTAAGACTATGGTATTGGGGTGGTGGCAAAAATACAAAAGGACCAAGTAACCAATGTCGCATTTTGCACTTCTTGGCCTATACATGAGGGATGTCGTTTTGTCTCCTCGGTATCACAAACTTTAAAATATAGGCACCTTGTTCCTCCTCCCTTGGTTTCTTCATAGGCTCGGGTGGCTCAATCTTCATGTCACCATCCAAACACAATGTTGAAAAATGATTGGAATGAGGTCCAATGCGCTTCAATTCTAAAGTTGCATTACTTTTGACACGCTCACTTGCACAAACACTAGAGTCCTCAAATATGATGTTTTCTTTTTCTTCACTTGACTCTAATGTGATTTCCTCAACCTTGGCATCATCAACTGCTATTGGGTCGAATGGTAGGAATTCCACTTTTTGCTCCTCAAATTGGCTTCTAAGCTCTTCTATCTCAAATCTACTAATCACGACAACTGATAATTGAGCTTCAGACACCTCAACCATATCACTCAAATTCTCCTCCAAGTCGTGAATAGTCAAGCCAAATTCGTCGATCTCTTGCCCGAGCACAACCCTTTCTTCCATAAATTGCCTCGTCATATTTGTAAGTTCACTCCTGAAATCCCCATAAGCTTCTAAGAGTTTGGCTTGCTCCATTAGCCAAGTTTCGCTAACAACCTGCACTTTATCGCTCCTGTCAAACTCACAAACATCATTAGAATCATCACCAAAATTATTGGGGGAAGGAGCATGACACTTAGGACAATCATTCCACCGACCACCACACAATTTAAAAAAATTCCAATCAAAGGTGGTAGAAAATTCACATAGCCAGTCTCGCAGGGTTGAAAGACTCGGACAATTTTCCCAAAAGTGATGTCCTCCACAAAGTAGACAAGAATCAATAAAATTTGAGCAATCATTACTCAACCCACTTTCATTAAAAGATGCCATGTAAGCTAGTAATACAATAATAAACTAAAAATAAAATATAAAAAAAATTAAACCTGAATACAAAAATAATAAATTGTTCAAAAAGAAATCAGTCAATTGTTTAGTCCCCGGCAACGGCGCCAAAAACTTGTTGCTCCCAACGGACAAGCAAGTATACGTGGTCGACAAGTAATAAAGTGATAAGTAGAGTATCGTTCCCACGAGGACTATTCAGACTGGACTCCTAACTAACAATTTCCTAAAAACTATTCAGGGATCTTATTCCAATGGTTGAGATTTTTACTAACTAAATGCAATAATCAAAAGCAAGTAATTGAAGTCAATAATCGTTATCAATAATGGAGAAACGGTCCAGGGTCAGAGTTACGAACAATTCAGTTGAGTTTTCCAGTTGATTCTACTTCTTGATTTCCTAGATTGCTAACTAATAGGTTAAATGTACCCGTGAAAACCTTTCGATTCTTCACGGTCTATGCAGGCTACTCCAATCCCTATATGTCTCTGGGTTGAATCACATGCACGCATTAACGAATTCTGTGATTAGTTAAGCTAGGCGAGCAAGTATATGTCTATCCTACTCACAAATTGGTTCCCCGATGCCCAGGTTCACAATCTAGCCTTACTCTTTCTTATAGCGTTCATAAATTCCCTCTGTCGAGTTCAATCTAAAAACCATAGATAGTGTTCAATTATCAGGGGTCAATAATAAAACAATTATGATCAAGAAAGAATAAGCAATCTGTAATGGTAAATCAATATAGAGAAATCAACTTTCAAACATCAACCTTCATGTATTTACTCTAACCCTAGAACGAACAAACTATCGAATTAAAGAGAAGAAATAAGAGAAAGAGAGAAAGAACTTGTTAGAAGACATCTAGGGCTCCTCCCCTCTCCTCCAAAACTTGCTCCAAGGTCTCAACCCCTATCAAAAACTAAGTAAAGTACTATTTATAAGGTTTACAAAAACCTAGTAATAAGTTAAACCCAAGCCTAGACGAAATAGGAAGTAAAAATCCGCACAAGGGGCGCTATAACGGGCGCCCCGCGCCTCGTAACGCGCTGGGACAACCAGAACACGCCAAACTTTGGGCGCTTTTGGGGCGCCCCACGTGGGTAAAAGCTCCAGGCACTGGGCGCTATAAGTGGCGCCCCACGTGCCCAAAAGCGCCCAGCAAAAATCGTCTCTTCCTTGCTCCGCAACTCGCTTCGTGTCGTGCCCTCATGTGCTCAATCCAATCCTCAATCAACTTCCAATCATTCCTTGCTCAATCACGCTCTATAACGCTCCAAATGCACTTCATAACCACCTACATACACACGATATATAATTAATGCAAAACTACATCCATAAACTATAAAACGAGCGAATAACAAGCTCAAACATGCGCAAATATTAAGGAAATATAGGCATAAAATGCCAAACATCACTAAGTTCTGAAGCTTCAAGAAAGGTGACTATGTACTTCAGAGATTCGTGCAAGGGACTCAAGAAGACAACGCCGGTAAGCTTGGTGCCAACTAGGAAGTCCTAGGAATGGGGATGTATCAGCTTGAAACATAGGAGTCAAAGCTACTTCATCTCTAGTGGAACATGGCCAATTTAAAGAGATGTTACTTCTAATTGAACGGTTTAATGCTCTTCTCTTTTACTTTTTAATCTTTTCAGCACTTTGATTTGATTATAATTATACTTACACTTTTAGATGATAGACCTAGCTAGACAGAATGATGAAAAATATCACCTACGAACTCTTGAACCTTAGACGCTGTGAATTTTGGGTCACTAGGTCTGACGTAACATCTAGTGTTGTCTACATCTTTAAGTCACCCCTTTTTTCTTGTCCTTTTCACTTACTCACTACAACAAAATGTATTGAAGGAGTGGAACAAAGAATCTATTTCCAATGTTTTATCTTCATACTTCACACTCAAATACTGGGGGTGGAGAGGAGAATACCCCCAACGGAGCAAATAACTGGGACTGCTCAAATTCCAGGGACTTTCAACGACCCATGGAAGATACGATCATACTGGGGAGTGCTCGTGAAAAATAAACAAGGATGCAATTACTTGTACCCTCACGCTAGGGACTTGTCATCCAACAAGAATCGAACAAGCAAGTCCAACCAATAACCTGATGTACTAAGCGCCCGATAATGGCCAACAACTCTATGTATTGAGAGCGCGACAGCAGCTAAATTCTCAAGTATTTAATAAAGTCTTCATTGCAGCTTATTATGCCTTAGAACTTAGCGTATTTTCGTACAAAGCTAGTTTGCACGACTAATTCACAATCATTGAGAGTCTGAAAAGCATTTTAGCAAGCGTAATACAATATGCCTTTAAGTGAAAAGGAGATGTTATTCTTTACACGCATCGAAACAACGGGCCCATCCGGTTTACTAAAGATTATACCTTATCATCTAACTTCTGAGAGAGTTTTGAGTTCAAATTCATTCATTACATCGCATATTAACCAACAAGGGCAACTATCCTAAGTGTAGATACAAGAAGTAAACAGCTCAAACGTAAAAGAAGCAAAAGTCATTGATAAAAGGCTCAAAAAGGATATTTATAGAACGGCCACTTAGCCCCAGAAATTCAGAAGGAAAACAGAAAGATCTTAAGGTTCAGGTGGATCTCGGAGGCCCTTGGCCAGTTTGAGTTGGAGCTGCCCACGAATTAGATGAATCCGTAAGAGACGGGACGGCCGGAAGAGCAGACGAAGAGGGGTAAGTTAATTCATCCTCATTCTCTTCCTCTTTGTCTTCCTCATCAGAGTATTGTTCTTGGTCATCCCCCTCAAGGAGATCTTTTGAGTCTACTGGGAAGGTCCCAAGTTGAGGAGAGTTGTTTTAATGGCTTCTTTTGCATCTATAGCCTTCTTTGACCTCAGCAACCCCCTTAGCCACCTCCTTGAGGATATCAAGCCTTGTCTCACAGACCAATAAGTATGTCTTCGCTTCAACATCATGCTCCAAATCTTCACAATGGGCACTCAACTTGACATTGGAGGCCTAAAGAGTGGCTTTCTTGCCTTTTTAGCATGAAGGGATACCCTCAATTCTTGCACACTCCTAACCATGCCAGCCCTCCCTTTCAGTCTCCGCCCGCAAAAGATCTCTGCTAAATCGAATATCCAACTCTAACCTTTGCCTCAGATCTTCCATTATTTTCCTCTTCTCATCCTCCAATCAAGATACTTCTTCCTTGTGGGAGCAAGGTGCCGATCCTCCGATTGAAATCTTCCACCTCTACAGGAGCTCTTGAATTCATTCTGCCATGCCAATGAACATCAGAGTGCTCTGACATACAAAATTAAAAGCGAACAAATTTGTTACCCGAATAAAGTCATAAACGACTTGGGATGCGATCATTTGATCATTGCAGCAGTTGATACGGGCTCGCTCCCAAATCCTAGCAGACCAGTCAAATATTCGGTAGCATGCCTTGAGGCCCTCAGTAAATCAACCAAACCGGGGACTATGATGGTGAAAGACCGATCAGGAACCCGACTGGTTATCAATGTGTGACTTAAACCTGCATAACTCGCTGCCTTTTGAGTTGAAGAAATATGAGCTATGGGCTCAGCATGCTGCTCATCAAATAATGAAGAGCGAGTCACCTCCGCGAACCAAGACTCTGCTGGCTCAACTTCTTGCCCTTCTAGAGCGATAATCTTCATCCTCTCTTGAGAAAGCACCCTCTCAGGGCTAGCAAATGCTCTCTCTGGCTCAGCCTTTATTTCTAAGCAAATTATGATCATGGCCATCTATTTCCCCCATTTGCACCGGCTCACTCGAAGGCCTAGTCAATTAATCGGCTTTTGATGCCTTTTCAGCCTTTGTCGGTTTGGCTGCTCTCTTCCTCCTATACAAAAGGGTCGCCGCCAAGGTAGAGCTAATGAAGGTGGTGACCAGGTGGGTCTCTGGGGCCTCTAACTCTTTTGTCATTTGGGCCTCTTTTAGTTTTTGGTGAATAGCTTGATATGTATTGGTTTCCACTTTTATTTTAGGAAAAAGAGCCTCTCCGGAAGAGTCATCATCTGCATTGCTGCCATCGTTTAGTGAATTTCCTATAAGAATAAGTGGGTTATAATTTAAGCACATAACGAGTTTTGGCTAACTCATCCATCAATATCCAGGATTTGGTCAAAATTCACCTTCTTAGCTGCATCAAAGAGTTGATACTCAAAAATCTAGGTGACAAAGTTAAGAAAAATGAATTAGAAATACTTACACTCAATATTCCATCTCTCCAGGAGAAATGGAGCCACATGAGATGTTAGTTGGTAAGTTGGAGTAATGACGAACCGCTGGTATTTATTCCATTGGTCTTCATCGTTCTTGGAAATTAGCCCCTTCTGCTTACGTTTGAACGGATAACATGTCTTCCTTATAAACCTTGGGGCGTACAGATATAGCATGTGTCGAAGAGTTAAGTGTTCTTTGGAGTGCTTGATTAGATAGCAGATCATCACCAACATCCTCCAGATCAAAGGGGATTTCTTCCCGATACAAACATTCTATAACCAGCACATCTCGTCGATCAAGGCATTTATTGGGATTGAGAAGCCGAGCGCAAAAGGATACGTCAATACCGTGAAATATACTTCAACATGGTGGGAGAGATTGGAGCCTGGATCCGGGCAAAGGATCTTATTTCTACTCTCCCATTGCCAGTCCTTCTTGATCAGAGAAAGAGTGTCTGGTGCAACAGCACACACCATAGATGTTATTGGTACATTCTGTTTCTTCTCAATGTGATAATTCAGTTGAAAGGTAACCTTAAAGTCGTCCTTCAAATTTAATTTGATGGACAAAAAAATATATACCAAAACGAGTATACGGTATCCCAAAATGGTACAACTTATTCAAAATAACAAAATTCGAAACATGCATATGTTTGATAGTAGCTCACACTTTATTCCAAGCACAAAAGGTGCATACTAAAAGAGTATACTGTATTTCAAAAAGGTATACTGTATTCAAAACAACAATATAGGTTGTAGTAAACTATATACTATAACCACATATTATTTCAGTAAACTATGGCATTATATTAATACGTAATACAATTGAAGTATATGTGTATTAAGCTGTATACTATAGCAGTATACTGTTATAGAAAACTGTAGCAGTATATTATTGCAGTATACAATTTATACAATATCCATCTTTGATTTTAAGCCTAAGAATTCAATCTCAAGCATCTCGAATCGGCTGCAAATATGACCAAAATTTAGCATGAATCTTCCAAAGATTCAAGAGATAATATTTAGAAACAACCACTTTGAATCAAACAACAAATAAAAAAAAAATCATATTCAAAAGCTTCAATCTAATCAATGGTGGATATCAAAAAGTCATCATCCAAACACCTCAAATTAACTCCAAATGAAATCATAGTTTAGTATGAACTTTCCATAGGTACTAGAAACAATATTTGCAGCACTCACTTCGAATAAATAAATAAAAAAAATATTGAAATTACATATTCAAGAGCTTCAAGCTAAATAATGATGGGTACTAAAACATCATCCTCCAAACACGTCAAATCAACTCCAAATTAAATGAGATCAAATTTGCTATGCACTTTTCAAAGATAGTAGAGACAATATTTTGCAACACCCACTTTGAATCAAATAAAAAATAAAAATATAATTTCATATTCAAGAGCTTCAAGATCTACAATGGTGGATATTCAAAATTCATCTCCCAAACGCCAAATTGTACTAAAATGTTACTATATTAGCTATACTTGCAAACAAAGCTCCTTGTACAAACTGTCACGCCCTAAAAAAAATTATAATTAATTGCGAGGGAGTTTATTTATTTAAAGACTCGTGACTGGTGTTCAAAATGTACAAATTATTTAGAGAACTCGGAGTCGCCACTTGACATAGTTTAAGGTGTGCCAAGTCACCAAAAGGTACCTTGGAACACCTCTGACTCGTCTTATGGTCTGCGTTAGAGATTCGGGTAAGGTTCTCAGTTGACTCTCGGGAAGGTATTAGGTACCCTCGAGTCCTGTCCCAAGTACAGTTGCTTTATTGCCGCAATTTTAATTTATTAAATATGGTTGTTATCTTTTGTCGTTGATTTGAATTTAAACTTTGATTCAGAAAAATTTAAAAGTGTTAATTCGTATCCAACCTCACAAAGGATCAGACAAATATAAAAGAATTTAATTAACTTCAAAATAATTAATTTAGAGTTAGTTTATTTTATTTTTTCTCGCGTAATAAGCGAGCCACAAATCACACTTATCGTTATGCCTACATCGAATGGAAATCTTATCGTCCCTATTGATTTGCCTAATCGTATTAAATATTAAATAGTAACATTTGGTTTAAAATTTTAACAACAGGAAAGCCCAAAATATGGA
Organism: Petunia x hybrida; assembly: GCA_037355625.1. Lineage (NCBI taxonomy): Eukaryota > Viridiplantae > Streptophyta > Magnoliopsida > Solanales > Solanaceae > Petunia > Petunia x hybrida. The sequence goes on along the minus strand of JBBBVM010000059.1, from coordinate 5,030,302 downwards.
CTGTCTATGCAAAGGGAGAAACTGGCGCTGCTGAAATTAAATATGGGCCTGAATTATTTTTTGCAAAAAGTAGGCTGCTTTGAAATTTGTCTTGCAATTTTATCCATATTTTAATTTTTTGTATTGTATAAATAAGGGCTATATAAATGAATTAACATGTGGCCGAATTTCGAAGAACGACCTAAATTTAAAGCCTATTCATTCAAGCTGCACTTTGAATAACTATGCATTTAGAAGTTCAATTTTAACCAGCAATTTCAAAGTTTGTCCAACTGTTAAAATGAGTTTGAAGATTGGCTATTTTTATCAAAATTATACAAGTATACGTACTTTCTGAATTTTGGCAAGAGCAGCCAGAATGCGCAAAATTTTTAGAATCAGTCCCGATTAAAAGAATTGATACTGCATGGCCATTTTTCAAAGATAGTCCAGATTTTAAAACTGTGAAATTCCAAGAAAATAAGGGTCTGTGAGCTTTCCCTAAGCAATTTTCATTTATACACCTATCACTCAACCACATCAATTATAAACATGTATATGTGCATATGTTTTTCAACGGTATTTTTCATCACATTTTAGCACGAGAATATAATGTTCAATGACATTATCAACACAATAAGCATAATTTCACTACTTCAAATATGCTGCTTCATTTTTTATGGCCAAAAGGCTAAAATAAATGCAAAGGTTAACTTGTGTTTACCTAGATAACGAGACCTTTGAGCACGGCTAAGTAGATCCACCAGCTAAACCAAGCAAACGAACACAGCAAGGACACCGGACAGCAACTAAACAGCCCCTTAGGACCTCATTTTAACTCTTAGAACTAGTAGATTTATACCCTAAAAGACCCTTGATACAGCGACTTTTGGTTCTAAATCTTTTCTTCAAAAAAACTAGAGCCGTCAATTTGGGCTTTGGCCCGCAGGCCGACCCGACCTAGCCCTAGATTTCGTGAGGCTGGGCTATGATTTTTCGAGCCCCATGAAGACCGAGACTTTTTAGCCCGACCCAAATAGGCCCGCTAGCCCGTGAGGCTTGACCGAGGATGGGCTGGGCCGGCCCGCGGGCTTTATGATTAGAATTAAAATAAATTACTTAATTCAAAATTATACATATTTAAAGAAATTACAAAGCAGGAGAGAAGTCAAACTCACTGCATTTAAATTTTTATACACAACTACTCTACAAGACACAACTCTACAACTCAAAAGTTAAGATAATATATCAAAGAATCTTACAAATAGAAACTACAGTAGAGTATCGCATCCCAACCCACGATAATACATAAAATAGTCTTGCAAATGTATTGTAAAATACTTTAATTGTGAATTGAAACTTAATTACTATTTAATATTTATACAACTTTATGTTTTTTTGTATTTTTAGTTAAAATCTTAGAGTAAAAAGAACAATAAAAAATAATTTCAAAGGTCGGGCCGGTCCGACCTAGTCCACAGCCCTAGTAGGGCTGGGTTGGGCTCATCATTTGGTGGCCCCACTAAAAGTCGGGACGGCCCGCCCCAGTTCGTCCAACTTCAAGGCCCGCGAGGCTTGGGCTAGGCTGGGTCGGGCCGGCCCAAATTGACAGCTCTAAAAAAACTTACTATTTTCTCAAGTGTTTTTGCTCTCAATTTAATGCTATTTCAGCTGGTTGTTGTTCTATTTTCGGCTGGTTGTTGTGTGATAAATGAGGGCATTCAATGCCCTAATTATCGCTAAAAGTGAAGGCAAAGGGGTGGGGTGTAGACTTGTACAAAAGTACAAGCCCACACCCCTACACTTGAGTGTTTTTTTGGCTATTTTCAGCATAGTAGAGCAGCTGAAAAATGACTATTTTCAGCAGCCCCAAACAGTCCTAATTTCAGAAATCAATACAGCAGCTATAGGGCCATGTTTCAGCCTTCTAAACAGTCCCAAAAGATGAAATAATACAAGTAGGGTCCTTTAAAAGGACCCCCAATACTCATTACACTAACTAGAAGAAACTAGGACCAAACTAGCCACCCTAAATCAGCCCCAAACTAAATTAGAACTAAACTAAAAGTAACCAGATCCTAAGTTATGACCAAACCAAACCAAAACTTAGTCCAAAACAAGAGCAGACAAAACTAAACTAGCAAAAACTCATTCCATGGTTGAGTTCCAACTCAATTGAGTCCAAAGTTGCCAAACAATGACTAGTTGAACTCTCAGATCCCATCTACTAGACTCAAAGCTAAGCAAAGGTGTTCTTTAAAGCATTATAATCCTAAATTACCATGTCCAGACTAAGTGTTCATGCCAAATCACCTGAATTTCAGCTTTTCTAATTTCAAAACAACCACAATTTATAAACACCTGGGCAGCGACGAAGCCGAACAAACTCCCATAAAGTTCACAAACATACATACTGGGTATGCGAAAAAAAACTAAAGAGCAAGCAGTACATGAAGCTTCATTGTTAGCACAAACTATATATACCAAACTGTACTTAACTTCAACAGTCTAGACAAACAGAGATTAAGCCGCTAAGCAAGTGCAGGTCATTGAGACAAATTGCCATAGCAAATCAGTTTTGCATTTAACACTTAACCATCTTCTCAGGTTTCTTACTTTCCTATATACATGCCTGATAGGAGTTGAAGTAAATAAACTAAACAGATAAACATTCTAGACAGAATCACAACAACTTCATGGCTTGACAAGTGAGGAAGAAACAAGTATTAACCGAATCCACGCTTAAACAGATGATGACAACAGATTCTGATGTATTAATCGCAAACAAATGCTCACAGGCTTTCAAAAACTGATATCCAAAGCATGATTCGACATATCTAATACAACTTCACCATCCAAAACCAGCCATACAGTACTCTAGTCCAATTAAGATTAATAAGCTAAGACAATGACAATGTTAGGACATATAATTTCATGGCTCTTTCATGCTAAACATTTATTTATTTTCAATGCCAATTGTACTCATACATACATATGTAGAACTATTTTCGAAACCAAAACTAACTAAAATTGTGCTATTCATTCGGGAAAGGCCCTGAAAATGACACACACGTACATGACAACTTATGGATGAAGTTCAAACAAAGCCATACTAAACAACTAAACTAGCAGGAAAGAGAGACTAACAAAGGGTTCTCTTGCTAACCCGTTAAAGCCAAAGCGTCAATGACGCTGTGCTCGCTGCCTGGATCGCATTAAGATCACTGTCATCATTGCTTCGCTGCTTGCCTCGGCTTTACTGCCTCGCCCTCGGATCAGCTGTATCACTCGCAACAATTGCAGCACCTCCAAGACCTCACCATCGACTACAAATGCACCAACATAGCCAGTACACCCGCTGCCTCGAAACCACTGCCTAATCACACTGTCCATACACCCTCATTAATCAGAATAGCCCCCTTACCCTCATTAATCAGAACAGCCCCTTTACCCTCCACACCATAGCCATAGAAGCACATCACGGCGTCGCTGCCTCGGCATCATCGCAGCGACACTGCCTTACCCGGAATCACCATTACACGACAACCATTCCAATACCAAACATTTAACAGAAAAAATCCTCCTAACACCATAGTTTCAAACAAAAACAAACCCTACGTCGCTCCCTCAACCATGGCAGCCTCCAAATCCCCCACACCATAGCAGTACCATATCATCATCATAGCTTCACCACAACACCTCCAAAACAGCCCCTTCACGAAATTTCATCCCCACACCAATAACAAAACAGAAAAGGAAAGAAAAGTAAGAAGAAGAAAAGCAAAGAAAAAACAGAGAAGAAAAAAAACAAAAAAAATAGAGAAACGGCTATGGAGAGACGGGGTATTGGGAAACGGGGTATGGGAAGAAGTAGAGAAAGGTGAGGGAAAGAGAAAGAATCCAAAAACTTACCGGAAAGAGCAAAGTTGCCGGAGTTGGAGTTTGACAGCTACTTTAAACCCCGATCTACGAAAATCGACTACGAATTTGGAGAGCCGAGTTGAGAAATGGAATGGAGGGCTCGAGATCTTTCCGATGATATATTTTCCTAAATTTTCCGGCCACCGGAGGTGGTGGCCGGCGGCGGCGTCGCGGCAGTTCTACGGCGGGAGGCGATTTCCGGCGGCCTGGCGAAATTTTGCAAGGGCTTCGCCAGCTTGAAGCTAGAGGGGTGTGAAAATGAGAAGAAATGGTGTTTTGTGTATATATGTGTGGTGTGGGCTTGGATAATTGAAGTGGGCTAATGGGCTAACAATTTGGGCTGTTATTTTTTATAAATGGCCATTAAATATGGTTGCTACTTACCAAAACATACCCAATTAATCAATAATTCAAACCACATAAATTTACGATGCTATCACAATTTTAAAACATGGAATCACAATTAAACACGTAACAAGTAGTTAATTATTTTTCAAATCTTACATCCTAATTAAAGACAATTTAGTTAAAATAAAACACTAGAAATCCAGAAAAATTTGACGAAATGTCCTAAGAATCTAATACAACTATTCTGAGCAATTTTATGAATTTGGTGCCAAAATTAGGTGATTACACAAACTACATTTTACAAGCAGGTGCTTCATCACTTTGTTCAACCCAACAAACGTGCTGCGCATCCTGAGGAAAGTTTATTAAAGATTAGGAAATAAAAATGAAGTTGTAATGGCCTATGGGCTAAATATTACTAATCACTATGATATCTACAATCTCAACAAATAAGACTGCACTAATCACATAATCAATTGTGGCCTAGCTCCACGAAAGTTGCATCAAATTGCTGAGAGTAATCTTGCTTGTTCCCATGGTGCTGCAACTACAATGGAAATAATAAAAAAACTAACCAGAAGAGGATTTTTTTCCCTGTTGCTATTATTGAGTATCACAAATGCCCCGGCTGCATATACGTTTTTTTACTGGCCACATTTTTATCAAGCAACGCCCTGTTAGTCATCCTGATGTAACATCTGGCAGCAACCATTTCAGGGACTGTTAACAGACAGCACGGCACGCGCAGCTAGAGCACAGAATGAGTAACACATTGAAGCACCTTCTTTAACATAGTAAACAGCGTTGGTACCAATCTCAAGTCCTGGAGTGGCTAATCATCTTACCAATTCATGGACCTGATATTGTTGTCACTGTCCCCGGGTAGATGCTGAATTTTGGGAGACATGTTACTATAATAAAAATAATGTATTTTGACACATACTTCAAATCAAACAATAAATTTTTAACTTGAAATTTCAAATTCAATATATTCAAGTATTTTGTTGTGAAATTGAAGGTTTAAAGGTAAAGAAAAAAGATATTTTGGTAAGTTAGGGCTAGGTAATGGAGGAGAGAAAGTGAGAGAAAAGAACTTAATTGGTGACATTGTAAGAATCGAGAAAGAATATACAGAATGTTGTAAAATAAAAGGTATACTACAAGATATGAACAAGAAATTTAGAGAGAGAGAGAGAGAGAGAGAAGAAGCTTTTCTTATTACTTCCTATTGTACAAGTGTGTTCAAGTGTATCTTCCATGGAGCAAAGTATGCTCTATTTATAGGATACTAAATACATGAGAGGTTACAAATCAACCCAAAGGTTACAAGAGATAGTGGTCCTTTATGGGAGATTAAGTGGTGACTAATGAGGAGTTAAGTGATAGAACTAAATGGATAATTAAGTCTCCAATGGTTCATGGAATGTGATGCATAGGGAAGATAAATGGACATCCACTTTTCTATATATTTTATAACACTCCCCCTTGGATGTTCATTTGAAAGATAATGTGCCTTGTTAAAATCTTACTAGGAAAAATCCAGTGGGAAAAAGCCTAGTGAAGGAAAAAGAGTACACATCTTGTAATACGCATTGAGAGCTGCCTTATTAAAAACCTTACAAGGAAAACCCAACTGGGGCAAAACCTTGTTAAGGGAGAGTACATCGCGTATTTTACTCCCCCTGATGACAACATCATTTAATATCTTGAAGACGTCACATTCCAAATTGTATATTAGCTTCTCAAATATTGATATTGGCAATGACTTAGTGGACATATCCACAAAACTTTTCTTGAATGGATTCTTCAACATTAATTTCATCATTCTCTTAAAGATCAATTGAAAAGGAATTTTGTTGAATATCTGTCTCCTTTAGTTGTATCTTCCTTTAGATGAATAATTTGTGCAATATTTCATATAATATTGCTGAATCTCCGTCTTCACAGAAAGGACACATTGTTGCTGAATAAGTTGAGTCCTTGGTCTCAATCATTTGTATTGTCAGCTAGCTTGATGAAGGACCATTATCTCTTCATAATTTGAAGAAGTAGTAGCAACAATTTATTTTGTAAAGTGTCATAATATAGGTGTTTACCTGCAATACATAAATAACCAGTTGATATCGGGCTTTGTGGATCAAGTAGATATCATGGATTCTTTTGATGTCTTCACATTGAGGAAGAACTAATTCTTACCAATAAGCTTATAATCAAAGCTATAAATGATAGAGTATATTAGGTAAGATACTTCAATGCACACACTGCATTAAAATATGGTATTTCAATACCAAGAAACTCGCTAATGCGATTTTACCACATGTGGTTGGATTTATTTAATCCGTATAAATATTTATGAATCTTTATTGAACAGGTTTCCCAAGAAACTTTATATGCTTCAAGCATTTTGAATCCTTCAAGGATTCCATAAATATTTTCCAATGAGCCATATATATATATAGGCTGTAACAACATTCATTAGATGCATATCAAGTCTTTCATACACTGCCTGAATTATAAGATACCTGAAGGTGATGCGTCCACCAAAGGAGAATATACCTCAATTTAATCAATGCCAGACTTTTATGTCTCAAGTCATACTTTATATTTACCGACTTATTTTTATCAATATTTTTTGCACAAAAACTTTTTAGTACACCACTAGCACTACCCTTCAAATGTTTGGACTATAGGTCCGAAAACTTCACGTTTCCCGAGTGAAGCCAATTCTGCTTGAATGCATTTTTCTATTTTTGGCCAATAATTTCATTTCTGTATTCCTAACAAACTTAAGCTCAAGATCCTCATTATCATTTATAATATTGAGCTTTAAAATATATGCAAGATATCGCCAACGATAATTTCATATCTCGGTTCCCAATGCGACATAACATATTGAGATCTCTTCATATTCAATATTTTCAGGTACCTGAACCTCTCCTGATGAGGTTTTATAAAGTGTTATGTCGTGGGCTCGTCTATAGCCCTGCCTCCTTATTAGACCATCTCAATTATTTGCTCCTTTCCTTTTACAAGGATTTTTATCTTCGGAACCGAGTGGTCTATCACGCTTCAAACGTGCCTTAGACTCATATTCATGAACAAATTATCCTACCAGGACATCAATTCAAATTGGAGCATTAGCAACTGGAATATAATATTTAACTTTGGGTCAGCAATGCGTCATGGTAGTGACTTGCATTATCTTTAAATGAGGATCATTATCAAATGATAATTTAATTTATTTATTTCTCAACTATTTTAATTTCTCCTCCTAATGTTAGCCAAACTAACATTCGTTCTCAACCTTATATGGGATCCATCTTTGTGCATTGTGGTGGAGCAATTGATATCAAATCGCACATTACAATTATTAGATGAAAAATATTTGGTTCCTGACCATGAACCAATTATGAAGAAAATTCATTTAGTGGCATGTCGTGTACAAGTGTTGCTTTATGGATATACCATATCTCATACCTGATTTAGGTAGCATTGTTCTCACATGCATGATTTAGCAATTGGAGGCTTTCAATATATGAATCTGTTAAACCTGCTTGCCAACATTATCAAGATAACTTGTCTTGATTGCATAATCTGGAAATATGCTCATAATAAAATATACGCACATGTGACCTTCTCATAGATGCATCAATCATATAACAATTATATGGTCCACATGGCAGGTGAACGTACCCATATTCACCTTTTATACATTCCAGAAGTGCGGGGATCCTGATCCCAAATTTAGGTTGTCTAATAATATATTTATCTCGAGAACAAGCAGCACAAAGAGAATTCTTGAAGAATCCTGATTCTTCACTATATACCCTTGTGAATTCTCATTTATATATTTTATGCATCATATTTGAACCGGGAGGTAAACTTCTGGTTTACTATAGCATGAGCTTTGTAACAACAAACTAAAAGTTTATTATGGTATGCGCATATGATTCTAACGTACTTATATTTTGTGTAGTACAAACTCGAGGAAGAGGCGGGGAGTTTTTCAAGCACATATATCTCACCCGACATACTTGTAGTAATATAAAGATATTCATATCTTATACATCAATTTTAGTCTCTTAGCCATTTTGGAAAATATATTTGAAACTTTACAAATTTCTTTTGAGACGTACTATAAAATATTTTATCAATCTCATTCCTCCAGGTAGTAATAATTTAGCTCTTCCGAAGCACTCAATTAGTTTTGTACTACCATGTATTTCATAGCACCATCCATATGGTAAATATCTCGTTCAAGGAGAAAATCATATAATTTTTCTTATGGTCAAATTATTATAGGCAAGATCAATTTCTTGCTTCACTTGCTCTTATGTAATTCATAATAATACATAGTTTTGACGTACGTTATATACGAGAGCAATGACCATTCATACCATAATAAAGGACATATTTATTTTTCTCGAACCTCTTCAGGAGGTGAGATTTGATATTTTATCACATATTGCTATATTCACTTCTGGGAATGGGTCTATAATAAAATTGACAGTAAATTTTCTCATTCACTTCAGGAATAGATCAAAACATTTTGGACGTGCCTCATATTCATATAACACATTGGTGGCATTATTATATTTACCGTTTGAAAGGTTGCTTTTGAGAACCCTTATTGTTTTGTTATTTATTTCACAATGATGACTATTATTTTGTCATTTGCCACGTCCACGGCCGTGGTAATTATTTTATTATATTTCAGACATAAAATTACTTGTCTTCTTTCGGACATGAAATATAGCGTCTTCTTTCAGACATAAAGATATTTTGCCTTCTTTCAAGCATTAAGATATTTTGCCTTCTTTCAGACATTATTATGTGCTACTACATTCTCGTTCATGAATGGAGCATGTGTTGCTCCCACATTCACATTATGGAATGGAGCCTGTTCTGCTCCCACATTCAACTTAAAGTATGGAGCATATATTTCTCCCACACTCACCTCTATGGATGGAGCATATTTGTGAACATATAACTCATTATTTGCCTTCTGTCATCATTATGTGATCAATATGGTGCATTGGGACATAATATCCTTTTATCATAAAAGCGTGTTGGGACATGAACCCACACATCTTATCATCATAGTGCACCAACACTTGAATCTGATGTCTTATCCTCGACAAATAGCATAATTAGCCAAAGTGTCATAATCATGAAACCAATTTCACAATATTTTAATAGTAACTGTAGTGAGCTTTCGAAAAATGATATATTTTTTTAATATGCTGATCATAAGCAAAAAATGAACGTAGTCGTAAGAAAGCTAATTAGATATTGCTCACATGAACTTAAATAGAAGTCAAAGAAGCTTGACTTACCTTAATTAAAAGGATGCCACGAAAGTTTGTTGTTTTTCTAATCTGCAACTTAGCAAACAATTTTTTCTTCCTGCACTCAGTATATTAAACTTCGTAATAGGATCTAGCTAAATTAGCTAGATTAATAGAAATCATAAAATCAGCAATTTTATTGGGTATACATGAACAAATTTAAAAACATTCTCCACGGGTTTACTGTCCATTGGTATGCTTGTACCCTAGTATCAATTTAAATCAAGAGATGCAAGCAACTTATTTTCTAACAACAGTTGTATAAAACAAACACTCCTTGGTTTTAGTTTACGAATCCAACAATTGTATTTAGTAAGGAAACAAGATGAAATATGGACCATAAATATTTTATCACCAAAAGTACCAAATTTTCAAGGCCATCTGAAAATATACTGACGGGGCGTGTATATTTTAGTTTAGTAATTAAATATTCAGTCAACTATTTCAAGATTTAGGCTATAGAAATAGGAATCATTGTTAGTAAAACAAAATGCAACTGAATAAGGTAACACACCTGTTCAACTACTTACAAACGTATTGTACTTATCAAGATAGAAGTATTTGTTAATCTCCATATTATATTACTACATTCTAACTTATACATGTCATACATACTAAACACAACCTTCATTTTTGTTTTGCAATAAAGGGATAGCCATGATCAAAAAAATTGTAATTAAAATGGATAAAATATATTAACCTTGTTGCCTCACTTTTCAGATGTAACTGAGTCATATACCTGCAATATTTTTTCATCTTTTGTAACAGAAGCTTTAGAAAAAGGACTTACCTTGCATATAATTTTCCATACAAAAGAAAGATTAGAAAGTGTTCATCCGCTTCATGGCCTGGTTCGTTCAATTAAATGGTGCATCAAATCCTAACTCATAAGCAATAGCAAACCACAAATATCGGCAATTGGAGTTGAATTAGAAAATCAAACTCTATCTTGGAGAATATTAGAGACTCGTCCTGATAATGTGTGGTAAAATAAAAGGTATACTACAAGATATGAACAACAAATTTAGAAAGGGAGAGAAGAAGCTTTTCTTATTTCTTCCCATTGTACAAGTGTGTTCAAGTGTATCTTCCATGGCCCCGGCCGCCCGTAGATCTAAAAGGATCCAGCCATAGGCCTGACCGGATATCGTTTGTCCACAAACAAAACAAAAACAAAGTCGGTTTTTAGTAGTAGTTCAATTCGGGTACACGCCAAAGCATTCCATACCATCGGATTGAAAGAGCCATCAATGACTAGAATCTCCTTTTAGATTCGAAATTCTTCGTTTTTTTCTCCCAATCTAGCCGTAAACGATGGATACTAGGCGCTGTGCGTATCGACCCGTGCAGTGCTGTAGCTAACGCGTTAAGTATTCTTCATGATAGATTCCATTTTCCTCCTAAAAAAAACTTGTTTTCTGTCAGTCAGGGGGGATGAAAGACAAATAAAGGGATCAGGGGGCTTTATGATCGGAGAAAGAGAGGGGGCCCCACTAAGGTGAATGTTATTGAACCCAAACGTTAAAAGTATGCTCTATTTATAGGACACTAAATACATGAGAGGTTACAAATCAACCCAAAGGTTACAAGAGATAGTGGTCCTTAATGGGAGATTAATTGGTACTAATGAGGAGTTAAGTGATAGAACTAAATGGATAATTAAGTCTCCAATGGTTCATGGAATGTGATGAATATGGAAGATAAATGGACATCCACTTTTCTATATATTTTATAACACAGAAAGTATTTAGAGATTGTAAATGAAATAATTGAAATAGTATCTCCAAGCTTTAAGGAATAATTGATTTGGGCAGGGTGTGTAATTATTTAGGTCCAAAATGGATATGAAGTTTAAAATGGATAAACAAAGGTCATTAATTTCAAAAAAATTCACTGCATGCCCTCCATAAGGAGTGGTTTTACAAAATTACCCGCGCTAAGGAATGTTTTAGCAAAATGCTCTTATTTAGTCCGGAAGCCAAGACTTCAAGGAGAAAATTTTGTATGTCTTGGCAGTTGGCTATACTTCAAGGGCAAGTGTTGTTTTGCCAATACTTCTAGTTATATGGCAAGAATGCAGGAAAAACTGGAATTGCCAAGACTTACGACGAAGTGCAGCAAGTATTGCCTATTGCCAATACTTGCCGTTCAAGTGTTGGCAAATCGAGCAGGGGTCAATGGCAAGTCTTGGCAATTGCCAAGATTTACGGCCAAGTGCGGGTAGTATTGCCTATTGCCAATACTTGAAGGGATAAGTGTTGAAAAGCGAAAAAATATATCGACAAGTCTTGGCCCCGAATTTTTTTCATTAAATTTTAACGGGGGCATTTTTGCAAACCATCTGTTAGCGCGGGCAAAAAGGTAAACCATTGCTTCGCTGTGTCATATTTTTGCAAAGGGTTCAGTAGTTATGTAGTGTAAATTTATCATTTAACATTCTACGGGCTTTGCATTTCTTTGAGAGTGAAAATTTCACCCAGCAGCCACTTTTAACACTGGTATTTTGTTTGAGGCCGCTATTTTCTTTGGTCTTACACTAGAGGCTATTTTTAGGCCTTTACTAAATAAATATTGACTTAAGTTCTGATAATTGACTGAAGTTCAGTCCATACGCCCCTGGACTGAAGTTCCATCTTTAAGGACTGAACTTCAGTTCATATGGCCATGGACTGAACTTCCATGGTATGGCCATGGACTGAAGTTCAATCCCTAAAGATGGAACTTCAGTCCATAGCCATACCATGGACTGAAGTTCCATCTTAAGGACTGGACTAAGGCTGTCTAATAGCCCGGTTTGCACCGGGCCGGACCGGTTTCAACTATAAAAAAAAAAAAAGGCTCGTTTCCGATTCGGCACCACCAAAATGGGCCGGATGAACCGGACCAAAGTGGACCGGAACCGGTCCGGACCGGAATCTGGTGGACTTTGTGCAAAAATAGCCGTTGGGCAACGGCTATTTCACGCACAGCCATTGGCCCAACGGCCAAAAATGGCTATTTTTTGCCCCCCACCCCCTAGGCGCCCCCATACCCCCCCCCAACCTATTTTTTCTATAAATACCATCATATTTCATCAATTTATTCACAATTTCTCTAATATTCTCTCTAAATCTCTATCAATCTCTCTTATTTCTACAAAGGTTATTTGCTAAATTGCATTACAAAAAAATATTTTGAGTAAAGTGGAAATATTGTTCGGTGCGGTTCCGGTCAAGTTTCAACTTTCTCTTCCTAAGTTCTACATTCTAAGTTCACGATATCAAGTAAAATCGTTCTTACTTTTTATTATCTATTTTATTTTTGTGCAATATTATTGTTTGTAGCATATTTTAGTAATTTGTTTGAAGCATATTTTAGTAATTATAAAAATGTCTGGAATTTGGAGATCAATTACGGGTAGTGGTCGTAGATCACGTGCTTCTAACCGAGGGGGGGAAGATAGACGTAGTCGTGCTTTAGGTAAAAGACCAGTTGGTACGTCTAGGGCTCCTTCTCTTCTAGATGATTTTACTTAGGAAGATGACTCGCAATTTTTGCATGATATAAATTTTGATCAACCACTAGATAATGATATGTTAGAGACACAATATGAAGATAATACCGAAGGGGCTAATTTAGATGATGAAACACCCACTAGTCAATTTCAAGGTGAACCTGAAGAAACTGAATTACCACCTATGCCTCCTAGTAGAGGACGATATGCACGACCCGAAAGATCGGATGTGTGGAAATTTATGACTAAAAATGTTGCGGATCAGAAAGCTAAATGTAATATTTGTGCAAAAGTTTGGGATTTTAAAACCGGCAGCCATAATAGTGGGACGGGAAAGTTGAGAACACACTCAGAAAACCATCATAAGGATGAATGGGAAAGGAGGCCGGGTGGCCCTCGTGCAGGGAATAGAATGGCTCCATCGCAAGGTAGTGGAGTCCAACAGGAAATTAACCCAGTGACGGGGGGCTTATGCATTATGATAAAAAGAAAGATAGGGAACAAATGGCAAAAATGATTGCGGTAGAGTGCTTACCTTTTACATTTGCTTCTTGTCAAGGTTTTATTCGTTATATTCAAACCGTATATAATCCATCTTTTCAAGGTTTTCCAAAAACTACGGTTAGAAGTGATATTATAAAACTTAAAAATGAATATAGACAATATTTACGATATATATTTTATCACTTTGATTGTAGAGTTTGCCTTACTACTGATTTGGGTCGTGGTGTTCATGGGTATGACTATTTAACAGTTACTTGTCATTGGATAGATCTTAACTGGGTAATGCAAAAAAGAATTTTAGCATATTCTGCTGTCGATGAACCACACACGGGAGCATTTATTAAGGGAGAAGTTTCGGATATTTTTAAAGCGTATTTTCTTAGTGATAAAATTTTAAGTATAGCTCTTGATAATGCTGCAAACAATGATTATGCTATTACTAAGTTAATACCCGCATTGCATCCCCCTTTTGAAGAATTGTTTCATGTTAGATGTGCATGTCATATATATAATTTAGTTGTAAAAGATGGCCTTAAGTTATTTGATCCTACTATTATGAAGGTTAGACTCGCAATTAATTATATTTTTAAATCTAAAAAACCGGATAGATGGAGGGACTTTCAAGTAGAGTGTGTGAAAGAAGGTATAGGTCCTAGAAGAGTTCCCAAGGAAGTTTCAACTAGGTGGAACACTGTATATGACTCTTTGACTGTTGCTTACAATTTACGAGTGCCGATTACTAATTATTTTAATCGCAAAGTAGCTGAAGTGTATCATCTAGAAGAATCTGATTGGCAAAATGTTGAGCGTCTTCTTCTTTTTTTAGCAAAGTTTTTTTATGCTACTAAAGAATTTCCGGTCAATATTATCCTACAATCACTACCATGTTGTATTTTATAGCTGGAATAGCAGAATTACTTAACGATTATAGAGTAGTGCCTGGTTATGAACTTGCGGTAGAAGCAATGATTGAAAAATTTTAAAAATATTTTTTTCCGATTCCACCACTTTATTACATTGCATCTGTATTACATCCATGTTTTAAACGTTTTAATATGGAAATGCTCATTAGAGAAATTTATCGGACTTTGAGAATTACTAATGAAGAAGCACCAAGTGTAGAAACAGTTTGTGCGCAGGTAATTGTAGATTGCCAACGGATTTATGAAAGGTATAGGAGTGCAGCTGATAATGTTGTTCCAAGTGTTCCAAGTGGAGCTGGATCAAGTTCAACGCAGGCTCCCAAAAGACCTGCAACCGGACTGGGAAGTTTTTCCAGCCTTAATCAAAGGCTTTCTAGCAGGCATTCGAGTAGCAGCGGAGGGTTCAACGAGCTTGATGTTTATTTACTTCATGCTTGCAAGGAAGTTGATTATTTTGGAAGCGAGCAACTACTGCCATTTTGGAAGGATCAACAAGCACAGTTTCCAATTTTAGCAAAAATGGCGCGGGATATTCTAATTATTCAAGCATCATCTGTCGCTTCAGAAAGCGCGTTTAGCCAAGGAAGATTACAAATTGGAGATCATAGACATTCATTGAAGGAAGAAGCAATGGAGACGTCCGTATTATTCAGAGATTGGATTAGATCGGAGCGAAGAAATTTTGGATTTGCAGAAGATCAACTAGCCGATGCAGAAGCATCATCAGAAATTTTATCAGGCGATGGAAGTTTGGACAATGAAACTGATTATGAAGAAGATGACTCTTTGCCACCGGTTCCTCCAGAGGTGCCAGACGAAATTATTCAGAAAATGAGAAGTTTTTTTATTAATATGTAGTTTTTGCAATTTAATATCTATGTACTTTGCAAAAAAAAAAAAAAAAATCAACCATTATTCAATAAAATGTGTTACGCCTTGCTAGTAAGTAAATCCTTTGTTATATTCTCAATTATCCTTTGCTATTAAGTTACCTCTTTGCAATTCAATACTAAATACTAAATACTAAAATACTAAAATACTAAATACTAAAATACTAAAAACTAAAAACTAAAAACTAAATACTAAATACTAAAAACTATAATACTAAAATACTAAATACTATTATACTACTAACTTAGTATTAAGTTTGAAAAAATAACAATTTACTTACATTATACTAGATTACTAAGTTTGAAAAAATACTCAATTATACTTTTATAATACTAAAATACTACATTACATAATAGTTAATATTTTAATACTAGATTACTAGTATTTATATATAAGTTATTACATAAAACTAAAATTTAAACAAAACAAATAACCAAAAAATAAAAAAATTAAAGAAAACGACACAACCGGGCCGGACCGGAACCGGACCGGACCGGCCCACTGCAAACATTGTCCAAATCTGCTCTATTTTGAAAAATAGCCGTTGGCAACGGCCATAAACGGCTATTTTTCCCACCCCCACACCCATAAACGCCCCTACGGCCCTCCCCTACCTATTTTTCCTATAAATACTCCCATATTTCATCAAATTAATCACAATTCAATATTTTCTATTCATTTCTCCTAAAAAATTTCTAACAAAAGGCTATTTTATTAAGGCTTCTATCAACATGGCTGCAAATGCAAATAATGCTAATCAAGTTCAAGGTGCTAATGTAGCAGGTTCGTCTGGTGGTCCAAGAAGAACTAAACGATCCGAAGTTTGGGAATTTATCACAAAAAATAATGATACCGGCAAAGCTCAATGTACTCTTTGTCAGAGATTTTGGAATTGGGAAGAAGGATCAAATACTAATGGAGGGACAATGAAGTTTAAGAAACACTTGGAATACCATCATGCCTACGAATGGGCAACTCGTGATGGTGGCAAATATCTGCAACCACGTGATAATTGAGTGTTGAGTGAGTCGCTGCGCTGAAGTTGAAAATTTCCTGATTTTTCTAATTCTAGTCTATTTTCATGTTTTTATTTTCTAATTATGCATTTCCATTTACCAACATAATGTATTGTGTGTATTGTTGAATAATATGTGTGTTTTGTGTAGTTTATTTAGATTTTAGTCTACCAATATTTTTTTCCATCTATTTTAAACAATAAAAAATATAATTTAAAACAAAAATTAAAAAAATTAACGAACCGAACCGAACCGGACCAGGACCGGCACAATATCCGTTTGCCGGTTCGGGTTCCGATCCGGCATTGGTGCAACTGCACCGGTGCACCGGACCGGGACCGGACCGGTGACGTATTTTTTTTTTTTTACACAGCACCGGACCGGACCGGACCGGACCGGCACAGACGCACCGGGACCGGGCCGGACCGGGCCGGTGGACACTCTTAGACTGGACTGAACTTCAGTCCATATGGCCCTGGATTGACGTTCAATCTTTAAGGACTGAACTTCAATCCAGCCTCTGAACTGAAGTTCTATCTCTTTAAGCAAAAATGGCCACAAACTAAATATTTTGGTATTAGTGGCCTGTGTCCAAAGACTAGTGGCAAAAGTGGCCTTTCGTGCACTTTCCCCTCTTTCAGATCAGAAGTTTTTCGTAAAAATTTTGCTACACGAGCTATTTGCACCTGGCCATTTAAGTTTTAACCTTTTATAAAATTATGCGCATGCATAGCCAATCACTTTCAAAATATGAGAGCGGAAGTTATATATTCAATTTTAAATTATAGTGTGAATTTCATTCAACTTAGATATTTTAGTCCGAAGATGCGTCAAATTCAAACAAACAATGTGAAATTGATCTCAACTTGGTTTGAAGTTGAGTAAAAAATAAGAATAATTGAAAACCATCTAATTTCAATTTCAGACCATAAAGGGCTGAGCTTAGCCTAACTTGGACTGAACATCAATCACAATAGTATGACGATAAGCAAATTTGATGAGAACTGACCATTTCTTGCAAATTTACACTCCCAATTGACTCAAATTTTAATGAGGGGTGAAAAAATAGGCTATGGGTTCTCTTATCCCGAATTATTGTTAGTGGTCTTTGACGATAATAAGACGATAAGCTCATAAAGACTGAAGTTCCAAAAAATAATCTCTCTTGTAAAATTAATAAAAAAGGACCTCAAACGTAAAATCACTAGTAAAAGTGGCTATTCGTGCACTTTGCCCCAAATTTTCGATGCTGGGTGATTTACAAAAATAGGACATCTTTTGCGCTTTGTCAAGGATTTGGCCTTCCATAAGGAAAGTACTACACATCTAGCCCCTATGAGTAAGTTCCCTGCGATCGCCAGATCCTTCTATTGGGAAAGAACTAGCGATCGCCGGGAGTTACCATGTTGCGGTTAACAACATCTTTTCCTGTCGAGGGCCATTTTTGTAAGTCTTCTCTTATAGAGGTCAAAATTGTAACAGCTACGCCAGCAACTTTTTTCTTCTATTAATTGGCATAGTATATTAATGGCCGAAATAATGACATAGTATACATTTTTTTTCTCTCCTCTCTCTTTTTGATCCTTTTCTTGCAACTTTTTTCTATATTGGTGATTAAATTAAACTATATAATATATATTTGTCTTCTTTATTTTTTATTTTCGTCTTTTCTAAATCTATTCATTTTCCCTAAATACTTCTTTTCTTTCTTTATGTTTCTCCACTATTTATTTCTTCACACTTTTACTCATTTCCTTTTTATTTTATTTATTTTCTATATACCAAATAATAAAAGCAAGTAATGTATATTTTTTCCTTTTTATATGAAATGATAAAAGATAGTACTATACTATAAATTTTTTATTTTCATTTATTTCTTTTTATTGTTTTCTTTTCTTTCTCCTTTTCTCTTTTTATTTTTATCCATTTTTTCTAGCATATATAGTATAACTAAATGGGATATGACATAAAAAAATGGTATATCAGTGGCCAATTTTACTGTCACAATTTTTTCTAACATATTAATCGGTTTACTACAAAGTTATACTTTGAAAAATTTATTCATGTGCAATATGTCATTGAGGTATACTCTTAGCTAAATTGTATACTATTTTGATATACTATTCAATATGTTTCTTGTCTCTCATTTTTTTTAATGATCAATTTTATTATTGCATAATTAGTTGTCAATAGTTAGTATATTTAAAGAGTATATGGTATACCAAAAATATACAGTATTTAAAATAATAAAAATGAAAAAACCTATTTGTTCGGTATCAGCGTACACTCTTTGATCCAAACACGATAAGATATACTAAAAGAGTATATGGTATACCATAAAGGTATACAGTGTTTAAAACACAAAATTTGAAATATTTATTTATTCAATACATCACACAGTTCGATCTTAACACAAAAATATGTATACTAAAAAAGATACGGTAAATTAAAAAAAAGTATATTTTATTCAAAGCAAAAAAACTAAAAAAAATCCATTTGTTCGATAGCAGGTGTATACCAAAGAATACACCTATACCAAAAAAGTATATTGTATTCAAAATAATAAAATTTGAAATATTAATTTGTTCAATAGCAATCACACTTTTATTTAAACCTAAAATTGTACGTCTATGTTAAACAAATAATTATGGTTGGGGTAAGAAAGAATATAGTAATCACAACGGAAAAGTAATTAAACACAATGAAAATAGTAATGAATATACATGACGAAATAAGCAAGAAAAGGTAGAGTAATTCTTATTCCTTGAGAATAGCCAGATTCGGTGATGAATCGCATGATGTACAATACAATGTAAGGAGTGGTATTTATAATAGTGATACCCAGTCCTAAATAACGTAAAATACAAAGACAAATAAGGCTATGGACCTATAACTCAAGGCGGTGGTATATACTAAACCCTAACTAGGAGACTGTAAACCCTAGGCGGCGGGATGTATTCCCTGCATCCTATAGCCGTGCCACCTAAACTGTCATTGGCTTCAGGAGCAAGCGTGTATCCTCTGCGCTCAGTGACTTGTAAGATAAGTCTAGTCTTGCCAGCTGGACTCATATCCCCGTAATAGTAGGTTGCATATTTTTGCCCATAAAGTTAGTTTCCCCACTTGCTGAGTGCTGACGCAAGCAGTCAGGAAGTGAAAGAAGCGTAATAGTAGACGTAAAGGTGCGACGGTACTGATGCCTGCCTCCTTCCCTTTTCGTGTGCATCGTGTTAAATGCAAATTTCCTGGTACAACAACGTGTCTTCCTTCGATTAGAGGAATTTTCCGCGTATCTTTCCAATGCTGCTACATGCTCTGTTCATATCCCGTAATTATGGAACATATCACTTGAACTGCAGTAATCCTAATTACGATCCCACATGATTGAGATCATTCAGCTTCTCCTTTAAGTTATCCAAATAGACATGTATATATACGTCATAAGCGCGAGAGTTCATTCACAATCCTCTAAAGAATTCCAAGAACTTCTCCAAAGGTAATATTTTTCCAGTCTTAACAACGTACCCACCATGGCTCAAGGACCAAGTTTCCTTCCACTCTACTTTAGAGTACAAGATTATCTTACCGCATCCTTCAATTTTGAGAGAGATGGTCGTATGTTGGGCCAGACCCCTAAATAATAGGGTTAAAACAGGGACCTTTCCATAGGATTCTACCCTTTCGCGGTTACGTGGGATGACTTGATACGTATCAGGCATGAATGTAAATGGCGTGAGTTTGTTAACAGCATCGCTCCTGACGCTAAGGAAAGAATTTCTTCTCATCGGGCTGGTTACTCTATGATTCATGCATACCCTTTCACGCTTCACCTTAATGAATGTGTCCACTTGGTCGTTGAGGACATATGTCGCTACTACAATATCTGCTTGGGCCAGATCAGCCCCTCCGTCTGGCGTTTAGTGGCTATGTTGGATCACTTGGCCAACTATGCCCAAGTTGCCTTCTTCTTTTACCATCTTCTGGCTTTTTATTCTCCTCGTCTTCATAAAGCGGGCATGTTAATGTTCATAAAGCAGGGAAAGAAAAGTGCAGTCCCCAATAGTGAGGATTCAAAAGACCAGAACTGGGCGTACAGTTACATCATTGTGCGGACGGCTGACATAGTACCCTCTCTTCCCTTTCCGGAGGTCTTCAACAGAAAATGTAATCCTTCACGAACTTGCCTTTATATTTTGCCTCCAATTTCTTCGAACTGGTCTCCTTCTTCTTCTCTCTTTTTTTAGTGAACAATGTATCTGACATCTCCTTGAGCCATAATGAGTTGATGATGTGGATCACTGCCCTATTTATGAGAAACCCTCAATGGCTGGCGGGCGAGAGATCATGGTAGGTCATTACTGTCAGACCCCCTTCTTTGCCCAAACTCTTGATTTCTGCACTTAATTTGCTGCCGCCTCAGGATTTTCTCGTCGCGAGATGCCCCCGTCAAGGGAGATCAAGATTGTTGCCCCATATATTGCTCAATTTCCTGATGTGCAGGCGTCTGGAGGGAGAATACTTAAGAGGGCGAGCAGTTCTCGTCCCTCGAAAGAGGAGAAGATCTTCTAGGTCTACTAGAGTGGTAATTGCCAGTGAGACCTTCATAATTTCTGATGGCGAGGCCGAAGTCCCCCGAGTACCCGCGCCTGAAGCCGTTTAGACAACCCCAATTGTTGCTGCTGAATCTGGTTCGTCCATGCGAACACGTAGGCATTTGATTGAAGAGACCCCTATAGCTGAGGAAGAAGTTAGCGTGGAGGATGATATGGTGCTTTCAGCTATTTCTTTCGAGCCCCATTTTCTAGGTTAGACCTCTGCCTTTTATGATATGCTTTCCTTATGCGCTTTCAAATATTGATATCTCCTACTTGAACTCAGAACCCATTGCGACAACTCCAGCCCTTGAAACCTCTGATTCCTACCGGTGTCGACCTGGCAAAGAAGTGGCCATAGATGTTATGCTTGAACCCGTGGGTGGAGCCCGCGAGGTTGTGATCCCTATTGCTACGGAGGTTAATCTGATGAAGACTCCAAGGATTGTGACAGATCATACCGCCGGATTTGTTGGCCCTGCTGAACAAAAACACCTTTCTAGTTATAACAGTCATGAGCTGCTTGAGGTCGCCACTGGATGCTCTCTTAGGGTGAGCTTTCCTTCCTCGTTGTACAAATTATAACGTCGTTTCTCTTTACTGGCTGCTTGCTCTCCCCAGAGGTTGATGGTATATCATGAGATACTCCGCCGGAGTGGCCTGGAGGAAAATCTTTTTGAGAAGGTTGATGCCTTGCGCAGACAAGTTATTAGCCTGCAACCCTTTGTATAAAGGCTTGAAGAGTTGAAGGGTGAACTCCAGACCAATCGTGACGCTTATCGAGAAAAAGCCTTGAAGAGCAGGAACTTGGAGAATGCGATGGCCAGCGAAATTCGTAAGCGTAGGCAGACTGTGGAGACCATCAAGTCTTCCCTCACAGATGCCAAGGTTTCAGAGCAGCTTCATCTCAGCAATGTGAATCGTCTGGAAGGTGTCGTGGAAGACCTGCAGGGACAACTCTCTGGTATGGAGGAAACGTTAAATAATGCAGAGAAATGTGCCTCGGATGCCCAGGGTCTCTCCGCCTTCCTCCAAGATTAGAATGACAGTTTGAAGGGCAAAGTGGCGTCTCTTAAGCAAATCCGCGATAAGCTCTGTGATAATGGTCATTTGAAGGACCAACAGATGAACATTCTGAATGCTCGTCGCATAGAAGAGGTAGATCGTGCCAACATCATAGCTGATCTTGCCACTCTCCTCCGCGTTCGTGGTGACCCTAACTTGGACCTAGTTGTCGCTCCGGCAGATGCTCGGCTTGGGCCTGACCTTAAAGAAGGATCTAAAGAGGGGAGTGCAGAAGGAGATGAGACGTTTAATGGGGAACCTGCAGCTGGTGAAGCAGGACTTTCGTGGGGTGTTGCCAACGAAGGGAGTTCCCCGAGAGAGGAATGATGAAAGCTCCTCCCCCCTTTTGATGCTTATATATATATATATATATATATATATATATATATATATATATATATATATATATATATATATATATATATATATATATATATATATATATATATATATCTGTTGTGAACAATTGCCCATGCTTTTTGGGCATAGTGATATAGTTTTAGGCCCATTTTGAGGCGTTTTAACTTCAATTACTTATTTTCTTCTTTGTGACGCTTTTTAATTTCCGTCGTACACAAAAAGTAATGTTAAGCTGTATCTTTGTGGGCGTGTGCACCTTAAGATTATATGTCTTCTGGTTGTCCAAAATGTTCTAATGTTTAGAATGTTTATTAGTGAGCCTGCTTTGGAAAATTACGTCTGTTGTGCACCAATGTTTGGCGGCTAGATTGCATCTGTAAGAGATGGTTGTTTGCGTCCACAATGGGACGACTTTAGCCCATATTATAACAGGCACTTTTGCATCCGACTTCGAATGTCTCTGCTTAGTTACTCGAGTATTTAAGACTTTCTGGCACTACGCAAACAGGCGTCCTTGTCAGGATGTAGGTGCAATTGTTAAATTAACGAGTTAAACTTAGAATAATGCCTGGTGGCTGAGCTAGACGTGATCTAGCTCTAAGCGAGTAGTGTACCCTACTTTTGTCACTAAAAGTGGGTGTATTACTTCAACTTGTATTTGGCCTAGGCTATGAATATTTGGATCGTAGACGGATCTTAATTTGTAAAGAAAAACTGACTATATGAATAGTAGTTTATTAATAAAGGCGTGAAGCTTGGAATGTTGAGGGTGAAAACTTGTAACATGTCATAGAAGAATGAAAATGTTGTAATCTAAGAACTAAAGAACTAAACAAAGTAAATTCTGAAAAAGAAAAGTACTTTCACTCATCCTTACTCCTTCTCCCCCTCCCCCCTCCGGAAAAACGTTAATCAACCATACCATCTGAATCGTAGTCTTGGTTGATTGCGGTTTCAGGGTCTTCGGGGACATCAGAGGTGTTCACTCCGGACACTTCCTCGGGGACAGCTGCTCCTAAAATTGCGGCCATGTAACACTCTCTTGCTGCTTCCTGATCACCGTTAACTTCATTTACTCCCCATTGGGTAGGGTATTTTAGCTATTAGTGCCATGTAGATAGTACTGCTTTGACTTGATGGATCCATGGTCGTCCAACGATTGCGTTGTAAGGAACTCCCCTTTTGATTACCTGAATAAATTAAACATAATCTGCACCTGGCAGGT
Source organism: Petunia x hybrida (assembly GCA_037355625.1). Classification (NCBI taxonomy): domain Eukaryota; kingdom Viridiplantae; phylum Streptophyta; class Magnoliopsida; order Solanales; family Solanaceae; genus Petunia; species Petunia x hybrida. Next base: position 5,006,637 of record JBBBVM010000059.1, on the reverse strand, counting down.
GAATAGTAAGGTTAACTTTGCCGATGGATCTTTCACAAGAGTTAGTGAAGCCGGTGAGTGTGTAAACACTCGGTACAATTCTATCCTCGAGCCCATCGCCTGTAGTGTATCTCATTTGATGAGGTTTATGGTGCTACTGGCGTCGACCAAGATGCATTTCACGTCCGTATCTTCCATCCTGAGTATTATAACCAAGGCATCATGGTGCGGAGCATTACAAATGATGCTATCCTTATCGCTGAACATAATCGTCTCATCTCCGGCGCGATCCTTACGGGATGCTACCACACTGTCGTTCGACTTTTTGAGTAATGTTAGACCTCAAATTATGATGTTGATGGAATTCTTAGGGTCAGGTAGATCTGGAGGGTAGATCTGGCGGTCAATCTTGTCTCTCGCTTTTGGTGAAAGTTTGTTTTCCCCTGTCGGTGAGCAGGTCCTTTAGATTACCCTTATTCAACAAACCCATGACTTTCAAGATTAATGCTCTGCACCCGGCAGTATCGGGTTCGTGGTCCCTGTGAAAATTGCAATAAATATTCTTATTTCTTCTGCCTGCTTCGGCCCACAAATTGCTTGGCCAACGTATTTGGGCATCCTTCATATGATCCCTTACGAACTCTATAGCATTGACTCACAATCCTAACTCTTCGAACCGATCAGGAACCCTCTCCACGCTGACTGACCCTTTGGTTGATTGAGCCGATGCTTTACCACTATCTTCTCGCTTTGGGAAATCATCTCTAAAATCTCTCTTGTTCCGCTTCCCTTTGTCTCCCGCTCGAGGCTCCTCTACTTATCCCATTTCTATTCTTGGCAGATGACGTCTTGGATAGCTGGTCGAACTTCTTCGGGGGTAGGTGACTCTTCGGGCTCAAGGCAAAGCTTCTCGGTGTAACTCTCTGGTGCAACGCGCTCCATATATTTACTGGGTGGCTGGTTAAACTCCACTGCAACTCCCTGGTGGCCAACGATCCCTTTGAATTCAAACTTTTGCGAAAGGCTACCACAGCGATATTGTCGGGGACTGGAGGAAGCTCCACAGTTTCCCTCTGAAATCTGTCAAGGTAGTCCTTTAGCTGCTCGTTGTCCTGTTGACGTATCTCGAAGATATCTTCCATGCACTTCTCCTGCTTGCGGGCACCATAATGCGCTTTCTTGAACAAGTCTTGCATCTGAGTGAATGATTCGATAGATTCCATTAGCAGCTGAGTGTACCAAGCGAGGGCCCCCTTAGTCAGGGTCGAGCCAAACCTCTTCACTAGAGCTGACCGGATTTCTTCCTTAGTGATCTCATTACTCTTCACAGCGGTGTAGTACGGAGGAATATGCTGGTCCGGATCAGTCGTCCTGTCATACTTCAAGTTATCCGGATAGAGAAAGTGCTTTGGTATGCGGACCGGTGCAACACATGCTTTGTAGGCATGTTTTGTAAAACTTCTGCTCATCTACCGTGGTAACTTGGGGTGGAGCACCTGGCACATCACCAATTCGGTCATGGATGGTCTTCATCTTCTTTATGAGGTCCTGAATGACAGGAGCTCATTTGAGGTCTTGGTTGTTGATTGTTGACAAGCCTCTAGGGGACACACCCATGTTGAGCCTCCGGCTAGGAATAGATGCTGGTGAATTGTTCGTGGGCGCTGGTCCTCGCGGGGATGCTGACCTCTGAGACGACCCAGCAAATATTTTTCCTAGCTTTCAAGATACCCCTTCGATCACGTTGTTCGAGTTTTGTTCTGCCTGTTTTGACACAGTTTTGAGGAGATTAACAATGAAAGTTCTACGCTCGGGATTAACTTCCAGTGATCGGTTCCTGGGAAGAATCTTTCAACTGCACGGCAGGGTCTTTAGGTTGGATGCTCGGATCGTCGAGATCCTTCACCAACTCATCTATTACGTCTGCAGTATTCTTTGGAATGCTATCGTCGTTAGACATGATTGCGCCTTTTCCTTCGTAGAATACCTATAATTGCCTGGGCCCCACAGTGGGCGCCGAAATGTTTATGCCTAAAACTATACGTCTAGGTTAAATAATTAATATGGTTGGGGTCACAAGAACTACAGTAATCACAACAAAAATTTTTATAAACACGATGAAAATAGTAATGAATAAACAAGACGAAATAAGCAAGAAAAAGTAGAGTAATTCTTATTCCTTGAGAATAACTGGATTATGTGATGAATCGCATGATGTACAATACAATGTAAGGAGGGATATTTAAAGTAGTGATACCCATTCCTAAATAAGGTAAAATACAAAGACTAATAAGGTTATGGTCCTATAACTCAAGGCGGTGGTATATACTAAATCCTAACTAGGAGACTGTAAATCCTAGGCGGCGGAATGTATACCCTGTGTCCTATGGTCATGCCGTCTAAACGGTCGTTGGCTTCAGGAGCGGGCATGTATCCTCTATACTCGGTGACTTGTAAGATAAGTCTAGTCTCGCCAGCTGGACCCGTGTCCCCGTAATAGTAGGTGGCGTATTTTTTACCACACAATTTTGATCCAAACACTAAAAGATGTATACGAAGGAGTATACGGTACACCAAAAAGGTATACGATATTCAAAACAACAAAATCCGAAATATTCATTTATTTGATAGCAGCTCATTATTCAATCTAAATACAAAAAGGTTTATACCGAAAGAATATGCAATATTCTGTTAAAGTATAAGTTATAGTAAATTTATAGTAAAGCAGTATACTATTGTGGTATACTGTTGAACTATATGTGTACTAAGTTGTATACTATAACAATATACTGTTATAGTAAACTGTAGAAGTATATCGTTGATGTATACATCTTTACGCAATATTTCTTGGATTTTCAACTGGAAAAATCGATCTCAAACACCTCGAATCGACTCCAAATGCGACCAACTTTTAGGATGAACTTTGAAAAGATACTAGAGAATGTATATTGCAACACCCATTTTGATTCAAACAATCAATGAAAAAATTATAATTTCATAATCAAGAGCTTCGAGCTCAATAATGGTGATTATATTGTATACATTTTTCTTATACCATTCATGATGATCAATAAGAACAAAAATGATAAATGGGTAGTTCGTGAAAATTAGTTAAAAGTAATTATTTAAAATTGGGTAAAACTGATTAATTTATTTGAAATATTGGGCATAAAAATTTTTTGTATTATATTTAATAAGATTCAATACATTCAGATATATTGTGACAACATACCCAGTATAATCCTACTAGTGAAGTCTACTTAGGGTAAGGTGTATGCAGACCTTATCCCTACCTTGGGAAGGTAGAGAAACTGTTTTTGATAGACCCTCGACAAAAGAAAGTATTTTTTCTTTAAAAAACAACAGGTTTGGAAAAGAAAAAATAAGATGAAAATACCAAAATACAAAAAGTACTTACATCCAAAAAAAACTAAAGAGAACCGGAGTAAATAAAACCATTATAAAAATAAATGCGAAGAATAAGATAATAGTGTATATAATGCTACTGCTAAAACTCATATGCCTATCTTCTAACCTTCTACCCTAATCCTCAACCTCCATGCTATTCTATTTGGGGTCATGTCCTTGGTGATTTAGAGGTGTGTCATGTCCTGTCTAATCACCTCTCCCCAATTCTTTCTCGGTCTTCCTCTACCTCTCCGAAGACCCCCAGACCGCCAACCCCTCACAACTCCTTATTGGAGCATCTTTGCTCCTCCTTTCACATGACCAAATCATCTTAGTCACGCCTCTCGCATCTTGTCCGCCATAGAGGCGACTCCCACCTTATCTAGTATGGCTCTCTTCCTAATCTTATTGTTGCTCCCAACGCACACGCAAGTATACGTGGTCGACAAGTAATAAAGTGATAAGTAGAGTATCGTTCCCACGACGACTATTCAGACTGAATTCTAGCAAACAATTTCCTAAGAACTATTCAGGGATCTTTTTCCAATGGTGATGATTTAGTTAACTAAGAACAATAATTAAGAGGGTAAAAGTGAATTCAAACAATGGAGCAAAAATTGGTTGTTATTAGTAATAGAGAAACGGTCCAGGGTCAGAGTTACGAACAATCCAGTTGAGTTTTCCAGTTGATTCTACTTCTTGATTTCCTAGATTGCTAACTGCAGGTTAAATATACCCGTGAAAACCTTTCGATTCTTCACGGTCTATGCAGGCTACTCCAATCCCTATATGTCTATGGGTTGAATCACGTGCACGCATTAACAAATTCTGTGATTAGTTAAACTAGGCGAGCAAGTATATATCTATCCTCCTCACGAATTGGTTCCCCGATGCCTGGGTTCACAATCAAGCCCTATTCTTTCTTATTACGTAATTAAATTCCCTTTTTCGAGTTCAATCTAAAAACCATAGATAGTGTTCAATTATCAGGCCTCAATAATCAAACGATTATGCTCAAGAAAGAATAAACAATCCGTAATGGTAAATCAATATATAGAAATCAACTTTCAAACATCAACCTTCATGTATTTACTCTAACCATAGAACGAACAAACTATAGAATTAAAGAGAAGAATAAGAGAAAGAAAGAAAGAACTTGGTTAGAAGACATCTAGGGCTCCTCCCCTCTCCTCCAAAACTTGCTCCAAAGTCTCAACTCCTATGAAAAACGAAGTAAAAGAGTATTTATAGAGTTTACAAAGGCCTAGTAATAAGTTAGACCCAAGCCTAGACGAAATAAGAAGTAAAAACGCGCACAAGGGGCGTTATAACGGGCGGCCCGCGCCTCGTAAAGCTCCCAAACAAGCAGATCCCGTCGAATTCCGGGCGCTTTTGGGACGCCCCACGTGAGGTATAGCGCTGGGGCACTGGGCACTATAACTGGCGCCCCACGTGCCCCACAGCGCCAAGCCACACTGCTCCTTTCCTTGCTCCGAAATCTCGCTCGTGTCTTGCCCTCGTGTGCTCAATCCAATCCTCAATCAACTTCCAATCATTCCTTGCTCAATCAAGCTCCTAAAAGCTCCAAATTCATTACATAACAACCTACACACGCACGACATAAAATTAGTGTAAAACCACATTCACAAACTATCAAACGAGTGCAAAACAAGCTCAAACGTGCGGAAATAGTAAGGAAACCTTGGCATAAAATGCCAAACATCACTTATTCATCCTAATATGTCCTCACATCCATCTAAGCATCCTCATTTCAGCTACCTTCATCTTCTGAATATGTATGTGTTTGACTGGCCAACACTCTGTCCCATACAACATAGTTGATCTAATGACCACATTATGTCACTTTTTTTAAAGCTTTGATAAATCATTCTTATCGCACAGGACACCAGATGCAAGCCTCCATTTCATCCATCATGCTCCAATACGATGTGTAATATCTTCGTCTGCCTCTCAATTTCCTTTGATTAGAGACCCAAGATACCTGAAGCTTCCTCTATTGGGGATGACTTGTGCTTCAATCCTCACTTCCCCATCTATCTCATGCGATGCTTCACAGTACTTGCATTCCATGTACTATGTCTTAGTCCTTCACAACATAAAATATTTAGACTCTTGAGTCGGCCTCCAAACCTCTAGCCTATCGTTAACCCCATCGTGAGTCTCATCTTTTAGCCCTATATCACCTGCAAATAGCATACATCATGGTAAATCCTCTTGAATATATCGGGTAAATTCGTTTATAACCAAGGCAAATGAAAATGTGCTAAGAGTTGATCACTGGTGCAACCCCATTTCTATGGGAAAGTGACTCGAGTCCCTTCCTATTTTCCTTACTCGAGTCTCGGCTCAACCGTACATATCTTTGAACGCTCTAATGTATGCCATAGGTACCCATCTGGACTCCAGGCATCTCCATAAAACCTTTCTTGAGACTTTGTCGTATGTCTTTGTAAGACCAATGAACACCATATGCAAGTCTCATTTCCTATCCATATACTGCTCCAACAATGTTCTTAAAAGGTGGATGGCTTCCGTAGTCGACAGGCCCGGCATAAATCCAAATTGATTCTATAAAATAGACACAACCTCCCTTATCCTCATCTCTCCTACCCTTTCCCACACTTTTATGGTGTGGCTCAGCAAATTGATACCCTATAACTGTTGCAATTTTGAATATCACCATTGTTCTTGTACAACAGAATTCTTGTACTCCACCTCCAATCTTCAAGAATATAAGCCGTCCTAAGGATGACATTGAACAACCTGGTTAGCCATTCCAAACCTATCTTGCAGGCACTCTTCCTAAATTCAACAGGAATCTCGTCGGGCCTGGTCAATTTTTACCCTCTAACTTCCTTCACTTTTATACGTCTACAATACCCAAAATCACTGCGACTCTCAGAGTGCTCCAAGTAACCTAGCACAATACCTCTATCCCCTTGTGCATTTAATAGGTTACGAAAATATGTCTGCCATCTATGTCTAATATTTGCCTCTTCCACCAGAACATTTCAATCCTCATCTTTGATGCACCTTTTAGGTTTCGATCCCTCTGCTCTCTCCTCTTGGCGAGCCTATACAACTTCTTATCCCCACCATTACTCACTATTTCTTTATATAGGCATTCAAAAATCTGTCGTTTTAGCCGCCATAACTACTAGCCTTACCACTTTCTTCAGTGTCTTATAACTCTCTATGTTCATCTGCTTTGCCTCCTCGTCTTTGCTCTTCGCTAACTTCTTGTATGCAACCTTCTTAGCTTCCACTTTTCCTTGGAGCTCTCCATTCCACCACAAATCCCCCCTATGCATGTTAAAGTTACTCTTCAGGACCCATAACATGTGTCTCGCTGCTTCTCAAATACAGTTAGATGTCTTGGTCCACATACTATCTGCGTCCTCACTAGTCGTACAAGCTCCCATATCTCTCAACCTCTCCCCCAACACCTGAATTTGATTTCAGGTTGCCTCCCAACTTAATCCTCCGCCGGGGCACGCGAAGCCCTTTTCTTCCTCTTGCTCATGATCTCAAGATCCATTGCCAAGAGCTTATATTGAATCGTAAGATTCTCGCTTGAGATAACCTTACAAGCCTTACATAAACCTCTATTACTTTTCCTCAGAAGCATGTAATCAATTTGCATTTTTGTCAATGTACTATAGAAGGTGACAAAGTGTTCCTTCTTCTTTATATGTTAAGTTTATATATTCCTAATTCGGGTGAAATCCATAGATTGTGTAAAGGATCCTTGTTTTTAGGAGTAGAGGTGTTGTGGTTTACACCTAGCGTGGAAAATTTTGCAGCTAGGTTAAGGACTGTGTTCCCATTGCATATCATTGGGTTTTGGGTAAAGAGGAAAGCATTCCTATATGTCCAAAGCGTCAAAGCAATGAAGGAAATAGTTATGTAGGGAGAGATAGGGATGGTGTGGTGAGTGATCGTGTTGTTATTTAAAATTGCTCCTTTAATCCAAGATATAAAATCTACCATAGGTTTCTTAATAGATGGGAAGTGGTTCCAGATTATGTCAATCTTTGGGCAATGAATGAATAGATGATCTATTGTTTCAATTTGGGTTGGGTAGGCTTTATAAAGGTTAGATTGGATGACATGTATACCATACAAGTGATCCGCAGTTATGGTTTTTTTAATACTAATATCCAGAGAAAGGGTCTGATTTTTTGTAGTGTTCCAATTTTTCATATCCAATTGTGTTGGAAGATTGGACCCTCTAGTGGGTCAGTGTTGTCAATTATGTTTTGGGGTATTGAATTCGTTGAAAAGGTACCCGAGCTAGTTAGATTCCTATGGAATGTTACATTCTCATTCTGATTATTTGAAAAATAGGTGTTCCACAACCTCTCTTTTTTTCTTCTCTTCATCCCCTTCCTTTATTCTGCTGATAATCACTCTTGTGCCACCTCAATTCTTCCATAACTACCAGAATCTTTTCTCCAAAAAATAGAAGCAACTATAATACCATCACTCCAAACGGCACTTGTCGTCTAGGCGTTCCCTGTTTCTCTAATCTACCCTACGCCTAGGATGTTGTCTGGGCCAAGAGCCAGACCATCCCAAAAGTCAACACAAACTAGTAGCTACAGTATACCAAAAGTACCGGGTCATCAATAAAAATCTATTCATAATGAAATGTTGATTAATAATTTAGATTTTATCTAGTACCCACAAACTAAAAAAAAATATAAGCATAAATTAAAGAGCCAAATAAATGAAGTGATTAAAGTTGAAGAGAAAACATAGTTCGTTCATAATTTGGAAGTGGGTACTTGAAGCGAAATATATTGTGCTTCTGCTGGTGATTGAAATTGAACTTGCTATTATTTTGCATCTTGAAAATCATGTGATTGAAAGCTACTATTTAGAGGATTTGCAATTAAAAAAATTGAGAACTCATTAGATTTTAAAACTTTGGTAAAAAAATTGTAGAAGATTTGTGTTTGAAAGCGTTTGAGAGTTGCAAGTTGATATTAAACCACCAGCACCTTGGGTAAAATGCTTATTAAAATTGATCTTAAAAAAGCTTTCGGTCGCTTAGAATGGTCATTTATCCATTACTCCCTTAAATTCCTAAATTTCCTCGCTAAGATTATTAAATTAATCATGGCTTGCATTACCTCATCCTCTGTTGCTATTATGATTAATGGTCGACCAAAAGAATTTTTCCTCCCTTCTAGAGGAATTAGACAGGGTGATCCATTATCGCCGTATATTTTTATTATCTGCATGAAAATGCTCTCTAGGAATATATCTCAGGCAATACAAGCCAAGATTTGGAATCCAATTAAGAATTCTAGGTCTGGGCCTGCACTTTCGCTCCTTTTATTTGCAGATGATTTAATTCTTTTTGCCAAAGCAAATATTGCCAATGCGGGTACCATTTTAGAAATAATTGCCTAAAGCTAGAACTTAGTGGAATATTGCAACTGGTGAGTCGATCAACCTTTGGTTCGATAACTGGATCTCTAGAACAACTAATCTTCTAACCCTTATCCAAGGTCCTTTGAATAGGTTGGAGGATTAAAAACCTTTATCTGATATTTTTCAAAATAATTCCTTTTTCTTTTTACTAACATCTCCTTTGTCTTACCTCAAGACATTGCCCAACAGATCCATAACACCTTTGTGGGAGATAGCAACTATAATGCTGATAAACCATTTTGGAAACCGTGTGCTGGTGGTATTTTTACTACCGAATCAGTATAGCACTATATCTTGCCCTTAAAGAAAATATCACTGATATTCCTACCTATCAAAATGGCAGTTGAGTGTGGTCTGTCCGAACTCTAAACAAGATTAAATATTTCCTATGGCTTCTCTATGCTAACAAACCCCCCTACTAGAGAGATTCTCTTTGTCCGACATATTATACCTACTAGCAACTGCCCTCGTTGTTCTGCTCCTGTTGAGACTCTTCAGCACCTTTTTATTGAGTGTGCTCATGTTGCTCATATCTAGAACACCCTAAACATCCATCTTGATGTTCAAAATTTTGGCCTAGCTGTTAAAGTAGCTTGCTCAAAATCCAACGTTGATACCACCATGGTAATGGGTATATCTTTTCCCACTAACATTCTCATCCCCTTCCTTCTCTGGAATATTTGGATTAATAGAAAGGATAATGTTTTTAACAGTACTACAAGTTCTGTCCAATTCAATCATATCATAAGGAAAGCTTCTGAGTTCCTTTTCCTCACGAATGTCGTATCCTCCTCTCCTTGGTCCATCATCATCTCAGTCAGGTGGCAAATGCCTCCTGGAGATGTGATTAAGCTTAATGTAGATGGGGTTTATGATAATATCACTGGAAAAGATGGAATATGAGGAGTTTTTAGAAATCACACAGGTAATTAGATACTTGGGTTTGCTAAACATATTACCTCTATATTTATTATTCAAGCAGCTGAACATCATATCATTGTAGATTGAATTTGACTCCCAGGTAGTATGCTCTATGCTCAATGGAGTAAATGATAAATACTCACATATTCTTTGTTGCACTTGGTGCACCTATGTAAGACACTAGAGGGGAGTGAATAGTGTCCTTACCCGATTTTTAAATTCCTAAAACTTGCCTTTAACTTTTATCTCCTAACTTACAAAGAACCAGGTTCCTTACAAGTTTCACCTATCTCTGAAACTTAAACTTAATGCGGAAACATAAATAACACAGAGATTTTTACGTGGAAAAATCCATTCTCAAGAGATCAAAAGCCACGACCCAAACTCTTGGGATTTCAACTCTTCAACTAAAGAAAAACCAGAGCAAGTTTTAGACTACAACGTAATGCAATAAAGGAACTAGACCTCTCTAGTACCTAGAACCTTCCAAGCCGCACGTTAGCTTGTAAGGTTGACTCTACTTCACCAAAGAGTAACCTCTACTATATGCTTCTTAACAAGCTGATAGATTACAACTCGATAGCCTATAACAAAAATTCAAACAACAGACTTAATTATGAAACTGCTCCTTCGTAAAGTTCTGCTGCTCAGCCTTTGTTCTTGCATACAATGCCTCTCACGATCTGTTTGTTCTTGATTTGCTCTGTTGAGATGTCTTGAGTGCGTAAATCAATTCTGGCCAAATTAAGTTGTATATATATAAGAGTGACTTAGCCGGATCCAACTAAGTTTAGTTTTCTACTTTGAAAATCGTTTTAAACAAGGTTTACTCATATTGCCTTATTTAAAACCTAAGTTAATTTGCCTTAGTTTCTGATCCTTTTGTGCTTAGGAACCGCGTCTATATCAGCACCGTCACAAGCTACTTCTTTTCCCGGTAGGATTGGAACTTTGACTCCAGCTGTTCTCTTTTTCCTTCTTCATCTCTGACTCGATTATCCAGTTGAACAGCTCAGTCTTCTCAACTCATTTGTGAATCTTTTCCTAGTCCACTTAGCACCAGGTTCTTTGTCATCTTCAAAACTCATTCTTCAACAAATACCCAGGTAAAATTTCAAACACTAACCAAGAATCAGGGTAATACAGTTAGGCAAAAAAATAAGTCACAAAACATACAATGAACTAAACAACATCTAACTACCCCCTTTTGGCATCATCGAAAAGTTCCACAGTTGTATGAACCTTCTCAACTTAGATTAAGTCAAGTTAATTCTAGTGCCATAGGCAGCTAGCCAACCTTTAAACGTCAGGAACTTATTTCAGACAATAAATACTAGCAAGGTAGGATATTTATATCAACATAAGAGCCAAACCCGATTAAAACATCCAAAACATCATTCAAATATTACATGTTGAACCCCAAAAAAATTACCCTTTCTTTAAGAAAAGATAGGTTTCGGGTATATTTCAACAATATGGGATTCCAAAGGGCTTTCTTTGGAGTCGCCACCTAATTTAGGAGAATTAGGAACCAATTAATTAAATAGTGCGTGCAAGCACTCCGTTTTAAGGAAAATGGTCTTTTTCAGAGATTCTAAGTAAGAGGTTCAACTATTTCCGAAAGAAGGTTTTCAATTGAAAAGCACTTTCGAAAATCCACAAAATGTGGTTAATCCTTCGGTTTTCACAAAATAGCTCTATAGATGCAAGTTTACACAATTTAGTTCAAAAATATTAAAATTAATGCTAAAATCTAAGATTGTAATAAATTACGCTTTATATATGAATTTAAATATAATAATAATAATACTAATAATAATGCTAATGATAATAATAATAATAATAATAATGTACCTTGGAAAGAGGTAAGAAAATCAATTAACATGGGAAAAATCTCAATTGAAGTTGCAATTCGATGGATTTGAAATAAAGTTGTTACTTTTATTATTTTCAAATTTTATTGCACGTACTATTTAACTAAAAGGAACGAAATTACTATATAAGATGGAAATTCAAAAGAAATAAACATTCACAAAATAACTCAATAAATAAATAAACATTCATTCATAAATAGCAAGTTATTCTATAACAATTATCTACGGGGAATTCCTATAGACATGCAATTTCTAAGGATGGGAAAAGAGGAGGTTATTCTACTTATGTTCTTTGTTGAGGGTACTCCGGAAACAGCCTCTCCACTTTGGTGGAGGTAAGGCTGCGTACATCTCGCCCTCCCCAGACCCCACCACAGTGGGATACTAACTGGGTATGTTGTTGTTGTTGTTGTTGGAAAAGAGGAGGTTAGAAGAAGAACCCGGAAATTGATAAACTCATGGGAGCCTTGAATTTATTTAATTTTATACAATTATATGCCCATGAGCCTAAGTTAGAATAGGCGGCTCAACAAAGCACTTTCTATGATTTCACTTCTTGAATCTTGAGCCCGGACTCGACCCCAATGAGACTCCAATGCAAATTAGCAACCCCAATGTCGAGTTTTAACCAACTCGTCCCCAAGTGTTCGTGCCAAAATATACCTCGCAAAACAAACAAATAAAATTGGATTAGTACGATAATAAAGTGTAATAACTAATGAAAATAAAATGATAATAGTAAAATTATAAAGTAATAATAATAAAACATATAATAATAATAATAATAATAATAATAATAATAATAATAATAATAATAATAATAATAATAGTAAGGGGGTTTGTTTTTTGCAAAATTTAGGCTCAGATTTGTATGGCGTATCATGTAGAGGCTCGGGATATTGATACGGCTGTAAACACGCCGGCCGGTCGTGTTGCCACGCCAAGTACCAATTCCGTTACTCTATTCAACTTGCTTTGCGTTAAAATGCATACATTCATCATTGCCTTTTGCTTTAGGGACACGGGAACGGGACGGTTCAAGTGTAGTACCGTTCGAAATCCGTCAATTCATTGTCCGTCAATTCCTTGTGTAGGCCTCAATACATGTATATGTATTTTTCATTGGCCAAAACGGTGTAGTATCCGTTCAAATCAGTGGTATGCCTCAAAATGTAGTATTTTCTTAGGCTATTAACAAGTGTAATATCGTTCAGAATCAGTCCCAACATGTAGATAAGTCGGAAATTATCCACAAGATATCATATACGCCAAACTGTCCAAATGAAATCCCAAATTATCTAAATAAATTGTAATGATGTCGTAACAGTAACAAACAAGTCCAGCAACCACAATCTCTAATCACTGTTTAAGGAAAAAACAGGGGAGATGACCAACAATATCGTCGACCACATTCCGGTGGTAACAGCCAAACAAATCAACATCCAAAAAAAACGTCATTGTTTTCAGTAGAAGTAAACTCATGGAGCAGACTAGGAAACGAATTCCAGTGAGACCAACGGACAAAGGCAAACAAGCTCAGATTCCAGTCGCCGGAGAACCATCTTTACAACACAACAAAAGTAAAGGGTCAGAGAAACAAAACAGAAACGGATATAACCAGAACAAAACTAAGAATGAACAACTAGGCGAAACCATTCACCGGTGGGGACAATAGAATCAAACAATTCGCCGGAGGTGGAGGAGCGACGACCAGTCGATTTCACGGCGGCGTCACTACCACCCCACCCCCTGATTCTTTCCCTTTGTTATTTCTTCGTTTCAACAACAGGGGCAAGAACAAATCAAAACTGAGAATCATAGCCCCCTCTTCTTTCCCGTTTCAGATTTGGTTTTTCGGTGAGATCGTCACCCTGTTGTTTTCCGGCGACAAACAATGTTCCATTTCCCTTTTTAACTTTCAATTTCACGACAGAAACATAATAACCAAGATCTTGTTCCCACTGGTTTTGATTTCGTGTGTGTGGTTGTGACGATGATGCGATGTGAAGTTGTGAGGGAGACGATGTGAGGAGGGTGAATATTCTGATTTTTTGGTGAGGGAGATGGTTGATAGTGTTGTTTTTTAGGGTGCCGCGGCTGGTGTCTCATGTAATGAGTGTAGGGTTTTTTTTTTTGGTGTGGGGGAATGATGAATAGTGGTGAATGAGGCTAGGGTTTTAGATGTAGTATGTATATATAGGCCAAGACTTTAGGGTTTTTTGTAGAATTAGGCTAGGAAAGAAAATTGTGTGTTGTGTAGAATAGGCCGGGACTTAAAGCGAAAAACAATTATGACCCTTTTCTAAAAACTAATAGCTTAACCTAATTTCGTAAAACAATTTGAAAAACTTTCTAATTAGATGAATGCTCCCAATATTTTACATGTTGTAGGTAATATAAAACCGAAAATATCAAGTTGCTAATATTGAAAAATTTTGCAAACAATAGCCAAATTACGACAAAATGTCAAAATTTATAATTTCTTTTGAAAAGGGACATTTTGGCTTTATATTAACACAAAAAGCTATATTTTCAGATTTATATAAAAAGTAAGTGTCAGCAAATTAATTTCGAAATTTCGGGACAAAATTGGGTGTCAACAGCTGCCCCTCTTTACCCGAAAAGGATGAAAGAGTTTTCAGGGTAAAGAAAGTTGACGTGAAAGTCAATTTTGTCACGGTAAAGCAAAGAATCTGATTCCTGGGATCAAAATGCGAGGCTTAAGGACATGGCCGAGCTCCGGTTTCCGAGTTGCCTACATATCTCGGGCTGAAAGAGAATCCTGCCATATGTAGTTCGACGCGATTTGAAAATCAAAGACGAGATAGTACCGACTATTCAAGCGCGGGAAAAGAGGCTTGTAATCACCCAAGTTATGAAAATGTGGTCGACGACACATCCATAAAGAGGGGTTTACATGGACATAGCTTCCACTGCATCTCGATAATCGAGCCATGTTGTCTTCAATCTCAAACCTCAGACTCGGGGTTAACAAGAGACTTACCTCAAGGGTCGATGACTTATGAGGGTGCGATTCTTCAGGTCTTTGTTGACGAGTCTAGCTCATATCAACGATTGCCCCGGTTCGTCGCTAAGAAAAGCTCCACGTTATGCTCCAAACGCTGCTGCGGTGCTGCTAAAAATCCTGCAATAATCTCAACAAGCGGTAAGCGTGCAACTGCTAATAAACTGTAATAATTGGAATAAGAAATAGATAAAGTGATAAAATTGTAAATGCGGGTTGCGGCATCATCGATAAGTTCTTCCTTCGATCAACTGACAAAGTACTCCGCCCGGAGAACCTCTAAGCTGATCATTATTCTGAAACAGTAAAGCAAGACAATAAGTAAAGCAAGAACGAATTGTAAAATGCAAGGCTTTCATAAGATAAGTTGACTAACGAGACATAATATCACAAGTATGGCTAATCTATATCCTACGCAGGTAACATAACGTTCATTTATAAGGCGAACGAGCCCAAACATTCAATTATAAGGCGAATGAGCCTAAAACGTTCAATTATAAGGCGAACGAGCCTAAAACATTCAATTATAAGGCGAATGAGCCTAAAACGTTCGATTATAAGGCGAACGAGCCTAAAATGTTCAATCATAAGATGAACGAGCGCAAGTCATAAAATAAAGCAAAAGACACAAAATTCATTAATGCATGTGCTTCTTCAAACTTAGCAATACCTGCAAATCACAACAACGAAAATTTAGTAAGTGTTCTCATAGCGAAATAGAAATGAAATGGAAATGTTTAACAACTTGCAAGAATTATAGGAGATAGAAATGCCGCCTTTCAGCAATAAACCATGACAAAACATAATGCTTTAAATCATGAAGAGGTAGTCTACAATGCAATCTCGGAATGTGCTCCATTCAATTGATAAAGCCATGAGGCGTCGGGTTCCGAAGCATCCAATGTCCTAGCGTAACTTGGAAAAACCTGCATATCCTATTTACAGGTGGATGAACCCGAATTGTTCATTTATAAGGCGAATGGGCCCAAAACGTTCATTTATAAGGCGAACGAGCCCAAAATGTCCAATTATAAGATGAACGAGTCCAAATTTGATAGCAGCCTGCGAAATAAAGTTGCAAATTGGATTAAATAAGGCAAGATATTGCAAAACAAATAGGCGATACAGGGTCATGTTGCTTGTATTGATAGCGATGCAAGTGTTGAATGCTCCCTTCAGTTCATATTGAATCTGATGTTCAATTCCTGAAAAAGTAAAGCAAGGCATTAACTTAAAGCAAATATAAAGGCAGGATTTAAAGCAAGTGCAAAGCAAAGCAGTGCAGAAATGTAATCAGTGCAATAGCCATTTGATAAATCAATTGGCGAGACAATCGGGCAATGATGGCCTTGAGTGGATTGTCAATTAAAAAAAATAAGGCAATGCTTATTTTGGCGTGATTTGAGAACACAACGCATGCCTCGGCTTCATTGCTTATTAGGGAATGAAAATCATAGAAGTAGAAATGCCGCCTGTTCGGCGATAACTCATGGCAAAGCATAACGCTTTAAGTCATAAAAAAGCAATGCAACGCAATCTGCAAGGCGACTTTGAATGCGCGTCCCATAAATTGTTCATCCATAGTGCGAATGATCCTTTCATTGCAAGCTTTCATGTTCCTGCTCTCAAAGAAAAATTGTTAGTTTTGGGGAGGGAGGGGAAGCGTTTGATTCGTGCAGACTTCATCCTGATCTTGCTGCTTCTGCTGCTTCCTCGTCTTCATTGGACTTGAATTTGCGGATTACTTTCAGAAACTTGGCTCATGAACTCAAATAGCATAGATTTTAAAAAATAGAGGCAAGATAAAATATTTTAATGCAATATAGCGAGTGAAATAAGCATGCAAATGAAGTCAAAGATGCATTTTGAAAATTTTGCCTTGGCTTAAACTTGTAACATATTTTAAAACAAACTGAACGTCCTTTGTCTTAGACTTTGCAGTGTTTGCCTAACCAATTTCAAAATTCTTGCTAATTCTGCCACTTATAACCAATGCTGCTTCTTGCAAAATTCTGCCCCAGTTATTATCTTTCGCATCTCCAACTTGCTTTCCAAAAATTGCCCCAGTTGTCCTTCTTAGGGGAAAATAAAAATTTAAATGCTAAAGGGTCGAGCCCGATGTGGGAGCCTACGTATCCCTCCTTGGGAATCATACCGTGCGTAGTTCTGCATCACTGCTTCAACGCCATATACCAACAAATAAAGCTGCCCCAGTTGAAGTTCTAACAGATAGTGCGATATCCAAAGAGTGCAGACAATAACTTTTCAGTGCGTCATTTAAATTGTTCAGTTGCTTTGCCATACGTTACAAGCAAAGCTTTGGCAAGTTTATCAATTTTAATTTTGAAATGGAAACAAATGCAATCGTAAATAATATAATAAGAATGAGATGCATTTTATTTCAACTTTCATAGATTCAAAATGAGTTGATTTAGATTAACATAAGCTTTAAAGTACAATGTAATTCAGGGCCTCAATCTGAATTAAAATTGAAAATAATGCTACTAAGTTCAATTGCCAAGTTCTTTCAAACAATGCCATTAGCTTTGGACCCCCAAAAAAATTACCCATTCTTTAAGAAAAGATAGGTTTCGGGTATATTTCAACAATATGGGATTCCAAAGGGCTTTCTTTGGAGTCGCCACCTAATTTAGGAGAATTAGGAACCAATTAATTAAATAGTGCGTGCAAGCACTCCGTTTTAAGGAAAATGGTCTTTTTCAGAGATTCTAAGTAAGAGGTTCAACTATTTCCGAAAGATGGTTTTCAATTGAAAAGCACTTTCAAAAATCCACAAAATGTGGTTAATCCTTCGGTTTTCACAAAATAGCTCTATAGATGCAAGTTTACACAATTTAGTTCAAAAATATTAAAAATAATGCTAAAATCTAAGATTGTAATAAATTACGCTTTAGATATGAATTTAAATATAATAATAATAATAATACTAATAATAATGCTAATGATAATAATAATAATAATAATAATAATAATAATAATAATAATAATAATAATAATAATAATAATAATGTACTTTGGGAAGAGGTAAGAAAATCAATTAACATGGGAAAAATCTCAATTGAAGTTGCAATTCGATGGATTTGAAATAAATTTGTTACTTTTATTGTTTTTGAATTTTATTGCACGCACTATTTAACTAAAAGGTACGAAATTCCTATATAAGATGGAAATTCAAAAGAAATAAACATTCACAAAATAACTCAATAAATAAATAAACATTCATTCATAAATAGCAAATTATTCTATAACAATTATCTACGGGGAATTCCTATTGACATGCAATTTCTAAGGATGGGAAAAGAGGAGGTTATTCTACTTATGTTCTTTGTTGAGGGTACTCCGGAAACAGCCTCTCCACTTTGGTGGAGGTAAGGCTGCGTACATCTCGCCCTCCCCAGACCCCACCACAGTGGGATACTAACTGGGTATGTTGTTGTTGTTGTTGTTGGAAAAGAGGAGGTTAGAAGAAGAACCCGGAAATTGATAAACTCATGGGAGCCTTGAATTTATTTAATTTTATACAATTATATGCCCATGAGCCTAAGTTAGAATAGGCGGCTCAACAAAGCACTTTCTATGATTTCACTTCTTGAATCTTGAGCCCGGACTCGACCCCAATGAGACTCCAATGCAAATTAGCAACCCCAATGTCGAGTTTTAACCAACTCGTCCCCAAGTGTTCGTGCCAAAATATACCTCGCAAAACAAACAAATAAAATTGGATTAGTACGATAATAAAGTGTAATAACTAATGAAAATAAAATGATAATAGTAAAATTATAAAGTAATAATAATAAAACATATAATAATAATAATAATAATAATAATAATAATAATAATAATAATAATAATAATAATAATAATAATAATAATAATAGTAAGGGGGTTTGTTTTTTGCAAAATTTAGGGTCAGATTTGTATGGCGTATCATGTAGAGGCTCGGGATATTGATACGGCTACAAACACACCGGCCGGTCGTGTTGCCACGCCAAGTACCAATTCCGTTACTCTATTCAACTTGCTTTGCGTTAAAATGCATACATTCATCATCGCCTTTTGCTTTAGGGACACGGGAACGGGACGGTTCAAGTGTAGTACCGTTCGAAATCCGTCAATTCATTGTCCGTCAATTCCTTGTGTAGGCCTCAATACGTGTATATGTATTTTTCATTGGCCAAAACGGTGTAGTATCCGTTCAAATCAGTGGTATGCCTAAAAATGTAGTATTTTCTTAGGCTATTAACAAGTGTAATATCGTTCAGAATCAGTCCCAACATGTAGATAAGTCGGAAATTATCCACAAGATATCATATACGCCAAACTGTCCAAATGAAACCCCAAATTATCTAAATAAATTGTAATGATGTCGTAACAGTAACAAACAAGTCCAGCAACCACAATCTCTAATCACTGTTTGAGGAAAAAACAGGGGAGATGACCAACAATATCGTCGACCACATTCCGGTGGTAACAGCCAAACAAATCAACATCCAAAAAAAACGTCATTGTTTTCAGTAGAAGTAAACTCATGGAGCAGACTAGGAAGCGAATTCCAGTGAGACCAACGGACAAAGGCAAACAAGCTCAGATTCCAGTCGCCGGAGAACCATCTTTACAACACAACAAAAGTAAAGGGTCAGAGAAACAAAACAGAAACGGATATAACCAGAACAAAACTAAGAATGAACAACTAGGCGAAACCATTCACCGGTGGGGACAATAGAATCAAACAATTCGCCGGAGGTGGAGGAGCGACGACCAGTCGATTTCACGGCGGCGTCACTACCACCCCACCCCCTGATTCTTTCCCTTTGTTATTTCTTCGTTTCAACAACAGGGGCAAGAACAAATCAAAACTGAGAATCATAGCCCCATCTTCTTTCCCGTTTCAGATCTGGTTTTTTGGTGAGATCGTCACCCTGTTGTTTTCCGGCGACAAACAATGTTCCATTTCCCTTTTTAACTTTCAATTTCACGACAGAAACATGATAACCCAAATCTTGTTCCTACTGGTTTTGATTTCGTGTGTGTGGTTGTGACGATGATGCGATGTGAAGTTGTGAGGGAGACGATGTGAGGATGGTGAATATTCTGATTTTTTGGTGAGGGAGATAGTTGATAGTGTTGTTTTTTAGGGTGCCGCGACTGGTGTCTCATGTAATGAGTGTAGAATTTTTTTTTGGTGTAGGGGAATGATGAATAGTGGTGAATGAGGCTAGGGTTTTAGATGTAGTATGTATATATAGGGCAAGACTTTAGGGTTTTTTATAGAATTGGGCTAGGAAAGAAAATTGTGTGTTGCGTAGAATAGGCCGGGACTTAAAGCGAAAATCGATTATGACCCTTTTCGAAAAACTAATAGCTTTAACTAATTTCATAAAACAATTTGAAAAACTTTCTAATTAGATAAATTCTCCCAATATTTTACATGTTGTAAGTAATATAAAGCCGAAAATATCAAGTTGCTAATATTGAAAAATTTTGCAAACAATAGCCAAATTGCGACGAAATGTCAAAATTTATAATTTCTTTTGAAAAGGGACATTTTGGCTTTATATTAACACAAAATGCTATATTTTGAGATTTATATAAAAAATAAGTGTCAGCAAATTAATTTCAAAATTTCGGGACAAAATTGGGTGTCAACATTACAAACCAAAATATAATAATTGTCTTAAAACCAGGCCATAAAAAGAACTAATGAGGGGACTTGGGAAAGGAACTGGTTCAGAATTGGGGAATATCAGGGATGTTAAAGTGATCAACCAACAAGGCAAAGCGACGCGAGTTTCCTTCACGTTCACGCTCCAGCTCTGTATGCAGCCTAGTGTTTTATACATTCATCCAGGCCAGCTCATCATTTTGCCTCTCAAGCTGGCTCCTGAACCCCTCAATCCTTCTGTCCATTCGCGTTTCTTTTTTCCTCAGCTTCCTCCTCCATATGCTCTGGTTCATCAGCAGGTTCACCATCCAACACATAGTCACAGGACTTCAGAATGTTCCTCCCAAATACATCATTGTGGTCCGGCTCAGTCCACTTTCCAATAGGCACCCCAAAGAAATCAAATACCTTACTAAGCAGAAACCCATAGACTAAGGCATGTTTACCCAACCCCATATCAGCTACCCTACCAATGTGCTTGATCATCACTTCAGGCAGATTAATATGAACCACGCGATCTAGCAGGTCCATGTAGGTCAGATCTAGAAAGTTGGCCTCACTGCGCCTCTCCGACCTCTACAATAGGTTCTTCAGCACAAATTCAAATAGCAACTGGTAGAAGGGTTGCATTGCCTTCTTCTTTACTTGCGTTGCCCTTGCTAGCGTAGGTCTCCCTGCAAACTTTTGGGTCACCTCCAAAGCAGACACTCCATCTCCCCTAGGTGGCCACGAGTTTCTCATGTACTCACTGTAGCCCTGAGAAGGAACACCCAAAATCTCACCAAGCTCTACACAATCAAACTGGATCACCAGCCCTTTCACTATGGTTGTCACAATTCCCTCACTCACTGTGCAATTTGAGTAAAGCTCTCGAACCTCTTGCTCTCTTAGCTGTCTGGTTCAGTCATTAAACAAGTACAACCAACCCTGAGCATTTAGCTTAGCACCAAGCTGAGTCATCCCCTCCAGCTCTAGGTCAGTGAAAATTTTACCCTTCACTAATGGCAGACCTCTAAAGTAAGCCACTCTCTTCTTCTTATCTTCCTTGTCATCACCAGTCACCAACTTTGTCTTTGAACCTCTCCTACGAACCTCAGGTTCCTCCACAATCCTCCCCTGCTGTTCTCTAATAGAACCTCGAGTAGCAGGTCTCCTAGTATGACTCACAGTCTTCCTACTGCTTTCTCCCATACCTTCAGCATCACCAGAAATCCCAATTTTAGAACTACCCATAAATTCTCCTCCCTTTACCAACCTTCATTTCTTCACAATTTGTCTATGTTCCTGAACCACAGGCTTTTTACCCAATCTCCTATGTTCCTCCACCACCACAACATCAATTTCACTGGAGGAACCTTCACTAGCTTGAGGAGTGGGATTAGCCTCAGGAAACATAGCATTCAAAGGTCAGTAAAGCCTACACCCTCTACATTTTCTTCCACATAATCATCAATTTCCCTCAGATCTGTATCATCACCTGCCACAGAACCAGAGAACGAACCAGGTTTTTGCTCAGGTTCCTTGGTAGGTTCAGCAGATTTTTCATCTCCCTTATCACTAATGGTCTTTTCCACCACAGGAACTGTCATAGGAACAGGTTCCTCAATAGTCTTTTCTGTTTATTTTCATCTAAACCATCCCCTGTATCAACAACCTTTTCTTTTTCAAGATTTTCTCCAACCACCTTCTTCTTTACACTATCTTCAGCCACTACATGCTCTCCTAAATCTACAGGCTCAGAAGGTAAACTAGCTTCTATAATAATAGTACCAGTAGGAGAACTAGGGTTTACCTTTTTAGTTTCTTGACGACTTTCTTGAACAGTTTCGACGACCCCTTCTTCCGTACCAGTCACTGAAACACTTTCCCCCTTGTTAGTTGCTTCATCCAACTTCTTCTGCCTCAATCTTACGAACTTTTTGCCACCTCAACGGAGCAACATGCAGCTAGTTGCTTTACCTTTTGATTTAGTTTAGAAATTTTGGGTTTAGGAGAGGAAGGTCGTGAGTCGATTTTAGAACCAGTCGACATTTTTGCTGAGGGTCGTGATTTTCTTAGAGAAAGGATGAAAGAAATTGTTTAGAGAGAATTTTTTAGTCTTTAGCACCGATAGAAACAATGTATCTCTAATGCATAATGAATAGAGAAGGTTATAAGGCGTATCGGGAAGGGGAATGGGTGATGGGATATGAAAAAGCTGTTACAGCATTATTACGTCTAGGAGCTGACACCACCAGGTTCAACAAATTTTGAATTTTAAACACCTACCACTAATCCGGCGCCAAGTGAGGATAATTGGTAACTGATTGGCCACGTAAGACAAGTATTATACTCAGTAAGTAAAATAGAATGTGTACCTGAATGTCCATGTACCAGTTTCTTCAATGATATCCTTTATTTAAAATTTTGCCAGCATCTAAGTCTTAAAAACAGGTTCCAAACAGGTCAGCAAGCAAAACAATTAAGTTTCATATATATAGAATCAACTAAATAAAGTTAAGCTAGGTAAAATAAGGAAACTTCACTAGCCAATCATTGGGAGAACCAGGCGCTGGCTCGTTCAGTGTATCTTGGTCATCCCTAACTCAAGCCTGTTCTTTTCAAATTGTACTGTGTTCAATGCCTTAGTGAAGATATCAAAAATTTGATCCTCAGTCCTGCAAAAGTTCATAGTAATTAGGCCTTTCTCAACATTGTCTCTAAAAAAGTGATACCTAATATCAATATGCTTTGTTCTCTTGTGTTGGACCGGGTTCTTGGCTATATTGACTGCGTTGGTATTGTCACAAAAGATTTGAAATGGTCCACACTTGATTCTAAAGTCCTCTAACTGCTGCTTGATCCATAATAGTTGTGAACAACACAAAGCAGCTGCTACATATTCAGCTTCAGCTGTGGATAATGCCACTGAATTTTGCTTCTTCGTAGCCCATGAAACTAGACAAGGACCTAGGAAGTGTGCCATCCCAGATGTACTTTTCCTATCCAACAAGTGACCAGCATAGTCAGCATCAACATACCCAATAAGATCAAAACTTCTACCTTTTGGGTACCATAATCTAAGATCCTGAGTTCCTTTCAAATATCTCAAGACTCTCTTGACTGCAGTTAAGTGTGACTCCTTTGGTTTTAACTGGAACCTTGCACACAACCCCACACTATAAACGATGTCTGGACGACTTGCAGTTAAATACAGTAAAGAACCAATAATCCCTCTATACTTAGTTTCATCAATGGAAGCACCAGTTTCATCCAGATCTATCTTCGTTCCAGGAGCAATGGGTTTGTTCATGTCCTTAGCAGACTTCATATCAAACTTCCTTTAGAGCTCTCTAATATATTTCTACTGATGGATCATTGTGCCTTCCTGAGTTTGCTTGATTTGTAAGCCTAAGAAGAAATTCAGCTCACCCATCATACTCATCTCAAATTCACTTCCCATCAGGTCGGCAAACTCCTTCCAAAGGTTCTCATTAGTAGCTCTAAAAATAATGTCGTCTACATATACTTGAGCAATTAGCAGGTCCTTGGCTTTCTTCCTTAGAAACAAAGTATTGTCTATTTTACCTCTTGTAAAACCATTCTTCAATAAGAACCCAGACAGCCTTTCATACCAAGCCCTAGGAGCCTGTTTCAATCCATACAATGCCTTGTCAAGTCTGTAGACATGATCAGGAAACTCTGTACTTTCAAAGCCAGGTAGTTGAACCACATACACCTCTTCATTCAGATAACCATTAAGGAATGCACTTTTCACGTCCATCTGGTACAACTTAAACTCTATATAGGCTGCAAAGGCAATTAACATCCTAATGGCTTCCATTCTAGCAACAGGTGCAAAGGTTTCATAATAGTCGATTCCTTCTTCCTGACTGTAACATTGAACCATCAATCTTGCCTTGTTCCTTATTACTATGCCATGTTCATCCGACTTGTTCCTAAAGACCCATTTAGTACCAATGATGGACCTGTCCACTGGTCGAGGGACCAAGTGCCATACCTTACTTCGTTCAAACTAATGAAGTTCCTCTTGTATAGCAATCACCCAATCTGGATCCTCAAGTGCTTCTCGTACATTCTTAGGTTCTAAAGAGGACAGAAATGCAAAGAATGCACAGAAGTTCTTTAAAGCTCTTCTAGTAACAATTTCAGTATTCAAATCTGATATGAGGTTCTCCAGTGGATGAGAACTGTGATATCTCCAAGGTTTAGGTTGAATCTGTTGAGTAGTGTTTCCAGAAGGAGCTGAGCCATCTAAGTCGTCTTCATCTTACTCTTCAGTTCCCCCTGTCTGATTTCCTTCTAGTTCCCCCTGAGTCTGATCCTTATTCCCATGATTATTTTTATTCTCATTCAAATTTTCAGGGTCTTCAGCAGGTTCATCTCTCGCAAGACCAATCTCTTAATCATCATCTTCTTGACTGTTTGCAACAGCTTCGGATTCATCAAATACCACGTGCACACTTTCTTTTACAATCATGGTCCTTTTGTTGAATACTTTATAAGCTTTACTTTGTGAAGAATATCCCAAAAAGATGGCCTCATCGCTTCTAGCATCAAACTTCCCTAGAGGTTCTTTCCCATTGTTATGCACGAAACACTTGCACCCAAAAGCTCTGAGATGTGCAATATTAGGTTTCCTGCCTCTAATCAGCTCATAGGAATTTTTCTCTAATAAAAAACGGATAGAACAACGATTCAGTAAGTAGCAAGCGGTGTTGATTGCTTCAGCCAGGAAATTCTTTGACAGACCGCTTGACAACAACATAGTTCTAGCCATGTCCTCTAAGGACCTGTTCTTCCTTTCAACAATACCATTCTGCTGAGGGGTCCTTGGTATAGAGAAGTTGTGATCCACACCATGTTTGTTACAATACTTGGCAAACTTAGCATTCTCAAACTCTGTCCCATGGTCGGACCTGATACTTACCAGTCGACACCCCAGTTTCTTCTGATTAACTCTAACCCAATCTTCGAACATATCATATGCTTCATCCTTAGATCTGACGAACATGGTCCATGTGTATCTGGAGTAATCATCAACAATTACCAATATGAACCTCTTACCTCCTCTACTACTCACCCTCATTGGTCCACATAAGTCCATGTGAACCAACTCAAGTGGTTTAGCAGTACTAACCACTTTCTTTGACTTGAATGAAGATCTTACATGTTTCCCCCTCACACACGCATCACAAATTTTGATGTCATTGAACCTCTTGTTTGGCATTCCACGAACTAGGTCATTTGACACCAACTTATTCAACTGAGTTAAGCCTGTTTGTCCTAATCTCCTGTGCCACAACTGACTATTATTCTCCAGCACATTCAGACAAGTCAAATTATTTTTAGGAAGAGAACCTAATGTAGCCTTGTACACATTATTTGCTCGTTTTCTTTCCATTATCGCTTCGCCAGTCTGCAGGTTCTTTACAGTGCAACCTACAGATGTGAAACTCACTAGATTTCCATTATCACATAGTTGAGAGATATTTAGAAGATTGTGCGTCAATCCATCCACGCAGAGTACATTGTCCATAGCATGATTGAGGAATCTCCCAACTTTTTTAATACCAACAATTTCACCGCTCTTGCCTCCTCCAAAAGCCACACTACCCCATTGAAATGCTGCGAGTGAGAGAAAGTTTCTTCTATCTCCTGTCATGTGCCTGGAACACCCACTATAAAGAATCCATCTTGGGTTATTCCATCTCACTCCAGCCTGCAAAAGAAAATCAAGGGTTAGTAACAGGAACCCAGACAAGCTTGGTTCCCTTTTTGATATAGAATGGATGAATCAAATCTTTTCTAGCCCAATAAGGTAAAACTGATTTTTTATTCTTTTGCACTGCTCCTTTTGCAACACTGTATTCATTCTTAATATGACCAATCTTACCACACAAAAAGCAGAGTTTGTTGCAAGGAAGTCCTACATATTTACTATTAGGGTTCCAAGCAGGTAAAGGTTTCCTATGTCCTAGTCCAGTTTTACCTCTATTATGATTTTCATGCAACCAATTCAAAGCTTCAGAAGACTTGTTCCATTTAGTGAGACTGGTGAGCTCAGAGTTAACTTTTTCAACCTTTTCTTGAAGAACCTGGTTCTTCTCAGTTTACTGATGTAGAACCTGATTTTTATTTTTAAGCTCAGATTCAAGGTTGATTTGAGCCTCACTAACTCCTTGCTTACCAGACACTTCTTTCAGTTTTTGATTTTCAAGTTCGATTGCAGAAACTTTCTTTTGCTCACTAAGCACCTATACCTTTAATTGACGGCTTTCAAATTCAAAGGCTGAGACTTTCTGTTTTAGTTCCAAAACTTGAGCTTCACTAGCAGGTAAATCCTTTTTAAGATTAATTTTAGCTTTTTCCAATTTTTTATTTTTCATTGAAAAATCAGACACAACTGAAATTAGTTGGTCCTTCTCAGAAAGTACTAGTTCCTTCTCAGTCCTCAAATTTTCAATGCCTTCAATTAAAGTCAGAGCAAGCAAATTTAATTTCCTAGGGGAGCAAGTATGAAGTCTAGTTTTCAGTTCATCGAGACTTACCTCAGGTGGATCGTCAGTGGAAGGTTCATCATCAGCCATCAGAGCCAATGGAGAGTCATCTTCTGGTTCTTCTTCTTCTTCATCACTTTCGCTTTCAGAAGGTCCCCATGTAGCATAGAAAGCCTCTTTCTTCTTTCTCCTTAATGCTCTGAAGTTGGGAGGACGTTTGGTCTTCTTAGGTTCATTCTCCTTTGAAGCCCCAGACCTTTTCCACTCAATGTCCCACAACGGGCAGTCCTTTATGGCATGATCCTTCTTGTTATACTTGAAACACCCTGAGTAGTCAGGACTGTTAATTATGTTGTTCTTGGCAGGAGTGGCTCTGGTTCTTCTTCTTTCAAGACTTAAGGACTTTCGAACTGCATTAACCAAAGTCATCTCATGCTCAGAAACTTCATACTTAGAACCTCCAGTCGCCTCAAGAGCTAGGTTCTTCTCTTTCTTAGGTTCCACCTTGATTCTTGACTGTTTCATTAGTTCGTAGGTTTTCATACTACCAACAAGCTCATCCAACTCAATCTTATCCAATTCTTTTGACTCAATGATAGATGTAACCTTTGACTCCCATGAATCAGGAAGAATCCTGATAATCTTTTCCACTAAATCTTCATTGGTCAGAATCATACCCGGTGACTTCATCTCATTCGCTATGATTGTGAACCTGGTCATCATGTCCTGAATAGATTCAGACTCTCCCATAGCAAATAACTCGAACTTTCTCTTCAGCATCTGGATCCTTGACTTCTTTACTCGAGAGGTTCCTTCATGGGCAATTTGTAGAGCATCCTAAATTTCTTTGGCAGTCTTGAATGAAGAAACTCTATTGTATTCATCAAGGCCAAGTCCATATATGATGAGCCTCTTAGCTTTCACATTCTTCTCAACCATCTTAAAATCAGCATCAGTATACTCAGATATTTCTTTGGGAACAGTTTGCTGATTAGGTGGCTGTCCAACAGTTTTGCTTGGAATGAGAGGTCCATCCTTAGTAATGATCCATAGCTGAAAGTCTTCGGCTTGAATGAAATCCTCCATCCTACCTTTCCACCATCCATAATATTGGCCATTGAACTGGGGAGGCCTGTTGACAGATTGTCCTTCGGTTATGATCGATGGTGCACACAATATTCAGATCCTTCTCAAGATGTTAATCTTTATTTGAGAGAACCTGCTCTGATACCACTTGTTGCACTTGGTGCACCTATGTAAGACACTAGAGGGGGGGTTGAATAGTATCCTTACCGGATTTTTAAATTCCTAAAACTTGCCTTTAACTTTTATCCCCTAACTTACAAAGAACCAGGTTCCTTGCAAGTTTCACCTATCTCTGAAACTTAAACTTAATGCGGAAACATAAATAACACAGAGATTTTTACGTGGAAAAATCCTTGCTCAAGGGATCAAAAACCATGATCCGAACTCTTGGGATTTCAACGCTTCCACTAAAGGAAAATCTGAGCAAGTTTTAGACTACAACATAATGCAATCAAGGAACTAGACCTCCCTAGTACCTAGAACCTTCCAAGCCACACGTTAGCTTGTAAGGTTGACTCTACTTCACGAAAGAGTAACCTCTACTATATGCTTCTTAACGAGCTGATAGATTACAACTCGATAGCCTATAATAAAAACTGAAACAACAGACTTAACTATGAAATTGCTCCTTCGTAAGGTTCTGCTGCTCAGCCTTTGATCTTGCACACAATGCCTCTCACGATCTGTTTGTTCTTGATTTGCTCTGTTGAGATCTTGAGTGCGTAAATCAATTCTGGCCAAATTAACTTGTATATATATAGGAGTTTGACTTAGCCGGATCCAACTAAGTTTAGAACTCCTTTCCTACTTTGGAATCCGTTTTAAACAAGGTTTATCCATATTGTCTTATTTAAAACCTAAGTTAATTTGCCTTAGTTTCCAATCCTTTTCTGCTTAGGAACCGCGTCAATATCAGCACCATCACAAGCTACTTCTTTTCCCGGTAGGATTGGAACTTTGACTCCAGCTGTTCTCTTTCTCCTTCTTCAACTCTGACTCGATTATCCCGTTGAACAGCTTAGTCTTCTCAACTCAACTGTGAACCTTTTCGTAGTCCACTTAGCACCAGGTCCTTTGTCATCTTCAAAACTCATTCTTCAACATTCTTGCTAAATGCAGGTTATTGCTTGATGAACTTGGAGGACCACCAGTACAATACATCTTCAAAGAAGCCAATAGTGTGGCCGAATTTTCTCTAAACATGGTTGCAACAACAATGCTGCTATGGCTTTATTACGTTTTACTTCACCACCTTCATTTGTATATGACTATTATATTAATGACCCTTCAAATCAAACTCTAAGGAGAAGAGTCACTATCTGTAACATTTAATTAGTATATAATATATGTCTTCTTTAGCCCAGAAAAAAAAATTGGCACCAACTGCATATGTCCAACAAACTTTAAACAGGCTGAATCATGAACTTCGAGAACATCCAATTAAGAAAGAAATCATGAAAGACGAATTTTAACAGTTCATAATGGACTCAACCCATCCATTAAACAGCATAACATAAATGTATTGAAATATAATAAAAATAACATTTGCATATATTAGAAACCACGACCCACTCTTACATGTTGGAGAGTAGGGCATCTACATGTGGAATAGGAACTAGCATGATTCAGTATAATATTCTTAATTTACTGATATAGGCTAATTAATGGATAATATTGTTTAAAAAGAAATAATTACGTTAAAAACTTTTTCCACTGTCTTTAATAAATAAATCATACTATAAAATTCCTTTTCGATTTCATTATCATGTTCCTTCAAGTAAGCACTAGCCAGTCTTTAGAAAAAATACAAATTTGGCTTTAGGTCATGCAGCTTTCTAATCTAAAGAACCTTTCAGAATCTGATGCAAAAGCAACAAAGTATGAATCTTATAATATATCTGAATTTACATTATAGTATTAAGGAGCTTGATATATTGGAAATCCTAATCATGCTACTTTCAATCCACAGGGTTCCAAAAATATTTAGCTAGGTGAATGTGCGCCACACTCATCTGCCTAATTATATCCTTTTATTTGATGTGCCCCGGTTATTGGAATCTTACTCTATTGTGATTAACTCCTAGATTACACGAGCAATTATTAATGGTAGATCTTGACGTTTGCATCAAACAAAATATTTTCGTCACAAATTAAAGTTAATATATTGATGAAATTGTGAAGAAAACACATAGCATGCATATATCAATGTTGGTAGCGTGGTATAAACCTCGATATCTGAGCAATTATTCTTGAAAGCCATGTTATAGATTATGGGTTCAACCAACATCGATATTTTTTTTCCCATGGAACATCAATTTTTCTTTGCAAAAAATGTTTAAAGAAAATAAATCAGGCCCTAACTGATCAACCTCAAAAGCTAGCCAAATGAAGGATGATTATCCAAGTCATATAAAGAAACCAACAACTTTTTTCACAATAGATATGGGAAACTCAACATCCCCCACTGACAACTGGTGCATGAATAACATAAGATGAGAGCCTAACATCGGTGAACAAGAATATGGAAGGGTCTCCTAGACCATGTCAAAGAAAATGATTTAGGTCTAATTCAACTCCAAAAGTTAGTTAAAAAGAGGATTGTCCAAAACATAAAAAGATACCAACAATCTTTTACTTAACAAATGTGGGAACTCAACAAAAGACCACTTTAAATGTCGACATATATTAAATTTTGATACAATAATGTTAAAAATATAATTGAGTTTTGCATTAAAAATATTATGGTTGAACCCATCAAATTAAAATCATGAATTCGGCTACAAGGCTTGCTGCAAAACATAATCCCATTCATGGCTTTAAACAGATCCTATTGAATCTGTAGTGAGTCACAAGAGCAACTTCGAAAAGTATGGATAAAGAGGTAGTGAAGTACACAAGGAATGAGCCAAACTTTACGCAAGCAATTCCACTAATATATTAAGTTGTGTTATGATGTAGAACTAATATTCTTCTTTATTTTAATGATATTATCGCTTTGCTACAACAATATACAATTAATCAGCACCAATCTCTTATTGTGCTCTAGGCTCGAATCTAAGTTTTCAAATAAATGGCTGAAGTCATGACACTTCTTGCAAGTTAGGTATATATGTATGAGATCGCGTGAATTGCATTTTACATTTTTTTTTTTAAACTGCATTCTGCTTTATTAATTTTCTTTACCAATTAGCAAATTTAGGCGGATTGGTTTGACAGCGCATGAAATTTAGTTTTTTTAGTTTAAAAAAAAAACTTTCAAATATATGAACTTGAATATGTCATACTAATATTTATATGGGTATAAAATCATGTTATTAAAAGCAAATGAAAAGTTTAAATATAAATTGTTTTAAAATATAAAAACACGAATTTTTTTTAAATAGATTAAAAAGATAGACTGCCACCTATATAATTAAAATAAAACAAATGGAGTAATAGTTAATCTATTCTCGCAAAGAACAAGCAGAACTAGAATAAGTGAAACACCACATTGCATATCATGTCTTTTATCCTTTAATAGACCGGCAGGTTATTGAAACTATCAGCTTAAAGCACAAATTATATATATATATATACCTCAATTCGACAAATATCCAGAACGTTTAATTTGATGTAACACATGCATTGTACACTAGTTATAGTTGCGTTTATGAAAGGCCAAACTTATAAGCCTGGAGTTGAGCTTTACTTGCTATAAATTTAAGTTAGTTGAACCTTCAATACCGATACCAATATCTCGGAAAGAAAATAAGGGGAGGACTTCCATTTCAAATTCCTTGTACGTCATCAACTAGACAATACAAAAGTTCCAAAAGTACACCTTATATATTAGGGGTTTGCTTTAAATTAATGTTTTTAGGGAACAAAATTCAGTAGCTGACAAGCTTACAAAGGATGACTCGAGGAGACTGGAAGGAAAAAGCTTTTTGTAATGGTTCGATCGCCGAAAGTCGTAATAGCTTGTTTTTTTGCATGATCTTTCTAGTTCTAATGCTAGTAGAACTTTACCTATTAATGTCTGTAAAAATATTACTGCCGCTCAAGAGAGCTCCCTACTATGTTCAAACTACTTTTATTTCTAGTATTAATATAATACCTCCTTGCACCCAAAAGAAAAGTTAATATGTGTTTTGCTTATTGTTGCTTAAATAGAATCGCTATTGCAAGTTTATAGAAGCATACACTACTTATTGATTATTAAAAGGGATTTTTACACCACATATGCATACTTTATAAAATATTACATATTTTTACCCATTTTAAACTCTATTTCTCTGCATGCCCATTTTAACTTAAAATATTACCCATCTACCTATTTTAACATAAAATATTATACGTCTACCCAATCTCCCCTATCTCTCAAATCACGTAAGATCCATTTTCATTTCTAATCTCTCTTTCTCCATCTTCTCTGTTCCCTTACCCTAGTTTTTCAAAATCTATTTCTTCTCCTTATCCATTTCATTATCGAAACCAAGATTCTGATATTCCACTAGCAAATTCTATTGATGAAACCCAAATATGGAGAGTGGTAAAGGAGAAAATGCTGAAAGTTTTCCTATTTCTGAGCAATTGAGTGACTAATCTTTGTGTCTATGAACATTTATAGTTTATCAACTGCTCTTTTTTCTTATTGTTATGAATGGTATAATTGATGCTTTTTTCCTACTTTGGCTTGATTTAATTTCTCCTAATTCACGAAATATCTATGTGTGTGTGTGTGTGTGTTTTGGTGAAATTTGAATTGTACTATTTGAAAATACAGTTATTCGGAAATGGAGAGATTATTTTTGGTGAAAATTTTGGAAGTGAGCATGGAGAGATTTTACAGTGAAGAGATACGAAGAAGTATGTTCTCTCTTATTTACATTTAGCTTATTCTTCTTTCTGTTTTTCCTTCTTTCTAAAGTGTATCAATTTATTCTTCAACATTATCAAAAAAATAAAGAAATTCAATTCAATTCTCCCCCAAAATAAGCATTCCTTGTATTCTGAATATAGTATGTGGAATTGAGCAATTCATAATTGCAACTTTTAAATTCAATTATAGTTGAGAAAAAATGTCCTTTCTTAGTTTTATTATTGTCTTTCACAGAGATGTCATATTCGTGCTTGACAATGCTTCTCAAGTTGAACAACAAACTGGGATTAGCAATCTGCAATACTAATTTGGCTCGGTTGCCCTTTCTAAAATTAACAATTACTCATGAAGAGATGTAAATTATGGACATCGAAAATTAAGGGCAAATAAATATTTCAGTTTTTGTTGTTTTTAACAAATCATACCCTTTTGGTATACTGTATACTCTTTTGGTATACTGTATACTCTTTTCTGTTTGGATCAAAGTGTGCGATGTACCGAGCAAATAAAGATTTCAGTTCTTGTTGTTTTGAAATAAGTATACCCTTTTGGTATACTGTATACTCTTTTGATATACTCTTTTACGTTTGATCAAAGTGCGGCCCTATCGAGCAATTAAATATTTTAGTTTTTGTTGTTTTGAACAAAGTATATCTTTTGGTATATTGTATATTCTTTTAGTATACCCTTCTGCATTTGGATCAAAGTGTACGATGCTATTGAGCAAATAAATATTTCAGTTTTTGTAGTATACCTTTTTGTTATACTGTATACTCTTTTGGTATACCCTTTGTCATTTGGATCAAAGTGTACGATGTTATCGAGCAAATAAATATTTCAGTTTTTTGTTGTTTTGGACAAAGTATACCCTTTTGGGATATTGTACACTCTTTTGGTATACCCTTTTGTGTTTGAACAAATAAATATTTTAGTTTTTGTTATTTTTGATAAAGTATACCCTTTTTATATGTTGTATACTCTTGTAGTATATATATACCCTTTTATGTTTGGATCAAAGTGCACGATGCTATCGAGCGAATAAATATTTCAGTTTTTATTGTTTTGAACAAAGTATTCCCTTTTGGTATATTGTATACTCTTCCGGTATACCCTTTTGTATTTGGATCAAAGTGTGTGATGCTACCGAGCGAATAAATATTTCAGTTCTTGTTGTTTTTCCCTTTTGGTATAGTGTATACTCTTCTGGTACACTCTTTTGTGCTTGGATCCAAATGTGCGATGCTACCGAGCGAATAAATATTTCAGTTTTTATTGTTTTGAACTAAGTATACCCCTTTGGTATACTGTATACTATTCCGGTATACCCTTTTGTGTTTGGATCAAAGCGTGTGATGCTACCGAGAGAATAAATATTTCAGTTTTCGTTGTTTTGAACAAAGTATACCCTTTTGGTATAGTGTATACTCTTCTTGTATACCCTTTTGTGTTTGGATCCAAGTGTCTGATGCTACCGAGCGAATAAATATTTCAGTTTTTGTTGTTTTGAACAAAGTATACCCTTTTGGTATACTGTATACTCTTGTAGTATACCTATTTGAGTTTGAATCCAAGTGTGCGATGCTACCGAGCGAATAAATATTTCAGTTTTTGTTGTTTTGAACGAAGTATACCCTTTTGGTATACTGTATACTCTTCTGGTATACTCTTTTGTGTTCGAATTGAAGTGCAAAATGTTTCAGAAGACATATATATTTTAATTTTTATTATTTTAAAGATGTATACTTTTTTGGTATATTGTATTCTCTTATGGTATACCCATTTCTGTTTGGATCAAAGTTTGCGATGCTATCGAGCAAATGAGTATTTCAATTATTGTTATTTTGAATAAAATATACCTTTTTGATATACTGTATACTCTTTGAGTATACCTTGTTATATTCGGATCGAAGTGCGAGATGTTTCAGAGCACATAAATATTTTAATTTTTATAATTTTTAAAGAAGTATACCTTTTTTTGTATATCATATACTCTTTTGGTCTACCGTTTTATGCTTGGATAAAAGTGTGAGATACTATCGAGCAAATAAAATATTTCAGTTTTTGTGTTTGTGAACAAAGTATGTCTTTTTGGAGGAAAAAAAGAGTATAATAAGATTACAGAGAAGAAAATAAATTAAAAAAAATGGGGAGACAAGAATAGTGCTAGAAACAAGAGAAAGAAAAAAGAAAGAAAATAGAAAGAAAAAGGAATAAAAACAGAAAAAAAAACAACAATAGTGAAAACGGAGAAGGAGAAAAGAATAATAAAAGAATGGTAAAAAAAGGAAAAAAAAATAATACAAGATATGGGAAGAGAGAGGAACTTGAGTTCCTTGTTTCATGCCTTAAAATAAGAAGGTAATTAGCTAATGGGTATAGAGTGTAAATAAGTTATGAGTATAAATATAATGGGTAGAGCCATGTAAATAAAATAAGATGTATGTGTATTTTTGTAAATCCCCCTTATTAAAAAGCAAACTCCCGGCCCTTCCCACCTGGGGCTTACTATACTTCTGGGTCAACACAACCCAAATGGGAAGAAGAGGATCAGCCAAACTACGGTCCACTTTGTGCCCAGACCATTCTTCTGAATCTGCATTAGTCCTATTTCAGGTGCAAAACCTCTTCAATAAAGACCTAGATAAATGCGTATTTGAAAAATAATACTCTATTTGGTCTATTTTACTTTGATAGTATTTTCATTTTAGGCAATTTTCAAAGATGACATATATTTATATTTAAAAAATAATTTAACTTTAAATTTTTTTATTTTATTCTTAATGACATAGTAAACTTTAATAGCCAGCGAAATCATATGGTAAATTTATAATACAACGAGTTCTAAAGACCTTGTTTTTCTTCTTGAACTTTTTATCAAATAAAAGTATAAAACTACGGCATATGTGTTAAAACGGAGAGAGTATTAAAGTATCAGGTTGAGACTAGAAACTTACTTTTTTAAAATGATTATGTTGAATAACTATTTGTAAGTATCTTCTTATTTACGCACCAAATGATTTGTTTTTGGGTGATTTATATAAATAAACAAGCTAACCAATTTGTTTACACAAAAATATCAATTTTTTTCCATTTTCAAAATAAATACTTTATTTCAAAACATAGTAAATACATATAAAGGGCGTGGATAAAATTCTAGTAGTAACTCCAACAACCCCCTGCCAGCTGCCCCCATAATTTCCCGCCGGCGCCACCGACTGCAGGCCACCGGTGGTCGCCAGAAAAGTTTTTTTTCTATTTATTTTGTATAGTTTTGTATGGAATATGTATATAATGTGTATGTCCGATGAATTTTTATTGTATGGACATTTAAAACATCAGACATACACTGAATATATAATGCACATACAAATATAAGGGTTTTATACATGAGGTGTAGACAACTTGTATATCCATTGTATGTCTGGCGTATATACAATCTATATACAGACATACACCATAAATACAATGGGAATACATGTATCATACATTCCATACAGTCAATAACCACCAAACATACACCGCCGCCGCCATGGTTCCACCGTGTCCACCCGAAAATTTTTAAAAAAAAAAAAAGAAAAAAAAGCAAGCAGTAGCCGCCCAAAAATGCCGGAACGTTACCAAAAAACGCCCGCAGCTAAAGGACGGCGTAGATTTGCTACAGAAATGCATCTGCTACACGCTGGAGATCTGCCGCAGCGACAATAGAGGTCCAACAAAAATGGCAGCAGCAACAACATTACAACAAGGGCGTAACAGCAGCACCATCACAAAAGAAAGGTTACAGCAGTGGCGCGTTACAGTAGCGACACGTTACAGCAGCGGCAGCATTACAGGTGCCCGAGCAAGAAACGACAGCGGCTTGGCTGGCGGCGCCGTCGCTTGGAAAAGAGAAAGAGAGAAGAGGGAGAGAAGAGAGAGAAGAGGGAGAGGAAAATTAGGATTTGTTCTAAATATGCTATATGTGGTAGCATTTGAAAAAAAATATTGCTATGTTTGAAAAAAAATATAAACATCGACATGTTTCAAAAAATATTACCTAAAATGACACTGGGTGCAATTTACCCTTTCTTTTTCATCAAGAAGATTAGTGCACCTTTAGAAGTATAAAGACAGGATGTAAAATGTGATACATACTGTCACGACCCTTTTTTAACTTAAAATACTAGTTTTAAAAAGTTGTGACGGTGTTACAAAGGTACACAAATTATTGAGATTTATTCGGAGTCGCCACTTGACAAGTTAAAGGTGTGCCAAGTCACCAAAGTGGTGTACCTAGAATACCTATGACTTGTAAATGGAATGCGTCAGAGTTTCGGGTAAAGATCTCGATTGACTCAAGGGAAGGGGTTATGCACCCTCGAGTCCTGTGCCAAGCACAGTTGCTTTATTAACGCATTTCGAATCTTTGAAATTGTTTGTAAGTTTGCCTTTGTTTTATACGCTTTGATTTATCATTAATTATCCGTTCAAATGAAAACTCAAATCGAAATATAATCGCGCGAGTACTTCACTCGTTCGAAATCTTCCGACTTAAATCAATCATATCGTGCAGGTACTTCACTCGTTCGAAATCTCTTGACTTAAATGAGTTCAGGTGAACAATTGGCATTTGATTAAACTTTCTTTGGCCAAAAGTTGCCTAACCATCTGAACATGCAATTTATTAGGATTTCTCAACCATGGACTTTATGCTTTCTTTACTTATTTTCTTTTCTCGCTTTAGATTAACCACTGCTCTAAACAAGCCTATAACGATGCCTTGCGTACTGGACGAATTTGTTTCAGCTTTACATCTCTCAAGCATTTTGCATTCATGTCCTAATTCACCTACTTATTTCCTGATTTGGCCTCCACACACAATTTACGTCAATTGCAATCCTACATTATTGCCTAAACCTCAAATCTTAACAAATTAAAATACCTATTCATATGTAGTTTATCTTTGAAACTGGCTGCCTTAAAAAAAAAGGTTATAAAATGTGTACAACTTAATTTATCATGCAACAACTCTTTTTAAAACATGAAGTGGCTTGCAAGATTTTATATTTTCCTGATTTTTTAGCCTCCTCTTTACACAGATAGCAGTACGTGAACATATAAACACAAAGTAAGGATACAAAAGCCCTTTGAGGCTGATTCTAAACTTCAGGCCCGCCATTTTACGCATTCACGGCCCTAAATAGGCTAAATTCATACATAATACATGCAAGAGTTTAAAAAGAATACCTATTGAAGAAAATGCCAAAGCTTACAAAGAGATATCTATCCAACCAAGCCCAACAGCATAACAAAAGAACAGCAACACCAGCATTCAACCAGACCTCTATCTTACCTTAAACATAGACTACTGTGTTTCACTCCATCTTTACCTCTTTTCACTCTAAATTTCGTTTTTACTCCCAAATATATTCAGATCTCGAAGTGTTTCTCAAGAGTGAATGAAGAAAATGTTCTTTTTGTTTCTTAGAGAGTGTTTTCAGATCTTTTTTTTTTAGAGAGAGTGCTCAACTTTTCAGGTGTTGTCCCTTTTTTCTAAATACGTGAGAGGGACAGCCTTTAAATAGGCTGAAGGGAGGATCATGGCCAGCTATGCACAATGATACAAAGGCCAAGGCCATAAATGTAATTTCCCTAATTATGTTAAGCTTTTCACCAACTAAAAGAGGGGCTGACATTTTGCCTTTTTTGTGCAAGTCTTTGTCCCATTATTTGACCATCTTTCCCTCTCTTTTTGACACAAAATATCTAAAAATTTTGAACTTAATGGGCTTCACCCGGAAAGAGACTCCCAGCCCCAAATTAAATGGACTTTTAGGTCTAAAACTCAGCTTGCAGCCCAATACTAACTTCTTCCACCCAAAAATACCTTTAAGCATACAACTTAAGGCTAAACATGGTCACAGTGACAACTTATGCCAGCAAACAACTAAACATAACTTATACGGAATTACTCAAGATTAAAGCCAAACTCAAGATATGAACCAAGAACCAATTGGCAAGCCATTCCATGCCTCATTACACATTCTGAGCGCAACTTCAAGGTTTCATATTCCAAGCCAAAATTCATGTTCTGACAATATTCATGCTAAAATTAACAGAACTAACAACAACTTTCACAATTAAACAAGTTTAGACCAACTCCAAATTTAGGCAGTGAGAAGAACTCATGTTTAACAAACTATACAAGTAACAAACTCATTCTCGACAGTGATCACTAAACAACACCTCACACTTAAACAAACTCAACCTTGGCAACTCATAGAAAATAGAAAACACACGACTTCAAGCTAAACATGCCCGGAAAGACACTATGCAAGTCTTTGTTAAACAACCTTTAACCAATCCTTTGGAACTAAACTTGTCCACACTGCACAAAACTTCACAGGACATTACAGCTTCAACTTAAAACAGCCAACCAGTTGAAACCAAAGTCACGAGACTAAACAACAAGAATTAATTGAAAGAAAACATGATTCAATTACTGAAGGAACAAGAATAGCTAACGACAAACAAAGACATTGTTTATTTGAAGTAAACTATAGGCATACAGATTATTCCATCCTGAACACTACTCTAAGCATGAGTTTCCAAACTAAATAATCTAGCTAACTTAGAACAAAAGAGATAAAGGGAAAAAGGGAAACAAATTTTCTGTCTAACCCGTCACAACATACGCCACCGCTACCACTGTTCTGCTACGCTGCCATCATGAACACGAGCCAACAGCTTCATCAAAATCCCTAATTTCGTCACTGTCATCACGTTCAGCCACCAAAACGACGTCACTGTCGCCATCAATGCCTTCCCCCGACCAAGCTTTTCCAGCAGCACCCTTAAATTGCCTCGCCACCGCTTGTCGAGTGATCATCATCACCCAAACACTGCCTTCAACAACATCAAACTGTTGCAAAACTCACTCTCACAATATCACAAGCTACTGCGTCATCGAGCTATTAAACGTCGCTACCCTCGGACTAGCTCGACACCATCATCAACACTGCATCGCTCCCTCGTTACCTCCACAGCGCACCAGTTACATCGTCACAGCCCCATCAACACAATAAAGCCAACTGTTAACACACACACATACCCCACCATGTTCAAACCTACGCCTTAACTGCTCCACCCGGACACTATTGCAGCAGCATCACTGCAAACTATCACAGCCTCCGTCATTATGAACTAACAAGCACGACCACTACACCACGCTATATAACGTTGCCCATGTTTTCCCCAGCATCATCATTGTCTTTAATAACGTGTAGGGGAGAGGAAAACGAGGCCACTGATTTAAAAGTTGATTGGAAAACAGCCGTGACGCCGGAGCTAGGTTTCTTGCGATTCTTGGAGTCTCGATCTATGGAGATTCGCGGGGTTTCTGATGCAACGGAGTTGAGGGATGAGTTTAGGGTGTCAAAGGGGAGCCATGGTGGCCGTCGATGGTGGTCGACGGCGGGTTTGGTAATGGAATCCGACAGGGGATCGAATTAGGGTGGAGTTTTTCTTTTGGTCTGAAGCATTGGGGAAAAATTGACCAAAATGGCAATTATTTGGTATTTGAGCAAAGGACACTGGGCCGGGTCATTGGGTGATTGGGCCAGAGTGTTGGGTTGCTCACTTTCCATTTCTCTTTCTGAATTTTAATGGCCCAAATGGCCTTTTAAACTAGACTACACCAACATAACTAATTAATTAACACTAAACACACAAAAATTGTAAGATAAATTAATTAGCACATAAAGTCAATTAAATATTACTCATAATTGAATCCTATTTTTAAAAAAATTTCTAATATTTTTTCACCCTAATTAATTAACTAAAATAGCTAAATAAAATGATAAATCTAGCAAAATTCACATGCATTTAACACAACTATTTTATGTATTTTGCTGAAGTATATCACTAAAAACCCTTTGTGATAATTACAACCAATTCAGAATGAAACAAAAGATCAGCAATGTTACATCATCAGCTTAATTTTTAAGATAGGATCACTAGTCATCCACTAGAAGATGTCCTTCAAAAAGTCCCTCTTCCATGTGATTTTGCACCAAAAGGGCCCTTAACTGCTTTACTTATCATCCGTGCTTTTTGAAATTCTATCCTGCGTTTTAAATTAATCAAAATTAACATTAGAAAACTAGTAAATGGGCAGCATATCTTATAATGGGCATTTAGTGCATAAACGGACAAAATGATATACTTCAGCAATCAAACGAATCAAGTTGGGCAGTTGGAATCTAATTACTTATCTTTTATTCGAGCTTTTGAGAAATTTGGATTAATTAATTTTGACAAATTGGTTGTGTGGTAATGAAGCTTTGACATTAAGGAAATACAGTAGTATTAATTAAAGACACGTACCAAAGTTCCCCTTTGCTTTGCTGGTGGAAATTATGAAGTCTTTCGAACAAATGCCCAAATTAATTTCTCTTTTTGTTGCGATAAAATAGGACGGGGGCAGTTTCATTGCATATTTGAGCACGAATTTAACTAATATACACCGACGGTGTAAGGAAAAGTTTACACAAACAAGTTACTTTTACCTGATGTAGTAGGTAACTTATTTTGTTATCAAATTTCAAATTCCACTTTTTATGGGGATTACCTGAATATAATATAGGGATGACCTGCTTGTGTAAATTTTTTCTTACACCGTCGGTGTATATTAGTTAAACTCGGTCTTGAACTTTCGTCCCCACTTAACAAATCTTTCAAAAAAAGTCATTTGTTGCCCACAGGTATGTATTCAAGTTGTAATGTGGCATAAGTTAGTTTTGCATATGAACCATAAGTTTGGGACTCAAAAAGTTACCGACAATGAATATAGTTTAATATGTTGCATATTAAGCAAAAGTTTCAATTGATTGACTTAGTGAAACTTTGAGCTCACACACACAACTTTTGCATATTTATTATTAGGCAAAATTTGTGGCTAACTGAGCAGGCACAC
This sequence comes from Petunia x hybrida, assembly GCA_037355625.1. NCBI lineage: Eukaryota > Viridiplantae > Streptophyta > Magnoliopsida > Solanales > Solanaceae > Petunia > Petunia x hybrida. The sequence goes on along the minus strand of JBBBVM010000059.1, from coordinate 4,964,887 downwards.
AGTCTCTAACTTAATATCAAAACTCCTACCTCATTGACAAAATTACATTATGGCACACAGTCTCTAACTTAATATCAACTCCTACCTCATTGACAAAATTACCTTATGTCTGATGAACAACACAGGGGCGAAACTAGCTTAGGGGTAGGAGGGTCACGGGACACTGCTTCATCCAAATTTTTTACCGAGTGCATATATACATAAATGAAAAAACTACAATATATTGCTACAAAAATGAAGTGTGACACTGCTTGAACTAAAGGGTCTTGGTGATGTGATTGGGAGTGTAGCTATCCTCCTTGATGATGTGAGATTGAATCCCCTTAGCTGCACTTTAATCACTTTTTGTGTATCTTTTAGTATTCGATTAAAAAATTTTGGTTATAGTGAGGATCGATCCTTAGATCTTCAACAAATTTAAGAGGTGTAAAATCACTTATGCTAGGTGCAATCTTTTACTAAATTTAACAGTAAAATGTCCAAGTATAAAATAAGAGCACTACGTTTAAAATAAAACCCTTGACTTTGAAAGCTAATTAGGATCTTCAAGAAAAATTTCTAGATCTGTTGTCTCTATATGGAAGTGACACCGCTGGCAAAAAATCCTGCGTACGCCACTGGAACAACATATGCCACTTTCTAGATTTATTTAAGCGGGCTAAGACTACAACACCATCCTTATAAAAGTTATTCTTGCAAATCATTTTTTTGGATTGAGTTAGGCACAACTCAATTGGAGCACTTTCGTTGCCCAGTAGACACTTCTAGCGGTTGCCATCACATTTTTTGTCAATTGCCAAGGATTTTTTCGACACACGCTAGACTTTTGTTCAAAACTTATGGCAATCGCCAGGACCCACCAAGGTTCGCACTTAAGTTTGGCGAAAGGGGCTAAAAATATTAAAAAGAAAATTCCTATGTTGGCTAAAAATATGAAACTGACGCTAGAGTGTATAAATCTTTTGTGACGTAAATTAGATCCACCAATATATTTCGAATGTGGAATAATGCAATGAAATAGTCCAGTATCTCTTGAGTAGATAAAAGGAAAAATAAGAACGAACAAGCTAAACCTTTGTTTTTCCATCAATTGAAGAGAAGTAAACTACAAAAGCTGGAGGGTCGTACTGCTGATGGAGAGAGGTGGAAAAGAAAAGTGAAACTGTACTTAAAGAAAAAGACAAGTCGCTACAAATACAAACAAATCATTACCGATGAAGAACCACTAGAACATGGCTAAGTGGTGGGGAAGTGGTGTTCGGTGAATCAGAAGAAAGAAGAATATTGTATTAAGAAAGATGACATTTTCATTCTACAGAGAAATTAGGTCTGATGTAGAAAATTGGTGAAGAAAATATCCATGTGTCTTCTTCTCTCCTCTTTCCATCATTCTTTTTCCTATTTGACGTCAATTATTTGTATTGAGCCTCCATTAATTGGGATTCTACAGTGTAAAGCCCATTTACAGAAAAATGCTCTTTACTACTCCCTCCGTCCCAATTTATGTGGCACCATTTGACCGGGCACGGAGTTTAAGAAAATAGAGGTTGACCTTGTTAAGTGTTAATTTTACCCTTGAAAAAGTAAGAGAGAGAAGATTTGTGTAATAAAAAAGTTGTTGGTAGGTTTAAAAGTATGTAGGGCCCAACAAGAGTAAAATAGAGATAGTGCATTAAATAGTTGTCAAATAAGGAAAGGTGCCACTTATTTTGGGACAAACAAAAAAGGAAATGGTGGGACATAAATTGGGACGGAGGGAGTAAAATTTTATCCATTTTTAATGGTCGAATTCCAAACCTCTAATTAAAATTGAAGAAATATCATCCATCTTACCTTACTTTTTATTTCTTCAAGAAAATAGGAGCGATGGTGACTTTTGCATATATACATGTTGTTATTGTGAACCCGTAAAATGATGAATAATTTTTCATTACAAAATATTGACAAACACAATAATAACATAGATTTTCTTACATAGTCACTATCCCTTTCCCAAGTGCCCGAAATTCTTTTTTAAGAAAGTGATGCGTAACAAAATTGGACTGGACCTCCGTAAAACGTACTATAAACTCAATATCAAACGTCATTATTAGGAGTGTCACTTTCGTTTGTCGTTCCTATTCGCTGTAGTACAGCCCAATGTACACAATATTATGGTAAAATTACCAAAACAAATAATTAAGACATTTATCTACGTACACATTTCTCATTAAACTATCGCATAACTATGTTTCCTCTTTCTTTGGCTTCATCAATACTAGTTTTATATAGTCAAAATCTTAAGAGACGAGTCACCGTTGCACTAAGAATAAATACATACGAAGAAAACTGTACAAATTTCATTACTATTTACAAGTGAAAAGATTGGGAGTTGATTGAACTAAAATTCTTCAACTCCCGTCCACCCCTCAAATAATCTCCACCGTAGCTTTCACTAATAGAAAGGTACCCCAACAACCATACGAAGTGGCTTAGGAGGCGGAGGAGGCGGCTTCTGAGCTGCCTCTACGACCACATTTTCCGGTCGGGGAGGTCGACATGGACAAGGCATTGCAATGAATTTTGGCACTTGATCACCAGGCATTAACACTGCAGGCAAGCTTTGCGTTTGAATCTGCTTCTCACTCTGTAATAAGACAGAAAATAAAAAAATTTAGCTATAAGCTGCAGACAAATTAGGCAGAGCTAATAGTGTACTTTAATTTAGGTGGATCACTGGTTGCATATGTAACATACTTAAAATAAGTAAATGAAAAATATTTCATCTTTAACATTTTTTTTAAAAAAAGAAGATACTCACAAGGTAAAATTGGGGAATACATGTACTAGTAAGTAAACTTTTTTTTTTTTAATTTTTAGCCTCTCATTGAGGCTCATAACAAAAAATAAGTAATATGGTATCGTAAAATAAGTAACTCAAAGGGGTTCTACATTTAGCCATTTAATCTTTTACTAAAGTTAAATGCATAGATGAGACAAAATTTTCTCTTAATATAATTTAACACGTTATAATACATGAAATAATATCTTTTTTAACCATATATTGTACTAATGTTTATTATAGAGATTTGGCCACTACATTATAAGTGACGTGATTGTAAAAGAAATTCCACACCTTCGCGCAGATAACTCTTTCGAGTAGATCAGTTTAAGTTGCTATGAAATCATTATAAGTAGTAATTCTCCGTAATAATTAGTACAACATCCATTTTAATTTATGTGAATTTGTTTGAAAATTGAGGTCTAAATAAGTCAATGGTATTCGTATGACTATAAATTATCTCATTAAGATTAATAAATTTGAAATTAAAATATTTTTAGACTTTGAAAAATGTCATTTTTTTAAACGATTAAAAAAAAAACATGTATACATAAACTGGAACGGAGGGAATAGTATATTTAGTTAGTAACCTAATAGAAAATACATAACTGACCTACTATCACAAATTATATTATACTGATAATATAGAATGTTATAGCATTTGTGGACACACAATTCCATAGTAGACGAACAGAAAAGTACTTAAAATACTTACCATATGGGTGACTTTAGATTTCAATAACGATGGATCGTCGCCGGCTTCGAGGTCGGAGAAAGATCGTCTGCGGAGTGAACGAATTTTTTCCCAGTGATAGCAGCAAGAAAAGACACCACTCAAGCTGAAAATGACAACCAAGAGAAGTGCAGTGCCTAAAGGAAAACCAAGAGAAGGCCGAGAAGATGATGAGTCCATATTATTATGCTGTGCATAATACTCATGAGCACTTTCCATCATAAATGAATAACTGAGTAGACCACTTACGTTTATATTATAGAAACTTTTGTTTCTATAATTCTGCAACAACTTGAAGTACGTTTATAATGGGAAATTTTGGAAGTGAAGGTTGGATTTGGTTGAGTTATGAGGGTGAGAAGGGTGGTAGGGGAAAGAATTAATTTATAGACATAGTTGAGACCTAAAAGTATGTACGTGTAAAGGTACATTTGCTGTCCGGGCCATGGTACGGAAGAAAGAGGTGGGGGTCTACTTGCTTAGGTGCCGAGCACGATTGAGCATCTAATAAGTACCACATAGCTTTACATTATGCATTAGGTTTGATTGTTTGGTTGGGAATATATCACACAATTTGCGGCATCAAACTCTAGCTAGTTTACGTATACCTTGTGTTATTTGAGGAAAAAGATTGTCTTTTTATAGTTATTTCGTGCTAGAAATTAATCTATAGATTCGTATAGCACAGAATCATGAAAAGTGAAATGCTATCTACCAAGAATTGTATATTTCTATATTGAAGGGCTCAAACTCATGTCATATGATTAAGGATACCATCGCAACGTACTCCTCAACCGTGAGCAAAGAGATTGTGAGAGTTAGGCATGTTAATTTGATGATTCTGCTTCAACTTTGACAGGTTAAAAATGAATTATGAATAAGGGTTTAGGTTTTGGACATTGTCAACGTATCACATTTATTATATATCATGTCACTTAAAGATATTTGTAGGTAAACTTCATTGAAAAGTGAATTTTTCTATTTAAAAATAAGGCAAATTACTTATTCCAATATGTAAAAATAATTTGATTATATAAAAATTATTATAACGATGTATATAACTTATAAGCTCTATGTAAATACTTGGCAAGCATACACGTCTAGATTGGTCATATTTAATGCATTCTAGCTGTTAACCCAAAGTATAAATGACAAAAGTTCCAAGGAACAAAAAGGCAACAGTAATAAAAAGAGAAAAGAAAAGAAAATTTTCCAAATTGTGTTAACTGACTTTAGTTTGGAGCCTGCAGGTGCCAAATTTAAAAATGAGAAAATGCCATTCAGCTGGCGAAAACTATGGAAAGCATCTTCTTTCTTTGTGCTGCTTCTCTTTAAATCAGTGGCACTTGTGCGGAATGAGGATTTTTTCTATTATGATTAAATGATTCTATTTTCATATTAGGAATATGAAGTGATTTAATGAAACAAGAATTTATATTAATTACTAATAGAAATAAGGATCACTAATCATCACAAGAACTTCGTTGCACACCGAAAGCAAATAAAATGATCTGTTGTGCTTTGATGTGTGTTTTGACTAATTGTTTTATTTTATCATTTTGTCTTTTTATTTTTCCATTGTGTGAGAATGTTTATTGCAATAGAATTCACCATGTGTCTGTTATATATGCTTTGTTTTATTTTGAATTACAAACCATCGAGATATGTACGGACAATAAAACAAAAATAAGTATGTCCTCAGATAATTTGTTTGTTTTGGTTTCGCTTTCGATTTTGTATAGTTGTCAATACGGCAGTATATGAAGAAATTACTCAGCATCATTCCCAGTTGTCTCACCGACAGAGGGACAGTATTTTACACTTTATTTATTTGCAAAGTTGTAAGATGAAAGTAAAATCATCTTGAACTTCTCAAATTGCTAATTTGATATATGCTAATTTGATATACTACTACTCTATTTTTCCTAGTAAAAGTCATGTTCAATCACAAATAACTTCCTAGATAACAGCTTCTCCAACTTTAATTTTAAATATTTCTTTTTTCAATTTCAACCAATATTTATAGACAAAGGCCCACTAAATTTATTTGGCAAAAAGTAGACGAGAAAAAAAAAATCTTATATTAAACTAAATGTGAGATAATTGGTTACGTAAGACGCAGAGAATTGACAACTAAAGCTAGGGCCATGAAAGCATTGGCTGGATTCAACTATTGAATCCCATGAAAAAAGAAAAATCTGAATTCAGAATCCACTTGCTGCGTCGATCTGCCTCAACTGCTCAACTATGAGCTGATGTGCAAGTCCACAACTGAATTACCCTACTAGATGCTGCTAGTGATGCTACTTGTTAAAAAATCGAAACTTTCATTACCCCCATCCCTCTGCAGCGGCTAATTCAACCATAAATTCTCGAGTCAAGAAAACTCAATGTTCAAGGTCGAGTCTTATATAAATGTACATGTAAGAAATATATATAGCTAGGTCGAATTAACATTTCAAATACAGGTTCTTTCAACTTGTCTAAATTCTGAACTCGCCAACTGCCGGTGTTTTCCGCATACATATATGCCTCCACTTTTGAAAAAACTAAGACAACGATAGGGGTGATTTCTCCCGTCTACGCTTTGGGCAAAGTTAGCCTGTTTATATGCTAGTGAAAGACAACAAGAAGTCAAGTATCTGGTAGAATGGTTCAGAGGTGTGAACAAATTACTCCAAACATCACTATTATTATAGAAATAAATATGAATGTATAATAGACTACAACACGCATTTCGCAACAAAATCTAACACAACAAAAAAGCTCCTCTGACAATATTCCATTTCTTTCAAATTTCTTTTTCTCTATGTTTTTTCCTTCAGTTTCTCACTTCTCCATTGGGGACTCTGTTAATGTTATTATCGTACATGACCAGATACTACATTTATTTTCTGCACTAAAGCATCAATCTGTGGAAAATAAAATATGATTTCCCTTTAATACAACAAAAAACTACTCTTATTATTTGGAACCGCGGATTTCTGATATATGGTTATTTAGATGTGTGCTCATTTCCTCGCAAAGCCGACGCCCTTCTCAATGCTCGCTGCCAGCTCTTTCTTTGCCTTCTCAAGCCCAACCCTGCAAAATTCAGTAATTGAGAAAAATCAGGCCAGTTGTACAATAAATAACATCACAATGATCATGGCATGAGTAATTTGAAGAGGTAATTGATCAGAATACGAACCTCTCGTATTCATTTAGGGGACCAAGGGGGTATATTTCTTCAACTCCATTACGGCCAAGGCGTACTCGTGATGCGAAAAAAGGAAGCTCAGTAACCTACAAAGACAATTATCCACTACTAACTGTCAAGAACACCCAAGTTTTCTATATTCCTGAAGAAGTTACTGAGACGTAACAAATACATGCTGTAAAGAAAATTTAGCTGAAGGTCTACAACACATGCCTGAGAAGACACATAGGCACATTGAATGATGCCAGCATCTCCTCTCAAACCATGCAAACACGCGTCAGCAAATTTAACCGCAGCATATGCCTGAAATGTTAGGACAGACTCATTCAGCCTTGCTGTGGATGATATGAACTCTTAACCGAAAAACAAAGGAAACCTGGAATAAAGAGTAAAAAATAATCTAACCATAGACAAAGTTGCTGATCCTGCACCAGCTTTTGCCTGAAAAAAAAAAAGGAAGAGCACCATGTCCAACCAACAGATGAATTCCACCAAAGGAGTTAGTTTAGCTAGTAATTTACAGTTCTATGACAGCTAAATAGACCATGACTGATACCATTTGTTTACAAGAGAGTAGCATGAAAAACGTAGGATGATGGAGAAAGACGATAATACAATCCAGGAGAGAGACCACAGCTTATGGCAATGGAGCTGTGACATGATGCTGGAAAGACTACTACTGTGTATTAGACACAGTGTTATCAAAAGCGAAAAGCGCGAAAAAGCGCTAAGGTCTGTTTTGGACTTTAAGCGCAAATAAAGCGTGGGCTTTAGTGCAGAAAAGCGCAACGGAAGAAACTATACAAAAAAAATACACTTGTACCCAAAGATTAATATTTATAAGCACGAATAACACACTCATGGACAAAGACTTGAAATTTTTGTTAACATAAAGTGAAGTATGAATTGTTTTAGTGCGACTCTTCACGAACAACCGTTCATTAGCAAGGAGAAGTATGTGCCTTGATAAAAACAATGAAGCGCCCATTAAGCGAGGCGAAGCGCTCAGCATGTTTTGTGCCTCGCTTCAAGGCTTAAGCGCGCTTTAAGCGTGCCTTTGATAACACTGATTAGACATGGAAAATAAGGACTGTCTCCATGTCAATTTAATACTGTTAAAGGAGAAGGAGAAGGAGAAGTAATGCAAATGAGTAATGCAATTGTTCAGAATGAGGACTGAAACTCCCCTAGGCTGTAAATGTGACATCTAACGGTGCAGTGTCAGGAAACACATGCTTGGATATTGTTAGAAAGGGTGAAATTTATCAGAAACTAATTTTGTCAGTGAAGGCAAAGACAACATGCGTAAAAACATGGTTTAGACAACGATAACGTAAGATGTGCTATGAAATTATTCAGCAAATAGTACTTTCTGGCAGGGCTAATTTTGAGTGAAGATCTGAAGTCAAACGAGCCACTGAACAGTAGCTAGTTATTATGCAAGTCAAATATAAATACAAAAAATTATGCAATAAGGTTTCTGATAAACAAAACACAACAGGAAAAGCACCTTTACCAGCCAGCACAATAAAGTTTTCACTGTGATAACTAAAAGACTCATTTAGTAAGTCATCAGTTTTATCTTACCTCAACAACCTCAGTTCCACCATTTTGAATACGAGATGTTAAATATTCAGTTTCCTCAGCGGTAAACGAACAAGGAGGCTTAACCTGAATCACATTAGAAAAGTGAAAAAGGTATTCTATGTTACTAAGATCATGTGAACCAGGTATACCCAGTCTGAACAAAGTTCACCGAACCTGGGAAAGAAGCGGTAGAATTGTAACCCCAGCATGGCCACCGACAACTGGAACATCCACTTCCCTAGGATCAAGCCCCAAAACCTCAGCCTTGATGACATGAAACAGATTAGATCTGGCAGATGCTCGATATTAAATGCAAAAGTACAATTCAAAGATTGTTCCAGTATGTAATCCATGTCATTTTTGAGGATATTCTTCATTACATACCACTTTAATATTCAGCATAGTTCAGGTATATATCTTTCACATTATACCAGGATTAGATGCTTGATAATTGAGTCTCAGTTCCACAAACTAATCAGGAATATACTACAATCACCTGAGAGTCCTTGTGATCAGTTTATTCTTATACACAAGTTCAATATTGCAACCGGTTTGTGAAGCACAAAAATAGACAGTACAATAGTGCTATTAGTTATTTAAAATGAACTAGGTTCAAATAAGTTGTACTCCAGACTACTGTACTCAGAGTCTCTATATTTGTCCGAACACGGATATTAAGAGTAAAGGTGAAATTATGATATATTTTCAATTGGTCTAAGGTAGGTATAAAGTTATTTTTGAAAAGTTTGATCTTTAAAGATAAAAAGGGTGCTCAATAACATTTGATCGAGTACGATATTCAAGAGAAAATGAACAGCAGATGAATTTTTCATTCAGGATTTTGGACGTCAATTTGGGACAGATCAAAATCGGTTTTCTGGCCCAAATATAGTCAAGAAAAGCATAGGTAATCTCCTTATAGTTGGCTCGATTGTTTATTGGCTTCTAGCTTTCTGAGATTGAGTAGCTGCTCTGATCAAAGGGAAGAGGAAGAAGCGGAAAATCACAGAAAGAACAGCTTAGGAAGCTATGCATACCACAAATGTATTGGCTCTGACAATGTCAAGCATAGTTACACCTAAAAGTCTCCTGGGATCAAAGGTGCCAGCCTTCTTGAAAACCTCAGCAGCAATCGGTACTGTAGAGTTTACTGGATTACTAATTATGTTGACAGTGGCCTTAGGACAGCACTTGGCGATTCCTTCACATAAGGTCTTCACAATTCCTGCATTGATGTTGAAAAGATCATCTCTTGTCATGCCTGGTTTTCTAGGAACACCAGCAGGGATTATTACAAGGTCCATGCCAGTGAGAGCATTTTCCAGTTGTTGAGGCCCTAGAAAACCACGCACCTGGAAGTTGAGAAACTCAAGTTAAAATTCTTTAAAGAGAGATAAGAATAACAATGATCGGTGTCATAGCTATCAAAAGAACACAAAACAATTGTATGGGCTATTTCTCCGAACTAAGCATGCATCTAGATTTGCAATGCAGAACAGTGTTGTAAACGGCAATGTTGGTACTGGCCTCGGATTGAGGCAGCATCTAGACGCCCTGAGACAACCCGGGGGGGAGGGGGGGGGGGGGACAAAAATGTCATGAGAACGCCCCTCTTATTGGCATATTAGCATCAATTTAACCATTCAGATGTTTCGTCATCAAATCAATTTCCTGTTTGTTATACCCTTAAAAATAATTTGTCTTGCTTCTGACATCTCTACAAATACTTTCACCATATATTTTGGGATTCAGCAATCACTTTATGAAACCCATCTACAAATTCAGATTACCTTTTCTCATAAAACTTTACGAGTTCTGGTTGATGTACTAGGCAAGAAGGTTGGCTTAAAACCAGTCAATCAATTATGTCTCCATGACAAATTAGTCGGGATCGGCTTTATGAGTTCTCTTATTCATTCCGCTCTATCTAGGTACATTGCATTCCAATACTAAATTGTTTGCCTTTTGAAGCAGCGTAAGAGTTCTCTAACACTAAAAGTTCATATATTACTACTTTCCTACACAGGAATGCAAATCATTGACCAGAATAAAAAGATATTTGACAAACAAAGGATCTAAGTGTAAATGTAACACGAACCTTTATCGAAATAGTTCGTATCACCTACGGATCCTTTACTTCCAAGTGCTCTATTCCTGACAGTCAGATGAGAAAATTCTCTTTATATGATTTTTGTTCTACCTCGTAGCCTTTTTTTCATCTCCCATCATAATATTGTCGCAACTATGAACCAGTACATATGGAGGTATAAGTGTAACATGCTAAACGTCATAAAAGACCACCTGTCATTTTATCCTCTATGTGTTCTAAATTGCACCCTCTGTTCCATCTGATCATTTAATCTTGTCCAACCTTGTCGGGTCATACATCCACCTTAACACCTGCATTTCTACTAGCTCATGTTGTAGATATCTTGGGCCTTAGAAGCCCAGCATTCACTCTCAATTACATTGCTGGTATAACAACTCCTATAATGAACTTACCTTTTACTTGATTTTAGAGGTATCGTCCTATCGCATAACACTTCAGAATTAATCTCCATTAATCATCATATTTCAATTCTACGTGTTATATCTTCATATTAGTTCTCTTTGGGAACTGAGCTTGAATATATTAAACTTATCTCCATTTCGGCACCACAATCCCATATAAGCTCACTTTGTTCATTTTGTTTCTCCATTTTCATTGAATTACTCCATTTTCCAAATGGCATTATATTCAAGCTGCTTCACTCGTATCTTATAATGGATGACTTTCTCAGTCGCAACATACGCTAATGCAAATACAATATTTATTTAATCTCTGTCATCAATTTTGCTGTCATCTCTCTAGTTTTGACAACTCTAATTCTCTTCACTGCTCAAATTCGGCAGTTCAATGCTTCCATTCACAGTGAAGCTTTCACTTATACTGAAAATAAAATAATAACAATAACCTATACTATATATACTTAAATATCCAGTAAACCATACGTACAAAAACAAGACAAATAGGAAGAGTTAATTACCACTGCACCAGTGTCCATGTGGCTAATATCAGCAGTTACACCGGGAGTATTGGCAACATCATAAAGATGCAGAACCGAAACCAGTGGATTCATTTTCATAAGCATAGCAAGTGGCTGACCGATACCTCCTGAAGCACCCAAAATCGCGACTTTGAATCCGGGCGAACCCCCTTTCGCTCTGCAATTCCCTCGGCTCAAACACACACCTCCTTCCATCTTGAGCCCAAATACATGCATATTTTTCAAAAAACACGCGACAAAATCAGCATGTATCATTGATAATAGTCTACATATTAAGAGCTTAGAACGAAATTCAGTGTCTAAAAGGATAAAAGTATTCCTTCCATTCCAACTTAAGTGGCATAATTTTAAATTCTACCAGAGTTCAGTATATTTTGAAACTCGTGCTATTAAATTATCACATAACATTTGTGTTGCTATAAAAGCTTTTCATTAAGGGTACAGTTGGAAGTATTCCTTGGGTTCCAACTTATGTGCCAAATTCCATAATTTCGAAACTCGTGATATTGAATATCACATAACATTTGTGTTACTATAAAAGCTTTTTATTAAAGGTACAGGCGGAAGTTTAAAGTTGAATTATTTCCAAATATAGAAAGTTGACATTCTTTTCAAAACGAATTATAATGCGACAGTTCCACATAAACGAGCAGTAGTAAATGCATCAAGAAGACTACATAGGAGGTCACCTAAGTAAAAAATGGACAAAGTATAAATGTACATTCTTTTTAGAACAGAATATAAGGCAATATTTCACATAAACAAGGAGTAGCAAATACATTAAGAAAACAACATGGAGGTCACCTAAATTAAAAATGGAAAAAATATAAATGATTTCATAAATCTAATTAAGTATTAAAAACACAACTAAAAGTAGTTTACAGTTGCAATGACATAATTATATTGAGGAAAAAAAATTAGAAGATCCAACTTGACATAACGACCAAAGTAGCTCCCACAATTTAAATAATACACCTTCCGTCATAATTTACGTGACCATATTTTATTTTTAGTCAGTCCAAAAAAGAATGACTACTTAATGAGAAGCTTTTATAGCCACAAAAATACTATGACATATTTAAAACCACAAGTATCAAAAGAATTATAGATACATAAATGTTATGACTTGTTTAAAACCACAAATTTCAAAATTCTTCATTTCTTTCTTAAACTCCGAGCCCAGTCAAACGTGGTCACTTAAATGGGGACAGAGGGTGTTTGGATTTACAAAGTATTGCACTGTTTAGTTTACGGTCTTGCTATAAAATTGACAAAAGCATTATGCATTTTTTTTCATTGCTACAAAAAATAAACGCCAATGTTGTTAATTTGAATGGAAATGAGATGTGGCTCTAATTCTTTCAAATTTAGTAATTAATCCTATTATAGTATTTTAGATTGTTGTAAATCTCTAAGAAAATCATACGATGTGCAACTCATTAATTAAACAAAACAACATACCCGAAAAAAGAATATTACCGCTTATAAATTAAGCACTTTTCCCCTCAACTTCTCATGCTTTATTAGGTCAAATCTTCTTTTCCCTTCTCTTTAGCGCTTTTGAAACAAACAACAAAAGTATGTGCCGTCAAAAGCCTGAAATGAAAATTGAGTTTGAGGCGGCACGTTTGGCAGCTTTTTTTATGCTAATGTCAGAGCTTTTCATGGAAGCACATGATCTTTCAGTTACGACAGGGGTAGAGGCAGGTGTTCTTGTTTACTCGCCAAGTGGAAAACCATATACCTATAGCTGCACTTCTAGTTTTGACACAATCCTAGATAGGTTTTTAAAATGGTGTGAAAATCGTCCTCATGATGGGGCAGATGATCTCCAAGAACCTCTTAATGATGCCAGTTTTGTTACAGTTCCTGCTTCACCAGGATCAAGTTGTGTAACAACTGACCTCAACGTTGTCGCTGACCCAGACGATGGGGAGAGTTCTGCATCTGATTAATTTTTGCCATTAATTAGATGTCATTAATTTGGCTGTTCTTGGGGATGAGTTAAGACAATTTCTTTCGGTTTTTCGTTTTCTTTGTGATTTCTGGTGAAGTCCATTTTTTCTTTTTGTATGTGAGTCTTTATTTTGGTCGATTGTAATAGTGTTTTTGGTTCGGCTTGGTGTTGGTTTCGTCAAAATCAATACCAAACCAACTACTTTGATATATTTTCTTGAAAAAATAATAATAATACTCTCCCCATTACATGATAATGATTCTCCTTCATTGATCTAACTTGTGTTCCATATACACTTCAAGCCTAATTTGATTGTAACAACTAACAGTAAACAAGCGACTGCTAAAACGGTATCAGCAAAGACAAGATGATGGGTTCAAGTCTTACTAACATATAGTAGGATCTAAACAAGAATTTCAAAATAACATACTCCCTCCATTTGACTTTGTTTGCCACAATTTGGATTTCGAGAGTCAAACTTCTTAATTTTGACCATGAATTTGGACATAGAATCATTAAGTAATTTGAAATGAAGATTACATATTTGGAAACTATATAAAAAGTACTATAAGTTACCATAATTAACAATTCAAATTATTTACAAAACATGTGAACATATGCAGTCAAAGAAAAACTCTTACTGACTCTCGAAATCTGAATTGTAACAAACATAGTGAAACAGAGGCGATAATATTTATATAAAAATGCGCTCTTTCTAACACATTATAGATTAGACGGTTACACACTTCAACAACAACAACAAGAACAACATAATAATAATATTCACAAGTGGGGTCAGACGAGGGTGAGGTGATCGAAAGATGGACGGTTACACACTTCAGTAGTTTAATTTCCAAAATTAAGAAAAAAAAAGTAATTTCATGAGAATAAGAGGAAATTAAAAAACCAATGTGGTAAACAACAATTTAAGTCAAATCAAGAAATGGGACTAGTAAATTCAAGTACAAAATTCTTTAATTTATAATCTTGAATCCGTTTACGACCCAAATGATCAATTAAAAAAGAAGGCAAAAAATAGAATAGGAAAGTATAAAAATTAAGAGAAATAGAAACCTGGTGAGAAGGGTTAAGATGAGCTGAGATTGTGGCAATTCGCTGATGAATATTTGCACTCTTCTGCATTTTTTTTGAATTATGATGAGAAAGAGAAATGATGAAATTATGTGAGCTGATTTATATAAGTAGTGAGAACAAGAAGAAGAAAAAATAAAAAAGTGATGGTGATCGAAAGATGACGGCAAGGTTCATTGAGATGCGTGAAATTGGAATTTCAAAATATTTATCTTCCAATATCTTTTAGACTTGGTTTGGCCGTTTAGGCAATAATGGATTAGTGATTCGAGTTTGAACTCTAAAAATTATTAAAAATAAAAGATTTTATTAAAGATATAAGTGGAAGTTTAAAGTTGAATAATTTTTCAAATTTAAAAATTTGACACTTTTTTTAAAACTGATTATGATGCAATATTTCCACCTTAAGGATGAGTAGAAAATACATCAAGAAAATAATATGGAAGACACCTAAGTTAAAAATGGACAAAATTTACTTGTGCTTTCTTTTTAAAACCCATTATGATGCAATATTTCCACATAAATAAGTAGTAAATACAACAAGAAATCAACATGATGGACACCTAAGTTAAAAATGGAAAAATTATAAATTTACATATTTCAGCATTTGGTAAATTTTTTTTTTTTTTAAGCGAATATCACTAGGCAGGGTGCCTAGCGACTAATTTTATAATAATAATAAATTCCTCAAAGAGGATAATACAAAGTAAGGAGGGTCAAACCATACCTTACATCATCCTATCGAGGTGAGACCTCGCTCCTAACAAGAATGCAAAAAATAAGAACTAGCAAGCACCAAATAAAGTTTGATCATCACAGAGTTTATAACACACTCTATGATGATATTACATATGAAAATACTAAAATAATGAAATAATATAAAAGCTAGAAAGAAAGTGGAATCATGCAATCCGCACTTCCTTCTACAAGTGATGTAGTGGAAAATGTAGAAAGGCCCTACTATCCTAACTTGAAAAAATGATATTAGTGGCTCTCTATCACGATCATATATGCTATCCATCATTTCTTCGAGTTCTTGGACTTTTTGGATTTCGATTTTGTACTCCTCGTAGGTTGTACCCTAGTTGGCTCTAGTGGGCGCCTTACCCTCCTTACTCTCTTTGGAGCATTATCATGAATTTCCCTAGGCGACAAATCTCCTTCTCTAGCCACCAAGCTAAAATTATGAGCAGTGGATTCTTCCTCAAGTTCCTCTTCTTCAAACAAATCATCATCCTCTACTAAATAATGTCCTTGAGGAACCCTTTCTTGAAAAGATGCCACTTGCCTTGCCAAGATACCCCTCGTATCATTTAAATCCATTCGCTTGATAAGTTCATCACCCGTGGGTAAATACTTTGAATGTGGGACAAGCTGCATCAAGGATTTAGGCACATAGGAATGAGCATTTATGTTCAAAAAAGACTTACCAAAATTAGGAGAAACACTTTTACACAACCGTTCAAGATGAGCCGTTGGTATAAGATCCAAGTGATCTTGCTGCAAAGAACCCCTGACATCAGCCGATACAGTATAGACATTAACAACACCCTGCGCATCATTAATAACCTCATAACCCCTTCCCTCATGAATATAATCCATGCCCCGCTGCACAACATTAATATCCATCCTAGCTTGATGAGTAAATGCTCTCTCACGTGCATCAAGAGTAGAAGCTAAGGGTTCATTGTCAATATTAGCTGGAGTAATAAATGTACTCCCACGTAAATCTGTATCATCCCCATGAGATTCCAAAACAATTAAAGCATCCGAAAAAATAATCCCATGCTCACGAGATTCTATAGGAACAGCTGAAGGTTGCCTTTCATCCCCACGTGACTCCACAGCACATAAAACATCCTTATTAACCCCACACGCACTTTGAGAAGGATTCCCAATCACGCTAGGAGTTAAAGCTGAAGGCGTATAAGCTGGAGGAAATAAATCCAAACCAGGAGGACCTTGTTTCAATACCTCAACAAATTTGTCCAAAGCATGGTCCACCTTGTTTTTAGCTTGCACGTGAGCACCTTGTGGATTGCCTTTCCCCTCATTAAATTTTTGAATCACTCCCAGCTTAAAAACATTAGTAGCAGACACTGCATAACACCTAGGCTTAGCTGGACTAAAATCAACGCTCCCACGTGAGGCTGAAGCTGAGGGATCAACATCCCCATGCTTAATTTCGCCTTCAGCATTAAACGTCCCTTCAACTTCAACAACCTGCGAATCCTCAACCTCCCCTCGTGACTTCACATCATTTAAAGCTTCTACCAAATTAATCCCATGCACAGTAGGGGACAAATTGTTGTCCAATAAAAACGCTGCATCATTCATTGGAGCATGCACATGCAACACAGATTCTAAAGCTGGAAGCTGCTGTGTATCATTAATACCAGAACCCACATCTACAGAAACAACTTGTCCTTCAGCTCCAGTTGCATTAAAGCAACCTTTAGTTTCAAGACCAGCTGCATCTGTTGGGTGAACACTCGCAGCTTTACTCCCAACATCAAAAGCATAAAAAGCGTCCGTCCCCAAAATCTTATTGCCCGTACCAGACTTAACAGAGATACCCACAGTGTCAACTTTTGGGTGATCTTTAAAAACTTCTTGTGCCCAACTTCTGGTCCCTACTTGCAAAGGATTAGGAGATAGACCCTTCCCACCCTTATTTAAAACCTCCAAGTCCTTAGACTTTGTAGCAGTACTCTCCAAAATATGCGAAGTCTTAACCTGAAATTGTTGCGTCTCGCCTTTGTCTTCTACATTCAGCGCATTGTTTCCGACTTCACAACGGGCAATTTCAACATCACGAGCTTCCTCATCAATCTCCAAAAGTTCAAAAGAATTCGTAGTTGCAACAGTTTCACCTTGATGCACGCGATTAGCATCGATTTTACCTTGTTTGCTCTTATTCTCAACTATTACCCATGCATTGGGATTTCTATTTGGATGGATGAATTTTTTAAAACTCTTCCCTTGACGACCTTGACCTTGAGTTGCAAGAACAGCTTCTTCACCTTTGGTAGCCATTCCAACTGTTTTTCCACTTGTTAATACCCTCACAGGAGCATCGTTATCCATCTCCTTCACTGGCTTACTTGGTACTGTAACTTGTTCTTCATGTGGAATTAAATCAGGGTGTAATACATAACATTCAACTTCGTCATGACCCTGCAGTTTACATTCCTTACAATACTTGGGTATATAATCGTATCTCACCCTAATCCATTTATATTTAATCTCGCCGTTGGTTGAATTCTTGATCCCTATTCTAATCCTTTGAGGTCTATGCGCCACAAGATCAACCTCAACTTTCACCTTTGCGCAACTTGGTCTAGATTTAGACAAGGTTGCAGCATCAAGTTGTAATGGACGTCCAACAGCCCTTGCCAAAGAAAAGACTGGTTCTTTGCCAAAAAACACAGGAGGTAAACCTGGGAACGAGATCCAAGCAACACCAATGGATGTTTCTTCCTTAGGATCGAACCAGACCTCATATTTGAGCCCTCGCATTTGGTGAAGCCTATGTCCTATCTTAATATAGTATGCAGGTCGCGACAATAAGTGTACATAATCTTCCAAGAGCGAGAGCCTAATTAGAACATGTCTGGATTCTAAAAAGCCAATGCAACATTCACCTTTAAGTTCAAGTTGTAATGGAAGTTGCTTCTTTAATTCATGAAACTCCGGCATGCCGTAAGCGAACTTTCCCACCACAGCAAATTGAAGCTCTTCATTAATCACCATGTTTTCGACATCCAGATCTTCCCAAACAAACGACGGTTCACCATGGTGATACTCCATTATAGGTTCCTGAATGGGAGTTTTAGTCGAAGGTTTTGTTGTAGGGTTTATAATAGAAACAAAAGATCTATTTAATGGGGGAGGAATTATAGGAGGAGGAGTGGTGTGTGTAGCCTGGACAACCCTATAAGAGGGCTGCCCAGTGATGGCCGTGGCCATTGAAGGCCGAGCAGATCTTCAAAATTCGCCAGAGATCGCCACTCCTAGAGAGAAAAGTCAAACGCTTGCATTTGGTAAAATTAAAAGTGTTTATAAGCGGTTAAACAAATAGTGGACTGTGTGGGAGGCGCACGATAAGCAAGGCACGCTAACGTGTGCAACCACAAACATCTCACCGTCAAAACATAGATACAGACTATAACGAAGATGACAACGAACAACGTCGAACGACTAGTTACACCGGAAAATGGAATCTCTCAAAAACTTCCATCGATGCAACTTCTACAGTGCATCCCAGGTACGGGAAGTGCACCCATAATTCTCCAAGTGCCGACGGCTGCAGATCGCCCAAACCCACCAGTGAAGGAGGTTGAAGCAATTACAGCAACCCGGAAATTGACATATACGGCAGGAGAAAAAGCAAAAAATCCAACCATGGCAGATGTGGTATGAGGAAATCGAGCTCCCCACCAAGGTGTGATGCTTAATTTCATCTCCCCAATTGTCAAAGACGGGGTTAAAGAGGTTCAATTGAATCCCCTAGATGTAGAAAACTAATGCCAAAAGTGGAAACAAGCCTTAATAGGGTATATATTAGGAGGGAACTCTAACTTCAAAGAAATGCTCAAATTTGTGTACGGAGTGTGGAATTGGATTGAAACACCTACAGTATTCCTTCACGATGATGGGTATTTCATCTTTATATTTGAATCCATGGAGGAGAAAATGCAAGTTATGCAAGAAGGCTCGTACACCTTTAATGGTAAACCCATGATTCTGAAGGGTTGGAGTTCGGATTTCCAAATGCAAGATGAACCACGAGAGTAATCCCATTGTGGGTGACCCTTCCAGGACTACCTATACAATATTGGTCCCAAGAAAACCTAAGCAGAATCACCAGTTTCTTGAGAAAGCCAATGTGCATAGATAAATTCACAGGACAGGGGGAGAGAGTGTCATATGCTAGAGTACTAGTGGAAGTAGACATCACTCAGCCTCTACCAGATGTTCTCAAGATAGAAAGGCCAGATGGAAGCATACTGACTCATAAAATAGAGTATGAATGGAAGCCCACTTTTTGTCAGGAATGTAATCAATTTGGACATGTTACAACAGAATGCAAACCTCATGAGGCCACAATACCAAAGAGACAGAATAGTAGAAGGAAAAAGAAGTTTCATGCAGAATGAAAGCTTAAGGAAGATACGCAATGAATTAGCAGCTAAGCAAACAGGAAAAAGTGATGCAACTGAACAAGCTTCAGTGAAAAAAGAAAAGCTGTGGAGAAGGCACAAAATAAAAGTCCTAGGGAGAAAATGCAACAGATCCAAGAGGTATTGGCTACAAGGAATCAATATGCACCACTGAGGATTCATGAGAATACAAAGCCACCTGATGCAGCACAACAGACTAAATCAGCTAGCCAAACAGAGACACCAAAGGGACAAGTAGGAAAGGATTTAAACCCTGCCAGCAATAAACCTCCACGATCTTAACTGCCTGAAACATGAGAGGGCTAAAAAAATCCTTCCTCAAAGAGAATAAAGTTGATATAGTTAGTTGTGTAGAAAGCAGAATAAAGCAACACAAAGCTGCTAAGATTCAAAAGAAATTCGGCAGGGATTGGCATTTCATAACAAATTATTCACATGTCCACAATGGGAGAATCTGGATTTGCTGGAAGCATGCTAATGTAACAGTAACAGAACTGGACTCTTCAGCACAAGTTATTCACTGTCATATAACCGACAAGAGTTCCAGTTTTGCCAGCTACATCACTTTTGTCTATGGCCTTCACACCATTATAGATAGATTACCACTTTGGGACCAGTTGAGAGAGATCAACAAACACCATGAGAGGCATATGGCTGATAATAGGAGATTTTAACACTCTATTGGCTGCTGAAGATAGGCTTAATGGGAACCCAGTCCACCCTAATGAAATCAGGGACTTTCAACAATGCATAGATGATATTGGTCTGGGGATCTTGACAAGAAGAGGATGTGCTTTCTCCTGGAGCAACAGTAGAGATGCAGAAGAAAGAATATACACCAACATAGACTGGGCTCTAGGAAATGCTGACTGGATGCAAACTTATACTAGTCTGGAAGCAATTTATATGCTCCCAGGATACTCAGATTATTCTCCAATCATGCTAGACATAAGAACAGTAAGGCACAAAATCAAACCTCCCTTTAGACTGCTCAATATGCTACTAGAGCATGAAAGCTTAACAGAACTGGTATCCACAGTATGGCAGCAGTCTCACCAAGGGCATACAATGTTCAGTATCTGGAAGAAGGCCAGTTAACTTATATACCCAGGATCACTCCTGTATTATGCCGATGTGGGACACTTAATCCTTAGATGGGGTGTTACACACACCCCCTCTTATGGACTCAGCATCCTCGCTGAGGTTTGCCCCGCGTACCAGGATTCGCCTAGACTCACCACGGAGGTTTGCCCCGCGTACCGGGATTCGCCTAGACTCAGCCCTGAACTTTGACCCACATCGACAAGGCTGACACAGAGTGGCTCTGATACCATCTGTAACAGCCCAAGCCCGCTAGTGATACTGTCCGCTTTGGGCCTAAGCCCGCACGGCTTTAAAACGCGTCACTAGGGTCTAAGGCCAGTTAACTTATATACCCAGGATCACTCCTGTGTTATGCCGATGTGGGACACTTAACCCTTAGATGGGGTGTTACAGTAGTAAATCTCAATACCTTCTTTCCATATGATAATTTTACCAAACTTGTATAGCAATAATATTTAATATTCTTTCCATAAAGTGAAATCCCAAGAATGGTAGTCTTTCAATATTGTATTCCTTTCATAGAGTAGAAGATCTTTCTTTGTAGTAATTTCTTTCAAGTAAATTAATATTTGAAATCAAAAATTCAAATATTAATTCTTCCATTAAGCGGAGATCAAATCTTGGAAAATAATATTTTCTCCCATAATATTCTCTTCACCAAATTCTTCTTCATGAGCAATCCTACACAAAAATAGATTAACCATAAGTAAATGTTCATTGATTAAATAACTTGGTTTGTTATCATCAAAATCAATAGGTGAAACCTTGAGGCTAACAGAAAACCTTCCTAGTTTCCTTTTTGACATCTGGAGAGCCGCCTATGTTACTCGAATTCTTCACTTTTGGTGCCGCACTCGTGTCGGATCGGTACCCATGTGGGTATGGGATCTGTACCCGATTTGGTCAATAAATTTTAGGTTTTTTGACCAAATCAACAGAGAAATTCGGACATATTCAATGAACAAAACAAAAGTAAGGGGAAATTGAAGGAAATAGAATACCTTGTATTATTGTATATAGAAATTTCTATGTCGTGATCAATATTTTGTCCTCAAGTTTTCCACATAATATCTCATAATTTAGGTTTTATAACTCGACTTTTAGATTATTGAAATTTTTTAGCCGAATCCCTACGCCCGTATCCATAATTGGATCCGTATCTCCGAATATTAAAATATAGATCATGAAGGATCTGACCTCTAGATCCGCACCCGTATCGAATACCCGCACCCAAGTCCGAGTAACTTAGAGAGCCGCAACGGAGCTGAATTTACCAGTGATTCGTACACAGTAGCATGAAGAGAATGAAAGTCATTCTATTCACAATAACCACTTATGCGAGCAAAAGTTGATCGGTTCTTCGGACGAGCAGAACTGATGATACTTCCTTCAGTGTAGCCACTGGTTTTTCTTCCTACTAAGACATCCATCAGAGTGGTCTTCCCAGCTCCACTAACGCCAACTAAGGCTGTAAGAACTCCAGGCCTAAAACCATGTTAAATGTGGGTAAACTCTCAAAACTAGCCAATTTTGGGGATACGTGAAATAATTCGCTAAGCTTGATTTTTAGTTTTAAACAGCGGCTACAAGTTATGTCGATTTACAAATGTCCAGTGTAATAACCACTAGTACTCAATATACTCAATCATTAAAGGATAACAGGGAAGCTTATCTATATAATGGAAACCAAGACTACAATAGAAAGAGCTGGAATATTAGAATGGTAAATATAAACACAAAGGGATAGACGAGAAAGGAGATGAGAGATAGAATATAAGGGAGTGAGAAACATAAAAGAATTGGGGATGAGGAGCATAGAGTTTGCATAAGCACAATTCACAATATCGATACCCCTACTGTTCCTACAAGATACCATTTATCATCCTGGATCCCAAACATAGACACTTAAACTGATTTTGCGCTGATGCTGGCATAGGCTCCTATCAACAGGCCCATTAGCTACTACTCCTTCAAGCCCATTCACAACATCCAGATAAGATCATTATTATCCAGTGTAGCATGTTATTAGAGCATGTCGAATCTAGTGGGAAATGATGCAAGTGAAAAAATTCAACATTACCAATGTGTGATGAAATAACCTTGTACACAATGGACTTCTTTTCATCTTGATTTGCAGTGTTTATATCAAAAGAAAGACTAGATAAGAATTTTCAAAGGAATCTCCAATGTTTGGAATATATGCTGGTTGCTATGGATTCTTTAGTACTTGGAACAATCGAGATTATTTGATGAAGCATGCTAATCAAATCTGCTGCTGCAGCTATTTCATTTTTAGAGAAAGCTAGGGTATGACAAATAGAAATTTAGCCATTGAAAATATAACTCGTTCAACATATACATATAATGCATCCAAGGTTTCCCCATCACAAGAGTTCAAGGGGAAAAAAATAAGAGGAGAAAAGCGCTCTTACAGAGGAATTTTATACATCAAAATAGTAAATTATCTCTATGACACAAGCACTATTTTGAGTAACATGTAAGGAATAAATTGTATGCTGATCAACACGTTCAGGACTTTTGCAGACTTATCTCTTTTGGTAATTCAGGAACTTGATGCCATAGGCAAAAGAAAAGCAGAATATAACTACCCAGGCAACATGAGCAGCAGCAACAGCTCCAAGGAAGTCATACTCAAAACCCAAGCTTTCTTTCAGATACTGCTTTAGTGGCAAGTTGCCAACGCCCGGTACCTCAATATTATCGTTCTTGTCACCAAGCTGTGATGTTACAAGACCATATATTGTCCATGCTGTTGGAGAACCCCAGTAATACCACCTCCACCATATAGGAATTTGCTGCAAAAGAATTTTTTTTTTTATATCAAATGTTGAGATATCTTTCCATGTTTTAAAATTCTTTGGAGATAAAATGGAACTTTTTCATAGGAAGTTTTAGAGGTCCCTCATTTCTAAACATCACTGTAAGATATAGGTTGGGTTTTTCTTACTACAACAACATTGGGTTTTCTTAATGCTGATTATTATGTTTAGCTTAGCTTGTGGTAGAATTTAGCTTATATACACAGTAAATTTTTTTTACAGTACTGATGTATTTGATCTCGTTGTAGCAAACCTGCATAATTTTCCAAGTAACTAGTCCCAGTTTTAATGAACGGTTTCTTGTAGATTTTTAGGTGAACTCATAGTATAGAAATGATTGTGGGTACAATTGTATGGAAGTTAAACTCAGTTTGATAATATTTCAGGATTTGATTTACTTACCGTTCTAGGGATAAGGAAACCAGAAAACAAGCTCCAAACTTTGAGGAAGAATGTCATTCCGATGGCAGCAATTAGGTGGCTTGGTGCGAGTGCTACAAGCATCATTCCGTACATAGTGTAGTAAAGGAAGCACATGAATAAGAAGAAATAGAACCATAAGAATTTTGCAGCTGTCCAGTGGAAACCAATCATTGTATAAAGAAGAAGGCTGTAGATAAAAGTTTGGATCGCCACATAGATAGTCTCTATGGCCACCTACAGAGGGCACAAGTAAGCATTTAGTTCTTCAATCACGACTTCATTCTATATAGATGGACATATTTGTCCGAATCAAAACTTTTACCAGTTGTGTTCTCTTGGTGCTTCCCTTACCTGAGCAAATGCATAAGGCAACGCAGAATACATCCCTGCTGCTCTTTCTCGATAAAAGTCTGTCCTTTCTACTACAACAACAGACTGCACAGATGAAGTATTTGCAGTGGCAAGGAACAATACAGCAGTATACATAGCTCCAAGAATATTCAATAGGTCTTGTAGTTTGTTCCTGTTGTCATAATTATCCCATCAGGTTAAACGACCAAGGGATTTAATTAGGTATATGAACGCTATGAATATAAAATATTACTATAGTCTACCCCAACTAATCTTGGAATCAGGTAAATGTGATCGGTTTTAGGTCTAAATAAATCTCTTGTGCAATGTATATTATAGATCTAAAGACAATGACTTACATTTTATCCCCTTTATTCCAAAAAATAACTCCGATTATAACTCCTATAATTGCTGTCATGAAAAACCTTATGGCATTATATTGTGGATGCCTCCAATAGGACAAATGCTGTTTCCAGAAGCAAGCCTTGCACTGAACAATAAAGGGTTGGGAGTATTTCGTAGGAAAATGGAGATCTTGGGACCCTGGTGCTGGAATACTTAGTTGTTTGATAAGCTCTTGGGTCCTCCTGTGAAAGTTGAGTTGTAAACCAGGGTGAGCTAGTCAGTAACAAAGTACTGAAAGTAAATTAAAAAAGACTATGTTATCTTCTAATTACCTATATAGATCAGAGTTTGCATAAATATCTGCAAAGTCCACATTAAGTTGAGCCTCAACTGCTGGAGTGGTGATATCCAGCATCCAAGTAGCTAGATTATATCCATCTTTGATAGTAGGAACCCCTGGAACCGACTGAAAAATTGGGTTTTTAGTAACTGATTTATCTATACAATCCCACAACATAAACTTG
Source organism: Petunia x hybrida (assembly GCA_037355625.1). Taxonomy (NCBI): domain Eukaryota; kingdom Viridiplantae; phylum Streptophyta; class Magnoliopsida; order Solanales; family Solanaceae; genus Petunia; species Petunia x hybrida. The sequence continues at coordinate 4,939,681 of JBBBVM010000059.1, read as the reverse complement.
AAAATTTCTAGAGATAATACTTACTTGAAAGTACTCGATCAATAGGCGAGAATGATGACCAATAGGCCCTGCATAGATAATTTGTCCTCCTCTTTTCATCAACAACAGCTGCAACAGTAATCATTAGCATGAAAACTATTGAAACATAATATAATTCAGTGAAATTAAGGTGCACTCCCTTTAACTGCTTAAAATGAGATTGTTATACAATTCAAATATGATACGATAGTAGACAAGAGGTCTGTTAGACAGTTGGCATTTTATTCCAGCTTAGTGTTTTATTGTTTTTACTTCATTTAGACTACTTTTTTCAAGCAATAGAATTAGTCAATCTTTGTTGCTTAATATTCTGAAGTTAGTGGCCAACTATCACTGTTAGTGGCATATTTTTAGTATTTACTTTATCCACTTTGTTAGTGGCTACTAGATAAGGAAGTTAGTTATTTTCCTTTCTTGTATATATTCTGAAGTTTCTATGTTAAATGAAAAAAGCTTGGATTTCAATCACTCTTTTTGGTTCTATTCTTCAATTTAGTTTCAGTCATTAGTTTCAGTCAAGTTTATGTTTTATCAATGGCATCAGATCCCAAGGTTATCTTATAAGACCAAAAGTTTTTAATCCACAAAAAACTCACAAACACAAATGGCATCCAACAGCCTATCTTTAGATCCACCTTTCACTTTCACATGTGAAAATTATCAAATTTGGTCGGTGAAGATGCAATCTTTTCTGGAAGCCTATGACCTTTGGGAAACGGTAAAAGAAGTCAGACCAGTAGCTCCTCTACTGGCAAATCCTACCTTGGCGCAGATTAAATCCAACAGCGAAGAGAAGGCAAAGAAATCCAAGGCTAAGTCGCTTATTCAGAATTCTGTGATAGATTGTGTGTTCTATCGAATCATGGCTTGTAGTTTAGCAAAGGAGGCTTGGGACAAATTGAAAGAAGAATATCAAGGCAGTGATAAAACCTGTCAAATGCCAGTGCTAAATCTGAAAAGATAATTTGAGTCTCTGAATATGCATGAAGATGAAACGATTAGTAAGTATGCTGATCGAATCTCTTTAATTGTTAATAACATTAGACTTCTTGGTGAAGAATTTGCAGACAAAAGGGTTGTGGAAAAAGTTCTTGTAACTCTTTCCGAGAGGTTTGAATATAAGATTTCCTCTCTTGAAGAATCCAAGGACCTAAGCACAATCTCATTAGGTGAACTAATGAGTGCTCTTCAAGCATAAGAGCAAAGGAGAACTATGAGATAAGAGAAGTTCATTGAAGGCGCTTTTTCTATGCAAAAGCAAGCTTCTGGTAAGGGAAAACAACATGTCAACCAAAGGAATAAGGCCAAGCATGATGGTGGAAACAACAGTGAAAAGTCAAAGCAAAAGTTTCCTCCTTGCAAGCACTGTAAAAGAGCAACTCATGCGGAGAAGTACTGTTGGTGGAGACCCGATACTGTCTTTGGTAGTTGTAAACAAATGGAGCATATATCCAAGGTTTGCAAATCTATAAAAGGGGTTTCTAGACCTTCCCAAGCACAAGTAGCAGAAGTCGATGATGCACAGGAGGAGCAATTATTTGCGGTTTCTTTCTTCTCAACTAATTACTCATCTGATACTTGGCTTCTTGATAGTGGTTGCACACACCACTTGTGTAATGATGCTGAAATATTTCGGTTCCTTGATGATACTTACAGATCCAAAGTAAAGGTGGGAAATGGAGAGGCTTTAGAAGTCAAAGGCAGAGGTATAGTGGCTGTTTCAATAATATCAGGTATAAAAACTATTCCTGATGTTCTGTATGCACCTGATATTAGTCAAAATCTGTTGAGTGTTGGACAAATGCTTGAAAAAAACTATTCACTACATTTTAAGGATCGCAAATGTACTGTTTTCGATCTCTCTAGAGAAAATTATTATGTGTCAAGATGACAACAGAATTTTTACGATAAACTGGGAGAAAGTAACTGAGCAGGCCTATACCAGTACTTCCCAGACAGCCATAAACCTATGGTATAAAAGGTTTGGTCATTTCAACCAAAGAAGCATTGCAGAGATGAAAAAGAAGGAATTAGTGGAAAATATACCTGAGATCTTTTCTGATGCTCAAGTTTGTGAGACTTGTTAGCTGGGTAAGCAAACAAAACTGCCATTTCAAGCAAATCAGGTATGGAGAGTTAACCAGAAACTTCATCTTATTCACACTGACGTTTTTGGTCCAATGAACACAAAATCTATGAATGGTAACAGTTATTTTCTCCTCTTTATTGATGACTACACTAGGATGTGTTGGGTTTATTTCATTAAACTTAAGACTGAAGTCTTTAATGTTTTTAAACAGTTTAAAGCTTTAGTAGAAAATCAATGTGGTCTCAAAATTAAAAGCTTTAAGGTCTGACAATGGTGGAGTATACTTCTGGTCAATTTGTAGAGTTTTGTAATAACGAAGGCATTGAACATCAACTGACCTTACCATACACGCCACAACAAAATGGTGTGTCTGAAAAAATGAACATGACTGTGATGGAGAAGGAAATGTGTCTTTTGATAGAAAAAAAAATGCCAAATCAAATTTAGGCAGAGGCAGTCAATACCTCTATTTATTTTCTTAACAGATTGCCTACAAAGGTCGTGCGGGACAAGGCTCCATATGAAGCTTGGTATGGAAAAAAACCATCAGTACGCCATCTTAGGATCTTTTGGTGCATATGCTATTATCAAGTTCCAGAATGTAAGAGGAGTAAGCTCGACAACAAGGCTCGGAAAGGTATTTTTATGGTTATGGTTCATCATCCAAAGGCAACAGGATTTTTTGTTTAAAAACAAAAAAAATAATTTTGAGTAGAGAAGTGAATTTTGATGAAGCAGTAGTTTGGGATTGGAAAAATCAAAAGAATTCTCATGCTGATATATTTTTAGAAGAGCAACCTCAACTTGCAGAAGATAAGCTAGTTGATCACTTACCAGCACGGAGCACTAGAACCTTAGAAGATGTGTATCAACGTTGTAACTTTGTTGTCTCTAAACCAACAAGCTATGCTGAAGCACAAGACTCTCAAGCATGGAGGAGAGCAATGCAAGATTAACTGGACATGATCAACAAAAATGGAACCTGGCAGCTTGTTGATAGGCCTAAGAATCGCAAGGTGATAGGTGTAAAATGGGTTTTCAAAACAAAACTCAATCCTGATGGCTCAGTTTGCAAACACAAAGCCAGATTGGTAGTGAAGGGCTATGAAGAACAGTATGGGGTGGACTATCAGGAAATATTTGCTCCAGTAGCAAGGTATGATGCAATCACGCTTCTTCTTGCATTTGCATCTCATAAATCGTGACAGATTCATCAGCTTGACGTCAAGTCAGCTTTTCTGAATGGTGTGCTTGCTGAAAAGATTTATGTAGAGAAGCCTGATGGTTTCTCAATTCCTGGTAAAGAGAATAAAGTCTATCTCGTAAAGAAGGCCTTGTATGGCTTAAAGCAAGCCCCAAGAGCATGGTACGAAAGGATCGGCAATCATCTCATCCAACTTGATTTTAGTAGAAGTCAAAGTGAAGCTACTTTGTAGGTGAAAATCACTGATGGTGAGTCCTTAGTCGTTTCAGTTTATGTTGATGATATGTTTGTGACAGGAAGCAAAGTTGCACCGATCCAAAAGTTCAAGGAAGAGATGGAGAAAGTCTTTGAGATGACTGATCTTGGTATCATGAAGTACTTCCTTGGTTTGGAAGTGTTGTAATCCAGCGATGGCATTTTTATATGCCAACAAAATACATTGCTGACATTCTAAACAGGTTCAGAATACAAGATTGCAAGCCTGTGAGTACTCTAATTTCTATTGGTGTGAAGCTTAGCAAGGAAGATGAAGCTGAGAAAATAGATTGCAACATGTACAGAAGTTTAATTGGCAGTCTTCTATATCTCACAGCTAGCAGACCCGACATTCTATTTGCTGTAAGTTTGCTCTCTAGGTTCATGCATTCACCTAAAGAAACACACTTCACAGTTGCAAAACGAGTGTTGAGGTACATTAAAGGAACCAACAAACTTGGAATTTTCTTTCCAACATCTGCAAAAGAGACTTTGAATCTGTGACATTCCTCAATTTCTAAGTTTTAGGACACTTACCGTCATAGAAAATATTTACGTAAAACCGTTTCATATATTATGGCGAGGTCCGAGTATGACGAAGGTGGTGAAAATAAGTTAAAGAATCTACCGTGAATGAAGTAGAAATATTTAACTATATTTAAAGTGGAAGGGAAATTACAAAAAGAGCCAAAAGTTGAAACTATGTTGAATTGGCTAAAGTTTAAATGAATTCTCGAGTACTAAGTGGTCATCCAAGGAAGGGAGGTGTATTGCTGGCATAATAGGGTAAAACAAAAAATATTTATTCAAAATTATTTTTACAAAGTGATGTGTATAATAGAAAAAAAAAGAATAAAACAAGAAAAAGGCAAAAGGGGAAGTCAGCTATTTGAATTGTTGAGAAATTCGTACGTGGGCCTAAGGGCATAAAACAGCCCACATTAGCATATATAGCTCTCCTTTTTCATTCATACAAACAGAGGCAGTAACATAGACGTTGTTCTTGAGCACTTCCTAACCAATCCACCCTTCAAATTAACATTAAGGTAAGTTTTCTTACGAATTTAAGAAATTAGATCACTATTTTATACAAGAATTTAGCATCTTAATAGATTACATTCATTGGGGAGTTTCTTTAAACCTAGAAAGTTAAGTGTTGAACCTAAGTTCTTAAATTGGGGTAAAGATGAGAACTTTGGAATTGATTACGTAAATGGGTTGTTGTAGTTGGTTGGTGACGTGAAGTACGTCGTTTGGAGTTACTTTTGGACTCGAGGAATAATCGAGGTGAGTTGATATAATCCTTTATTAAAGAGGTTTTACTCACAAAATTCCGCATATAAAGTGTTTGATAAAATGTCTTAAAGGGCTAATATGTGTTTAATTGGAGCGAGAGAATGCATATTAGCTAAACTCTATTCAAGCTATCATTCAAGAGTTTATCCTTGAGTTATATACATTGATTTTCATATTTTGTTATGTTAATTTACATTATATTATATTTCAAATTTTATGGATTAACGAATGTTTGAAAATATATTCATGTCAAGTTTTACTCAACATTATTATGGTTATGTTCATGGATTATGTTCAAGGAATGTATTGGACCTTAAAGTGGTCAAGTAGAGTTTTATAAAAATATTTTTGGAGTTACCTTGAGATTCTGAGAAGGGCTTCGTGACCATTTGTGGTTAATGTTGACCCCGAAACTACTCGTGCCAGAATAGGAGTTAATAATAAAATTTGTCTGACACGGCCAAGGCACAAAACGCGCAGCATGCTATCACCTGAAACTGTGTGGCGCCACAGTGAAGGGGCCTATTCGATCAGGCGGGGATCGAACCCGTGCCGATCACACAGTGACTTTATGTATTCATGTTATGTCAGAATTAATTGGTACTCCCCAAAAAGTAAAGAAACGATATATATATTTATGTTTAAAGTTCAGAATTTTATTGTTTCAAGTTACTGCAGTTTCATTTAAAGGTTTTATGTTTTCATGGTTTTATAAGTTATGTGCATTTCAAGTTCCTTTTTAAAGTCTCGTTCCCGCTTTAGTGTGGGGTCGTTGAGACTCAATGAGTACCGCCGTGGTGTGCTGACGTTCCCTTTTGGGAACCTACGTTGTCCTATTGTGCAACGTTGGAACCGGTATTGCAGATACTCAGGCGACAGACTAGGATTTTCCCCTCACTTCCAGTGCTATTGGTGAGCTCCACTTTCGTTCGTGGAGTACTTTCTTTTCGAGTCAGCCTTATTTAGTTATTTATTACGTCGTGAACTAGCCAAGAAGCTGATGTCCTGCGCAGTGCGTTAGTTTATCAGTAGAGGCTTCATAGACAGTCTAGTATTTTGGGTTTGTGGTCCAGTCTTGCATTGTTTTACATGAAAACGTAATTTGACCGTGATATTCTCAAGGATAATATTTTTATAAGATTATTATTATTACTATTTTTCAGAATATTTATGTTTAAGAGAATTGTTTAAGTTGCATGTATTCTCAGGGTTAAGACAGGATAGATAAGTACAAGTGGTTCGCTCGGTCAAGCTTAGGTACCGGGTGCCGATCATAGCTCGTTCAGAAAATGGGTCGTGACAGAATCTGATTGTATTCTGATAGTGATTGGGGTGGCTGCGTTGATGATTCCAAAAGCACTTCTGGATATTTATTTTCTTTGGGCACAAGTTTTTTCAATGGGAGCTCTAGGAAACAGGAAACTACAGCGCAGTCAACAGCAGAAGCACAGTATATTGCTGCTGCATATGCTGTGAACCAGGTTATTTGGCTAAGGAAGATGTTGAATAATTTGGGCCATGAACAAACAGAAGCTACACGGATCATGTGTGACAATATTTCAGCAATTTCAATCTCAAAAAAATCCAGTTTTTCATGGTCGAACTAAGCACATCAAGATTAAGTTTCATTTTATTAGAGAAGTTCAACAATCTAATAAACTGTTACTCATTCATTGCTCATTTGAGAACCATCTAGCTGATATTTTCACCAAGCCATTGCCAAAGGAAAGTTTTCAAGAGCTGAGGCAAAGAATTGGTGTTTGCCACAAAAATGCCAAGGAGGAGTGTTAGACAGTTGGCATTTTATTCCAGCTTAGTGTTTTACTGTTTTACTTCATTTAGACTACTTTTTTCAAGCAATAGAATTAGCCAGTCTTTGTTGCTTAATATTCTGAAGTTAGTGGCCAACTATCACTGTTAGTGGCACATTTTTAGTATTTACTTTATCCACTTTATTAGTGGCTACTAGATAAGGAAGTTAGTTATTTTCCTTTCTTGTATATATTCTGAAGTTTCTATGTTAAATGAAAAAAGCTAGGATTTCAATCACTCTTTTTGGTTCTATTCTTCAATTTAGTTTCAGTCAGGTTTATGTTTTATCAAGGTCTTGGTTTCAAATCTCATCACCCCACGGAAAAGAAAAAAATCCTTCAACATATTTGGCCCAAGAAAAATAATCAGGCCAACACGTGATGGGGTATGTCAAGACGTAATATACTTGAATGTTTTAAAAGTGTACTCTCTCTAACAGCTTAAGTTTTTAGATGAGATGGTCAAACAACTCAACAAGAAGATTGGTGGCATCAGGAGATTGCAAAATTTTGAAAGGCCAGACAAGCCAATATTCTAATCATTACCTCATCAAAAGCTTCAAAGATATCTATGCTTGGCTGGTGGATAGTGCACACGACAGTTCGCCCTGTATCCACCGTATTTCTCACCGTCCGCATCACAATTGCTGCAGCTCTAGCATCAAGTCCTGATGTGGGTTCATCCATGAAAATAATAGATGGATTTGCTACCAGTTCTACAGCTATAGTCAATCTCTTTCTCTGTTCAGTTGAGAGACCATCTACCCCTGGCTGGCCAACTAGAAAATTCGTGAGGGAATTCAGCTCAACTAGTTCCATTACTTCCTCAACGAAATTCTGAACAAAAACACTACACAAATTAATCATTCAGCACTTTAACAGAATATAAATAGAGATGCTTATTCAATGGAGATTGCGAGGTGTAAATACATACACTCAAGCAGAAACTGAGACTTTTAGAGACTTGGACATATTCAAAACAAATGGTACAAGGTGATGGGAAAGATTACCTTCCTAGTTTCCATTTTGACATCTGGAGATAGACGCAGCCAAGCTGAATATATCAACGATTCATAAACAGTAACATGTGGAGAATGAATATCATTCTGTTCACAGTAACCACTTATACGAGCAAAAGTTGATTGGGTTTTTGGATAACCAGAAATCATGATAATTCCTTCAGTGTATCCACTGGTTTTTCGCCCTGCTAAGACATCCATCAAAGTGGTCTTCCCAGCTCCACTTACACCAACTAAGGCTGTCAGGACACCAGGCCTGAAAGCGCCACTGGCATCTCGTAACAATTGGAGACGAGTCTCTGCAATTCCTTGGGCTTTCATTTCCTGACAGGCATACATTCATAAGGCACTCAATTTAATTTCATGGCATAATTTAGCAGATTGGCTTACAATAATATGAAACCTGAGAGTGATAACTATAGGAAACTGGTGTTGGGATTTTCTATTAGATAGTATAGATACATTGCCCTGCTAGTTATCCAAAAATATCATTACAAGATGGGCCAGTTTGTCAAATTAGGCACTCAAGAGTGGTCAAGTAATAAGTGCTTTCACTCTATCAAGTAGTTTTAATCATGAGCAGTAGCTGGCATATAATGATCCCTATGAAGCTCAGTTTAGTCTAGGAATCATCTAGCTAATATTTTAACACGACCTGACAATTTGTAAGAAATTAAGCATAGAAGTATCAGTGCTTAAAACCCAGTAAATGGTTCTTACTGCTGGCATATCGACATAGTAATTGACATGGTTAAATGCAAGCGACAATGGCTGGAAAGGAAGCACCATTTCTCTTTTTGTGGCAGAATTTTCGCCAATTCTTGAGTTGTTCTTTAAAGCCATGTCAATACCTGTAACAATCATTCAGATTATCAGAGGATCCAGAAAGGGCAAGGTACTTAAGAGTATTTATCTCATGTATAATAACATGCTAGTCTCAATTGTATTTCACGAATGGATGGCCAGTTTCAAATCAATACAATAACCTTCTTTTATAGATATTTTAAAGCTCTTAAACCAAGCTATTAAATAAAAATTACTTCAACATGGATATTCTTGCATCTGGATTGACCAAGCTCTTAGCTTCTCTATCCATTGGACGTACATAAGACGATGCCTGGGGATGAGATCCTACTGAGGCTTCTACTGGATCTGACAGGTGAGGTACTAATTACTTGCATGATCTTTCTCATCTATGCTTCGATCTCAGGACTAATGGAAGAGGTGTTTTCTACCTCAAGCTCAAGAATGTTAAGACAAGCTTAAGAAAATATTATGGATTTCTGTACTCCTCAGCAACTGTCAACGTAGTATTACTCTTACAAACGAATATCCCCAAGGTGTATTAGAAATAAAACATGAAAAACAGGTATATGTATAAGATTGTCAAACCTTCAAACATTGCGGTGCTAGATGCTGAACTCCTCTTTGTTGCTTCTTTGGGATTATGGTTGGTTTGCTTATTCTTCTTACTTTTGTCATCATTTGAAATGACAGATCTAGAATCACCAAATGCTGCAGCAATTTATTTACAAGAACGGATCAGATCCACCAACAAATTTCTGAAATTTTAAATATATAACTTACGGTTTAGGTATGTCAGCGCCAAGATGAAGCAGAAGTTGAAGAGAAAGGAGAATGCAAATAAGGCGACGACGCATATCCAGAACATATAATCATCTACATACAAGCTCCTTGACTTAAGAAGAACTTTGCCCACTGTTTGCTCAGAGAAATTTGGGTCGTTGTTAGGCTGAAAAGAGAAAGGGTATGCACGATAATCATTGTAGTAGGAGTATAAACCAATATTAATGAATTGTAGAGCTTACAGCACTCCATCTTTTATCCAGGAATTCGTTGATGGCTATGGCGTTCTGTCCATATGACATTGGAGATACATAGTAGCCCCATTTCATCCATGGTTCCAGGTCATCTGCAATAATAAATAAGCAATAGCATTAAGACAAGAGGACACTTCAGTGAATTTCAACTCTAACTACACTTACAGACGTAAAAATTACAATCTGTATGGGAATTAGAATTCTTTTTAAGGAAAATTTACAAATTCAGAGGGTGTCATAGAAAACTGACCTTTAGCGACAATGAAACCACCGAGTACAAAGACTATCAATAGAGTGAAATTGCTAAGAGTGCCTGCAACTACTTGAGTCCTTCCAATTACAGCAATAAGACGGAAGAGAGACAAAGCCATCTGGTGCATAGCGAAAAATGCCAAGAACTGGCGGAAAAACCTGAAATTTTTTTAGGTGGATAGTGTAAGTTTGATATAATACATTCACATTGACCATATATTATGACTGTAGGTTAGAGTAACATGACATATATTTTTGCAAGATTTGTTTAGTCTCTTGGAGTGAACTACAGGTACATACCTACTAGCAGCAGGAGCAAATCCAATGGTGTAATAAGTAAGGACAACCCATATCAATGATTCCATAAAGGAGACCGGTATTCTTAAAAGCCAAATGGGAAGACCAAAAGTCCAGGCAGGATAAAATAGAGAATCCCTTTGCTTAAAGAACCTGGGAAGTGTGAAAATGGTCAATGTAAGCTCTGCTGCACCGTTAAACATCACATTGGAAAGACTGAGAAACAACGCCCCATAGAATTTGCCTCCATCGGCAATCTGACCAACTTTCATCTCTGTCTTTAAGAATACTGTAAAGGCTACTATTGACATGATAGTAATCTGGAATATCTCGAATATGTAAAAGAAACGGTTCCGTTTCATCAAAAGCCATTCTCTTGATAAACATGCCTTGAATAGTTCCACGTTTGAGATACCATATTTTTTGGTGACAAGTGCAGCAGGATGAGCTCGGCTTCTGTCATAAGGAACTCCTAGTTCATCAACAATTTCGCGCCCAACATGAAAATTGCTAAAGCGTTCCGAGAATTCAGCCACTGCAATGTATCTATAAGGTTCATCTTTCCTGAACCAATACTGTTCTTGGTCCTTTACAGAAGTAACCTCTTGGAGAAAGTCGGCAATTCCTTTCCTTTCAGGACATTTAAATCCAACACTTTCAAAAAACTCAAGCACATTCTCACGTGGACCTTGGTAAACAATTTGTCCCTCCGCAAGCAACATAATGTCGTCAAAAAGTTCAAAAGTTTCAGGTGCAGGTTGAAGAAGAGATATTATCATAGTTACATCCATAATATGAACCATCTGGCTCATGTATTTAACAATTTGAAATGTCGTGGAACTGTCAAGGCCCGTCGAGATTTCATCCATGAAGAAAACTTTTGCAGGACCAACCAACATTTCTCCTGCATCCAATAAAAAATTAATCTAAGGTGCATATACACGGAGAAACTATTCAAACTAATCAAATACTGCAAAAACAAGAAGAGAAAGCTTCTATAATAAACCTGTTGTCAGCCGCTTCTTCTGTCCACCTGATATACCCCTTCTCATCATATCGCCTACCATTATATCGGCACAGATATCCAGCCCAAGTATCTGCAGATCACCTTAATAATAAGATACCGCTGCTGTGGTTCATAGATGCAGGAATTACTATGACTAAGATCAGGATCTAACCTTAAGAAAATAGTCTGTGACTAGACTAGATACTTGGCCTACAACTGCTGTAGCTTTCATAAATGCATCAATCTCAGCATCCGGTCTGATTTGTGATTCCTTTTCACGCCTTAACAATTCTTTGAGGAGCTCATATCTTGATCCAACTCCTAAACAACGTCCGGAAAAATCCAACGTCTCTCTGACAGTCAACTCTCCTTGATGAAGGTCATGTTGACTAATATAAGCACAAGTCTTTTGAGGTATAAAATCTAAAAGTTCACGACCAAATTAACTGATTTTTCCAGTGACCTATACAGCCAAACTGATTGTCAGAAACATCATAGAACAAACTCTCTAAGGCATAAATTTAAAAGGTAAAGAATCACCCACTCTTAGATCCTTATCAGGCACTCCAGCAAGTGCTTTTAGCAATGTGGTTTTCCCAGCCCCTGGAGGCCCAAGAAGTAGTATCATCCTATAAAATCCAGGAAAAAAAAATGAAACACAGAAGTTAGAAACATTAGCTCCATACAGCCATATAATACCAAATGATATGTACAGTGAAAGAAAACTCGTGGTGCTTCTGTACAGATGAAAGTACAGCAGAAATCAAATCCAGTGTGTAAAGTGTATTTACTTAAAAACACCTACAATCCTTGACTATCCTGATGTTAGCTTTATATTTGTTGAGAGCTGGTTTTGAAGTATGACAAACGGAAGGACTCAGAGGTTTCCACAAAGAACCTAGTCCTTGAGATAAAGGGCACGCTTGATCGAAAAGATTACGGGTTGCAAATCCCTGTGGAACTAGGAGTAGTGGCGCGTGAATGTATATGCATCCTAGTCAGACTAAAAGAGGCGGTGCCCCGGCTGTGTCTTCGAAGTGTGAAAAGGAGTTGGACTTCAATAAGGAAAAGAGTTACTACGAATCCTGACTTACCTAAATTAAGAGGATTCCTGGTAGAACTCAACTAGGGTTTCAAGATCCGTATAAATACAAGTAGTGGGGACAGCCGTAAATCAGTTATTCACAAACAGAGAGTTGAGAGCATACAAAGGCGATCTGCAATCTTTCTACGTGAGTAAACTGGAGAAGACAACTGGGTGCATGCAGTGTATCGAGTTTAGATATTTTGTCTAGGTTCATTGAGTTGTAAATTGTCATCGTTTGAGCTTTCATAGTTTTACCTATTTGCTTATTACAGAAGCACATGTATGAGGTGAATTCTTGTGTAATTACTAGAAAAGCTAGAGTATAGCTTTGGATAGTGATTAGGGTCTATAGTGTAGTCCCTTGGTTACAGAGTTTGTAATCATAAACGTTGCTCTTGTGTTAGTGGATTCAGTTCTAAAATCCCAGAGTGTGGGTCGTGGTTTTTCTCCCTTGAGCAAGGAGTTTTCCACGTAAAATACTTGTGTTCTTTGTGTGTGTGGCGTTGTGAGTTATAGTATTCAAGGCAGCATAAAAGATAATATAAGAACTAGGTTCTACGATAGAAGAACCAGGTTCTTATGACGAAAATCGGTAGACACTATTCAACCCCCCTTCTAGTGTCTTCAGGAGGTGCATAGAGTATAACAAGTGGTATCAGAGCAGGTCTTCTCGTGTGAGGCTAACACCTTGAGACGGATCAGGATGAGTGCACCGCCTATCATCACTGAAGGACAGTCGGTTCTGAGGCCCCCACAGTTTAATGGGCAATACTATGCATGGTGGAAGAACAGGATGGAGAACTACATATGTGCTGAAGACTGCCAACTCTAGCTGATAGTCTCTGAAGAAAACCTGATTCCCACTAAAATAGTTGGTGAAGGAGCTACTGCCACTCAAGAACCTAAACTGAAAGAAGAGTTTAATGAGACGGATTATAAGATGATAGAAAAGAATCATAAGGCCAAACGCCTGGTCATATGTGGTCTTGGCCCTGAGGAGTTCAATCGAGTATCATCTGATAAGACGGCCAAGGAGATATGGGATGCCCTACAGGTCGCACATGAAGGAACCACAGAAGTGAAGGACTCAAAAAGGAGAATGCTGAAGAGACAATTTGAACTGTTCACCATGGGCGAAAAAGAATCAATTCAGGATATGATGACCAGGCTGACCAAGATTACAAATGAAATGAGATCTCTGGATATGGAATTGCTAGAAATAGAGATGGTTGATAAAATTCTGAATGTGCTTCCTGAAGCATGGGAACCAAAGATGACTGCCATCATTGAATCCACACCTCTGAGATCCATCAAGCTTGAAGAACTGGTTGGAAGTTTGAAAACCCATGAGATGATGAAGGACTCAAAGGCTAAACCAGCAGCAAAGAAGGACAAGACCCTTGCTCTGGAAGCAACTGAAGAAGCTGATGAATATGTTGATATTCAATCAGTTGAAGCAGCAATGGTGAGTGCCTTAAGACAAAAGCTCAATCTGGGAAGGTTCAAAGGATTCAAAAGAGGCAACAAGGAGAGTTCCAGCAGAAAGAACATAGTTGATAGCCCAGATTACTCTGGATGCTTTAAGTGCTTCAAGAAGGATCACGCTGTCATGGATTGCCCTATGTGGGAAATAGAGTGGATGAAGAACAGAGCGGCTAAGGACAAAGAGAAGGAGACGACAAAGGAAAGTGACAAAGACCAAAAGAAGTCAAGACGGCCTCCAAACTTCAGAGCAGAACGGAGGAAGAGGAAGGAAGCCTTCTATGCCACATGGGGACCAACTGACAGTGAATCTGATCATGAAAAGGAGTCTGAAGGCGACTCACCACTAGCACTAGCAGGTATGACAGACATTAGTTCTGATAAAGAAGATCCTCGAGAATTCAGAGGAGGAAGAGATCCATCAAGGCCACCGGTGTTGAACGGGACTCATTACAATCACTGGAAGAAACAGATGAAGACCTTCCTGCAAGCAACTAACTACAGCTTGTGGTTGATCGTGAAGTGAGGACCTCACGTCCCTGTGAAGAGAGCAACAAATGGAGTCCTGGTGCCAAAGAAAGTGGAAGAACTGGATCCTCAAGACCTGGATTGGTTACAGGCAAATTCCAAGGCTGAATGGTGCCTGGGGAGAGGACTTACCTATGATGTGCTTGCAAGGATACTTGAATGTAAGTCGGCCAAGGAAATCTGGGAAAGACTGAAGGAGCTGTACACAAATGACAACAACAGGAAGGACTCAGCTCTCATGGCAACTGATGGAGATGAAGCTGGCTGTGCAGCAGAGGTATGTTTATCTGATTTCAAGGAAACTTTACATGCATACTCTTCTGAAAATTTAATTCTAATCACAGCCACCTTGATTGAAGGTTATGAAAAGGAGAAACTTGAAAATGATAAATTAACTGAAGAACTGAGTAATCTTAGAACTAAGCACAAGAGTCTCTTAGAACAGAATATTGAACTTGAAGAAACCAATGCCATCTTAAAACGGCAGACTCTTGTGTCAAACTCTAAGATCACTGAACTAGAATTGGAATGTAATCAGTTAAAAGAGAGTAAGAATGGTAAACAAGTTATGAGTGAAGTTCAAACCTTTCTGAAAAATGAATTGAAAAGAGCAAATGAAATTCTGTATCAGGAAACTGAAAAAAATAGGATTTTAAATCAAAAGGTTGAAAACTCAAAACTTGAACTTATCAGACTGACCAAATGGAATAAATCTTCAGAGGCAATGAATTGGGTTTTTGAAAATCAGTATAAAGGAAAACAAGGGTTAGGATTCAAGAAACCCTTGCCTCCATATAATCCTAAAAGCAAATATGTGGGGTTACCTTGCAACATGTTATGCACTTTTTGCGGTGAAACCGGTCACGTTAAATAAAAGTGTGCTAATATTAGCAAGGCAAAGGCCAAAAATAAAAGATGTGTTTTACCCAAATGGGCCAAACAAGATCTGATTTATCCATTCTCTCATAAGAAGGGACCCAAGCTCGTCTGGGTTCCTAAAGTTAACCTCTAATTTGTCTTGCAGGCTGGAGTGAGGGAGAACAACTCAAGCTGGATTCTTGATAGCGGTTGTTCAAGGCACATGATAGGAGATAGAAGAAACTTTCTCTCACTCGCAGCATTTCAAGGAGGCAGTGTGGCCTTCGGAGGAGGAAAAAGTGGTCAGATAGTAGGTATTGGGAAGATTGGGAGAACTCTGGAGCATGCCATTGAGAATGTCTACTGTGTTGATGGTCTCAGACACAATCTACTGAGCATCTCCCAATTGTGTGACAGAGGCAACGAAGTGAGTTTCTCATCTGTAGGATGCACTGTGAAGAACCTACAGAGTGGAGAAATCGTTATGGAAGGAAAAAGGGTGAACAACGTATACAAGGCATCGCTGAAGTCCTTACCTGAAAATAATCTAACATGCTTGAATGTGCAAGAAAGTGACTCTCAGCTGTGGCACAAAAGGATGGGCCATGCAAGTCTCTCACAACTAAACAAGCTTGCATCGAAGGAACTGGTTCGTGAATTGCCAAGCAAGAGATTTGAAAACATAAAAATGTGCGATGCATGTGTAAAGGGAAAGCATGTGAGAACATCGTTCAAATCAAAGAAAGTGGTAAGCACATCAAAACCACTAGAGCTTTTACACATGGATCTGTGTGGACCTATGAGAGTCAGGAGTAGAGGAGGAAAGAGATTCGTGTTCGTGATCGTTGATGACTACTCAAGGTACACGTGGACCCTGTTCTTGGCTTCTAAGGATGAAGTTTTTGACAGCTTTAAAGACTGGGCTGGTGTAGTGCAGAAAAGGTTAAATCTTGAACTCATCAGTATTAGATCTGATCATGGAACTGAGTTTGAAAACTCAAAATTCTCTGAGTATTGTGCAAGGAACAGCATAGATCACAACTTCTCCGCTCCAAGAACTCCCCAACAAAATGGAGTGGTCGAGAGGAAGAACAGATCGTTGGAGGATATGGCCAGAACTATGCTGCTGTCTAGTGGGCTGGCAAGAAACTTCTGGGCTGAAGCTGTAAACACTGCATGTTACTTGCTGAACAGATGTTCCATCAGAGCAATTCTTGACAAAACTCCATATGAGCTACTCAGAGGTAGAAAACCAAATATTGCTCACCTAAGGCCTTTTGGTTGTAAATGCTTTGTTCACAACAATGGCAAGGAACCCTTGGGAAAATTTGATGCTCTGAGTGATGAGGCAATATTTCTGGGTTATTCTACTCAAAGCAAGGCATACAAAGTGCTTAACAAAAGAACACAAACAGTGGAAGAAAGTATGCATGTCGTATTTGATGAATCAGATAAGGAAATGGGGGAAGCTGAGGCAGATGATCAAGTGATTGGCTTAAGGAGAGAAAAAGGTGTAGATGAACTGGAAGACTCAGACGAAAAGGAAACATCTAGTGAAAATCCAAGCATATTAGAATAAGGAGTCAACTTGACAGGGGGAACTTCTGATGAAGCTGACAATCCAGCAAGTCAGGAGGAACTTATCCAAGATAATGCTGCAGGTTCTTCCGGTCAGATTCAACTCAAGCCATGGAAACATCAAAGCTCTCACCCTTTGGAAAATGTCCTATCTGAACTGGACACAGGAATCATGACCAGGTCAGCCTTGAAGAACTTCTGCGCATTCTTTGCTTTCCTCTCATCTTTGGAACCAAAGAATGTAAAAGAAGCTCTAGAAGATCCAGACTGGATTCTGGCTATGCAGGAGGAACTTCATCAATTCGAAAGAAGCAAGGTGTGGCACCTAGTTCCTAAGCCGAAGGACAGATCCATAATTGGAATAAAATGGGTGTTCAGGAACAAGTTAGATGAACATGGCATAGTGACAAGAAACAAGGCAAGGCTGGTAGTTCAAGGTTACAGTCAGGAAGAAGGAATAGACTATGATGAAACCTTTGCACCAGTTGCAAGAATGGAGGCTATCAGAATGTTAATTGCTTTTGCTACATACATGGAGTTCACGCTTTATCAGATGGATGTAAAGAGCGCCTTCCTAAATGGCTACCTGAATGAGAAAGTTTATGTGATACAGCCTCCAGGCTTTGTGAACAATGAATTTCCTGATCATGTTTACAAACTGGACAAGGCGCTATATGGATTGAAGCAAGCTCCTAGAGCCTGGTATGAAAGACTCTCAGGATTCCTGATGAAGAACGGTTTTTCGAGGGGTAAAATTAACAACACGCTATTTCTCAAGAAGAAAGGAAAAGATCTGCTGGTGGTTCAAGTGTATGTCGATGATATCATTTTTGGAGCAACTGATGAGGAGCTGAGCAGGGGTTTTGCCGACCTGATGGGAAGTGAGTTTGAACTGAGCATGATGGGTGAATTGAACTTCTTCCTTAGGCTGCAGATAAAGCAGATGCCGGAAGGAACTATGATTCACCAGCAAAAATATGTCAAGGAACTACTGAAGAAATTTGATATGGAGGGAGCAAAGGAAATGACTACTCCTATTGCACCTGGAACCAAGCTGGATATGGATGAACTCAGTCCTTCGACAAATGAGACAAAATATAGAGGAATCATTGGCTCACTTCTTTATCTCACAGCTAGTCGACCTGACATAGTATACAGTGTAGGACTGTGTGCCAGATTTCAGTCCAAGCCAAAGGAGTCACACTTGACAGCTGTGAAGAGGATCCTTAGATAGTTGAAAGGAACTCAGGACCTTTGTCTACGGTACCCAAGAGGAGGAACTTTTGAACTAATTGGTTTTGCTGATGCAGATTATGCAGGTCATTTGGTGGACAGGAAAAGCACTTCAGGAATGGCACATTTTCTAGGTCCTTGTTTGGTTTCGTGGGCTACAAAGAAGCAAAACTCAGTTGCCTTATCAACTGCTGAAGCTGAGTATGTGGCAGCCGCTTCATGCTGCTCACAATTGCTGTGGATCAAACAACAACTAGAGGACTTTGGTATCAAATGTGGGGCAGTGCCAATTTTCTGTGACAATACTAGTGCAGTGAATATTGCCAAGAACCCAATCCAACATAAAAGAACCAAGCACATTGATATTAGACACCATTTCCTGAGAGATAATGTTGAAAAGGGTCTGATTACTATGAATTCATGCAGGACTGAAGATCAAATTGCTGACATATTTACCAAAGCATTGAACAAGGTACAGTTCGAGAGGAACAGGTTGGAATTAGGGATGACCAAAATACACGGATGATCCAGCAGGTGATTCCTCCATGATTGGTTAGTTAAGTATTCAATTGTTCATGCTTGAATTTCGTCATTAATACCCAGTCTAACCCCGTACTTGAGTAAGTACACTCGTTCAGTTTTTGAGCACCAGGTATGAATAATGTGATCCCATGAAGAACCCACTATGTACTGAGAAGGAACCAACAAAGAGCATGAGGAATCATGTCCAGGTACATTCACACTACTCTGCATGATAGAAGTCACAACTGAAATTAAAATTGTCAATCATACGTGTGTCATGGGAGATCATCCATGTTCTTATAACCGCCCTAAATTATAGGAACACATTCCTTTTTCGGGTAGGATTCTATTTGATTTGTTCGGACCCCACTACTTAAAAAGGATATATCAAATAAAGTCCATACTGTCAAAACTCTAACTCTTCCCGGTTCTCAAAAAGTTCAAAAAGCTGCTTCTCTTCTTGATGCGGGGCAAATCGAGCCAAGACACTAACCATCAAGAACCAAGCTTGAGAGCACAAGGAATGCAAGTCAAGGTCTCCGGGAGCGACTTGAAGATCATGCATCGGAGCACCAAGGAAGGAGGAGCGCCCAGCACAGCAAGGCGGAGCGCCCAGCTTCTAGGAGGAGCGCCTGAATTCTAGGCGGAGCGCCCAGCTGAAGGGCAACCAGGGTGGAGCGCCCAAGCTCTAGGTGGAGCGCCCAGCTCCAATGTAATCCAGGCGGAGCGCCCAGATTCCAGGCGGAGCGCCCAACGCTGAAGCTTTCTTGACTTTTGGAGTGAAGTTCCTATTTTGCCCTTAAGTGGCTTGTATGTATTAATTAGCTTTGGGGGCATTTTTGTCATTTCACTATGTCTTGTGAAAAACTATAAATAGAACACTTAGTCTTCATTTCTCATTAGCTAACATTGAACATAGAATTGAGAGAAGAGAGAATTGAGAGAAGGCCGAGCCTTTCTTATTGAAGCCCGAGGCTTCATGTATCTCGTTGACTTGGAACCTATGGAGATTCATCGCTAGTGTGAAATCCTTGTAAGGTTCGAGTTTCACTTTCTCCCTTTGGATAATTAAATTCTTGTTTGAATTGTTTATCCGTTCTTTCTTCTAATTCTTGTCTTCCTAGTCTTGAACTTCTCGATATCTTTGATATCACGTTATCAAATTTACTTGCTTCCGCTCGTTTATCGTATAGTTTGCTTCCGCGTATTTTGCCCCTTATCAGTTGGTATCAGAGCAAGGCTCGGGTTATGTTCTTACAAACCCCCGTTCCTTGTTCCATATGTTAGTATCGTTGTTGTTGTTGTGATTGTTCTTGAAAATTTGAAGAAAAACAAAAAAATTGAAAAACTAGAAAATTGAAGAAAATTTGGTAGATCGGGTTGGAATCGAATCCCCAAGTGTTAAAAAGTATTGGGGTTTGTTCCTTATTGTATTCCCGTCGTTTTGATACCCATATATCACAATTTGGTGTTACGAATCAAAATTTCCAAAATCAAAATCCAAAAAGTTTGAAAATTCTTGAAAACGCTTCAATCTTGAATCGAAGCTTGTTGTTGTTTGTTTGGAGTTGAAAACCATTGGGGATTGGTTAATATAGTTGTATACACCTTTGGGTATCATTGATTTTGTGTATCGGGTTGAAATCGAACCAAAAAGTTGGCCAAAATCACCAAAAACCCGTTGGGAAAAATGCTGAAAATCGCGTCCGGGCGGAGCGCCTGACCTTGGGCGGACCGCCCAGCCTCCTAGGCAGTAGGGGCAGCCAGGCGGAGCGCCTCACACCCAGGCGGAGCGCCTCCCTTCACTGGGCGGAGCGCCTCCCCCACTGGGCGGAGCGCCTAGCCCTGAAACGGCTCCGTTTTGTTCCGTTTCGCTTCTTTTTGTGTTCCGTTGGTTTCCTAACTTCTTGGTTAGTGTTTCTAGGGTAATTGGCCTACTCCATTGACACTAATCTTTGAGCGTATTAGGACACTCGTGCGTAGAGGAGATTAGAATTCAAAGAAGAGACGTAGAACTCCTTTTGGCCTCAAGTGCGCACTTTAAATAGCCGTCCGTACATCGAGTCTCATTAACTCCATTCCGAACTTTAACTTGGACATACTAGTTGTGATCACCTTGGTTCCCAAGTTGTTAAGGCTCGCCTTTGAGTGTTCATACATTGAGTGATACACGTGAGGGAGTGACTTTTGGGAGGTTTTGATCTTTTGGTGTTGCAATTATGTCGGATGATGAATGTGGAGGTTATGGCTCATGTGGAGACGAGGGAGACTATGGTCCCTACGATGGTGATGATGGGTCTTGCTATGATGACTCGGGGGACTATGGCTCGTATGAGGATGAAGCGGCTCACTATGATGATCGTGAGATTGATGATGACTATGAGGCTTGTGATGAAGAATGTGATGATGCCTATGCTTCTAGTCAAGAAACCGAAGATGGTGACGCTTCAAGGTACATTGATCCTACTTACTCTTCTTGTGAAGAATTTGATATTGTTGATAGTGACATAGATAGAGTTGATAATGATGTTGAGCATATGGGTTATTCTTATGCATCTTCTCTTAGTGTTGCTAATGGTGTGCAAGGGAGTAGTAGAGGACCTTCCATTAGTATGGGAGGTGGTGGTGGTTGTTCCATGGGAAATGAGAGATTTGCATCTTCTAGTTCCCATGTGAATGGTGGAATGAGAAGTGTTGCTCTTACCGTTACGGGGGTGCATTGCTCTAGTAGTGGTGGTAGGAGTGGTGCTATGGGCTATGGAACCAAGGCGAGAGGCAATTATGGGTTCCGTAGTGGTGGTCCTTCCTCGACTTCCAACAACACTTCTAATGTTGGGAGAGTGACGGGAAGTAGAGGTTGTTCTAGTGGTGATGCCACTAGTGGAGGGATAAGGAAGACCCAAGTTGTTGGTGTTGACACTTGTGGGCGTCCAAATTCTCATTTGGGTGCCAATCTACAAAACTTGGGTAGATGTAGGTTCGTTGTTGGGGTAAATGGTATTGACGGATACTTGCTCAAGATTGGTGATACCGATGCCAATTGTATTAGCACCTCTTTGGTTGATAGGCTTAGGATACCATGCCATAAGCTAGCGCATCCTTATGAGTATGATGGAGTGTGGGTTTCTAAGGAGGCTCGGGTACTCATATCTCATGGGAGTTATAGATGCTATGTGTGGTGTGACGTGTATCCCATGCATCATGTTGATGTGTGGATGGGTGAGCCGTGGTTGGAGGGGAAGAGGGTGCAATATAGTATGGTGAAGGGTGCGTATCTTGTGGGCGTAGGGCAAAGAGTCTATGACTTTGTGCCTTACCGGGCGAAGAGCCGAGTGCCTACTAGTGCCCCTTCTTTGACTAGGCAAAGGAGCAAGGAGCAAGAACTTCATTCCATGGTTGACAACGTGCAAACAAGAAGTCCTACAAACACGAGCAATGGTGGGACATGTGCTAGAAAAGGGTTGATAGACATCAACAAGGTGAAACCGAAACCACAAGTTTCAATGCCAAATGGTTCACCAATGAAGAAGAAGGAGACATCAAGTGATGAGTCTCCAAGTCCTAGATTCCGGGTTGATGTAAAAAGTCCACCTACTCCGGCTATGGGCATTCTCGGGCCTCGTCCCAATTCGCCCGAATTTGAGAGACAAAAGATAGAGAGGAGTAAGGGAGCGACCGGTGACATTCCTCGAGTGGAAAAAGGAGAGGATGTGTTGAGTGATGTGAGCGGGATGTCACCACCCGAATCTACACCTAGCCTTGAAAGAAAAATGAGGGAAAAGAAAGAGGGAAAAAAGAGTGAGGACACCCCTTATTCTAACCTTAACCCTTTATCTTTTTCTTCTACTTGTGTGAATACTTGTGTAGGTATTCTTGGAGGCAAGCCGATGGAGCCTCAACCATGCCCCGTGATGGAAAGACAAGGTGAAGGAGATGCCGAATGTGAGCTACAAGGTGGAGACGTTCATGACACTTCAAAGGTATGTGTTAGTTCCTCTTCCCATGAGCCTATTACTTCCTTGTCTTGTGTTAGTGTTTGTGATGACTCCACACTAGTTGATGATATGTATGATTACAATGTGTTTGCAACTAGTGTAGAGCCTTCGGGTCAACTTGTGAGTGAAATTGAACCACTAGTTGAGAGGATTGAAAAGTCACATCATGATGTGAGCTCGGTTTTCATTGAACCTCTCTTTAGTGAAGATGTCGTAGTTGACCTTGCTTGTGAACCTTGTTATGACACCCCACCTATATTTGATAAAGGAGAAGATGAATTGCATGATGATCTTATTCTTCCCTTTGATTGCTTAATTGATAATGGTGGTCTCTTGTGTCGTAGTGAGGGTGGGTTTGATCTTGAGGAGTCTCTTGAGTGTGAGATGGATCGATTTATTTTTGATGACTCCTTGAGTGAGAGTGAGGGACCTAGTCTTGATTCTATGCTTTTATGTAACCATGAATTTGAGGTGCATGCCTTTACATTTCTATTGTTTGAAGGCAATCTCATTTGTGGTGGTGAATTGTATCGGACTAGGGTCGGTAGTAGAGTCGAACCTCCATGGTTTGTAAAGTTAGGCTCTATGGATGATCCATTGTTTGGAACTCCGAGTGAGGAGAGTGGTCTTGATAGTGGTCGTGTTGACCTATCTTCTAGTAGTCCTAGCCTTCGTTGTTTGGACTATAATGATGAAGGACCTATTTTGGAGACCTTCCTTTGGAGTTTGCCCAATAAGGAGGATTGTCTTGGGGTTGATTTGGGAGGTGAGGAGGTATCTCTCGGTGTGTGCAAGAATGCTCTTAAGAAGGGGAGTGGAGTAGTCGATGTTAGTTTTGAGTTGAACTATTTTACTTACTCCATTCCACATGTTGAGCACACCTTGAGTGTTGGACATACCAAAGCCAATGTGTCACATTGTGATAAAATTGATTTGAAGGCTTCGTGTGTTGATAGTAAGCTTAGGGGTCATAAGACATTTGATTGCTACATGTTTCATGACTTTGATCTCTTTGCTTCTTTTGATGATGAGTGCTTGTTCTTTGTGAGCCAAGAATTTATTGTTTCCTTTGGGAACATAAGCTTTTTAATAGGTATTGATGCTTGGCTCTATCACAAGAGTGTGTTTTCCACACCACTTGCACTTATTCGTGTTAAGCTAACCTACTTGTGAAGTAGGAAATTTTGGTTGTGCTTGCTTTGATTGTAGGTTTTGATGGTGTGATTTCGAGGACGAAATCCTTTCAAGAAGGGGAGGATGATGCGGGGCAAATCGAGCCAAGACACTAACCATCAAGAACCAAGCTTGAGAGCACAAGGAATGCAAGTCAAGGTCTCCGGGAGCGACTTGAAGATCATGCATCGGAGCACCAAGGAAGGAGGAGCGCCCAGCACAGCAAGGCGGAGCGCCCAGCTTCTAGGAGGAGCGCCTGAATTCTAGGCGGAGCGCCCAGCTGAAGGGCAACCAGGGTGGAGCGCCCAAGCTCTAGGTGGAGCGCCCAGCTCCAATGTAATCCAGGCGGAGCGCCCAGATTCCAGGCGGAGCGCCCAACGCTGAAGCTTTCTTGACTTTTGGAGTGAAGTTCCTATTTTGCCCTTAAGTGGCTTGTATGTATTAATTAGCTTTGGGGGCATTTTTGTCATTTCACTATGTCTTGTGAAAAACTATAAATAGAACACTTAGTCTTCATTTCTCATTAGCTAACATTGAACATAGAATTGAGAGAAGAGAGAATTGAGAGAAGGCCGAGCCTTTCTTATTGAAGCCCGAGGCTTCATGTATCTCGTTGACTTGGAACCTATGGAGATTCATCGCTAGTGTGAAATCCTTGTAAGGTTCGAGTTTCACTTTCTCCCTTTGGATAATTAAATTCTTGTTTGAATTGTTTATCCGTTCTTTCTTCTAATTCTTGTCTTCCTAGTCTTGAACTTCTCGATATCTTTGATATCACGTTATCAAATTTACTTGCTTCCGCTCGTTTATCGTATAGTTTGCTTCCGCGTATTTTGCCCCTTATCACTTCTTTCCATCATTACTGCTTTGTCTTCCCTAGAAGTTGTCAAATCTCAAAACCCCTTCCCTTTTGTCAATCCACCCACAGTCACCATTCATTCAACCACTTCTTCTCTATTGCACCAAAATCCTCTCTCAAGCCCTAAAACAGAAAATACCCTAGAAATCTCAGAAATCACTCACAAATTCTTCAAAATGTCTGAAAGACCACCCCCATCCACTCTTGCCCAAAGAATCTCGAGGG
Organism: Petunia x hybrida; assembly: GCA_037355625.1. Classification (NCBI taxonomy): domain Eukaryota; kingdom Viridiplantae; phylum Streptophyta; class Magnoliopsida; order Solanales; family Solanaceae; genus Petunia; species Petunia x hybrida. The sequence continues at coordinate 4,915,032 of JBBBVM010000059.1, read as the reverse complement.
CTCGTACAAAATTTCTCCAAAAAGGGGGCAAGAAACTGGTAAAGAAGATGAGGTCAAGAGCAGTTCCCACTACACCCACTGCACAAAGTTCATCACAATCACCGCATGAGGTAATCCCTGACCCTATTTCATCTACGCCTGTCGTTTCAGTCGATATAAACACACCTGGAACTGTAGAAACTGAAACCCTAGTTACAGAACTAGACAAAATAATAGATGATGAGCAAAATGACAGAATAGATAGGGGGAACTCATGTGAGGCAGAACAAGATAGTGCAAAGGATGAACTTAGGAATTTGCAGGTGCCTGTGGTTGGTGAGTCTGGAGAGAAGTTGAATATTGCAGAAAGAATTGAAGAACAACTTAGGGAATAAGATAGTGTTGAAACCTTGAGGGAAATTGAAGTGGAACCTTGTAAAGAAGATGGTGGAACTGATAAGAATGTGAAAGAATCTGGGCCAGAAAGTCCAGTAGTTGGTGGACTTGATCTTGCTGAAGCCTCAGAGAATTTGGTTCAAGAGCCTGTTGCTTGTCCAAATTCCACTAAGGCTGATGATGCAGAGTTGGACTGGATAGATTCTGAGGAAGCTGGGAATACAGATAGTGTCTTAGAAAAGACTGAACAGGGAGAGAGTTCTAAGAAAGCAGGGGAACCAAAAAGAAAAAGGAAGTTTGGAGAAGAAGATGAGAGACTGGCTGGTGAGGAGGAAGAAGAAGAAGTTGTGTTTGTGAGAGAAAACAAAGTGGAGCCTGAGAAAAGGAGGAGACTAGTAAAAGGAGGAAAACCAGTACTAAAAATAAGACTGGTTGATGAAGCTAGTGGAGAAAGTGATGACAAGACTGTGGATGAGCCTGTTGCCAGGAGGGTTGGCACCAGGTCTGCTCTGAAGCAACAACTTGAGAAAATTGGTAAGTTGGAAAAACCAGTGACAAATGTAAGAGATAGAGAGGAAAGGAAGAAAGAAGAAAGAAGAAGAAGCAAAGGAAGCTGGGGAAGCACAGGAGGAGAGTGAGGCTGGCAGTTATGTAGAGCCTAGTGATTCTGACACAGTTAGTGAAGTGGAGAACATGAAAAGAAGAAGAGGAAATGAAGAAGAGGTTGACAGGGAAGCCTTTTTCTCTAAGCATCAGGTGTTGCCTGGCAGCATCTTGCATGATGAAAAGGAATTCCATATGAAGTCTTTGCTAAGGATGATTGGAGACCAGGGTTGGCTTGGGTTGTTTGCCAACAAAGATAGAAAACTGTTTGTTAATGAGGTCAGAGAGTTCTACACCAACTGCAGGGTAACAGCCAGGAGAGTGTTCACCACAGTGAGGGGAGTAGAGGTAGAGTTTGGGAGACCTGACCTTGGAGTGATTCTTGACATACCGGCTGAAGGTTATTGCAGGTCTGTAGAATTGAAGTGGCCAAAGAGAACAGATGGAGTCACTCCTCTGGATGTTGTCAGGAAGTTCTCAGGTAAACCCAAGCTGAGGAAGGAGAGGAAGGTAGACAAGAAGGAGATGGAACCTGCACACCAATTGCTGTTTGAGTTTGTGCACAGGTTCCTTCTGCCTAGAGGAGAGAGGAACTGTGAAGCTAGTGCTTTGTACCTGACATACATGGACTTGCTGGACAGGGGGGTAAAGATCAATTTGCCTGGGCTGATAATCAGACATATCAAAAGGATTGCTGACACAGATCAGAAGCCACATTCCCTTGTGCATTCCTACATTCTCCAGCAGGTACTTGAACACTTTGGGGTCCCCCTAGAAGCTGGGAAGAAGCCAACCATTCATCATATGTTTGGGCACAATGTGCTTAAAAATTGTGACTTCTTCAAGGAAAGCAGAGCTTCTAAGAGACCAATACAGGTGAAGCAAGAGCAAGTAGAGGAAAGTGAGGAATATGGACCTGAAGAGGCCATTGATGCTGTGAAGGAGCTGGAGACTCATGTCCTTGAGGTTAATACAGAAAATGCAGAGCTCCACAGACAGCTGAAATTGAAGGATCAAGAAATTGATCGTTTGAAGATAGACTGCCACAAGTATGAGGCCAAGTTAGTGATGGAAAGGGCCAAGAATACGAAGCAACTTGAGGCGCTTGTCAAACACTTCAACATTCAGTTTCGAGTCCTTCTGTCCTGTCCTCCTCCTTCTACCTGTTGTCTACTCTTTCCCATTCTCTCCTGATTGCATGTTATGGTTGTTTAAGACAATTTAATTTTTCAGTTGTGTACTTATTAACAGGGTTGTGCTGATATCACAACCTGGATGATGATTTTTATTTTCTTATGCTTATGACTGGTTTCTGCTTAAGTAATTGGTTTTCGATGATGCCAAAAGGGGGAAGAAGGAAATGTTGGGGTGTTTGTGACCTAATTCATCTGTTTTGTTTTCTTGAACTTTTTACTTTTTGTTTTTTGTTTTTGGTCTATGTCTACTCAGGTTCTTGGGCAACATTTGTTTGTCATCATCAAAAAGGGGGAATTTGTTGAGAGCTGATTTTGAAGTATGACAAACGGAAAGGACTCAGAGGTTTCCACAAAGAACATAGTCCTTGAGATAAAGGGCACGCTTGATCGAAAAGATTACGGGTTGCAAATCCCTGTGGAACTAGGAGTAGTGGTGCGTGAATGTATATGCATCCTAGTCAGACTAAAAGAGGCGGTGCCCAGGCTGTGTCTTCGATGTGTGAAAAGGAGTTGGACTTCAATAAGGAAAAGAGTTACTACGAATCCTGACTTACCTAAACTAAGAGGATTCCTGGTAGAACTCAACTAGGGTTTCAAGATCCGTATAAATACAAGTAGTGGGGACAGCCGTAAATCAGTTATTCACAAACAGAGAGTTGAGAGCATACAAAGGCGATCTGCAATCTTTCTACGTGATTAAACTGGAGAAGACAACTGAGTGCATGCAGTGTATCGAGTCTAGATATTTTGTCTAGGTTCATTGAGTTGTAAGTTGTCATCGTTTGAGCTTTCATAGTTTTACCTATTTGCTTATTACAGAAGCACATGTATGAGGTGAATTCTTGTGTAATTACTAGAAAAGCTAGAGTGTAGCTTTGGATAGTGATTAGGGTCTAGAGTGTAGCCCCTTGGTTACAGAGTTTGTAATCAGAAACGTTGCTCTTGTGTTAGTGGATTCAGTTCTAAAATCCCAGAGTGTGGGTCGTGGTTTTTCTCCCTTGAGCAAGGAGTTTTCCACGTAAAATCCATGTGTTCTTTGTGTGTGTGGCGTTGTGAGTTATAGTATTCAAGGCAGCATAAAAGATAATATAAGAACTAGGTTCTACGATAGAAGAACCAGGTTCTTGTGACGAAAATCGGTAGACACTATTCAACCCCCCTTCTAGTGTCTTCAGGAGGTGCATAGAGTATAATAATATTTTAACAATCCAAGTGCTTTTTATTGTTATTCTCTTTGGGGACATCCGACAAAATTGGAACAATACAAAGAATATTAGCATGGTCCCTTTGCAAGGATGACAAACACAAATGAAAAAATGGTTCAACTTTTGAAAAGAATTGATTTCTTTAACATACCTTGATGGTTTTAAAATTCCACTCACATCACGAAGTATGTTAACAACCGTTTTCTTTGAAGGGACAAGCTTGATCTTTTGGAGAGCCCCCTATGAAATTTGAATATAGCAAAGAGTTTTTAAAGTAGGTATAGACCCATAATATCAATATGATTATTGAAAATTAATTCTATAAAGAGGAATAATACCTCAATAAAGTTGATGGTAGCATTCCATAGAGTAGGTAGCGCTCTAGATCCAACATATGCATCTCCTTCAATGGAAAGATGCTCAAACCGAACCTCAATTTTTGGAACATCAATTCCAACCATGTTTCATACCGAGAAAAACATTAAAAAATCCTATTGATATACACATAAATTTGATAATAGGAACAAACTCAAAGCATCAAGATTAAACTTCTCCGTTCTTTTGACTCTTACCTATCAGTCCTATCCCTTAATTTGCAAAGGAACTTCTCATGATCTTCTTCAACAAATTTAAGGATACTTTCCTTTAGCTTCTTTTTATCTTGTAATCCAAGATTGGTTACATCAACTTCATGATGAACAATCTTTCCATCCTCCAATGTTTGCATCAAAATTCCTTTCCTCAGTCTATCATATGTTGGAAGTCTCTCAATAGCAGCCCACTTTAGCTCGTCTTCGTCATCATTTTCCCTCCCATTTTTTTGAAAAACATCAGCAACAGGTGAAGTCAAAACTTCCAAAACACTAGCTGATGCCCAGCTTCCACTTTCTGATCCAAAACTCAGCCTCTTGCTGGTACCCATGGACCAGCCCCAAGACTTGGACGATTCATCTTTGCTTAGACTTGCTGACATTTTCACCCTCCTCTATATACTCAAATATTGCACCTTTGATATCCCCTGCTTATTATTCAAGAAGCTTCATCAACTTGATAACAGAATTCAACAAAAACTTACTCTAAAATAAAATATCTATATTATTTATATATGTACCTTTGAATTCCCTGTGCTTTCAATTCAAGATGTTTCTCTTGATAAACAGAAAAGATTTAGAATCACTGAGTCAAGCACCCTTTTCATAATATAGAAACTCACACCACGTGAAAAATTAAATGCATTAGCCAAAATATCAGGAAGTAATAATTCATAAGGTTTCAGTTTCAAACACGCAGTAACCTCATTATTGCACCTGTTCTGAATGCAAGAAAAATCAACAACTTAATATCAACAAAAGATATTAAACCACTTAATTAAACATCCTTCTCATAATTCAGACACAGACAGTAAGTGGAAATATTGTGTACATACATTAAGAAAGTATAGTTAATTTCTCAATGGTTGCATTAAGCTTCAAACAAACAGTGCATAGTTTGTCACTTTATACTATCTCAAACATTGTTTTTACTAAAAAATAAAAAGTGAAGTGTACCTAATGTCGTTAAACATTGAAGACCATTCAGTGCATTAAGAATAACAATACACCACATATTGTACAAGAAAAGGAATGAACCAGTCAATATATATTATACCAACTACCTAGTAATGACAGTTAAATCTACGTAAGCAGTATAATAAAGGTTAGTAATGACTGCCACGTGTCCAAGTATATTTGAAAGGCCTGGATTTAAAAATTGGAACTGTCTATTTCTGTTAAAGATGAAAGCAACAAAAAGCTAGCAAACAAAATAAAAAGACAAAAAGGGATCATTTTCTACAATAATGCACTTCCTTTCCCATCGACCACCACCAGGGAAAGTTTTGCCACTGGTCTTTGGGCAAAGGCTACTAATACCAAAACATTTAGTTTGTGGTCATTTTTGCTTAAAGAGATAGAACTTCAGTCCAGAGGCCGGATTGAAGTTCAGTCCTTAAAGATTGAACTTCAATCCAGGGCCATATGGACTGAAGTTCAGTCCAGTCCTAAATGGAACTTCAGTCCATATGGCCATGGACTGAACTTCAGTCCATGGCATGGACTGAAGTTCCATCTTTAAGGATTGAACTTCAGTTCATGGCCATCCATGGACTGAAGTTCAGTCCTTGGCCATATGGACTGAAGTTCAGTCCTTAAAGATGGAACTTCAGTCCAGGGGCCGTATGGACTGAACTTCAGTCAATTATCAGAACTTAAGTCAATATTTATTTAGTAAAGGCCCAAAAGTGGCCTCTAGTGTAAGACCAAAGAAAATAGTGGCCTCAAATCAAATACCAGTGTTAAAAGTGGCTGCTGGGCGAAATTTTTACCCACCACCACTTTCCGTGGCGGATTGAGAATATAACTGTTCGTTTTAGTTGAACCCACTACTTTGACATGATATATATATATATGTATGCATGTGAAAATCACTAAAATTTTTAACAAAAATTAAATTCTAAAACCATGATTCAAAATATATAATGGGTCGTAAGAATCTAGAAGCTGAACTCTTTCGGAATATTATCGACATGCAAAGATAGAGTCGCCTTAGTTCAAGTGGGTGTATCATAAAAACCATTCGTATCTCATCATTGAGTTACTGCAACCTACGGCAATAACCACCGACAGTACTGTTTTGGTCTTAGTAGTTTTTTACGTTCTTTTTCGATTTTACTTGTTATATTTCTAGAATTTGAAGTTATATATATAAGGGGTTGTTCGGTTTGCCGTATTAAGTGATATAAATTTCATCGGATATTCTATCGTGTCTGTCTTGCCTGATGCTTTGGGCAAGGGATACTGATCATTCAACTTTTATGTTGTTACCCAAATGATGAGCGGATCTGGAGCTGTTGGGACAGATTTTGGTTGATGCTGACCTGTTCGCAAGCTCACTGCTTCTGAACCAGAGTTTGTTCATCGCGATCGCACAGCTTACGTCGCGATCGCGCAGGAGCCAACAGTTGTTCATCGCGATCACGAGGCCTCAGATGCGATCGCAGGGTTGAGGAAAATGCTCTTCGTGATCGCGTGACCTAGGCCGCGATCGCGAAGCTCTGGTTGCCAATGCAACGCGATCGCGCCTGTGAAGACGTGATAGCACTGAGACAACGATCAGAATGATATTTTTGGTTTAATATCTTTGTATTTCAGCGCACCTTAGGGGCAATTAAGGCATTTCATGCCATGTTAGGAAAGACCACTTTTTAAGCCTTATTATGCCCATTTTCTAGGTTTAGACAATGTTGAATATTGATGAATTGTGAGATTTGGCTAAGCTTGTTGCTTAAGCACTTAATTACCTTAGTTTGCAATTGAATATTGATTCAATTGAGTGTTAAATAGTATAGGTACTTTTTGGTTGATGATTAAAGGGGGTGATTATGCCTCACCTCCTAATTTATTTCTTTAATCCATTTCATTCAAATTGTGTCTTGCTTTTATTTCTTTTAATTCCTTATTATATCAATTCGACAGTTAGGTTCTTATCAGGAAATAAGAATGATTTTTAGGCAACAAAATAAATAAAAATATCTTCGAAGTAATGAAGTGATAAGTTCAGTCACCATCCATAAAATTTACTCATAACATACTCTACTGTTGTTAGTTTTGCTTTTTCCCACTCTCACTTTCACTTAGACTCTTTTGTTGTGTGGTTGCTTTTTTCCTAGGGGTGTGCCCTATTCAGATTAAACCGAAAAATCAAACCAAACCGAATTATTTTTTTTAGTTTGGTTTGGTTTTTTCATTAATTGGTTTGGTTTGAATTAAAGATTTTAAAATTTTGATTTTTCGGTTCGGTTTCGGATTTCAATAAATAGAAACCGAAATAATTGAATTATATATCTCCCACAATACCCTAAGGTGACCTGAAAAAAGCTGATCATGATGAGGGGACTGATTCCAAAGCACCACTTTATACTGTGGCTGGCATTACTGGGGAGACTTAGCACAGTCGATAGGCTGCATAAATGGGGTATTCAGGTACCCAAAGAGTGTGTGCTATATAATTCAGGCCGTGAGGAAACACAAGAGCACCTATTCTTTGCTTGTACCTACTTAGGATTTATCTGGACAACTCTCACCACATGGGCAAGATGACAAAGATAGGTAGAGGCATGGGCAGATTAGATAACTTGGTTGGTAAGCACAGTGAATAAAAGGAACCCAAGGAAGAATATACTAGGATTTCTCTTTGCAGCAGTCTACCAATTGTAGATGGAGAGAAACAACAGAAGCTTCCAACAAAGGAGAAGAACAAAGGAAGAACTGATAAGAGAGATATCCAGCAACTACACATAATAGGGCAAAAATATACTTCATGGAATAGAGAATTGTATAGGCTGAACTCATACCCATATTAATTTCATCCTAGTCAATAGGTATAGAGTAGTGGTAAGGCATCAACTAGTATTACATAGAGAGAATTTTTGAGATCTTGCTCTATAGTCCAATGAGCGGATGGATGTACAAAGTCACTTTTGGTTGAATAAAAATTTTTCATTTAGCCAAAAGAAAAAAGTGCATATAAGCAAAGTAGTTATAAGCCAAAATAAGTCATAAGCCAAAATAAGTCATAAGCCATAAGTTGGTCTCTCCCAACTTATTTTTTTCCAGCTTATAAACACTTTTGATTTGACTAAAAATTTTACAAATCTATCCCTAATATTAACTCCTATTGCCTGAAATATGATAAGTGGAATTAAACCCCTAACCCAAGCTATCATGTTACTCCCTCCCGTTTTCACCATTTTTTCCAAATCCAGCACACCTTAGTTTTTTTTTTTTTTTTTTTTTTCTAAACAAATATATTTATACTCATTATGTATGTTTTTGGTTTTTCGGTAACAAACTTGAGTCAAATTATCAATTTATTTTTAGTTTATGATATATTTTAGCTTGACATAATACTACAAAAAAAATATCTTATTTGAGCAATTTTAAATTAAAAATAAATTGAGGCAAAGATTAGTTTCTATTTAAATTAATCTAGAATGTAAATCTTGTAATAATTATTTTGTATTAGGATAAATAATTATAAGGGTATTTAAGTTATTTTAACAGAAAAAATGTCGATAAGTATTTTTTTTCAAACACTCCAACTGCTTATTATCAGTTTCAACACTTTTATCCAAATACGTAACTGCTTATTTATTAAATCAGCTTCAACACTTAAAAGTGCTTTTCAGCACTTGATGCTTGTCAGCTACTTTAAATCAGCTAAGCCAAACGGACTCTTAAAAAGAGATTTTTTCAAAAATATCACATCAAATAAGGAAATTACAAATAAAGGGCCATCTTATTTTCTTACATGGCGTAGCAAATACTCTATTTTTAAAATTTGGGCTCTCCCTCAAAATAAAAAATTCTAGCTACCACTTTCTGCCTCCTCCACCACTGACCAGCCGGCAGCTACCCTCTCGCGTAGTGGCGGTCGGTGGCCGAAAAATTTAAAATTATTAGAATTTCACTGGAATGTTTTATTTCTTCACTTAAGTTATTTTTTGTCGGTTTTGGACAAGTTTATACATACAAATCTATCAAAAAATAAATTATACATGAATATACATAGATAAATGCGTATACAAGGAGAGAAATACAAAAATATACACAAAAAACTGAAAATTTATACGAAGATTAATAAGAATGCACAAATATGAATATTTATACAACTTTATTCATTGTACATACACATGTATATAAATTTATACAAGTTTATACATGCTTATAGAAGTGTATAAACTTGTATAAAACATGTATAAAATTGTATAAAAACATACAAAAAATCTTATACAGCATTTTGGGCAGCTTTACATAAAATTATTTTTTACAAAAGTACCATATCTATACAAATTCCTAGAAGAAAAAAACACCATATCTAACCATTTAAAAAAAGTTTCAACAAAAAACTAGTAGATCTCGCCGGATCTTTTGAAAAAGTGAAGAAAAAAAAGAAAAAGAAATATGATAATCAAACCTTCACCGGAGCTTTGGTTGGAATTTACTTCAGAAAATCGTCATTATTCTTCAAAAAAGAAAAAAAAGAATGTCGGTAGAGGTACACACCGGCGGCGGCTAGGAGGAGTGGCGGTGGAGGAGATGCGGTGGAAGGGGTGGGGGAGGAGGTGGCTGTCACGCCCTCCTTGTAAAAAATTCTCTTAAGATAGAGAGGTTTTTAATTTTAGGGAGTGACTGGTGTTGAAAGTTATAAAAATTATTAAAACTCAGAGCCGCCACTTCACAAGTTCAAAGGTGTGCCAAGTCACCAGTTAGTGTACCTTTAGAACACCTTTGACTCTTTAAATGGTATGTGTCAGAGATTCAAAGTAATGTCCTCAGTCGACTCTCGGGAAGGTATTAGGCACCCTCGAGTTCTGTGCCGAGCACAGTTTCTTTATTGTCGCGTTTTGTTTTATTAAATATGTGGTGGTTGTATTTTTGTCGTTTTAATTAAAGATCACGCTTTGATTTTGAAAGAATATGAAATGTCTATAATTATTTTCTTAACGTTGCAATGAATTAATCAATGATTGTATCAAGTCACCCCTGGATAAATGTTAATACAACTTTATAAGGTATACTTTTAGAATAAATTGGCTTCAATTTAATTTTTCTTTTTGCCTAGCAAGCAGATCATGGATTATACTTACTGTTATATTTGATCGTGCGTCTTTCTCACTCTTATTGATTTATCTAATCATATTCGTTAACTTAATTGAGTAAAAATTTCACCCACAGGCCAATTTTGCCACTGGTATTTGGTTTGAAGCCACTTTTTTTTATTAGTTTTACATGATAGACCACTTTTTGGAACTTCAATCTTTGTGGGCTTTAGTTCAAACCTTGTGGGTTGAACTTCATGCCTAAGTTATGAAGTTCAATTTCAATCCGTAAGGGCTGAACTTTTAGGCATAGATGTGTAAACTTCAAGGCTCATTTGCAAAACTATGACACGGGAAGCTTTGGTTTGCCAAAATGCCCTCACTAACAGATGTTTAGCAAAAATGCCCTCATTAGTTTAATGAAACTTTTTTCGAACCAAAATACCCCCTACAGACCAATAAAAAGACGCGCCTCAGTCCCTCCCCCTCCTTTTCTCCATTCACGCTATCAAGAAAACCATAAAACCCCATTCCTTTTACAGATTGCTCTGTTCAAGAGAAGATTCAACGTAAGATTTCTTCAAGTTGCAAGGGTAAAGTTCTCTGCAACTATTGCCAAGAGTTTAAGCTCTGGTGCAATCAGCACCCTACATACACTTCTTGCCTATTGCCAAGACTCTATGACCTGTTGCAAGTGCCAACTTGCAGAGAAAGTCTCTGCAACTCTTGGCTTATAGCTAAGAGTTTAATCTCTGGTGCAATGGGCACCTGGGAGAGATTTCTTGGCTATTGCCAAGACTTTAAGCCCTTTTGCACTGGCCAACGTCAGGAAAAAAATCTCTGCAAGTATTGGCAATAGCCAAGATTTTAAGTTCTGCTGCAAAGGGAAACTGACACTGAAAATCTCTAAAGTATTGGCAATAGCCAAGACTTTAAACTCTACTGCAATGGGAGGCTTGTAGAGACTTCTTGCCTATTGCCAAGACTTTAAGCCATGTTGCCATGGTCTCTACAACTACAAAAAAAGTTTCTACAACTATTGCCAATAGCCAACACTTTAAACTCCAGCGGAAGGGGCAACTTGTACAAATAGTCTCTGCAAGTATTGACAATTGCCAGGACTTTAAACTCTAGTGGAAGGAGCAACTTGTACAAATAGTCTCTGCAAGTATTGGCAATTGCCAAGACTTTTACATATATTGTAGTGCAAAACTTGCAGAGAAAGTCTCTGCAATTCTTGGCAATAGCCAAGACTTTAAGTCCTGCTGCAAGGGGGACCTTACACTAAAAATCTCTAAGAGTATTGGCAATTGCCAAAACTTCTACCTAAACTGCAGTGAACAAGTTGGAGACAAAGTCTCTGCAACTCTTGGCAATAGCCAAGACTCTAAGTTCTGGTGGAAGCGACAACTTACACGGAACATCTCTGAAAGTATTGGCAATAGCCAAGACTTTAAACTCTACCGCAATAAGCACCTTGCAGAGAAAGTCTATGCAACTCTTGGCCATGGTCAAGATTTTAAGCTCTATGGAAAACATGAATATCTAATAGCCATAGGCAATAAAAACCTTCAAATCACTGAAATCAAGCAAACACAAGAAAAAATTCCAAATTTCCAGCACACAAAGAAGTAAGAAGGAGGCCAGGAATGGGGAAAGAGAGAAGGAAATATGTTCAGCGTGAATTAAACAAGTTGGGGCAAAATAGTCCTTTCATAAGGGGGGGGGGGGGAATATGATGTGGAGGGCATTTACTTAAAACATTTGTAAGTGGGGGCAATTAGGTAAGACCATGTCTTATTGACGGCACTAGGTGAAATTTTTTGGAACTTCAACCCTTATGGTGGGCTGAAGTTGAACTTCAACCCTTGTGGGCTGAACTTGTGTGAAGTTCAACCCACAATGCTTGAAGTTCTAAAAAGTGGCTTCTCATATAAAAAAAAGGTCTTAAACCAAAGATCACTGGAAAAAGTGGCTATTCATGCATTTTGCCCCTTAATTGACGTAAACGAAATGACATGTTGATTTATGTTGGGACACTTACAAAAATATCCACAAAACCTAAAATAATTACAGCCACTACCCGCTACTTTCAAATATTACCTGACCTACTCACTAAACTATTTACCCACTCTACCCATCCAGACTTGTATACCATAGTTTATGCAGTATACCATAAATGTATAAAGGTATACAGTAATAAATGACCTATAATTTATGCAGTATACCTTTATAAGGCATAACAAAGATATACAATAATAAATGGGTAGGTTGGGTAAATACTTTTAGTTTTATGGGTGGTGTAATTTTTAATGGGTATGACTTGTAAATACTTTAAATTTCGTGAGTATAGAGTGTAAAAATCTTATTTATGTTTTACTGTTTGAATGCCAAAAGGTTGTACCAAATACGGGCTAAGATTTGCCTAGTTTGCTGCCCGAAGTTATCAAGATTCTCAAGTTTGTACTAAAGTCCTACTTGTTGTGAAAATAAAAGCTGCAAAGTAAATCAAACAGAGATACTATATAGAGAGACTGATATCTTATTTCATTTCAAACTGATGTACATAATAAACTGAAATGACTTCCTATTTATAGAAGAAAAGAAGCTGCTGCATAAGCTACTTGTAAGCTATCTGCTTGTAAGCTACTTGTAAGCTGCTTGTAAGCTACCTGCTTGTAAGCTACTTGTAAGCTGCTTGTAAGCTGTTTGTAAGCTACCTGCTTGTAAGCTACTTGTAAGCTGCTTGTAGATCAAGCTTCTTCAGGAAGCTATGGGAGTAATGGACATCCACAATATAACATATTCATAACACTCCCCCTTGGATGTTCATTAATAGATAATGTGCCTCGTTAAAACCTTACTAAGAAAAAACCCCGTGGGAAAAAAGTCTTAGTGAAGGAAAAAGAGTACACTTGTCTTGTAATACGCATTATCAGTTGCCTCATTAAAAACCTTACCAAGAAAACCCAGTGGGAAAAAATATGGTTAAGGGAAAAAGAGTACAACGCGTATTTTACTCCCCCTAATGAAAACTTCGATCAAGGTGCTTCAGTTTTCTCATTCCAATCTTGTATACCATCTTTTCAAAAGTTGCAGGCGGTAAAGATTTGGTGAAAAAATCTGCCAGATTATCACACGAACATATTTGTTGCACGTCAATTTCACCATCCTTTTGGAGATCATGTGTGAAGAAGAACTTTGGTGAAATGTGCTTTGTTCTATCTCCTTTTATAAATCCTTCCTTCAATTGGTTTATGCATGAAGTATTGTCCTCATATAAGATCGTGGGTATTTTGGTATCACACTTAAGACCACATCTTTCTCGAATGAAATGAATCACTGATCTCAACCATACGCATTCCCTACTTGCTTCATCAATAGCTATTAATTCAGCATGATTTGGAGAAGTAGCACACATTGATTGTTTAGTAGATCGCCATGATATGGCAGTACCTCCACATGTGAAGAGGTAACCAGTTTGAGATCGACCCCTATGTGGGTCAGATAAATACCCTGCATCTGCATAACCAACAAGATCTGCACCATATTTGTTAGAATAAAACAAACCCATATCAACAGATCCTTTTAGATATCTCAATACCTGTTTGATACCTTTCCAATGTCGATGAGTAGGAGCAGAACTAAATCTTGCTAAAACATTAACAGAAAATGCTATATCAGGTCTAGTAGAGTTAGCAAGATACATAAGTGCACCAATTGCACTTAGATATGGTACTTCAGGACCAAGAAGTTCCTCATCCTCTTCTTGAGGCCGGAACGGATCTTTATCCACTTCAAGGGATCGAACAATCATTGGAGTACTTAATGGATGTGCTTTATCCATGTAAAATCGTTTTAAGACCTTTTCTGTATAGGCAGATTGATGAATAAAGATTCCGTCTACTAAATGTTCAATTTGTAGACCAAGACAAAGTTTTGTCTTTCCGAGATCTTTCATCTCAAATTCTTTCTTTAAATAATCAATTGCCTTTTGGAGCTCTTCTGGAGTTCCAATGAGATTTATGTCATCAACATAAACAGCAAGTATAACAAACTGTGATGCTGTTTTCTTTATGAATATACATGGACATTTGACATTGTTTATATAACCTTCCTTCATCAAGTACTCACTAAGACGATTGTACCACATGCGCCCTGATTGTTTTAAACCATACAAAGATCTTTGTAATCTGATTGAGTACATCTCCCGAGACTTTGAATTATATGCTTCAGGCATTTTAAATCCTTCAGGGATTTTCATATAAATTTCATTATCAAGTGAGCCATATAGGTATGCTGTAACTACATCCATCAGGTGTATTTCAAGTTTTTCATGTACAGCTAAACTGATGAGATATCGAAATGTTATCCCATCCATAACAGGTGAATATGTTTCTTCATAATCGACACCAGGTCTTTGTGAGAATCCTTGTGCAACAAGGCGTGCTTTATATCTTATGATTTCACCTTTCTCATTTCGTTTACGCACAAAGACCCATTTAAAGCCAACTGGTTTTACACCATTAGGTGTTTGGACTACAGGTCCAAAAACATCACGTTTGGCAAGTGAGCTCAATTCTGCTTGAATTGCCTCTTGCCATTTTGGCCAATCATTTCTTTGTCGACAATGTTGAATAGATTGAGGTTCAAAATCCTCATTATCTTGCATAATATTAAGTGCAACACTATATGCAAAGACATCATCCACCTCTATTTCAGATCGATTCAAATTTATTCCATCACCAGTGGAATTTATTAAATATTCCTCACTCACTTGAGTCTCAGGTTCATTAATTTCTTCAGGAAATTCAGGATTAATAAGATCTTGGTTCTCTTCAAGAGATTCTTTCATAGTGTCATCTTGATCATTTGTCACTTTCCTTTTTCTAGGATTTCGATCTTTGGAACCCAGTGGTCTACCACGCTTCAGGCGTGCTTTAGGTTCACTGGCTATGACACTACTAGATGGTCCTACTGGGATATCCATCCGAATTGGTACATTCTCTGCAGGGATATGTGATTTAGTAATCCTTTTTAAATCAGTAAATGCATCAGGCATTTGATTTGCTATATTTTGCAAATGAACGATCTTCTGGACCTCTTTTTCACATATGGGGGCACGTGGATCAAAGTGAGATAATGATGGAACTTTCCACACAATTTCTCTATTTATTTCCTTTTTCTCTCCCCCTAATTGTGGGAAAGTTGTCTCATCAAATCGACAATCTGCAAATCGAGCAGTGAATAAATCTCCCGTCAATGGCTCAAGATACCGAATAATAGAGGGTGATTCAAACCCAACATATATTCCCAGCCTTCTCTGGGGTCCCATCTTAGTGCGCTGTGGTGGTGCTACTGGCACATATACAGCACATCCAAATATTCGTAGATGAGAAATATTCGGTTCATGGCCAAAAACTAATTGTGACGGGGAGAATTCATGATAATGTGTCGGTCTGAGACGAACAAGTGATGCTGCATGTAAAATAGCATGACCCCAAGCAGTAGTGGGCAATTTTGTTTTCATTAATAGCGGTCTTGCTATTAATTGCAGTCGTTTAATAAATGACTCTGCAAGGCCATTTTGAGTATGAACATAAGCTACAGGATGTTCAACTCTTATTCCGACTGATAAACAATAATCATTAAAAGCTTGGGATGAAAATTCTGCAGCATTATCAAGGCGAATAGCTTTAATAGGATTATCAGGGAATTGTGCCCTTAATCGAATTATTTGTGCCAACAATTTCGCAAACGCCAGGTTGCGAGATGATAATAGGCACACATGAGACCATCTTGAAGATGCATCAATTAGGACCATAAAATATCTAAACAATCCACAAGGTGGATGAATAGGTCCACATATATCCCCATGGATACGTTCTAAAAACGTAGGAGATTCAATCCCAACCTTTGTTGGTGATGGTCTAGTGATTAACTTTCCCTGATAACAAGCAGTACAAGAAAATTCATCACTTTTAAGAATCTTCAGGTTCTTAAGTGAATGCCCACTTGAATTTTCAATGACTCGCCTCATCATTATTGATCCAGGATGACCCAAACGGTCATGCCAAAGCACAAAATTATTTAAATCAGTAAACTTCTGGTTTACGACAGAGTGTGCTTCAACTGTACCAATCTTTGTACAGTATAAGCCAGAAGATAAAGTTGGCAACTTTTCTAAAACATATTTCTGGCCAGAGACATTCTTTGTAATACAAAGATATTCATTATTCATTTCGTTTATTGTCTCAATATGATATCCATTTCGGCGGATATCTTTAAAACTTAACAAGTTTCTTCTGGACTTGGAAGAGAACAATGCATTATCTATAATAAGTTTTGTTCCCTTAGGCAGAAATATAGTTGCTCTTCCGGAGCCTTCAATTAAATTAGTATTACCAGAATAATATTAGACGTACAAACGACATAACTTAAAATATATTTAAGTCTCTTTGGCTACAGTTGCATCACCAGTCAGATGATCTATTTATCCTTCAGGGATCTGTCCTTCAGGGAACTGTCCTTCAGGGATCTCAAAGAAATCTGCTATGTCCAAATGCGTGAAGTCCACATTATCTTCAGACATAAAGTTGGCTTCAGCATTATTTCCTTTCTTTTTCAGAGATGCTTGATAGAGATCAACTAGGTACTTGGGCGTACGACAGGTACGTGACCAATGTCCTTTTGCTCCACAACGGTAGCAATTATTTTCTGAATTTTTCGTTTGCACCGCTTCATGCTTTTTATCCTTTCCTTTCCACTGCTGGTGGTCAGGGGATTTTGGTGCATAACGATCATCATGATATGAGTTTCTTCCTCGACCACGACCACGACCGCGGCCACGACTGGGGCCACGCCACTTTCCACGTTTTTGGTGGAAATTCGTCTCATTCACTTCTGGGAATGGAGCAGAACCAGTGAGTCGACTTTCATGATTTTTCATCAATAATCCGTTATGTTGTTCAGCAACAAGCAGATGTGAAATTAATTCAGAATATTTACTAAATTTCATCTCTCGATATTGCTGCTGCAGGAGCACATTCGAGGCATGAAAAGTGGAGAATGTTTTCTCAAGCATGTCACTATCAGTGATATTTTCTCCACATAATTTCAACTGAGAAATAATTCTAAACATAGCAGAATTATATTCACTGATGGTTTTAAAATCTTGTAGCCTCAGATGGATCCAGTCATAACGTGCTTGTGGATGTATGACCATCTTCAGGTGGTCATACCTGTCTTTCAAGCTATTCCACAGCATGAGTGGATCTTTAACCGTGAGATATTCCATTTTTAGACCTTCATCAAGATGATGACGCAGGAATATCATTGCTTTAGCACGGTTTTGATTAGATGCTTGATTATTATTTTTGATGGTGTCTCCAAGACCCATCGCATCTAAATGAATTTCAGCATCTAAAACCCATGAAAGATAACTTTTGCCCGATATATCCAGGGCAGTAAATTCAATCTTAGAAATATTAGCCATAAATTTAGAAAGTAAAATCCTTACCTTATACCTTTTCTAGATAGCAGAGCCTCGTGCTGATAACGTGTTGTGAAAATAAAAGCTGCAAAGTAAATCAAACAGAGATACTATATAGAGAGACTGATATCTTATTTCATTTCAAACTGCTGTACATAATAAACTGAAATGACTTCCTATTTATAGAAGAAAAGAAGCTGCTGCATAAGCTACTTGTAAGCTATCTGCTTGTAAGCTACTTGTAAGCTGCTTGTAAGCTACCTGCTTGTAAGCTACTTGTAAGCTGCTTGTAAGCTGTTTGTAAGCTACCTGCTTGTAAGCTACTTGTAAGCTGCTTGTAGATCAAGCTTCTTCAGGAAGCTATGGGAGTAATGGACATCCACAATATAACATATTCATAACACTACTTTCGTTTTTTGTTTCACGATTTGTTCAAGTTAATTACCAATTTAATATTCATCTTGGGTATGTTACCGTGGTTTGCGCGGTCATGAAAAACATCAAAGTGTGGTTAATATTGATGTCATAATTCTATTAAAATATCACTTTAAATACTATTTTTTTCCAGGCATTCCCATTTATCTTCACTCCTTTATCTTTTTTCCCCTTTCGTATCATCTTTCCATTTATCAAGGTGCTTGTCCTCTATTTGCTAATGATCCAATATACTTTTTCTCCTTGTTAGCTGCTTAGTTTATTGTAGTAAAAAATTCTTAGTTACTCAACTTTTCCCTCCTTTATAATGTGTGATATTTAATAGATGTATTAAATAATTTATTTATGTGCATATGAGTTTGTGCTTTTTCCCTTCCCCTTACAATTTTTCAGTTATTAAAGGTAACCGCGTTTTTAAATTGACTTTGTTAATTTGTGCTCTGTTGTTCTCTTTTTCTTTCTTCTTCCTCAAAAAGTTTTGCAAAGTTACCTTGTTTTCTTTTGACTGGCATTTCAATACCTGCATAAGTCAAACTATAAAAAAAATAATCATGTCCTTTGTTCAACATTAAACTGATCAAAAACACCTAATTATGTATTTTAAATCTTGAATTGGTTTAGTTTGAATGAATTTAAATCTTATTTTCCAAATAAACACTTAATTTGAAGGAACTTTTTTTTAAATTAAAACACGAAATTGCATAACATAGAAATTACGGAGGGTTACATAATGAGTTCATGCGCCTATTAAGTGGCTCCGCATCTCGAATATTATATATACTAGTACTAGGCATAGGAACGACATTAAGCACGTTTAAGTTCCCTAAGATAGACAGAAAATTAAAATTGGTATCCGATATTTTAGTAACAAAAGATGTGCTCACACTGTCTTCCAACAAAGCTTGATGGACAAAATTAGGTGGCACTGCATAATGAAAGATAGTATTATCACTGGACTGGTTGGGAGCTCCCTTAGCTAAAAGATGCGCAATCCTGTTGTCTTAACGAAAGTTATGCCGGATTGTTGGCATTTCCAGCTGGAGCATCATTGACCTACAATTAGCAACAATAGGGAAGTAAGAAGGAGTAGGTTTCTCTAATAATTGTATAATATCAACAGAATCTGTTTCCACTTCCAGTGGGACATAAGCCTGATTCTCTTCATGTGATACTGCTTTTTCTATCCTCTTCAAGAATTTAATATCAAGCAACTGGGGAGACTGAGTAAATAGCTTCTCAAAATGGCAAACTGATTCTTCTGATATATCTTTGGTGCCTTTACCCACTTTCCTTCTTCATCTTTGATTCTGTGCAGATATGATTTTTTCCTTCTATGTCTCAGCACACTGTGAAAATACTTTGAGTGTTCATCACCTTCGAGATCCCACTTCACTCTGGCTTTCTGTTTCAAAAAAGATTCCTGAAGCTTCAACCACCTTATATGCTGAGCATAAGAAGAGTATAAAAGAATCCTGTTAGCATCACTTTCATCCTCTTCATATCTCAGTTCATGATCTTCCACCTTCTTTTTCCATTCCTTTACTTTATCGAAAATGTTGCCTATCCCTTTGGACCGGAAACTTAAGCTGCTTGCCAACCTCTTCAGCTTTTGCTGCGTGATCAATAAAGAATTACCATTGACTGCTGCCTCCCAGCTCTGCTTCACCACTTCTTGGAAATCATCTTGTTCTGTCCACCAATTGAGAAATCTAAAATATTTGACTGGAATTTGTGCCTCCTCTTCACACTGGATTAATAATGGATTGTGATCGGACCCTGTTCTAGCAAGATGCCTAACAGTTACTATAGTGAAGACTTCAGACCATGCATCATTGTACATCATTCTAACCAGCCTCTGACTTGTCTTTTTTTTTTTCTCCTACCATTTGACCATGTGAATGGAATGCCTGAGAATCCTGCATCCATCATTCCACAACCTCCCATATATTAAACAAAATCAAAACTCTTACTTATTTTGTGAGCCCTTCCCTCTTTCTTCTCTTCAGCTTGCATTATAACATTGAAATGTCCCGTAATAGCCCATGGACCATCAACTTTACTATCCATTCTCCTCAGGCTATTCTACAAAAAAGTTCTTTTATGAGCCTTTGTTTTAGCATACACAATAGAAACCCGAAAAGCCTCAGATGAAGAGTTGTGATTTATCTACAGAGTCAGGTGTTGTCTATGGTCCTTGACTATAGCACAACTTATGTCTTCATCCCAAAAACACCAGACCTTTCCATTACAGTTTGCAATGGCATTCTGAAAACCAATGCTCCTTCTGTATTTTTCCAATTGATCTTTATTTATAAAAGGTTCTTGAATAGAGATAAAGGAAACCTTGTGTATTTTCACCAGTTTTTTGAGCCTGTCAAAAGCCCCTTTTGATGCCACCCCTCTAATATTCCAATTGATTGTATTAATCATTGGAAACTAGAGGTTAATTTTTTTTGTTGCCTTTCCCCTTGCCTTTGAAAGAGGCAATGGAATTGGTGGATTTCTTGGTTTAATAACCTTCTTCTTTGCCTGAGAATGAGGTCTTGGTGATAGCCCCCCTTTTTCAGCTGCCTTTTTGAATTCCTCTTGAATAATTGCCTCCTCTGAATATTCAGTTGTAGCTTTGACTGCCAAGTCTAGACTATCTGCAACTACCTCTATTAAATCAATATCAAAAGATACTGTATTGCCTTTCTTTTATTGATCAACTTTCTTCTGATTCTGAATTGGTTCTTCTCTTTCTTCTACACTGTCTGAGATTGGATCACTTTCTTCCTCACCATGTGTTTCCATTATTGTCTTCCTTTGAGTGCTGCTTTGAGTAGGACTCTGGAAACCAACTATCTCACCTGGCTCTAGCTGATCATCCTCATGTTCAGATAACACTTTAAAGACATTATAGGTCCTTATCTCAACTTGTTCTCTTGTTGAAGCCTCTTAAGAAATGGCTTCTACTATCTTGTTCTGCTTTCTTCTATAGGGTCTTCTTATTCTTGTGGTGCTCTATCTTTGGATCTTGTTGAGACCTCAATATTTTCCTCCAATTCTAAACTCCCTCTTGCCCGATAACCAATTCTTACTCTTTTCTTCATTTTTCTTTGAATGGCTTCCACCTTTCTTCGCATCTTTCTCTTCTCCTTCTGTTTTTATTTCTTAGAATTCTTAGCTGGGGCATTGTCAACTGGCCTGATTTCATCTTTCTTTACTCCACTTGTGAAAGGTTCATTGTGCATATTCGTATAATCTACAAGAGCTGAGTTCTCTACTTCTTTTCCATCTCTTTCACTAGTTTGATTAAGCTTGCCATTAAAGCCTTCTTCCTTCTCAAACTGAGCTCTAGCTTCTCTAGCCTCTGCTAACTTCTTTTTTTCCAAGATTCTTCAGTTTTCCAGCGAATGTCCTAGTAATTTGCATTGCTTGCAATATCTAAGGACTCCTTCGTACTCTAACTTTTGGACAAACACTTTTACAGGTGAATCATCATATTCTAAACTTACCCAAATATTTTCTGGAAGAGTTTTCAATAAATCAACTTCAACTCTTACCTTTGTCATGCGTGGTCTTGTCCTCCCTCTAGTAGCTGCATCCATAGCAAGAGGAGTCCCTATTGAGCTTACAATCTGTTTGATATAGTTCCATGAGTGCAAGTGGAATGGAAGTCCTGGAAGAAGAACCCACTTTTCAGTCTGATGTCCATCTGCTAGCCATATTTGCTTTCATTCTATCTCCACTACCCTTTTGAAATATACCATGTTAAAATCTTCCGAGTTTTTGAAATCTATGAAAACATTGAAGTTATCGAAGACTCCTATTTTGACTGATGCTTTCAATGGAAAGCTCTCTTGAAAAGCAGATCTGATCTTTTCAATCTGGGGTCAAATTCTCAAGAATCTCCCCACAATTGTTTGCTTGCATTCCTCCGCCATAACTCCATAATAGTCCCTGGACTTGAAGATTACTGCAGGCATACCATTGTGTTGGGTTTTCCTAGCTTGAACTGATAGAGAAAGCTGTGATGGTTTCATTACTGGAGCTGCTGCAACTATTCCGCTGTACGAGGCTTTGGGGTCCAAATCTGAGGGATTATTCGGATCAGCTGGGGGGGCCTCCTGAAGCTCCGGACACGCCAGATTGACGCCGACCGGTGCCTCCATCTGAGGCGCGTGGGGTGGAAACGGTTGGGGTGAGTGGGATAATTTTGAAATTTTAGAGAGAGAAAATAATAGTCAATGACATAATTTTGTTGAATGGCTAATTTCAGTCCATATTGAAGGGCCATTAATCCAACATGAGTAGGATTTAGGCCACAGACCTTTTTATGGTAGCTTAAGATCCAATCTCCATTTCTATTACGAAAAACACCTCCAATACTAGCCATATTAGTTTGGGGAGTATAAGATTCATCTACATTAAGCTTAATAACATTTTACTTTGGTGGATGCCATACAGTCTTGATATTTCTAGTGTGAACAAGTCTAGATTCCTTATAGGTAAGTAGTTTAAATTCCATGATCCTAGAATGGACTTGAGAAAAAGTTAGATCCTTAGCGATATTATTAATATTGTTACTATTGCGATTTAGCTATAGACTCCAAAGAGCGAAGGATAAAAACTCAACCCAATTATAATGTCTAGTACTAAAATTTAAGGAGAGATTGCGCAAAAATTTTAACCGATTTTGGGGATCAGTGGCTCCAGTGGTGAAAGAACAGCTTATCCAAAAAATTTTAGCAATGGAGCAACCCAAGTAAATATGATATAAAGTTTCGGTATCACTTTTGCAAGTTGAGCAATTTGAAGGAACTAGATATGGGAGAAGACCTGAACAACATTCTTGGGTAGAAAAAAGGATTAAAAAAAGATTCTTGAAACTGTATAAATTAAAAACCCATTTTCTATGTAAATTAATGACAAAAGAGCAGATACATTTGTATCGCTATAACAACTCCTCGTGAAAGCTATAGGCGGGGCGGGGGTTTAAAATTGAATTATTTTCTAATTTAGAAAGCTAATATTCTTTTTGGAACGAATTTTATGCAATATTTCCACATAAATAAGGAGTAGTAAATACATCACGAAAACGACATGGAGGTAACCTAAATTAAAAATGGACAAAATATAAATGTACATTCTTTTTAGAACGGATTATAATGCAATATTTCCACATAAACGAGGAGTTGTAAATACATCAAGAAAACAATATGAAGGCCACCTAAGTTAAAAATGGAAAAAATATAAATATTTGATAAAGCTAATGAAGTAGAAAAAACATAACTAAAATTTGTTTATAGTTGCAATCACATAATTATATTGAGGAAAAAAATTAGAAGATCCAACTTGACATATCGAGCAAACTAGCTCCCACAATATAAATGATACTCCTTCTGTCCCAGTTTATGTTACTATATTTCCTTAATAGTCTATTCCAAAAAAAAAAAAATGCCCACTTAATGAGAAATTTTTATAGCCACACAACACTATGACATATTTACGACCTCAAGTTTTTAAAAAAATATAGATACATAAATATTATGACTTGTTAAGGACCACAAGTTTCAAAAGTCTTATTTTTTTCTTAAACTGCGTGCTCAATCAAATATGATCACTTAAATTGGGATGGATGGAGTATAGATTTACAAAGTATTACATTATTTATTTTACGGTCTTGCTATAAAATTGACTAAAGCATTATACATTTTTTGTCATTTCTCCAAAAATAAACATCAATGTTGTTAATTTAAATGAAGATGAGATGTAACTCTAATTCTTTCAAAATTACTAATTAATCCTATTATATTATTTTACATTTATGTAAATCTCTAAAAAATCATACGATGTGCAACTCATTAATTAAACAAAATAACATACCCAAAAAAAAAAGAATATTACCGCCTATAAATTAAGCAACATTTCTCCTCAATTTCTCAAGCTTTAAAAGGTCAAATCTTCTTTTCCCTTCTCTTAAGCACTTTTGGAACAAAAAAAAAACATGAAGAAAACTACGTATCTTTCCTTTTCAGTATGTGAGTCTTTCTTTTAGTTGATTTTAAGAGTGTTTATGGTTCAGTTTGGTGTTTATTTCGTCCAAATCAATACTAAACCAACTATTTCGATATGTTTTTCCGTTTTTTCTTCTTGCCGTATAAAAATGAAAAAAAAATTCTCGCCCCATTACATGATAATGAATCTCCTTCATGGATCTAACTTGTGTTCATATGATACTTCAAGCCTAATTTAATTGTTATAATTAATTATAAACAAGCGACTCCTAAAATGGTATCAGAAAAGACAAGACCATGATTTTGAGTCTTACTTATAACATACAAGATCAAAATAGGAATTTCAAAAATGACATACTCCTTTCGTTCCAATTTGTTTGACACAATTAAGATTTCGAGAGTCAAACTTCTTAATTGTGACCTTGAATTTGGAACAAAGATTACATATTTGGAAACTAAATAAAAAGAAGTATAAGTTACCATAATTAACAACACAAAATATCTACAAGACATATGAATATATCGCCGTCAAAGAAAAACTCGTATTTGACTCTCGAAATCCGATTTATAACAAACATAGTGAAACAGAGGCGGTAATTAAAAATATAAAAATGTGCTCTTTCTAACACGTTATCCCACAAGTTTGGTCAGGGAAGGGTAAAATGTACACGGGGGCTATAGTGGAATAATCTTTTTATTTTTTATTAAATTTATCTCTAGTCAGTGAGAATTCTTTAATTTTGAAATCTTGAATCCATCTACTAATTGATCAATCTTAAAAGAAAGCAAAAACAGAATTGGAAATGTTTAAAGGGAGAACAAAGAGAAAATAGAAACCTGGTGAGAAGGGTTAAGGTGAGCTGAGATTGTGGCAATTGGTTGATGGATATTTGCACTGTTCTGCATTTTCTTAGAGCTTTGAACTTGTGTTGTGAATTATGATGAGAAAGAGAAATGATGAATTTATGTGAGCTGATTTATATAAGTAGGGAGAACAAGAAGAAGAAAAAATAAGAAAGTGATGGTGATCGATTGATGACGGCAAGGTTATTGAGAAAGTGGAATTTGAAAAATATTTATGAGCTTATCTTCCAAGACTTTCTTTTAGGGTCAGCTGTTTCCGCAATATAATCAATGATCTCCACTTTGAATTCTAAAAATTAAGAAATTTTGGTGTTTAATAATATTGAAACTCTGTGGTACTGAACATCACATAGTATTAGTGTTGCTATAAAAGCTTTTCATTAAAAATATATGCAGAAGTTTAAAGCTGAATTATACCCTATTTTAAAAAGTTTATATTCTTTTTAGAACGAATTATAATACAATATTTCCACAAACGAGGAGTATAAAATACATCAAGAAAATAGTTCGGAGGTCAGCTAAGTAAAAAATGAACAAACTATAAATTTACATTATTTTTATAACAAATTATAATGCAATATTTCCGAGTAGCAGCAAATACATCAAGAAAACAACATGGAGGACACCTACGTTAAAAAATGAAAAAAATGTACATATTTCATAAATCTAATGAAGTATTAAAACTTAACTAAAACTATTTTATAGTTGCAATCACATAATTATTATTGAGGACAAAAATAAGAAGATCCAACTTGACACAAGCAAGCTAGCTCCCACAAATTAAATAATACTCCTTTTGTCTTAATTTATGTGACCATATTTTTTTTTTTTTTAATTTGTCTCAAAAAGAATGATCACTTAATGATAAGTTTTTATAGTCATACAAACACTATGACATATTTAAGACCATATGTTTCAAAAGAACTATGACTATATAAATGTTATCACTTGTTTACAACACAAGTTTCAAAAGTCTTTATTTTTTTAAAAAAATTTCATGCCCAATTAAATATTGTCACTTAAATTGAGACAGAGAGTGCTTAGATTTACAAAGTATTGCACTATTTATTTTACAATCTTGCTATAAAATTGACTAAAGCATTATTCCTTTTTCATCATTGCTACAAAAATAAACGTCACTGTTGTTAATTTGAATGGAAAAGAGATCTAACTCTAATTCTTTCAAAATTAGTAATTAATCCTATTGTAGTATTTTAGATTGATGTAAATCTCTAAGAAAATCATACGATGTGCAACTCATTAATTAAACAAAACAACATGCCGGAAAAAAAGAACATTACTGCCTATAAGTTAAGCGACTTGTCCCCTCAATTTCTCAGGTTTTATTAGGTCAAATCTTATTTTCGTTAAACAAAAAACAAAAGCGTGTGCCATCAAAAGGCTGAAATGAAGAAAATTGAGTCTGAGGCGGTACGTTTGGCATCTTTTCTAAAGCTAAAGTCAGAGCTTCTCATGGAAGCACATGAACTTTCAGTTATGACAGGGGCAGAGGTTGGTGTTATTGTTTACTCGCCAAGTGGAAAACCATACACATATGGCTATTCTTCTAGTTTTGAAACAATCCTAGATAGGTTCCTCAAGTGGAGTGAAAATCGTCCTCATGATGGGGCAGATGATCTCCAAGAACCTGTCAGTGCTGCAAGTTCTATTGCTGTTCCTGCTTCACCAAGAACAAGTTGTGTGACAATTGATCTCAATGTTGCTGACGCAGACGATGGGGAGAGTTCTGCATCACATTAATTTTTGCCATTAATTGGTTTGGTTGTTCTAGGGAAAAGTTTAGCTGATTTGTTTCAGTTTTTCATTTTCTTTATTTGTTATCTTTGGTAAAGTCTGTTTTTTTTTTTTTGTTCAGTATGTGAGTCTTTTGGTTGATTGTTAGTCTTTATGAGTCGGTTTGGTTTTGATTTCAATTTCGTCAAAATCAAATTTTTCCCCCTTTTTCTTCCCGGTCCAATATTTGTTCTCGAAGGTCTTCGTTTCCGTGTAGAAGCAAACGGAAAGAAGCTTATTACTATCTTGAAGACAAACTCAAGGCCAGTTATTCATTTTAATACCTGTGGCCTTTCAACAACATAAGGGAAGGGGGCAAGAATAAGGGCACTTCTTCGACGGTCCCCGTACGCCCGGCCTGCAAGAAAGTCAACCTATTCCTGAAATTGGGTAATATGCCAATTTGACCACTATTAGTAGATAGTTTTTGGGCAAGCTGCTCTTGCTCAAGTGTAAACCAACTATTTCGATATAATAATTCTCACCTCATTATAATGATTATCCTTCATTGATCTAACTTAGTGTTCGTATGATACTTTAGGCCTAATTTAATTGTTACAATTAATTATAAGAAAGCGACTCCAAAAATAGTATCAGAAAAGGCAAGATTCTGATTTCGAGTCTTACTAACATACATGATCAAGACAGGAATTTCTAAATGACATACTTCCTTCGTTCCACTTTTTTGGTACAATTAAGATTTCGCGAGTCAAACTTCTTAATTTTGATTGTGAAGTCAAACAAACGTAGAATCTTGAAGTTTTTTTAAATGATGATTACCTATTAAAAACTACATAAGTTCCCATAATTAACAATTCAAAATATCCACAAGACATATGAACATATCGCGGTTAAAGAAACACTCACATTGATTCTCGAAATCCTAATAGGAACAAACATAGCGAATTAGAGGAGGTAACTAAACATATAAAAATGTGCTCTTTCTAACATTATACATTAAACAGTTACTCACTTCAACAACAAGAACAAGAACAACAACAACAACAACAATATACCTAGTGATATCTCATAAATAGCGTTAGGGGAGGGTGATGTATACACAGACCTAACCCCTACCTTGAGTAAGGTAGAGAAGACAGTCACACATTTCAGTTGTTATAATTTAAAAACTTAAAAATAGTAAGGTAATTTTAAGAAAATGGGGCTAGTAAGTTCAGGGGTTTATACTTCAATAATCTTTTTGTTTTCAATTAAATTTATCTATAGTCAAAATGAGAATTTTTTTTTAATTTAAAATCTTAGATCCGTCTACTAATTGATCAATTTAAAAAGAAGACAAAATAGAATATGAAAATATAAGAATTCAGAGAAGTATAAACCTAGTGAGAAGAGTTAAGTGATATGACCCTAAAGACTATGAAATGAAAATAACAATAAAACAAGATAAAGAAAGAAAGCAAGACACAACTTGATTGATTGGAAAGACAATAACTAGGCGATAAGAATCTAATTACCTCCTCATACAAAACAATCAAAAGCACCTATACTAGTTGACCCTCAATTGGATTTCATCCAATTGCAAATCAAGGATTAAAGTGCTTAAGCAACAACCTTTAGCCAAATTCTCACAAGTCATCAATAATCATCAAAAGTCTAACCTAGATAATGAGCTTAAGGAAGCTTAAATAGTAATCTTCCACATATGGCATGAAATACCTTAGTTACCCCTAAAGTGGACTGAAATACAAATTGATTAACTTAAAATAGAAGATTGAATATTCTTCAGCGCTATCACGTCTGCAGAAGGCGTGATCGCGCAGCATTATGCACAAGAGCTTCGCGAACGTGGTCTAGGCCGCGCGTTCGTGAAGAGTACTTCCATCAGCCATTCTCTAACTCCTTCGCGATTGCGTCTGAACCTTCGCGATCGCGATGAACATTTTCTGACTCCTTCACAATCGCGCCAGAGTCTTTATGATCGTGATGAGCAACTTTAGATTTAGAAACAGAAAGCGTGCAAACTGGTCCTGCATCACCCAATATCTGCCCTAATAGCTCCAGTTTTGAGAATATGCACTGCAGCTCCTGCAACTCCTTCGCTTGGCTCCTTGTAAAGGGTCTAGTCATGGTCCGAGTTGCATCATTAAGGTGAGCTGAAATTGTGGCAATTCGTTGATGAATATTTGCTATGTTCTGTATTTTCTAAGAGCTGTGAATTATGATGAGAGAGAGATTTGTTGGGGTTGTGAATGAGAAATGACACCAAAAATATCTTTTCATGAAAAAGGTGTCATACCTTTTCACTACACCCATCCTTTGGCTATAAATATGAGGTTTTGTCTCAAATTTTAACACACATTTTGGAAGAGATAATTCTGAAATATTCTTCTCTTCTTTGCATTATTTTTCAAACAAAATAAAAGTGTTGTGTCATGTCATTTGCTGCCGACCATTTGCGTTCGTTGTTACTGCCGTTTGAAGTACCACTACTGCAGTAAGGTAAATCCGTTCCATCCTAGGAGGATCTAATCCATAACCTCGGGTACTGTGAGAGAATTAAGTTTTTTAAGGAGACACTGTGAATTTGGTGGACTCGGGTTTGTTCACCTCCTTTTTTTCTATTTTTTGGCATTTATATTTTAAATTATATTTCGAATATAGAATTTCTAACCATCTTAAGGAACTTAAGATTTTATTATTTTCTATATTTGAAATAGATAAGGAATAAAGTAGAAACAGAATGAGAAAAATAATTAATCTCTATGTGGGAAAAAATCATTCGTTGATTAGAATGGTGTCGGTTGGCAATATACAGTAACTTGCATGCAATGGAAAAGATTGTGTGCACAACTTGAACCGGGTAGATCACTTATGTTCAAAAGAGATGGTCTTGATCAGAATAATAATTATTTGAAAGTCTCAATTATACTAATCGTGACAATTGGAAAATTTTGAGGCAGGTACCATGTTTGGTATTAACATACTTTTTATCAATGTCAATAGTCAAATCTCTTTCTTTTTTGTGAAAAGGGAAACTTTCATGGAAACCAATAGTATATATATTTTAAACAAGGGTAGCAGATTGGTTGTGAAGGATTATACACAATCCAAAAGAACATACACTTCGCCCAGGGTCTAACCGTATTTGTTTCACTAGTCTACAATACAATCACATGTAATAACACGGACTGTAAAGATTAATTCACAGTCTAAGTCGTACCTGGTTACATAGTTTGTTCCAATTCGTAGAAGATAATCACTTTTGTTCTTTTCAGGGATTCTTCATGATAAGAGAAGAAGAGAGGTTTTTATGATATTAGAAGAGGAATGAGGGAGTGCTGATTTTTCCAGAGAAAAAGTAACTTCTTTTTTTCTTCTTATTTAAAAGTTCCTAACACATAGGACTTCTCTTATAATTATCAGGAGACACAACCCTTCTAAATAGTTGTGTCCTTTAGTTTTACCTCTTTCTTTTATTATCAATATTATATTAAATATATAACATATATATATTTATTAATATTTGACATGAATTCGGGTTGACCCACATGGGTGCCCCGAATCTAATTTCCAACATCTCCCACTCACACATAGTGGGTCAACTCTCATTCCCAATCTGTAACATCCATACATAACGACTAGACCGTGTGACCAGTGCATACTTCGAGAGCTCGGTTGCTATACATCTGTTAGGAATATATAGCATCTCGATTAATGGAACCTTGGAGTAGATTGCAGTATGCAGTACCCTAGATCATTTATCACATTCACATCTCTCACTATCTCTTTGTATTAATTTGAGTTCATCATTATGTTATTACGTTCTTGTCTCAAAGACAAACATAATGGGCGCGCCAATGAACACAATTAATGTGATAATACTCAATGATCTTCCTCATCTCAGGAATCTCTTAATCTCAATCTGACTTGCTTTTCTAGAAATGTCCCGCCAGACCGAATTATCCATGATCTCTTGGCAACACCCTAAGATAGCAAACACCAAATTGAATCTCGAAAAACTGATTAAAGTCATGAGGGTACAGAAGAAAGAAAATTACTTATAATTTTCAGGGCTTCACACGATAAACAAGTAGAGATTAAACTTGTATCGCCCATAGATCACTTTATGCACACGTGGTATGAATCACGTATCACAGTATTGACTCCTTTCCCGTGGAGCATATGTCTTTCAAAAAATTAAATACTGTGCAGATGATAGTTCAGACAACTCATGTCTAACTTTGAGTTCACATATCTACTCATACATTTTATCCTTTAGAACTCACATCTGGCATTAAGACAGACTATCAGATTTAATCAAATATGATTAACCATAAACAAAACGACATTCATATTATAAACTTCAAGCTCTCTATTATTATCACATCTGATAATAATAAGTTTATAACTGTCTCATCCCTACTAGTCACCTAGATAATAGAGGCGATTGCCTGTGTGAATAGGCCAATCTTTTTGTCTGTCCGACATACTTCAAATTTATGTACTAAACATAAAAATATTCTATGTATATGACCAACAACCAGCAAATTTAGGCTTCAACTACATTAACTTCAATAATGCAGTTTTATGTGAACATGCTTGGGAAAATTAAAGTATAAATACATCAACATCTACTCAAACTCAATGCCTTCACATATCACTCATAAACAACAAATGCTATGAGTTGCATTATCGGATCTACTATCATATAATGCGTAGAGATGTATTTCATGTTCACTTTTCTATATACAAATGTCTATAAGGAAATTATACTTTACACCAATATATTTTGTCTTTTAATGATACTTGGGATTTTTGAGTAAGCTATTGAGACTTGACTATCACACTTGATTGTCACTAATTCAATATCACTATCAAACACACCCAGATTTTATCATGAAGACGTTTAAGCCAAACAACTTATAGCACAGTTGCTGAAAGCACTACAAATTCAGCTTCTACTGTAATATAAGGTAATGATTGTTCTTGCTATTCAACAATATACACATCTTTATTGTTTAGCAAAGAAGGACATATACATAATTAGATTTTCTCTCATCTAAATATCCTTCTCAATCATCATAAATATAGCCTTTAAGTCGCAAATCCTTTTCTTGACATACAAGAAAATAATCAACTGTACCTTTGAGATACCCCAGTATCCTCTAACTGATTTTCAAAAATCCTTTTCATAT
This sequence comes from Petunia x hybrida, assembly GCA_037355625.1. Taxonomy (NCBI): domain Eukaryota; kingdom Viridiplantae; phylum Streptophyta; class Magnoliopsida; order Solanales; family Solanaceae; genus Petunia; species Petunia x hybrida. Next base: position 4,883,276 of record JBBBVM010000059.1, on the reverse strand, counting down.
CATATTCTTGTGGATTCACGAGGACACATCCTCCCACTAGAAATTTTACCTCTAGAAATAGGAGTATTAATGGGTTTGCACTATTGCATATTAAATCGTTCAAGAAAATTTCTTAATATAAGAATCTCTTGAAATCTGAACTTCAAGAATTCACCCATATTTCTTGATACTACATTAAGTCTTTTGCGAATTTTGAGAACCCATTTGTTCTCAATGGCGCTATAACTCATAAGTAGATCAAACCCATTCCAACTCTTGGTTTGGTTTCACAAACTCCATTTCATGTTCCATTGTTCTAAGCTATCTAAGCTATTTATCCTTAGCGGGGTATCTAAGAGCCTCAATTACGTTATGTAGCTCTTATACCTCTTGTGGAGTAACTATATATGCTTCTCCTTCGATCTCAAATCGAAGATGGGGCATATGTAGACGACTCATTCGTTGAGATTGAGATTGATAAAATTGATTTATGAATTAATAGTTACTCCCACTGGGACCAACAATATAAATAAATTCTTTTAGTCATCTTGGTGCTAAACGGAACAGATCCATTATCACCAAAAAAGACTCTTACTCAAATCCATTTGACTGTCAATAGA